>OW026452.1:103889587-104548718 GCA_932274525.1 Podabrus alpinus
TAGTTTTTGCCATAAAACCATACCTATTTATAAGGACTGGAATATCATTAGGTAACCCGGCGAGTTAACTTCACTTTTAAACACACCTAAGACAGTAGGATGTGCCCCGTCGTTAACTCGTCAAAGAAACATTATTCGATTTTAGGCGCTTCGAGATGAACGCAACCGCATTCATTCGAAACGAGCCCGAATAAACCCTGGATCGAAACCCTAGCCTATGACTACACCAGAATATAAACCCCATTTATTTTAATTAAAATTTTTTTGTTTATTTTATGTGATTTACTGAAGGAGGAGTTGGGACTTTCAGGACTCTTCAAGTCTTGGAAGCCTTTATACAATTTTCAGCATACCTCAGAGCTTTTCTCTGAGATTATGTTGGAAAACTTTCGCCGTCATCCTCTCCGACATTTTTTTGAGCTTTCGCGTTGATTTAGCACGGTTAGCAATTCCGGACAATAGCTGATCACAGCTATTGATTTTGCGGGGGGGGTGTAACGGTCTTCCGTTAATTTCCTTTGGAAAGGAAAACAAATTTTATAATTCCAACATGAACTCGAATTATTACGTATTTTGAATTATCCGCGCCTATGGGTTAGGTGACCCATCGATCGATAAGAGTCGAACGATGAATTTCAACAAAAATCAAGGTACCTAAAATCCCTAGGGGCAACAAAGGTTGTTTACAATCACACAAAAACGAGTACATGTAATTTTTTTGATCCGGCAAAAATAAAATTATTTTGAGTTATTTAATAAAACGTTCAAGTATCGGTGAAGGTCGGATGATAGTCCTGAGTAAAGACAACGTATTTGAAGATAGTTTATCGAGTGATAAGCCGTGTTATAATCATTAGCGGTGAACTTGTGTTTCGGCCATTTCTAGGTTATATGAATGGAACAAATAATGTACAAACGGTACTGATTGCTTTGAATTCTGCCGAAATTATTGGTTTCAAAAATAAGATTAGCCGGCCAAGTTCTGAGTTGTCATATTAAGAAGAAAAATCCTTTTTGGATATTATTTATTCAAGTACCAGGTCAGAATCCGCACGTGCTATTAACGAATTACCCCACCAAAATAAGCATTAACATTAGAAAAGGAAAATGTGTGTGTTAACCAGCGAACTATTAAGACAATTTGAGTACAGGATTCAACAAAACGAATTGGTATCAAAAAGCTATTAATATTATGTTATTAAGAATTTGTAATCGGAATTATCTTCAATAATTCATTTGCTTTCAAAAATCTGCGAAATTATTCGCATTGCTTGTACCTCATATAAGTGTGTTCTTTCCAATTATTTCTAGTTCCAAATCAACCGGAGGATTTATCAGTTTATAGACCATTCCTACATACGCTCGTTCGAACGACCGGAAGGAGGCCGCATTTATCAACAAGTAAGTAATTGGAAACGTACGATTACTTACTGTATGAGGTCAAATCAAAAAGTTTGTACAATATTTATTCATTTGAAATTACAAATTTATGATATACATAAAAATTCGGTGCAACTATTCAGTTTTGCATCTGGCATCCGGATTAATAGCATTTCAATCATTCCATTTAAACTGTACCGGTCAAGGAGAGCCTTGCTGGCAAAGAATAACCTCGACAGATTTATCATTAAAGTAAATAGCTGTCGGTTGGTTGTAACGGTCTTCCGTTAATTTCCTTTGGAAAGGAAAACAAATTTTATAATTCCAACATGAACTCGAATTATTACGTATTTTGAATTATCCGCGCCTATGGGTTAGGTGACCCATCGATCGATAAGAGTCGAACGATGAATTTCAACAAAAATCAAGGTACCTAAAATCCCTAGGGGCAACAGGGGTTGTTTACAATCACACAAAAACGAGTACATGTAATTTTTTTGATCCGGCAAAATAAAATTATTTTGAGTTATTTAATAAAACGTTCAAGTATCGGTGAAGGTCGGATGATAGTCCTGAGTAAAGACAACGTATTTGAAGATAGTTTATCGAGTGATAAGCCGTGTTATAATCATTAGCGGTGAACTTGTGTTTCGGCCATTTCTAGGTTATATGAATGGAACAAATAATGTACAAACGGTACTGATTGCTTTGAATTCTGCCGAAATTATTGGTTTCAAAAATAAGATTAGCCGGCCAAGTTCTGAGTTGTCATATTAAGAAGAAAAATCCTTTTTGGATATTATTTATTCAAGTACCAGGTCAGAATCCGCACGTGCTATTAACGAATTACCCCACCAAAATAAGCATTAACATTAGAAAAGGAAAATGTGTGTGTTAACCAGTGAACTATTAAGACAATTTGAGTACAGGATTCAACAAAACGAATTGGTATCAAAAAGCTATTAATATTATGTTATCAAGAATTTGTAATCGGAATTATCTTCAATAATTCATTTGCTTTCAAAAATCTGCGAAATTATTCGCATTGCTTGTACCTCATATAAGTGTGTTCTTTCCAATTATTTCTAGTTCCAAATCAACCGGAGGATTTATCAGTTTATAGACCATTCCTACATACGCTCGTTCGAACGACCGGAAGGAGGCCGCATTTATCAACAAGTAAGTAATTGGAAACGTACGATTACTTACTGTATGAGGTCAAATCAAAAAGTTTGTACAATATTTATTCATTTGAAATTACAAATTTATGATATACATAAAAATTCGGTGCAACTATTCAGTTTTGCATCTGGCATCCGGATTAATAGCATTTCAATCATTCCATTTAAACTGTACCGGTCAAGGAGAGCCTTGCTGGCAAAGAATAACCTCGACAGATTTATCATTAAAGTAAATAGCTGTCGGTTGGTTAACAACCATAAATTGACAATAGTGTTGGTTTATTTATTTATTTGTGTCACCTGTTGTCTTGTTCGATTTGGTTATTGTAATCTCTATTACGAAGTTAAAGATAATGTCAGTAATTATAAAAGTCACCATTGTTTATTTATAAGACAATTGTTATCATTTCTATATTTCCTGTTTATAATAATTTATCAGGTTATCCATTTATAATAATTTTTCAAATTGTTCACTTATAATAAATTATTAAATTGTCCATTAAACAAGAATTTTTGCTAATCTTTGTATTATTGTGCCTTATTGTGTATACTCGATGTAATTTATTCATCTCTAAATTTTGATGAGAGAAGCAAAGATTGAGATTTATTTTTAATGTTTTGTCACCTCATCTGGCGCCCAGGCTTTGCTATCACGGTAAGTGAAAGATCGACAAAATTTAACGTTCCCACGAAGGTTCGATTTAACAACCCGGACCTCCCAGCTCTTCGACGCATGAATGAGAAACTATGAGCTAGCTGTCTCGTACCTAACATCCACGGTCATGAAAAGTGGCATTGTAAAGGTGGAACCCAATTAGTAACTTCTTTTACCCTCGACTTACCTCTTACAAAATTTGAAAATTGCTAAATTTTATATGTAAAATGCATGTCGAAGCCACGCCCATAGCCGAGGTTATAAATATATGTTACGGTCGCTCGATGCCGAGCGCATTTGCCAGTCTACTGCCGTGCTTATAACATCGCTAGCACGGTCGCCAAACTGAATAAAAAAACGGTTCTTTTCAGAACCACAAATATTTTAAGAATAAGGTCTCTAAATAAACATAAAACAAGGTGGAACTCGCTTTAGCGGCAGTTCCTAGGCTTCTATACAGCTACCTTTCTGGTGTAAAATGTTGTTTTTGCTAGTTATTTTTGGTCGACATAATATTTATAATGTAACATCAGGTAATCCGATAATCTGCACCAATTACATTTTTTGCGGTTGGTAATTATCATTTACTATATAAGTAATAACAATCAAACTTCTTCCATTCCATTCGAAACTTTACTTCTCTGTAATGTGCGGTCCATTTTTTGAGGTGGACCAATCCTCTCTTTCTCTTTTATTTACAACTTAACTTCACTAATCACATCAAGCCACTGCTATGGTTAAAATAAATAAAAACTTGTTTTTTTCACATCAAAGTAAAACTAGTAAATCATATATCCTTGGGACAATACCTTATCTTCACTTTATTCTGGCCGTTAATCCCTGCGGCAGTTAGACCAGTAAGCCACGTATCAAATAATAATTGGATCAACGGACAATCGTATCATGGTATAATCGTATCAACGGATCATCGTATCAACGGATCATCGTATCAAGGTATAATCGTATCAACGAATCATCGTATCAAGGTATAATCGTATCAACGGATCATCGTATCATCGTATCATCGTATCATCGTATCATCGTATCAACGTATCAGAAGATCAATTTGCTTATATAGGACATCGCCCTATGAGTATAGTAGATGTAACAGTTTGGCTAATTTTTCGCGCGTTAAGTAAAAGTAAATTACGGTATTAACAATGGCATTAATCGAAAACAAATCTGCTTTCAAAACTGTAAAGAATGTGCAATTTGGTATTTTTAGTCCGGAAGATATTCGTAGCATGTCTGTCGTCCCAGAAGGTATAAATCATGTAGAAATTATGGAAGGAAGTCTTCCAAAAGTGGGCGGCTTGATGGATCCGAGGATGGGAGCGTTTGACAGCACTTTACCATGTCAAACATGCGAAGGCGACCGGGACACTTGCCCCGGTCACTTTGGTCACATCGAATTGGCCAAACCTATCTTTCACGTTGGCATGATTAACAATGTCATGAAAGTTTTACGCTGCGTCTGCTTTAATTGCAGTAAATTGTTAGTGAACACAAAGAAACAAAACCACTATGAACACGCTCAGAAGATAACTACAGACGATTCCAAGAAACGCTTAGAAGTAGTGTACGGTATGTGCAAGAACAAACAATATGTCACGCGGATGGTGGATGTGAAAATCGGGTCTCCATTTGACGGCCGAATGGAAGGAATCCGACGGAAAGTTTCCACAAGAAAAAAAGTATTTGTTGGCGGAAGAAGTGCTGCATATCTTTAGACAAATTAGCGACGCAGATTGCAGCGCCCTGGGAATGGATCCGAAATACTCACGACCCGAGTGGATGATCGTGACGGTTTTACCGGTTGTTCCTCCTTCCGCGAGACCCGCAGCTTTCATGGGCGATTCGCCGCAGAAACGTCAAGACGATTTGACAAATAAATTGGCCCTAATCATAAATATACTTTGTATAGAAGCCTAAAAGTAGCGCACTGGCTACCCAGTTCTTAGACCTCTATACACACAGAGTATTTCCAACACGTTTTGAAACGCTCTGTATGATTTTGAATTATGCGGACGGACAGACGGACGGACGGACACGGAGCTAGATCATAAGGCTTCTTGTTATACTTTGTACTAGATGATACCCCGTCCGAGGACGGGCAGCTAGAAGGACGGGCAGCTACCCAAGGTCATATGGCTTTTGGATTGCACTGAGAGCTTTCCTTAATCTTCATTCAACTTAAGTTACCTTGGGTAGCTGCCCGTCCTTCTAGCTGCCCGTCCTCGGACGGGGTATCATCTAGTTTAAAATAAGTAAAAAAATTTTAAATATTGATTAAGTTTAATTTAATTTAAAAAAATATATGTAAGTTTTTTGTTTATTTATTTAATGTTGTTCTCATTTCTTATTATAAAAGGCCAAGTCCTTCCTTCCTTCTGTCTGTCCCACGGAAATACCCGAAGCAAACCGAACCGAACGCATAACGGATAATTTCATAACCAATCGGATGAACGTATCATCGTATCAACGTATCATCGTATCATCGGATCAACGTATCATCGGATCAACGTATCAACGTATTTAAATTTCCTATATAGGTGAAAAATCTCTTATTATAAAAGGCCAAGTCCTTCCTTCCTTCCTTCGGTCTGTCCCACGGAAATACACGAAGCAAACCGAACCGAACGCATAACGGATAATTTCATAACCAATCGGATGAACGTATCATCGTATCAACGTATCATCGTATCAACGTATCATCGGATCAACGTATCGCATGGGACCGAGCGTCAGCAGCTTGCCGCGCTTGAGTTTCTTCTAAAGTTTCACGTTGTTGACGTATCGCATGGGACCGAGCGTCAGCAGCTTGCCGCGCTTGAGTTTGTTCCAAAGTTTCACGTTGTCGACGTATCGCATGAGACCGAGCGTCAGCTTGTCGCTGTGATCGAAGCTGTTCTTCTGTGTTATTAGCTCTTGTACGTGCTTTTCTCTCACGATTCAATCGCCGTCGCTTTGCAGCAGGATTTTCAAAATTTTCATTATCCATTATGGAAGTTCACATAATGCTTTTTTGGAAATAGCTGTCCTATATAGACAAAATGATACGATGATACGTTGATACGATGATACGTTGATCCGATGATACGTTGATCCGATGATACGTTATGCGTTCGGTTCGGTTCGGTTTGCTTCGGGTATTTCCGTGGGACGGACAGAAAGAAAGACTTGGCCTTTTATAATAAGAGATAGAAGCCTAAAAGTAGCGCACTGGCTACCCAGTTCTTAGACCTCTATACACACAGAGTATTTCCAACACGATTTGAAACGCTCTGTATGATTTTGAATTATGCGGACAGACAGACGGACAGACAGACAGACAGACGGACGGACAGGCAGACACGGAGCTAGATCATAAGGCTTCTTGTTATACTTTGTATAGGAGCCTAAAACGTATCAACAGATCAACGTATCAACGGATCAACGTATCAACGTATCAACGTATCATCGTATCAACGTATCAACGTATCATCGTATCAACGTATCAACGTATCAACGTATCAACGTATCATCGTATCAACGTATCAACGTATTTAAATTTCCTATATAGGTGAAAAATTATGTAAATAAAATATAACTTATATTTGGTCTGCATTGAAAAAAAATTGTTATTTTTGGTCGCCATATTATTATAATGTAATATCAGATAATCTGCACTAATTAAATTTTTGCGGTCACAATCACAATTTCGAAGGTTCTGATAAGATTTGAATTATGCGGACACACAGACAGACGGACAGACGCGGAGCCAGATCATAAGGGTTCTTGCTATACTTTGTATAGAAGCCTAACAAGTAGTTCATATAGGGAGACCTCTTTGAAAATATCTTTAACTTAGTAAATTTCTTTCGAACATTTGCGTATTTATAAATTGCATTAGCAAATCGAAACAACGGATTAACAGATTAACGCAATACTATATAGACGAAGTATTTACAATATAACAACGTATCAGTTGATCAACGTTATGATTGGCTCTGAAACATGCGGACGGACACGAAGCCAGACCATAAGGCTTCTTTCTATACCTTGTATAAAAGCCTAAATAAGGCTGCTTGTTATACTTTGTATAGAAGCCTAAAAGTAGCACACTGGCTACCCAGTTCTTAGACCTCTATACACACAGAGTATTTCCAACACGATTTGAAACGCTCTGTATGATTTTGAATTATGCGGACAGACAGACGGACAGACGGACAGATACGGAGCTAGATCATAAGGCTTCTTGTTATACTTTGTATAGAAACCTAAAACGAGTTGTAATATTAATAGGGCTGAGCAAAATACAATTACATTACCCGAAGCAAACCGAACATCAACGTATCATCGGATCAACGTATCATCGGATCAACGTATCATCGGATGAACGTATCATCGGATGAACGTATCATCGGATGAACGTATCATCGTATCAACGTATAATCGTATCAACGTATCATCGGATCAACGTATCATCGGATCAACGGATCAAGGGATCAACGTATTTAAATTTCCTATATAGGTGAAAAATTATGTAAATAAAATATAACTTATATTTGGTCTGCATTGAAAAAACAGATATAAGTCTATATAAGACAGCTATTTCCAAAATAATAGCGCACTGGGTACCCAGTTCTTAGACCTCTATACACACTGAGTATATTCAACACGATTTGAAACGCTCTGTATGATTTTGAATTATGCGGACGGACGGACAGACGGACGGACGGACGGACGGACGGACAGACGGACGGACAGACACGGAGCTAGATCATAAGGCTTCTTGCTATACTTTGTATAGAAGCCTAAAAGTTGTTATTTTTGGTCGCCATATTATTATAATGTAATATCAGATAATCTGCACTAATTAAATTTTTGCGGTCACAATCACAATTTCGAAGGTTCTGATTAGATTTGAATTATGCGGACAGACAGACGGACAGACGCGGAGCCAGATCATAAGGGTTCTTGCTATACTTTGTATAGAAGCCTAACAAGTAGTTTATATAGGGAGACCTCTTTGAAAATATCTTTAACTTAGTAAATTTCTTTCGAACATTTGCGTATTTGTAAATTGCATTAGCGAATCGAAACAACGGATTAACAGATTAACGCAATACTATATAGACGAAGTATTTACAATATAACAACGTATCAGTTGATCAACGTTATGATTGGCTCTGAAACATGCGGACGGACACGAAGCCAGACCATAAGGCTTCTTTCTATACCTTGTATAGAAGCCTAAATAAGGCTTCTTGTTATATCGTACTTTGTATAGAAGCCTAAAAGTAGCGCACTGGCTACCCAGTTCTTAGACCTCTATACACACAGAGTATTTCCAACACGATTTGAAACGCTCTGTATGATTTTGAATTATGCGGACAGACAGACGGACAGACGGACGGACAGACGGACGGACAGACAGACGGACACGGAGCTAGATCATAAGGCTTCTTGTTATACTTTGTATAGAAGCCTAAAACTATGGGGAAAACCTAGGTCCGGCCAGAATTGGGCGCATCAAAAAACCTACCCTACGTCCCTCCGGGGCTCCGGGCGGTTTTTCAATCGCGTACGCCGCTCCGCGGCAGAGCTAAACATACGACAAAGCGCCACCCATCAAGAACACCGGGTTGAAGGCAACCGGGATCTTAAACCCCCAAAAAATTGCGTAAAAACAAAAAATAATCGATGTTACATGTAGGAGAGACGAGCTGCATCTGCCGGTGCGAAATATTCTAAGTGTTAGGGTCATTCATATTGCACGTACCGTCCACAGAATGAGCAACGCGCGGGAATCTCGTTAATTTTACCACTGAATTACATGAAAATTAGCTAACTTCAAAATCGATTAACTCAAAATTTTGATAATACATTCTCAGAATTTTTTTGTAGCAGGGGCCTATATAAACCTTCATCTTTCCATTAGGAAGGTTACAAGTTAGTTCGTAGTGGCGGTGGTTATAACACTCTCACTAAATATTCAACCCATGATAATTATGACCATTATAACAAATATAACACTTGCAGTTTCGAGTTACAAGTTCCCATAATTTGTAAATAAACATCGGAATTGGTATAAATATTAGCTCGTTTGAATACAATAGTGCAAGGCAATTTCGTGTGATCCCAAAAATGACTATAAATGATACTTGTCCACTCATAGGGAACTAAAACTGTATACGATTTCTGGGATTCGCCATGTTTATAAAAAACTTCGTTTGTTGATGTTTTAAATATATTTTATGGAAAAACACGATGGGATTCTGCAAACATTTCTGGGCATACGAGTAAAGCAAGTGTTAAACGTTTATAAAATTTAAAACTATCTTCGGCGCACGTTATAACAATGTCACAAACTATTCTTGCTACCATCCTGTTGTTGTCTTCCGTGCTTGGTCGCCTTAAAGGTGTCGGCAAACTTTCATACATTATATCAATCTCATCGGGGACAGTTTTATATTTTTTAAATCATGAACATATCCTGTAACTTTCAGCGGATCAATTATTGTTATTTACAGTAACTGATTGCAAAAATGTGTACAAGTGGCATAATTCCATTGAAAAAATGTAACCAAAAAAAATTGTATTCTGCATCAAGCAAAAAGTTATTTAATCCAAAGGATTTTCTTCTAGTAGAATTATCTGATTCTGTATCGATGATTTCATCAAAACATTGTATTAATTAATTGTTCCTTATAGTATTGCTGTGATTTAAAATGTACCCACACAATGCAAATGATTAAAAATCCCAATAAATGATCATATTTGAGAAAATTTAAACTTTACTACAAATTTTAGATTGAAAAGATAAACACATCCACCTTATTTCATGAAATTACAAGCTTATTAAGATCTCTAAAGATAAGAATGCTACACTAAAACCTGTTAAATAGATTCATTATGATGATGTACATGTAAAAGTCTTCTCATGAGACACTTTAAATCAGAAATGATGAAATTTATTAAAAATTGTTATCAATAAAACATAACCTGTACATTTTTTAAACTTTAAATTGAAATTTCTCTGTAAATAACTTATTGTGTGAAAATCTGTTCACAACCAAAATTATGTCATATTTAACTGTATGTGTAAATCATAAATTCGCTTCCGAAATTTGTAAAAAGGTACATAAGGTTCAAAATCCATTGAAAAGTGATAAGTGGAATGTGATAACGAAAATGGTCAAATTCACAACTTAATATGGCTACAAGATCAGCTACTGTATTGGAAAACTTCTCAAAAGCGTTGGAAAACTCATCTTTCCAAAAATGCAACCGATCCTGAAAGTTATGGAAAATTTCGTTAACATAAAATTTACAAAAGGAATAAACTTGACTTACAAGTCCTTCAAAATAAACGAAAATTGGTAAATTTGTGCAACTTTATTTAGTTGAAATTTGGTATTCGAATTGGACAGACGTGTACGAGATCCTATTTTTATCAATACTTGGTCGATAAAAATTACAAGATGGCGACAATTACTTACTGGATCTGAAAAACAAGAATGTGTTTATTTCAACTCAGAACTCGAATATCTGAGAATTATATAATTCCAAACTACTTACCAGCACATAATCTAATTAAGTAAAATAATTAGAGAGTCAAATTTTGATAATCAACACCACAATAACTCAATCCAACGGAAGCAAAATTGGTAACAGCATATCAACTCGACAACACCATATCAACAGCTGATTGGAAATGCAACATTTGTGCGCGTGTGATCTCAAGATTGAGTGTCTTCTACGCAGGCTTATTAACAAGTCGGATTATTTGAATCAAAGGTATTTCGATAATATTATTTTTATTAACTTTTGCCTTCAGCGTTTTACTTAAGGGATGCGAGGAAAAAGATCTTAACGGATGAATTTCTGGCTACCCCATTGCTAATAAACATTTCACAACAAAACATTTTTTTATAATTTAATTTTTCTACGCTACGAACAAATTTTATTACATAAACATTTAATCCGTTATTGGACAACGGCAAGACTTGAATCATATTCAAGCAACTCAAAGAAGAAAGAAGAGAGGATCGTCATTCCATGATTATTTTGATATTTTGTATATGATTGTAAACATTCTGGTAACAGATAAGTTATCTGTATTTATTTTGTTGACATTTCATTATTTGCGCATTGCGATTTTTATTTGAATATAAAGTCATTTTTGAGTTAAAGCAATCTCTTTTATTATCAAAGAACTTTACAGGTCAGTACTCTGAATTTTTGAGATCATTCAAAAACAAAAGTGGATCGTTTTTATCTAGTAAAAGCAAACAATTAAGCATTTTATTCTAAATCAACCAACATTTTTCAATCATTTCAAAACGTATTTCTTTAAACCCAATAAACTACGTCCCTTATTTTAAACTAGAACCTGCAATACTCTGAGAGAGTCTTAGGCTGAGCTATACAAGAGGGTCAAAGTGGTGAGCTTTCCATTAAAATTTAGCACGCCAATTTTTACATTTACATTTTATAAATTTTCTTTCATTCGAAAGTGGCGCTCAAAACCGGATGACGTGTGTAAGTTTTATATAGGGGAGGTCATAGCAGTATGTATTGTTGTGTTTCGCGTCATTCACATTAGGAAATTGAGATGCAAACCAGTATAAAATAAAAAGCAGTCTGGAGAGGTGCAAGTTGTTTTTTTATTGTTGTTAGATTTAAGTTTGTTCATGTTGTTATATTTAAGTTAGTTACGATAACCAGGACGAGCAGCGCACCAAGAAAATTACGTAGGCGGACATACCCGCAGGAACAGCCGGAAATAATAGAGGTCTCCAAAAAACAATTAAGCAAAATAAAAATAAAATGAGTGTGGTTTCCAAGCCAAACAACGGGGAAGCAAAGGATTCACTTTAGATCTTACATCCGAGATAGACGTTCCGGACCGAGCTCCGAAGATAATAGTCAGAGATAAGATCGCGCAGAATACAGACGTGTACGGTGAAGGTTTCATCGAGTTACCAACCATTACGACTGAGTCGAGACGTGACTAGTAAATAATACGAGAAGCTTCAAGGAAGCAAGAAAACCAGATCAGCATTGGTCTAGGTGTTTAACGGTGCAGATAGTGAAGTGCTACGGTCAATACCCAAGGGGTACTAAGCTTAGAGAGTTGTTCGATAATTTTAAGTTCTGTTTTGATTCGTTGTTGTTGATTGTTTATTTGTTATTTGTTCCTTAATAATTCTTGTTTCGTTAATAAATTTGATGTTAGCTGAACCAGTTGTAGTTTTCTTTTATGCTATTGCTAAGCCTGAGATAAGCCCGATTAAAAAAATAAACTGAGATAAGAGAGCTTGCTACCTACAGAGCTTAAAGAGGTCGTCGACGCAACAGTATGTATAAACTGTTCTGATATGAAAATTCCACCTAGATGAAGATCCTCTCGTTATTCGTTTTGCCAGAATATTATTTAAAATGCTGATGCGTTTAGGTGATTGAGCAAAATATGCAGAAAAACCATCTAAATTAGCAAATAATAATGTTACTTTTTTATTTTGAGAGGCAGCCTTTTCCATAATCAGATTTAGTTGATGGGCATAACCATGAATGAAATGAGCTTTTTTATAAATGTTTTTATCTTTTGCCTGAACTCCACCGGTGTTCCCGCTCATTACCGAGGCACCATCATAACTTTGACTAATTAATTTATTGGGCTGTTTGTGAATATTTAATTTTTCACATTATTCTAAAATTACTGCACTAATGCCATCAGCTGTGCAATTTTCCTTTTGATTCATATCTGTAAATTAAAACCATTTTCTGTTTATTAGAGGCACCTGTTGTCTCGTCAACTTGCAGTGTCAAAAATTTTGAACATTCAATTTCATTGCATTGCATATTACATAGACGAATATCATCACACACATTTAGTCTGGGAGCCAGCGACCGTTTAGAGTTGGTCATTTCAGAAAGGCTGAAAATTTTTCCTAAGCTTTATTTGGTATCACTGGTAAGTGAATGGACCTCCAGCTGGCACACCTCCGGGGGGTGTAGCTGCGGCAGCCTCCCACACATGTAAAATAATAATACATAAAAACTAATACAAGAAAAGCTGAAACTTTGTTCACATGTTGATCGTGCTATAAATAAAAGAAAAAACGTATCCAGCCGAATTTAGAGTGGGGGATTATGCCCCAGCTTTTCACGTAAAGAAGTGAAAAATATGCGCTGGGGTAAACTGATACCGCAAAAGCTGAAATTTGGTAAAGTAATAGTTAAATTAATAACTTAAACGAAAAAAACATCCAGCTGTACATTTAGTGGGGGAAAAGTGTCCAGCTGATGCAGTGAAGAGCGCTGCGCATGGGTATACGCTCGGGCGCGTCGTACCTTTGACTGCATCAGCTGGACACTTTCCCCTCAAGAAACATAAAGCTGGATATTTTTTTCGTTTAACTTATTCAGTTAACTATTGTATTACCAAATTTCAGCTCTTGCGGTATCAGATATCTATACTTTTCTCATTAAACACATCGTGCCGCCCATACAGTTATTGGATGATAGATACGTATAACTTTTCTGCTATAAAGGAAGATAATAAAAAATAGGTTTACTATTAATTATTGAAAATGTTTTTTAGTATTTATTTACAAAAAACATACTAAAATTAAATATAAACATACATAGGGAACTAATACGTGTAATAAAATAATGTATTAGAAAATTTTTTAGATTTCGCCTTCTTCGGATTCATCGCCATCGTACTTATTATCGCTTTCATTATCGCTGCAAGTGATGCTGACCAGTGAAAGATCGTTTTTTTCATTTCCACTTTTATGTCCACATATTTACTGTTTTTTTTTTTCCTGTTTTTCTCTCAAGAGAGAGAGAGTATATTCATGCAATTCGATACAATCTTAACAATAAAAAAACTTAAAACTTAACAATAATTGATTAAACTAAAATGGTGGTGATGAATGTTGGTGAAATTAATGTTGATGAATTAAATATGATAATTAATAACTGGATAAATATTAAATTATAACTAGAAAGACAAACGAGCATTACAACGGCAGCGGGTAAAAGACAAAAATTAAAATTTAAGATAAATTTGAAGTTGTTTGAATTTTAATTTAAATTTAAATTTGAACTGGGTTTGGTTAGTTTAACAGTTTTTTTTTATTTATGTAACATCAGTGGGGCATAAATCCATTTTAGACAGACTAAGGGGGGGTGTTAAATTGTTTTAGAGTGTTGATAATTGATTTACAGAAAGTTATAAAAATTTGGGTGATGAATTTATTTGATATGATTTCAGAAATTGTAAAAGGTGAAATATTTAAAAAGGAACAATGTGAAGTGTAGGTATGGCGTTGTTGGACGTATTTCGGGCAGGAAGACAATAAATGATGCAGAGTCTGCCTACTTTTTGAATCGCAGGGGCACACGTCAACAGGACTGATCTTGAATCTGTATAGATACTCGCGCGCAAACGAGTGACCCGTCAATACCTGCGTCATTTCAAAGGAGGTATCAACGGCACTTCGGAACAAGCGAACATCATGTAGCGTAGGTAAATGCTGCCGGGTGGTCGAACCTTGGACGGCATTTCTGTACTCGGTATCCCAAGTACATGCCGCCTCAAGACGAATCACCCTTCTTGCATAGCTAAGAGGGAACTGGTTGTATGCCATGCGACTGTGTGAAACAGCCGCATCTTTGGCACATTGGTCTGCAACCTCGTTCCCTTCAATGCCGCAATGAGCCTTTACCCATGCAAACCTGATGATCGTTTGGTCCTTCAGTTTGAGCAGCGAACGATGGATGGAGGTGACCAAAGGTACGGTGCTACTCCTATTAGCGATGGTAACAAGCGAAGAGAGGCTGTCGGAGAAAATACACACTGAGTGTAACCTCCTGGGGGAGATCCAAGTCAGGGCGGCGTCAATCGCATATAACTCGGCTTGAAACACGCTACAAGTACCGTTTAACCGGTACTTGTGGGTCTCTTGCCGAGCTTCACGGTATATGACGATTGCCGCGCCGACCTCCCCACCTTCCTGCTTGCTGCCATCGGTAAATATAGCAACATCGACCTGGTCGCATATTCGATCGACTTCCAGCGAGTCGTTTGCTTTTACGAAACTGATCGTTTGTCTATAGCGGGGATGTAACATCTCCGCTGGCGACGTACGATTTTGCAAGACGACGTCGTCCGGAAGTCGATCGAAAGTACCATCCATTTTCACTTGCTCTACCCTTGCCACCTCCTTTATCCTTAGCTCGATTGGAGTAAATCCAGCTAAGGCCAACGCAGATATTGCCGAGACCGTATGAAATGCGCGCGTAGCCCTGACGGCGAATGCCCGCTGAAAAGATCGCAACCAACCCAGCACGTACTTGTATCTTAGCACTCCACTCCAAATAAAAGAACCGTAAGTAATGGTCGGTTCGATGACCGCGTGGTATATTGTCTCCACATTTCGTGGATTAATACCCCACGTGGGCCGTACGAACCGACATAAAGATTTAAAAATTTTGTTGGCTTTGACTATGATGTGTCGAACGTGTTCATTGAATTTCAAGTGTTGATCTAAAATAATACCTAGAATTTTAATGTGAGGCTCATAAGTCAAAACAGTGTTGCCGAAGGAAATTCTACAAAATTTGGTTTTTGGAGTGAAGGCTATTGCTTGAGTTTTCGGAGCGCTAAATGTTAATTTAACACCTGCGCCCCACTCACTGATCGCAAGTAGAGCTGCGTTGGCACGACTTTCCATCTGCATTACACTGGGCGAACTCACGATTAGAAGGACGTCATCCGCGAATGCTTGCAGATGACATCCCTCCGGTAAACCTATATCGAGAAGTTCATCCAGTATAATGTTCCAAAAAGTAGGTCCGCAAACAGAGCCTTGGATGCATCCTTTGGTCATGGTCTTGCGCGACTTCCCGTCAGCGTAGGCCAGCTCAACAGACCGATCGGCGATATAACTTTTAATCAAGTTATATATGTTCCGCGGGCATGAAATGTTTCGCAGTCTGTTGAATAGCGCTGGCCACCAAGCGTTGTCGAACGCCGCTTTGATATCCAAGGATACACCAAGTACCAGACATTTACGACTTTTCTCACGGCGGATAATCGATATAGCATCATGCAGGGCGTTGATCGTAGAGGTCTGTTCCCTGAATCCATACTGTTTAGGACTCCATGTCTGACGCTGAACACCAAAATACGTTAAACGCTTGGTGAACAGCTTTTCCAGCAGCTTTCCGAAGACGGGCAATAGTCCTATGGGCCTAAAGGCCGATAGGTCCGTTGGATCGGACCTATTCGGCTTGGGCAAGATCTTCACATAGGCACTCTTCCACGGCTTCGGAAAGTGGCCGGTTGTCAGGCACGAGTTCATTAGTTTAGTAATGAATTCAGGGTAGGCCTCCGCGACCACGCCGCATATATCCGACGTGAGGTTGTCAATGCCCGGCGCCCTGTTTGGACTCATGGAATTTAATGCGTCCAATACCTCTCCCTCTGTGAACTCCTCTTCATCCGGTGTATCACACACGTAGGGCGAATTAAACATATGTCGCAGTTCTCTGTGTCTGAGTCTCGTATCGACGTCGTCGTCGGGGTAGAAATGACGAAGCAGTCTAGTGGCCGTTTCGTCGCTGGTATCAGTAAATCTGTTTTCGCACGTTAACGTAAACGGAGGGCGCTTAACGGGTGCGTCCTTAATCAGTCTGTTTGTCACTGACCACACACTTTCTTGGTGCTGCCCATTACAAAATATTCGAAAATTCGCGGTAGAAGTGGAGCGTATTAGATCACCATATTCTTGCCTTAGCTCCTTTTGGTCTTCTAAGAGCCATGAAATGTCAAGGCCCTGTCGAAGACCGGAGTGAATAAGGTGATGTACTCTGATACACTTCTTTTTTAATACTTCCAACTCCTCGGACCACCACGGGTTATACGGTTTAGCGTTACCACGTATTTTCATCGAGGAGAAGCATGATTTGCGTATGTCCTCGGTAAGAGTCTCAACCGTGTGGTCTAAGTCGTTGGAAGTAATATCCGCGAAATTGGTGTTTAGAATTTTGGATTTTTTAAAGTTTTGATCAAGGTTTGTTCTAAAAGTTTGCCAATTGGCGATTTTGTTTCTAAAAATGTAAGTCGAGTTATTGATGACCGGATTTACGCGGTCATCAACTGAAATTTGGTATGTGAGGGCATTGTGGTCAGATGACTGGCAGACTGATTTATCTACACACCAAAGTGACAAGCAGGTGGTGATGCGCTCGGAAGCCATCGTGACATCTATGATTGATGCTATGAGGTTGCCATTTCTGACAACCTCGAATGTCGAAGTACTCCCTTCGTTGCATATGTTTAATTCATGTGAATATGCAACGCTCAGGACATCATCACCGCGCTTATCACTTCTTATCGAACCCCATGCGGGATTCGAACCGTTAACGTCCCCGCCAACAATAACGTGTGATCCTTTGATCTTATCTAGGAAGTGGTTCAGATTTACCAGAGTACTGTTGTCGTCATGGTCTGGCTCGATGTACACGCTTCCAACATACAAGAACCGTTGTCCAAAGCCGATCCTGATCACGCACAGGTTAGTGTCACAGTACTGAGACATGCCCAGTACTGCCCCCAACCTCTGCTTGACCAGAATACAGCTCTTGACTCTGGGTTTATTCAGGCGGTTCTTGTTGCTTTGGAAGATATGTACACCGTCCACACCTTGCATCTGGTTAATTCGGCCTACGTATGGCTCTGTGATAAGAGCGACATCTCTGTCGCTCTTCATAAAGTAAGAGAGGAATTCACGGTGAGAGGCATAGGAGCGCCTTAAATTGCATTGCACAAAATTTATTGCCTTACCAGCCGTACTCAGTTTTTTCCCTTAGTCTGCCTTCCATTGTCTTGTAAATATTACAACTAGTAGACGTTGCCGAATGGCAGGTGTTAAACTTTGACTTATATTTTTTATTGTTCATTGAACAGTTGCAGCAATTTGGAATGTCTTTAATTTTGTTGCATTCTTTATAGCAGTGGTCCCCACCGCAGTGGGAGCAAGATAGCGCCTTCTCGGTACAAAATTTGCGGAGATGCCCATACTTGAGGCAGCCGAAACACTGCCTCACGTTTACATACTCCGCAAAATGTACCCTGCTGTAGTCTACATTAATTTTGTCCAATTTCATTATAATACAAAAAATTTTAGGTGAAGTTTCTAGAATGACATTGTATAATGATTTATTTTTATTATTTTTTAAAAATTTAATTTTTAGATCTTCTGATATAAAGTTAGGTTTTATTGTATGGTTTTGAATGACGATTAAATCAATAAGTTCACCCGGGTCAACCTCCCGGGGAACGCCTTTTAATATTATGTTTGGTTTAAAATTTATAGGCTCTTCTATTTTTAATTTTGTATTCTTAGAGAGTATATTTTTAATTTCTTCCTTTTGGGTCGAATTTTCTACTGTAATTTTAATTTTATTATTATTTAAATTACATATTTACTGTTTATGTTATGTATAAATATTTAAATGTGTAAATATTTACTTTAAATTCAAAAACAGGTGAGTTAGTATAATAACTGCAGGGACGGTTTAATGAGAAAAGTATAGATATCTGATACCGCAAGAGCTGAAATTTGGTAATACAATAGTTAACTGAATAAGTTAAACGAAGAAAATATCCAGCTTTATGTTTCTTGAGGGGAAAGTGTCCAGCTGATGCAGTCAAAGGTACGACGCGCCCGAGCGCATACCCATGCGCAGCGCTCTTCACTGCATCAGCTGGACACTTTTCCCCCACTAAATGTACAGCTGGATGTTTTTTTCGTTTAAGTTATTAATTTAACTATTACTTTACCAAATTTCAGCTTTTGCGGTATCAGTTTACCCTAGCGCATATTTTTCACTTCTTTACGTGAAAAGCTGGGGCATAATCCCCCACTCTAAATTCGGCTGGATACGTTTTTTCTTTTATTTATAGCACGATCAACATGTGAACAAAGTTTCAGCTTTTCTTGTATTAGTTTTTTTGTATTATTATTTTACATGTGTGGGAGGCTGCCGCAGCTACACCCCCCGGAGGTGTGCCAGCTGGAGGTCCATTCACTTACCAGTGATACCAAATAAAGCTTAGGAAAAATTTTCAGCCTTTCTGAAATGACCAACTCTAAACGGTCGCTGGCTCCCAGACTAATTCGCATGGGTCTCTTTGTAAGGAGAAGATTTTCATGACTTAAGAACCTTAGAACTTGGTTCTAGATTACTACCAGATCAACACCATGATTATAGTGAGTATGGTTGCCAACATTCGGAACGGATAGACACTAAAAGCAGAAATTCTTAGGAACCATATTCTTGGGTTGGTAAGGGTTTTTTGGTACAAAACCCGTCAGATCCTGTTGTGTTTGACGGGATGTATTGAAGAAGTAAGTACTAATGAGAAATCTTGTCTGCATCGGGAACCAACAGAAAACCTCTTCGAGTCGTTCTTATAAGCTGTGCGTTACAAATAACAAATTTGATTATACACACATTTATTTTATTGAATACATACAAACATAATTATTCAGACATCAAAATTGGGGATTACAGTATTTGTGCAAGAAGGTAGTCAAAAACTAACCAGAGAAAACCTTTATAGTGCCTTAAATGTAACAGACAACACTTTTGGATTAATTGCCCATTTCAGTTTACTTCAACATAAATATTTCCATATAATTTGTATTACCGCAAAGAAATATGTGATTATCGTTCCAATAACCTATGGTAAAATTATAAGCAATCGATAGAAATATTTTTTCATGAACTTACTATCCTATAGAATGATAAATCACAATGCACTATATGGGATAGGTTCAATGTCATATCTAGCGATTTCAATGTAGTTATAAGAGTTTCTACCTATAACAGTGAGATAAATTTTGTATTTTACATTTAAGCTATTTGAACCTGCAAGGCTTCTTCTTGACTTAAATCATTAATTGGATATTGGAATAAAAATTTAATCATATCTTCGTTCTAAAATTAATTACTCATTAATTTCCTTGGGAAATCTTTTACAGTGGGAAAAATTATGATATTTGAACATACTGTGAAAAATCAATAAAACTACTGGAAAGCATTGTCAGTAGAATTTTCTAATATAAAATCTAAAAATAACTTAACCGAGATGATAATAGTACTTTATGCACCAAGGGAGCAAAGTGACATTTTTTAGCCCGCAGGTAAAAGATTGTTTACACGAAGCCGAGTGAAACAATTACCCATGGGCCACAAGTCACTTTACTCCCGTCGTGCATATACTGTTTTTTGCAATTCCGGGAGGTAAAGTAGGAACTTTGCCAATTTAGAAACTTAAAGCAAAAATTTAACGCATTTTTTTAATAATGCACGTGGTCGATGGTACCACAAAATAGCACTAGTAATATTACCAACTACTACCAAAAAGCACTAGGAAATAGCAGTTGGCACCCCTGATTCTACCAATGGTTCATTTACATTTGTGCCTTACAAACAGCAAGACGTACCATGAGCGAGAACCTAGAAACCACGTGGCGAAATTTTAGTAGCTAAAGTAAGTACTTTTTATTTATATTGACTCATCAATTTATTTCATTGTTTGAAATAAATTTGAGCGTGGCAGATGTGAAAGAATTTGATTGTTCCACACTAATATGCACGATTCAAAAATCATTCATCGATCACGTGGCAATCTAGTGACTTTTTTATCAGTCATCTGGTGACTTTTTTATTGCCCTAGAGCAAAAAAAAAAGTTTTTTTTCCTGCCCCCCCCCCCCTATTTTTTAACTTTACTCCCCCAGGGTAAAAAAGTGCCCCTTTACACCCGCAAATCGGGGCAGAAAGTGAGTATACTTTACCGTCGGAATGGCAAAAAATTATTTATTTTCAACTGTAAGTTTGTACGGGTGTTGAATTGTAGGTCTAATGTTGACGAGTTTTACTCAAACAATATTTGACTTGCTTTTGTTCGAATATTACATTCGCCGTTGACTATACCGACTTACCACAAAATCACAAAATAGACATAATTGAATCATCATCTATTCTCTTCCTTCTTTCTACTAGGTACTTGGCCATTCGTAATACTTTGTTCGATGGTAAGTGTGGTGGATCGACATCGCCCATTTTCATGCAGGTATTCACTTGTCGTTTCCGATAACTTGATGCGACTACACTCTTTTCAAGAATATCGTTTCCAATTTTTACTCTTCGACTTCGTTTTTTGCAATTTTCATGGTTAACACTATAATTTCCTTCATAATTACACTTCATTAATACCCGTTCTTTTACAAGTTCCCATAATTTGTAAATAAACATCAGAATTGGTATAAATATTAGCTCGTTTGAATACAATAGTGCAAGGCAATTTCGTGTGATCCCAAAAATGACTATAAATGATACTTGTCCACTCATAGGGAACTAAAACTGTATACGATTTCTGGGATTCGCCATGTTTATAAAAAACTTCGTTTGGTTTAATGCTTTCCCATTCGGAAGATGATAACGTAATGACAAATTTTAGAATAGGATCAATAGCTTCGGAATTATCGCTGACATTATCATCATCATTGGAATTTTCTTCTAATTTTATATGGGACGAGTTAGCTAATAAATTTATTTGCAATTTAGCGACTTTTTTGAATGCGTTTTTCAATATCAAGTTATAAATCGTCTTTGGATTATAATTCAAGTTGTATTTTGTTTTCAGTTCGGTTGATATTTTTTTATAAACCTCATCGGAAGGAAATACTGGTTTACCGTTTTTTTGGAATATGGATTTCTCTAAGTTACATTTCAGAATTAAATTTTCTAAAATGATATATTTATTTTCGGGCAAAGCATCGGCGGCGGCGTGTTCTTCGGAGATGTTCATTTTAAAATTAAATTTACCTTGACTGTTAAACTTTTCGATTTTGATTTTGTTTCTGATATTGACTTTAGCTACATTATATAATAACTAGATGATGGCCCGTCCGAGGACGGGTAGCTAGAAGGACGGGCAGCTACCCAAGGTAACTTAAGTTGAATGAAGATTAAGGAAAGCTCTCAGTGCAATCCAAAAGCCATATGACCTTGGCTGCCTGCCCGTCCTTCTAGCTACCCGTCCTCGGACGGGCTATCATCTAGTTACATACAGTTGTGCAAACTTTCTTGTTTGTCCTTCAGGTGGATACAGGTTTGTGGTTCTGTGGTACGTCTGTCCATGAATTTTGAAAACGTATGGTTAATTAATGCTTAATTTTAAAGTCTTTCAAAAACTTCCCGGAACACTACATTTTGTGTAAACCAGTCTGTAGCTCTAAGTTGTCCTTGTCTAGAATTGTTTTTAATTAGGATTAAGTCTTTAATTGCAAATATGAGTCGACAATCCACTGTTGCGTAAGTTTTCCCGCACTCATGATCGGATTGAAATCGTTTCTAATTGCTGTTTGCGCAACTTTAAATTGTAACATGCTGATTTTATTACGGGATTGCCGATATTCTTCGCAACTCCAATTGGGTTGCCACCCCGGTTCGCCAAACGGATAAAGAATGCCATAAGTCATAGGGTCAAGATTTGGACTGAGAATATTGATATGAATGAATTGTTGTGCATTGTCGACGGGATTTCGAGGATAGATACGGATATCACGTTCAAAAGGAGGTTCGCCGTCATCATTTACGAACACCATTGCAATTTCATTGGACGTTGGAGCATTGTAACGTCTTTGATCAGACTGCCGATCGCGCCGCATCACCATATTGACGACCGGAACTGGTTGTCCTTCTTCTTCGGCTCGTACACGCTCTTGTTGCTCAATTTCTTTCATCAGGCAATATGAAGCTGCGATACGATTGTTGACGCGGAAGAAACGATCGATTTTCTCAATCACTTCAGGTAGACAACCTCTATTCTCAGGCAGATTTACTCGTTCATTGACCGCTTCTGTCGTGTCCATTACATACAGTTGTGCAAACTTTCATGTTTGTCTTTCAGATGGATACAGGTTTGTGGTTCTGTGGTACGTCTGTCCATGAATTTTGAAAACGTATGGTCCGTTACCCGGCATTGAAACAATCTCTGCTCCCATTGAAGCGAAAGAAACCGAGGAATTGTAAGAGCGGATGTGCTGACGAAAGTTCTTGTAGTAAGGATTTTCTGAATCTGAAAGCATAGAGCGAAGAAATTCTGGATATAACACTAGATTCCCATGTTGATCGAGCGGTTGCGGAATCTTCACTTTTCCTTTATGACAGCAGTTGTTAAATTGTTTATCAACTGGACGCTCCTTGGCGAAATTCTTGGAGCCGCAGAACTGACAGATGGAATTCATTTCTCCACAATCGTGTCGAGTACGTGAGATTCATCAAATCTCAATGCTCTTATTTGGAGTTGAATTGCTTGACTTTGGTATCGATTTTCTTTCTGTCGATGTATCGCATGGGATCGAGCGTTAGCAGCTTGCCGCGCTTGAGTTTCTTCTAATGTTTCACGTTGTTGACGTGTCGCATGGGATAGAGCGTTAGCAGCTTGCCGCGCTTGAGTTTCTTCTAATGTTTCACGTTGTTGACGTGTCGCATGGGATAGAGCGTTATCAGCTTGCCGCGCTTGAGTTTCTTCTAATGTTTCACGTTGTTGACGTGTCGCATGGGATAGAGCGTTAGCAGCTTGCCGCGCTTGAGTTTCTTCTAATGTTTCACGTTGTTGACGTATCGCATGGGACCGAGCGTCAGCTTGTCGCTGTGATCGAAGCTGTTCTTCTGTGTTATTAGCTCTTGTACGTGCTTTTCTCTCACGATTCAATCGCCGTCGCTTTGCAGCAGGATTTTCAAAATTTTCATTATCCATTATGGAAGTTCACATAATGCTTTTTTGGAAATAGCTGTCCTATATAGACAAAATGATACGATGATACGTTGATCCGATGATACGTTGATACGATGATACGTTCATCCGATGATACGTTGATCCGATGATACGTATTATCCGTTATGCGTTCGGTTCGGTTCGGTTTCCTTCGGGTATTTCCGTGGGACAGACAGAATGAAGGAAGGAAGGACTTGGCCTTTTATAATAAGAGATATAGTGTACGCACACACAAAGTTAGATACCAACTTAAGGTAATCAAATTGTAAATCAATATTTTTAGAAAAGCAATACACAGGGCGTTGCAAAAAAGATAAAATCAAATTCTCATTTAAAGTTTTTTTTATATTTGTGCGATCCACGGGTCCATTTTAGATCAGTTCCTTCAGATATCCGACTTAGTTACGATATAGCCAGTACGCCCTACGTTTGAAAGATTTTAAGTACCTAAACAATAAGCCATGTGTAAGTAGTATACAGAGGCACTACAAAACAAAGGTCTCATTATGTTATTCCAATATATCTTGCTCGGAGCTCTTTAAAGTAAATAATAGTTTGAAAATAAGAGCGTATCTCATGTAGCATTTTTAAATGATTTACAGAATTCGCCAGCACTTGAAGAATGCTTTTAAATGACATAAAAAATTGAATTTTTGACAACATCAACGCTCCATCAACGTCAATATTTCAATCGCGAATAAAAATTAAACTAACCCAGCACTTTCTAAATAAATTACAGCATTCGCCAGCACTTCCCAAGCACTTCCGATTGGCGTTAAAAAAAATTCAAAATTCAAAAATGGAAGGGCCAAGTCGACGTACCCCTATGAGCCGCCACTGCAAATCAATAAACCGATATTATATTAGCAAATAGCATGTTAAAATCACAACGAGGACATTATTTTATTTACAATAAGCCAAGCTGCAATAATTATTTATAGATTAAAATTGATATGAAATAAAATAAATATGAGATATGCATTTAAATATTAAACCCATAATAATTATGACCATTATAATAATTCAGTATTTACTGTTCATTGAACGAAAAATGTTGAGTAACACCTTTCGTGAAAATTGTGTTTCTTGCATGTTGGGCCCCATTTTGAAATGGGGTTCCATTGTAGGTTCTCCAATTGTTTGGCCAGTTTGCAAACATAGCGATAAAAATCTTAAGTTTAGGGCCGTAAAATACAGATACGCGGTATACCCAAGTCTGTTATATTTATTGGGTTTGCTATCGGCACATATATCGTTTTGGGTCCAATTTGATAACGACTTTCAAAATTTCAACAGTATCGCAAAAGTTTTATTTGGAATTCCAAATGTGGTTGTATATTTCGTATCAGCTTTATCTCTAGTAATTTCAATTTTACAAGTGAAAACAGCTCGCTACCTATGCGTATTTATCCAGGATATGTTGGAAGATTTTCATGAATTAAAATTAATTGTTTTAATGACAGTAGAAGACATCGCCATGATAAGAATCGAACAGAAGTGTACTATATTGGTGGCAACAACTTGTTTATTCGCATTAATATCTATATTCTTCGCAATATTCCAAATCTTAAATCTAAATTTTTTACATAAAATTGGGGTATTACTTCCTTTATATATGGAAATTGTCGTTGCCAGCGTAATTTATTTTTTTCTCAAGACTTTTAAAATTATATCGAAAAGGTATCAGGCTCATTTGCAACGGGAACTGCGTGAAATGTTAAGTTTTTCTGTTCGCAGCGTTCAAAAGCGATTAAAAATTGTTAATAACAAATTTGTAAAAATAAGTATTGCGAATTCTATCGCTTCGTATACTCGGTTACACTATAAAATTATTTTAGCTCTTCGTTTGTTTAACAAATTCCTGAATCCACTTGTTTTAACCTGGATAATTTCTTGTATTTCTATTCCAATTTGTATTATTATTCAAAACATTTTAACTATAATGACAGATATACAAAATGTTTTTAATTGGGATCTGCTTATTTTAAATTTGGTGTTAGCTATTACAGGTGTAGGTACAATTTTATCTTTTTATATGGTATACCAGACACATTTTGTGGTAAGTCTCCTTTATAGTCAACGGCGAATATAATAGTCGACTATACGAAAATCTCTAAAATTACTACATATTTACTCGTAATTACTTTTTACTCAGTATATGCGATCTATTTACAGATCAACGAGAAACTCATACCACGATAAAAGCAAGTCAAATGTTGTTTGAGTCAAAGTCATCAACATTAGACCTACAATGGAACTCCTTTAGTTCAAACTTACAGTTAAAGTTAAATAATCTTATCATCTCGGTTAAGTTATTTTAATATTTAATATTAGAAAATGATAATGACAATACTTTCCAGTAGTTTTATTGATTTTTTTCAGTATATTCATATATCATATTTTTTCCCACTGTAAATGATTTCCCAAGAAAATAATGAGTAATTATTTTTAGAACGATGATATGATTAAATTTTTATTTCAATATCCAATTAATAATTTAAGTCAAGAAGAAGCCTTGCAGGTTAAAATCATTTAAATGTAAAATACAAAACTTACCTCACTGTTTTATAGGTAGAAACTCTTTTAACCACATTGAAATCACTAGATACGACATTGAACGCATCCTATATAATACATTGTGATTTATCATTCTATAGTGTAGTAAGTTTATAAAAAAATATTTCTATCGATGACTTACAATTTTCTTTTAGATTATTGGAACGATAATCACATATTTCTTTGCGGTAATACAAATTATATGGAAGAATTGTCTAGAAATTAACTGAAATGGAGGAAAAAATCAAAAAGTGTTGTCTCTCGCATTTAATACACTACAAAGGTTTTCTCTAGTTAGTTTATGACTACTTTCTTGCACAAATACTGTAATCCCCATTTTGCATGTGTTGATAATTATGTTTGTATGTGTGTATATTCAATAAAATAAATGTATGTATAATCAAATTTGTTATTTATAATGCGAAGCTTATAAGAACGGTGCGAAGATGTTTTCTGTTGGTTCCAGATGCAGACAAAATTTCTCATTAGTACTTACTTCTTCAATACATCGCATCAAACACGACAGGATCTGACGGGTTTTGTACCAAAAAACCCTTACCAACCCAAAAATATATTTTAATTTAACTCTCGTATATTAGTATCTACCAGATGGGTGAAATTTACAATCAATAGTCATCCATTTTGTGAATTCTATTTGTTCAGATGTTAATCTTTCTTATATTTTTTCCTGGTTTCTAATAATATTTAAATCCCTCAAGGTTGTTATTTTATTTAACAATTAATTTACAAATTTTTTTATTTAATAACTAGCTGACCCGGCAGACGTTGTCCTGCCCAAATTTCAATATTTGCCTACATGTATTTTTTAGATCCAATCCGCATAATGACCTTGCGACTTATTTGGTCATCGCAAATACCAAAGTATTAAAAAAGGATTAAATAAATAAATTAATAAAAAATACAAATCAAGGTTTAATAAAAAAAAAGTTTAACAAAACTGTTAAGTATTCACAAAAACCACAATAATTTCTAATTTTACTTTATTTTATTTTTGCCAATTACTCTTGTTCTTTGTGTTCTTCCTTTTCATCCCCCCCTTCGTCTTCTAATAAGGAATTTTCGAAAGCACGCAGCGATATTGCCAATTCCTGTTCTTCTTACATACATACATTGAATTATATACATATAGATATCGTTCGTGAATACGTTGATCCGTTGATCCGCACTAACGTTGGTCAAGCTAATACAGCGCTTGACCAAAGTTCGCGGCAAGATTCTAAAGTAGCCTAAGTTTTTCGTAGCATTGTAAATAGCTTCTACACCAAATTTGGTAGAGATTGGTCAAACGGTGTAGAATTGTATAGAAAACATACATACATACATTGAATTTTATATATATAGATAAATTAAAACAAAATTGTATTATGTCGAGGTGCGAAACGATCGAAGATTTTGTACCACAAACTTGGGCTAAAAATTGCATTAACTTCTACTGACATAGACCGTGATTAATTGATAAAAATTCAGATGACCCTAGTTCCTTTCTTCAGAAAGGCTTAGCCTTTATCTATATACAGAATCTATCCTCTATGAAACAAAGCGACGAAACTTACAGACTTAGAACAAAATGTGACACATCACCGGAAGAGTACATTAGAGAAGAAGAGAAGAAACGGAGAAAGAGCAAGAAGAGGGAGGAGAAATATTTAAAAGAAGAAAGAGAGTATCTAGAACGCCTCCCAAAGGGTGTGACAAAAATAGCCACAGGAATTAAATACAAAACTGAGGAGGAGAAACAAAAACCAAACGGATACGAAATGGAGGAGCTGAAGAAAATTATAGGAGAGCTTGCACTCACGGTTAATGCTGGTTTTACTGATAAGAAGAACTTGACAGATAAGAACTGATGAAAGAAATTGACGGTCTGGAGGACAGAATTGCAAGGAAGGATGAAGCAATAAGTCAACTACAAGAGCAAGTAGAGAAACACAAAAAAGACAAATATAGGTGTAACATTGTTATCAAAGGAGCATATCAGGGGGAATCGGTAATGAAAAAGAAAGTAGAAGAACTAATACACGAAAAACTTTCTGTGAGAGTAGACATCATTGACACCTTCAAGGTAGGAAAAACAACCGAAAGAGAGATAATAGTTGCTAAACTGTGTAGCCTTAGCTAAACATCAGAGGTAATGGTGAACAAAAATAAGTTAAAAGGTACCAAGATCTACATTGAAAACGACCTCGCGCAGAAAGAAAAATCAATACAGGACAAGATTCTGGAATGTGCTAGAGTAGAACAAGGAAATGGAAAGAAAGTAAGGGTAGGATACAAAAAGTTGATTGTAGAAGGCAAGCTGTACACATGGAATCCAAGAAAGGCCGAACTGAGTGCAGCAACCGAAACAGAAGAAACAACAAAAAACTAACTAATGAAGAAGGAGTAGCCGTAATGTCTCAGGCGGATTCTTCGTATATGGAAACTGAGACACATACGACGGAAAATCAAAACACAAGGAACAACGAAAGGAAAAATGTAAATAAAAAAATGTTTGAAAATAAGAAAACCTAAACGCAAGCAAGATTTATTTACAATAAGCACATGGAACATAAAAACGCTACTGAAACCTGAAAAGTTGAATGAAGTGGCAAACGAGGTCTTAAGATACGGGATAGATGTGACAGCGATCGCAGGAAGTGAGGTGGAGAGGAAGCGGAGAAATACAAAAGAAGACGTATGAACTGTTTTACTTTGGAGAAGACAACCAAGGAAGAAATGGCACGGGTTTTATTGTGAAAGAGTAAATAGCCAAAAGCGTATTAACGTTTAAAGCAATAAACGGGCGAATATCATATATGAGAATTAAAGCAAAGACAGACATGTCTATCGTTAACGGATACGCGCCAACAGAGGAAAACAACGAAAACAAAAAGATGAGTTCTACAGTGAAATGGAAACCCTATGTGAAGCCGTTCCCAGACTAGATATGTTTATTATTTTAGGAGATTTCAATGTTAAAATAGGAAAGGAAGATCAAATATCCCAGATCGCTGGAAAATACACCATACACTAGAAGACTAGCGAAAATGGCGACAGATTGTGCAATTTGGCGGCAGCAACGAACACCTTAATTAGTAACACCAGATTTAAACATAAACCGCTTCACAAGGTAACATGGATCTGGTCGGGAGGAAACAACGAGGTTGGGAACCAAATAGACCACGTGCTAATATCAAAAAGAATGAAAAATTTATATTGGATACAAGAACTTACAGAGGAGCCCACGCGGACTCCGACCATTACTTGGTTGTGACGAAAATTAGGCAAAAAACAACAATCTACGAGGGTGCGGAAAATGACAACAGAAGAATTGCGACAGAAAAACTTACCAACATTGAATTAAGAAAGCGGTATGAAGAACGAGTTAGAGAAGAAATAAATAAAAACCGACTTCAAAAAAAAGCACTACAAAACAATTGCACTAAAAAGTAAAAAATAATTAGAAGTTATTAGAAGAAGATTTAACAGAAATTAGAAGTATATTTTTATAGTGCTGAGCATAAAAATTAATGTATTACGTCAATAATATACAATTATTGTTATTTTTGGAGTCGGTGCCAGCCAAGGTTAACAAACGTGTATTAACGAAGTAGCGGAGTGCCAATTTCTTAACAGCTTGGCTGGCACCGACTCCAAAAATAACAATAATTGTATATTATTGACGTAATACATTAATTTTTATGCTCAGCACTGTAAAAATATACTTCTAATTTCTGTTAAATCTTCTTCTAATAACTTCTAATTATTTTTTACTTTTTAGTGCAATTTTTTTGTAGTGCTTTTTTTTGAAGTCGGTTTTTTTTTCGTAAAATTTTTTTTTTATTTCTTGCTTTTTAGTGAATCTTGCGTTCCTTAACTGATTTATCGAAAGCGAATATGGGTAGACCTACTAAACGCGCTGCCCATATGCGACAGCGCTGTTTAAATGAGACAAGCGAAGAAAGGGCGAAACGCCTATCTCAAAGTAGAAAATCTAGATCCAAGACTATTTCAGAAGAGAGTAGTGAACAGCGTGAAAAGAGGCTTTCGCAAATGCGGGCTTACAATCAATAAAAACCAAAGTACTCAACCGATTTTGATGAAATTTATATGGGACCAATCTGAAACTATATCCTTTCGAATTTTGAAAAAATTTTGAAAATCGGTTAATAAATGACGGAGTTATGAGGTAACAAACATTAAAAAAAATACAGCCGAATTGATAACCTCCTCCTTTTTTTAAGTCGGTTGAAAATAGAAAAGGTTAATGATGTAGAACAAGAAATGAATAACATCATAACAAGTACCCGCTTAAGCGCTGAAGAAATACTAGGTAACAGAAAAAACAAGAAAGACAAAGAATGGTTCGATGACGAATGTAGAGCAGGTAACAAAACAAAAATAGAAAGAAGAGTAAAGTGGTTGAGAATCGGTCATCAAGAGGACCTACGCAAATTAATATAGAGACAGTGTGAGAGAGACAAATGCAATATACAAACATAAGAAGAATACATGGGCCATGGAAAAACTGGAAGATATAGAAATGAATAACAGCTTTAACAACACAAGAATATTTTACCAACTAATACAAAAACAAAAGATCAGACGCGAGGTAAAACTAAAAGAAATAACAGACGATGAAGGAAACAAACAACACGAGACAGAGAAAGTGAAACAAATATGGAAGAAATATTTCCAAAAATTATTAAACGTAATAATAATAACCAACGATACTAACAAAGAAGTAACAGCTCCAACAACCGATGAAATAATGACAACGATCACAAAGATGAAAAACGGAAAAGCACCAAGGATGAAATACCCATGGAGCTCATAAAATATGGTGGAGAGCAAATATGCAAACACCTATGCAATCTGGTACAATAAGGATGGAGAGGAGAAGATGCCCGGGGGATGGAGCGAGGGGTGTAACCCTGCTCAACTCAACTTATAAAGTGCTATCCACAATTGTTCACAGAAGACTGCAAGAGTACACTAAACAAATAATAGAAGAGTACCGGTATGGATTCACAGAGGGCAAATGTACCGTTGATGCGACACATAATAGTGAAAAGAATAATGGAAAATACGCAAGAACACAACATAGGAATAAACATGCTGTTTGTGGACTTCCAACAGGCGTTCGATAGGGTCAATAGAAGCAAGTTGTATGGAGCGATGGAAGAGATAAAGATACCGACCAAGCTAGTAAGATTAATAAAAATGACTCTTGACAACACCGTGGCATGTGTTCGAATCAATATAGAGGAGAAACGGAATGTTTCGATGACATTTGTGACGTGAGACAAGGAGATGCGCTGTCGGCGACGCTCTTTAACGTGGTGGTAGAGAAAATAACCAGAGACATAGAAGTGAGAGGGTCAATTTCAACAAGAGAGGAACAACTGATTGCCTACGCAGACGATATGCTAATTGTGGCGAAACCCCGTAAGAAAATGGAAGATATGTTTAAAAGAATAGAGAAAAAAGCAAGAGAAATGGGACTATCGGTGAACGAGGGAAAACCAAAATATATGAAGCGAGACGGAATCGCATAAAATAGCACGAAAGACAGTAAGATAGATAGTTACAGTTTTGAGGAAGTGGACAGTTTTATTTATCTAGGAACATACATGGACAAGAACTGCAATCGACAAGAAGAACTACGAAGAAGAATACAATCTGGAAACGGCGTATTATGCAATCAAGAAGCTCCTTAAAGATAAAAAACTAAGTAACCAAACAAAAGTAAAGATCTATAAGTCTCTGATAAGACAGGTGATCGCATATGCGTCAGAAACTATGTGCTTCTCTCAAGCCGAGGCTGAACGTCTAAGAGTGTTCGAGAGAACAATCTTCCGTATAATACTAAGCCCAAAATAAGACAACAACGGCGAAAGTAGACCTCTGATGAACCATGAAATAGAAAACGAGATACAAGGAGAAAACATAGCAAGGTTCATCAAGTCACAAAGAATTAGATGGCTAGGGCATATCATGAGAAGAAACACGAGGAAGACCGAGGGTGAGATGATGAAACCAGGTTACGAGCGACCTTAGAACAATAGAAGTAGGCGAATGGCCAACTAAGGCACAAGACAGACATATATGGAGTAATATTGTTAAAGAAGCAGCGACACACTCAAGGTTGTGAGAAACAAGTCGAATAAAATAAACATGTACAAGCTCTTGATGTTATATGGGGACTAATCCACCCCTTCAAACGGATTTGCAAATTCCTATAAGGGGTAGCAATATTCGTAAAGAATGTATAAAGCTATAAATAAATAAATATCGTTACAAAGTGAACGCAGTTTTTCTACTCCTAAAAGAATAAACTCATTTATAAGAAGCACCATGTTGCGCGAGAGACTCGGTGCTTTAGCAATGTATTCCATAGAACCATTTCATTCATCAAAAAGAACGTCGCGGTGAATTTATATATAAATAAGATAACGTATTTTTTTGCGGGGAGTGGGATACGGAAAGAGAAGTGGCCGAAAGCAAGGTCAACCAGAAACTTACAGCCGACATAATGGTATTAACCATGATCAAATCCGAACCAAACTGGAGAGCCGTAAGCCTCTCCATCGGCAAAATATTAAGAACAAAAGAGGAGGAAGAAAGGAAACGACAAAGTGAGTAAGGTCAAGTACGCATCGGAAAATGGGGGTACAGGAACTTTAAGAAGACCAAAGTCCCGAAAGGGCGAAATAAAGGAAGAGACTGTCCCCCACACAATAATCACATTTTCTGAAGCTGGTGGAAAATCAATGCACTGAAACCACTGCAAATCAATAAACAGATATTAACAAATAGCATGTTAAAATCACATCGAGGACATTATTTTATTTACAATAAGTCAAGCTGCAATAATTATTTATAGATTCAAATAGATAACAAATAAAATAAATATGAGAAATGCATTTAAATATTAAACCCATAATAATTATGACCATTATAATAATTCAGAATTTATTAGTGTTCATTGAACGAAAAATGTTGCGGAAAGCCATTCGTGAAAATTGTGGATCTTGCATGTTGGCCCCCATTTTGAAATGGTGTTCCATTGTAGGTTTTCCAATTATGTGGCCAATTTGCAAACATGGCGATAAAAAGCTCAAGTTTAGGGCCGTAAAGTACAGATACACGGTATACCCAAGTTTGTTATATTTATTGGGTTTGCTATCGGCACATATTGCGTTTTGGGTTCAATTTGATAACGACTTGCAAAATTTGAAAAGTATCGAGAAAATATCCCAAATAATACAGTGTGATTTATCATACTATAGTTTGGTAAGTCCATGGAAAAGTATTTCTATCAATTACTTATATTTTTCCTATAGATGATTGGAACGATAATCACATATTTCTTTGCGGCAATACAATTTATATGGAAGTATATTGAAATAAACTGTAATGGGCAATTAATCAAAAAGTGTGGTCTCTGACATTTAAGGCACTATAAAGGTTTTTCTCTGGTTAGTTTTTGACTACTTTCTTGCACAAATACTGTAATCCCCATTTTTGATGTATTAATAATTATGTTTGTATGTATTCAATAAAATAAATAATTGTATAATCAAAGTTGTTATTTATAACGCGAAGCTTATGAGAACGGTTCTCATTAGTACTTACTTCTTCTATACATCCCGTTAAACACAACAGAATCTTCCGGGTTTTATACCAAAAACCCTTACCAACCCCAAAATATATTTAACTCTGTTATATAATTTGCAATCAATAGTTGTCCATTTTGTGAATTCTATTTGTTCGGATTTTAATCTTTCTTACAAATTTTCCTGGTTTCTAATAATATTAAAATCCCTCAATGTTGTTATTTTATTCAATAAATCATTTATAAAAAATTTTATTATTAATAAATTAGAACAAAATTGCATTATGTTGAGGTGCAAACCGATCTAATATTTTGTACACCAAACTTTGAGTAGGACATGCATTAGCTTCCACTAACATAGTGATTAATTGATAAAAACTCGGATAACCCTGTTCCCTAAACTTCTATACAGCTACCCTAATGATTTAAAAAATTATTGTTAGCTACTTAATTTTGATTGCTATATATTACAGTAATGAGATAATATATGATAATATATACTAATTATTATTTGTAGCTGGCATTAGTAAGTGATTCTATATTTAACTTCGTTTGCTTATAGTGCCTATTTTTTCCGAATGTTGGCAACCGTACTGACTATAATCATCTTGTTGATCGCTTCCCCAAACAAATGAGTGGTAGTAATCGAGAATCAAATTCTAAGTTCTAGAACCTTCCATTGTGCATTAGAACAATTTAGCTTTAGAACGCCATGCTTACCATGCATGTTGGCGAGTTTTCTTTTACATCTTAGGCAGTTAGCTAGGCTTGCCTGCGCACCTGCGATTTTGCTGCACCTTATTTTTTGTTGTTGAGATGGCAAATCATTAACGCAGAGAGATTGACGCCTTTACGTGATTTCTGAAGCACGGGAGATTCTCAAGCAGAAAGTTTAGTATAACAGTTGATCTCACTAAGGTCCAGATCATGACCGTCGTCACATAATGTATCCAAGTTATCTCTTCGTCTTTCATCATTTTTTGGAGAATAACATAATTTGTCACCCGATCTGTCCATCGCACTGACAGCGTTCTGCAATAAACTTGCATTTCAAACGCCTCCAATCACTTACTTATCACTTGCGTCGAAGTTCACCACTCCATACCACAAAGAAGGCCAGAGAACACATAATACCGCAGAAATCACATGTTTGTATCTATTGTCAGATCGTGGTTTTCTAACATAACGTTCATTTTGTTAAACACACTCTGGCTTTATACCGATTTGATTTCAAGATAGCAATTTAGGATGTCGTTTTTACTAATGATCATCACTTTTGTTTTATTGGTGTTTATATATTGACCTTACCTCTGACTACTCTCCACTACTCTATTCACTTGAAGCTGGCCAGACCATTAGCAAATATGCGCATGTCATCTGCATATAAGATGTTATTTATTATCTCCTTAATAAGCAAAATTTCCAAATCTGTCTTCCAGAGGTGTTTTTTAAATTTTTGTAAGATTTTTTAATTTTTAGGTAATTTTTGATTTTTATATTAGAACTTAGCAGGTTGTTTTCTGCGCATACGCAAAGGCAGTTCTTGAGAGAGTCGCGTTGAACGCGGTCCAAGAAGGTTTTGTATTTGAGCGTTAATTAAAGTAGGGATATTAAGTTTGGTGTGTAAAAATTTGATTTAATGAAATCTTGAAATAGAAAAGTGTTTATAATCAGCTGAGTAGAAGTTTAATTATTAAGAAAGTGTTGTGGCTCAACTTGGTGAGTTTTGTGAAACGCATATAGCATAGCATATATGGCTATGTTATATATACCACTCTGTCTTCTGCCCCAAGGTTTCATTATTTATTATTTACTTATTGTATTTTATTTGTGCCACGCATTCCCTTTGTCTGGCTTCTTTCATTCAATGTAATAATTGTTTCCGTTCTTCTTGTATTTATTTGGGGTAATCCTAATTGTTCTATATTTTCTATATATCCTATTCTTCGTCCATATTCCCTATTCTTCGTCCATCTTCGAGATCCTTCTCTTTATCTATCTCTATCCCTATATTCTCTAGCACAGTTAAAGTTTTTCCCATATAGCTCCTCTCCCTTCCACCCCCATCTCATCCACCACTCCGTCGATTACGAGGTTCTTCTTTCTTACATCTCTTTCCAAGATATCTATTCTTTTTCCCTGTTTTACAGCTTGTTCTCTAAGTTGTAAGTTTTCTTGCACACAATTCCATTGATATTTGCTACAACTTCGTACCCATTCCTTGTAGCCTCTCTTGTATTTGTTGAAACCTCTCTTCTATCTTCTACCTTCTTCATATTGATTCTGTTCCACGCACGGTAGAGTTTTGCCCGGCTCAACGCCTCGGAAGTTTTACCCTTCTATACGTGGTGAACTGTCACTATGCTAGGTATACTTCCACGGAGGGTGTGTTGCTTATCCTGTTAATTTCAACGTGTCTCCAGCTAAAATATTATATTTTATTTTGCTTTGTCTCTAATCTATACCGCGTGAAATTTTCAACCTAATTTCCAATTATCTAACGACAAATCTTCTTAAATATTACCAAAATTTACTCACTAAGTGGGTTTAGAACAGCGGCGGTTTGTCAATGGAGGCAAGGGAGGCTTAGCCTCCTCTCAAATTGTTGGACGGACTTGCTATTTATATTTCGTTTTAAATTAGTATTTTTTCCAATTTTTAATTTTTTTTGAATTTGTTTAAAACAAAATTTAATTTAATAATGAAATTAGCTTAAGAACTTGACTTACGCCTGAAATAAATTCGAAATAGTACATATCCAGCGGCTAGCCTTTCTTTATCTTATTAGTTTATTAGCACAGAGTTAGGCAACCCAGAATACGGTAGTACGTCCGAGATACGTCAAAGAGGCTACTCGTTAGTAAATTTCATAATCAACATGAGCGAACAGCAGATGAATTGTAAGTAATAAGCTTGTAACATAAGCGCATACTATTCTGTGTTATTTTACTAAATGTACGAACATAGTAATTTTACATGCGTTGGAGGCTGGGCTCATATGCGTGGGCCACTTATCAAAATAGACACTTGGAATTCTTTGCATTATTCATGCATATGTTCTAAATATAATCATGTAATTCGAATAAGGATTCCCGAATTTTTTTTTCAGATTTGAACGGATTTTCCACATTTTTTTCAAAATCGACCAAACGGACCAATGCTTTAAATGAAATTTGTGGCAGTAAATTACCGACAAACGTTGCTACACGTTGAAATTTTACCTCGCGAGCAGTATTTACAGTGCAATTAAGAAAACAACAATTAATTGACGTATTTAATTTTATAATCGACAGCGATGATTTTAAAAACGACTCTCAAACTATTAGAGAAGTGGTAGGTTTAAGACAATATAAATGAATCAAAATTTTGCTTTTTATTAGAAACTTTTAAATTAATTTTTGAACAGACAGACGTAGTATTTTCAATTTTACAAAGGAAACTCGGCACAGATACCGTAGTGATTTTAGAATTAAATTGCGAGCCGGCTCAGAAAAAAACGAAAAACGACATTTGATTTACCAGATATGCGTCAAAGTTATAAACAAATTTTTGCGGAAATTTTGGATACGGTTATCGTGCAAATTGAAGTTAGATTTGCAGACTTACATAAATTAAAATTTTTTGATCTATTAACATTTGCTAAATTTTCAGATTATAGGAAAAACTTTCCTCAAAATTTATTAAATAGTCTATTGGCGATTTACATTACCGTTGGTGGCGCCACCAGCAACAACAACATGGCTGTGTTTAGACGTATATTTCGAAATTCAAAGTCATAGTCTGGTGAAAATTTCCAAACATTTTAGTATGGTGTTAAATTTATTGTAATATGTTTGGTTAATTAGTTGATTTTGTTATGTTTTAAGCCTGAAGAACGAATTTTTAATTTCATTTAATACGTCATTTACTAATTTGAAATTCTCCCGCATGGTGGCGTTTGCTTAATGTAAATTGCGAATTAGAGCAGTATCCATTTTTGATCAAATCCAACTCAAAAATGAATTATCGGTAGCATAATATAATGACCCCGAAATGTTTGGACAATGTAGGATTCCATCAGAGATATTAGATTTTACTTTCAAAAATGATTTACACAGTTGTATGCCTGAATTTTAAAAACTTTTATGTGTGGTCGTCACCATACCGGTAACATCGGCTTCGGTTGAAAGAAGTTTTTCCACACTAAAACGTATTAAAACTTATACTCGTTAATACGATGAATCAAAATCGGTTAAGTAACGTCGCGGTAATGTCTATTGAAAAGGAATTCGTTACCTTATTGTCTCTAAATAATGAATTCTACAAGAATATCATCGATCACTTGGCGAATACTAAAAGTCGCCGTCTTACATTTAAAGCTTCATAAATTTCGAATGACTTAAAATAATATTAATCTGTATAATATTGTACAGCATTTTTTCCAAAAAACACTCTGCACTCATCGAACAATTTTTTCCATTGTACACAGTACTGAAGATAGCCAACGAGCTCGAAACATGTGTCTACCGCAGATTAAATAATATTTTATTAAATTAATTTTTTTTAAGTTTTATTTTATAAGGTACATAGTTAAGCTGTAAAATCAGCCTCCTCAAATGGAAAAGTCACGAGCCACCGCTGGTTTAGAATGTACCTTTTCAACCTTCCATGGCATTTTCGCCTTAAGTTTTTCAGTCCAGCTAATATTGTTGCGTTTTAGCAGTAGCTCAACACGGCTTAAATAGACTTTCATATCGGCGCCACAACACAACAGATCTAAATTTGCATTTTTCTAGCAGTATGAATACTGTAGTAACATAGCAGTAGGTATGTATGTGATATAAAACATCTGGAGATAATAGTATACACTACTGAAAGCCCATAACCATCCCATAAGTAATAAAAAATAATTTCAATGTTTAATTAACCATTTTATTTTAAAAGTTTAATTTATTATAATTCTCAATAATTAATAACGATTAACTTAAACGATTCGTGATCGATTGACACGAATTTCATAACATAATTCGCAATTGGGGTGGGGGGAGGAAGGGTGGAACGTCACTCACTTTCACACTCTTTTAAATGCTCTATCGGTTTTACCCTTGGGGTAGAAACGACTTTATGGAAGCTCATTTCAACTCAAAAGATTCTGTATCGATTGACAACAATTTTATACAAAAATTCGCGATGGAGGCGACGGGCTGTCGTTTCTATAGCCTCATACAAAAGTTTTTGCATGTAACTTCGCGATGCGTGTGGTACAAACCATTTCTTTGGAAGCTCATTGGAGCACAAACGCTTGATTTTATTAAATATTTCACAATGGAGGGGAGGACAGCAAAATGTACTTCTTGTATCTCACATTATGCCGAATTTCTACCACTGTTGAGCTGCCCTTCAGGATTTTGGGTAGCCAAGGTAATCATGTTGAACAAACAGGATCCATGAAATTAGGTTATCCTTGGGCACTACATCCCCACCTGTTATTGTTCTCCATGGAAAAATCAATAGGTACTTTAAATAAAATATTTTATTTCTATCATAATAGCATAATATCGTAATTATAATATAATTATCATATCACTTAACAGATCATTGCTTATTATCATAACATAGTCCATTATATTATTCAAACCAATAAACCGATATTAACAAATAGCATGTTAAAATCACATCGACGACACAATTATATTTACAATAAGCCAAGCCCGCAATAATTATTTCTAGATTACAATAGATTCAAAATAAAATAAATATGACAAATGCATTTAAATATTAAACACAAGATAATAATTACAGCCATTATAATAGTTCAGTTATTGGTGTTCGCTGCACGAAAAATGTTAAGCAAAACCATTCGCGAAAATTGTGTTTCTTGCATGTTGGGCCCAATTTTGAAATGGGGTTGCATTGTAGGTTTTCCAATTATTTGGCCAATTTGCAAACATGGCGATAAAAAGCTTAAGTTTAGGGCCCTAAAGTACAGATACGCGGTATACCCTAGTCTGTTATATTTATTGGGTTTGCTATCGGCACATATTTCATTTTGGGTCCAATTTGATAACGACTTGCAAAATTTCAAAAGTATCGAGAAAGTTTTATTTGGAATTCCAAATGTGGTTATATATTTTGTGTCAGCGTTAACTCTAGTTATTTCAATTCTTCAAGTAAACACAGTTCACCACGTATGCGAACTTATCCAAGATATGTTGGAAGATTTTCATGAATTAAATTTGATTGTTTTAATGCCATTAGAAGACATTACTACGATACGAATCGAACAAAAGTTTACTATATTGGTGGCAACATTTTGCTTATTCACATTGATTTCTATGTTCGTCGCTATATTCCAAAGCTTAAATCTGAATTTTTTACAAAAAATTGGGGTACTACTTCCTTTAAATATGGCAATTGTGGTTATCTGCCTTATCTATTTTATGGTGAAGAGTTTACTGGTTATATCTAAAAGCTATCAGGATCATTTGCGACGGGAACTGCGTGATATGTTAAGTTTTTCTGTTCGCAGCGTTAAAAAGCGATTAAAAATTGTTAATAATAAATTTGTAAGAATAAGTATTGCAAATTCTATTGCATCGTGTACTCGGCTACACTATAAAATATTTTTGGCTTTACGTCTGTTTAACAAATTCCTGAATCCGGTTGGTTTAACCTGGATGATTTCTTGTGTTGCTCTTGCAATTTGTATTATTATTGAAAACATTCTGACGATAATGTCAGACATACACAATTTTTTTAATTGGCACCTGTGTATTCTAAATTTCGAGTTAAGTATTTTAGCTCTAGCTATAATTATAGGTGCTCACATGGTATTCAAGACAAATTTTGTGGTAAGTCTCCTTTGTCGGTATAGCCAACGGCGAATATAATTTTCGAATATACGAAAATCTGTAAAATTACTACACATACATAATTATTTTTTACTCAGTATATGCCATCTATCCACAGATCACAAGAAAATCAAACCACGATAATTGCAAGTCAAATATATTTCTTGTAGTTAAACTCATCACCATTAGACCGACAATTGAACTCCCTTAGTACAAACTTACAGTTAAAATTACATTATTTTATCATCTCGGTTATAGTATATTTTAGTTATTTTTAGAAAATGATACTGACTATACTTGCAAATTAATTTAACTCGCTTCTAGTAATTTTATTGATTTTTCACAGTATATTCAAATATAATATTTTTCCACATGAACGTAAAAAGATTTCCGAGGAAAATAGTGACTATTTATTTTTAGAACGATGATATGATTACGTTTTTATTCCAATATCCAATTAATAATTTAAGTCCAGAAGAAGCCTTGCAGGTGAAAATTGTTAAAATGTACAATACAAAATTTATCTCACTGCATTATAGGTAGAAACTCTTATGACTACATTGAAATCGCTAGATATGACATTGAACGCATCCCAAATAGTACAGTGTGATTTAGCAATCTATCGGGCGGTAAGTCCATGAAAAAGTATTTCTATTTATTACTTGTAATTTTTCAATAGTTTATTGGAACGATAATTACATATTTCTTTTCGGCAATTCAGTTTATATGGAAGAATTGTCTAGAAATAAACTGAAATAAAGAAAAAATCAAAAGGTGTTGTCTCTCACATTTAAGGTACTATAAAGGTTTTCTCTGGTTAGTTTTTGACAACTTTCATGCACAAACACTGTAATCCCCATTCTTGATGTGTTAATAATAATAATTATGTTTGTATGCATATTCAATAAAGTAAATGTATAACTTAATTTGTTTTATATAACACGAAGCTTAGTCATGTGCTAATCCTGGACGGTTCCTAGAGGTTATCTGTTGGATCTCTACACATGGCGTTGAGCCAGCAACAGTTACCATGGCAATTATCCAAGACCGTAAATCCGATATTAGACGATACAATGCTCCAACAAGAAATGAAGTAGCTGTCATTTTTCAAAATGCCGACGGCGAACCTCCTCTCGAAAGGGACTTACTGATACATTGTCGTTCAAATCAAAACAACTTGATAAGTTGATCCGTTGATACGTTGATCCGTTGATATGTTGATACGTTGATCCGTTGATAAGCTTGAAGATTTAATATACCGTTTGTATTATCGACGACAACCTATATAAACATTTAATCCGTTGATCCGATGATACGTTGATCCGTTGATACGTTGATACATTGATACGTTGATACGTTGATATAAAACACCAAAGCTTTTGGCGGTAAAGTTTTAATTCTTGGTGGTGATTTCAGACAAACTCTTCCTGTCGTACCTCATCAAATGAGGTCAGCAATTATTCATTCAACCATTAAATTTAATGATATGTGGAGTAAATTTATAGTATTGAAATTAAGTCAAAATGTCCGGTCCGTTGATTCCGCATTCAGTGATTGGCTGATAAAGTTGGGCAACGGGGAGCTTACAAATGACAAAGGTCTGTCTGAAGAGATAATTGAGATTCCGCATAATTGTATATGCGAAACTTCCCTTATCCAAGAAATTTTTGGAGAAAGCTTTAATGCTGCTGATGTAAAAAATATTCCAAAATGGCAATACTTTGCCCAAAAAATACTGACGTTGACGCTATAAACGAGCAAGTTTTGGACCTTTTAGACGGCAGCATTTTAACTTATAGTGATTCCACTGACGACAGTGATGATAACGATAGGGAAAACTATCCGATGGAATTCTTGAATAAACAAACGCCCTCAGGGATGCCAGTACACAGAATGCACTTGAAGGTTGGAAGTGTGATTATGTTGCTCAGGAATTTGAATACTAAACGTGGTCTTTGTAATGGGACGCGCTTAACTGTTCAATCGTTAAAGCCCAATCTAATCGTCGCTGAAGTCTTGACAGGAACTGCTAAAAAGGAAACTGTTTTTATTCCCCGCATAGATTGTCCCAACAAGTACAGACTTGCCATTTGTTTTAAGACGGCGACAGTTTCCAATTAAACTTGCCTTTTCCATGACGATCAACCGTGATGTTTAGCCACGGTCATCTCTATGTAGCAATGTCAAGAGTACGGAGATCTGAAGATAAAAATAGTTGATGGAAAAGAACAAGGGAAATTGATTGAAGGTTCACTGGCAGTGTACACGAAAAATATTGTGTACAAGGAAGTACTAACGCAGTAGGCAGTGCTTAAGATTTTATTTGCTACAATAAGATCATTAAAATAGAAACGTACCAGCACCGTCTAGCTACCCGTTCGTGGACGGGCTTTCCAGCTAGTTCTGTTATAATGTACTAGCAGTTGGGTGAAATTTTGTGTTCAGTAGTCGACCATTTTGTTACTTTTAGTTCTTTAGAGTTTGATCCTTCTTATATTTTTCCCTGCTTTCTATTAATATTAAAATCCCACACTATTGTTATTTTAGCTACTTAATTATTTACACCACTAGATGATAGCCCATCCGAGGACGGGTAGCTAGAAGGACTGGCAGCTACCCAAGGTAACTTAAGTTAAATGAAGATTAAGGAAAGCTCTCAGTGCAATCCAAAAGCCATATGACCTTGGCTGCCTGCCCGTCCTTCTAGCTACCCGTCCTCGGACGGGCTATCATCTAGTTACTACAGTTGTGCAAACTTTCTTGTTTGTCCTTCAGGTGGATATAGGTTTGTGGTTCTGTGGTACGTCTGTCCATGAATTTTGAAAACGTATGGTCCGTTACCCGGCATTGAAACAATCTCTGCTCCCATTGAAGCGAAAGAAACCGAGGAATTGTAAGAGCGGATGTGCTGACGAAAGTTCTTGTAGTAAGGATTTTCTGAATCTGAAAGCATAGAGCGAAGAAATTCGGGATATAACAATATTCCCATGTTGATCGAGCGGTTGCGGAATCTTCACTTTTCCTTTATGACAGTAGTTGTTAAATTGTTTATCAACTGGACGCTCCTTGGCGAAATTCTTGGAGCCGCAGAACTGACAGATGGAATTCATTTCTCCACAATCGTGTCGAGTAACGTGAGATTCATCAAATCTCAATGCTCTTATTTGGAGTTGAATTGCTTGACTTTGGTATCGATTTTCTTTCTGTCGATGTATCGCATGGGATCGAGCGTTAGCAGCTTGCCGCGCTTGAGTTTCTTCTAATGTTTCACGTTGTTGACGTATCGCATGGGACCGAGCGTCAGCAGCTTGCCGCGCTTGAGTTTCTTCTAAAGTTTCACGTTGGTGACGTATCGCATGGGACCGAGCGTCAGCTTGTCGCTGTGATCGAAGCTGTTCTTCTGTGTTATTAGCTCTTGTACGTGCTTTTCTCTCACGATTCAATCGCCGTCGCTTTACAAAAGGATTTTCAAAATTTTCATTATCCATTATGGAAGTTCACATAATGCTTTTTTGGAAATAGCTGTCTTATATAGACAAAATGATCCGTTGATACAATAATCCGTTGTTACAATAATGATACGATTGTCCGTTGATGCGTTCGGTTCGGTCGTGCTTCGGCCATTTAGTGTTTACAATTTTAGGCTTCTATACACAGTATAGCAAGAAGCCTTATTTATTATTTACATAATTTTTCACCGATATAGGAAATTTAAATACGTTGATACGTTGATCTGTTTTTTCAATGCAGACCAAATATAAGTTATATTTTATTTACATAATTTTTCACCTATATAGGAAATTTAAATACGTTGATCCCTTGATACGTTGATCCGATGATACGTTGATCCGATGATACGTTGATACGATGATACGTTGATACGATGATTGGTTCGGTTCGGTTTGCTTCGGGTATTTCCGTGGGACAGACAGAAGGACTTGGCCTTTTATAATAAGAGATGTGGAGGTACTCCTGATGGCGTTTGGCTGTTGAGAAATTCTGGAGGATAATAATTATTAATAAGATCATTACTGTCCTCTGTAATGATCGAGTCCGAACTATGATAAATCTGACTCTCCCCATTTAATTGCCGAATGATATTGTTGTTGATTTCGAGCGTTTCTTTGTTGGTGGTTGCAAGAATCACCCGCTTGGAAAGCTCATCAACAGAGAGTTTCGCGATCGAGTTTCCGAATATCTTAAAAATAATGTCGCATTGAACAATCATATCTGTCGGAATCTGGATGGCGTCCTCCGGGAGTCCCTCAACGGATGGCAAACTTCCATTACCAATATTGAGCAACCACTGGTTGAATTCATTTTGGTCTTCACTTCTCATATTGGAAATCAAGGACAATTGTTTGAAGTATTTCCAAAATGGACTCGACGTTAAACACGCTTCAATAACATCAATTCGTTTTCTCTTTGGCATCACCGGGAGTGTTTTGCGGAAATCACCTCCAATAACAATAGATTTACCGCCAAATGGACTGTTATTATTCATGAGTTCCCGCAATAATAAATCAATGGCTCGAATTCCATCCTTTGGCAACATTGTTATCTCATCAATAATGATAAGCGCGGCTTCTCTAATTTTCTTGGCTTCAGCTGTTGTTTGCTTCATTTTGGAGACCGATGTATCGCCCAACGGAACAGGCAATTTAAATCCACTATGGATTGTGCGTCCACTTACTCTTTGAGTAAGGAATTTTCAAAATCACGCAGCGATATTGAAAATTCCTCAGCTTCTTCCTTTTAGGCTTCTATACAAAGTATAGCAAGAAGCCTTATGATCTGGCTCGGTGTCTGTCCGTCTGTCCGTCTGTCCGTCCGTCTGTCCGTCCGTCTGTCCGTCTGTCCGTCTGTCCGTCCGTCTGTCCGCATAATTCAAAATCATACAGAGCGTTTCAAATCGTGTTGGAAATACTCTGTGTGTATAGAGGTCTAAGAACTGGGTAGCCAGTGCGCTACTTTTAGGCTTCTGTACAAAGTATAACAAGAAGCCTTATTTAGGCTTCTATGCAAGGTATAGAAAGAAGCCTTATGGTCTGGCTTCGTGTCGGTCCGCATGTTTCAGAGCCAATCATAACGTTGATCAACTGAAACGTTGTTATATTGTAAATACTTCGTCTATATAGTATTGCGTTAATCTGTTAATCCGTTGATTCGATTCGCTAATGCAATTTATTATTATTACAGCTTAGATGATGTTTTGTATTGCTTTCATCAGAATCAAAATCGGAATCGGAAAAGTCGCTGCTAGAATAATTGCTTGAGTTGTTCATGTTTATAAATTAGTGGTACTTGCTATATCGATTCCTTTTCAAAAGTATTACCTAAATTTTAAATACAAAGTGTAACCTATATAGTAAATTGTTGATCCTTTGATACGTTGATACATTGATACGTTGATACATTGATACGTTGATATATTGATACGTTGATACATTGATCCGCTGATCTGTTGATCCGTTAATCTGTTTATCCATTTATTGCATTATCTGCTTATCCGTTATTTGTATTAGGCTTCTATACAAAGTATAGCAAGAAGCCTTATGATCTGGCTCCGTGTCTGTCTGTCCGTCCGTCTGTCCGTCCGTCTGGCCGTCCGTCCGTCTGTCTGTCTGTCTGTCTGTCCGCATAATTCAAAATCATACAGAGCGTTTCAAATCGTGTTGGAAATACTCTGTGTGTATAGAGGTCTAAGAACTGGGTAGCCAGTGCGCTACTTTTAGGCTTCTATACAAGGTATAGAAAGAAGCCTTATGGTCTGGCTTCGTGTCCGTCCGCATGTTTCAGAGCCAATCATAACGTTGATCAACTGATACATTGTTATATTGTAAATACGTCGTCTATATAGTATTGCGTTAATCTGTTAATCCGTTGTTTCGATTCGCTAATGCAATTTATAAATACGCAAATGTTCGAAAGAAATTTACTACGTTAAAGATATTTTCAACGAGGTCTCCCTATATAAACTACTTGTTAGGCTACTATACAAAGTATAGCAAGAACCCTTATGATCTGGCTCCGCGTCTGTCCGTCTGTCTGTCCGCATAATTCAAATCTAAGCAGAACCTTCGAAATTGTGATTGTAAACACATCGTGTACCTATATATAATTAAATAAAATTTGTTTTAAATTTAAAATCGACTTTCTAGCCACGTTCTGTAAAAAAATTTTTTTTATGATTTAAGAAATGAAATGTTCTGGGATTTATATTGGAACTTAAAATGCTATTTTTTTGTTTTAGGCTTCTATACAAAGTATAGCAAGAAGCCTTATTTATTTGAAAAATTAATTTTTTATTTATTTTAACCATAGCAGTGGCTTGATGTGATTAGTGAAGTTAAGTTGTAAATAAAAGAGAAAGGAGAAGATTGGTTCACCTCAAAAAATGGACCGCCCATTACAGAGAAGTAAAGTTTCGAATGGAATTTAAAAGTTTGATTGTTATTACTTATATAGTAAATGATAATTACCAACCGCAAAAAATTTAATTGGTGCAGATTATCTGATTATGTGATATTACATTATATGGCGACCTCCAAAAATATTCAATATTTACTTAGAGTATGTCTTGGGACAGTGGAGAAGAAGCTGGGGTTAGACATATAATTCACCAAGTTTAGGAAGTTGATCGTCTCGATGTCAAAAATATTCGGCAAAAGAATTTAATTCCAATTTGCATTATTATTATATAGTATTTTAGTTGGCAATGATCACCAACTTAAAAAAACAGATTATCCGTTAATTTAGGGCTCTATACAAAGTATACACCGAGAAAAAAAATTAAGTAGGAATTTGTCCTGGAACAATTTGAAATAATTTCTCTTCACAGAGAAAAAATTGTTTTGATTTGAAGTATTTTTTACTTCAAATTGAAGTGCAAATTCGTCTCGCATCAATTTGATGTCAATTTTACAAGAAGTGAAGTAAATTTGACAACAATTAATGTAATAATTATTTCAAATTGTTGCAAGACAAATTCCTACATAATTTTTTTCTCGGTGTGTGTAGAAGCGATATAATCAAAGTATAGAATCTTATCAACGTATCATCGGATTAGCGGATCAACGTATCAGCGGATCAACGGATTAAAAGTTATATAAGTGAACGTCGATAATACAAACGGTATAATTATTAAATCTTCAAGCTTATTATTTATATAATATAAAGTAAATAACACACCACAAAAAAAACGGATCAACATAACAACGGATCAAAGTATCAACGTATAAGGTTTATACAGGTAGTAACTTATATAACCAATTTTCGCGCCCTTATCCATAATGCACCTAAACATTTACCAACCGTAAAAATCGTCATAGTCCTCAAGATTTGCGAGGAAATCGTCATTATACGCTCAGCTGTCATACCGCATAGACCGCTTGGACAAAAGTGTGCTCATCGATATAATTTCGCTACAGCTATTTTGTTTTTATTATAAAGTAGGTTATTATAAATTATCGAGAGTCGACTGTATAAGGTTTTTACAGGTAGTAACTTATATAACCAATTTTGGCGCCATTACCCATAATGCACCTAAACATTTACCAACCGTAAAAATCGTCATAGTCCTCAAGATTTGCGAGGAAATCGTCATTATACGCTCAGCTATCATACCGCATAGACCGCTTGGACAAAAGTGTGCTCATCGATATAATTTCGCTAAAGCTATTTTGTTTTTATTATAAAGTAGGTTATTATAAATTATCGAGAGGCGACTGTATAAGGTTTATACAGGTAGTAACTTATATAACCAATTTTGGCGCCATTACCCATAATGCACCTAAACATTTACCAACCGTAAAAATCGTCATAGTCCTCAAGATTTGCGAGGAAATCGTCATTATACGCTCAGCTATCATACCGCATAGACCGCTTGGACAAAAGTGTGCTCATCGATATAATTTCGCTACAGCTATTTTGTTTTTATTATAAAGTAGGTAAAACAACACAATTTCATAATGCCTAGAAAGCAGTTGACACCTGAAGAGCGAAAAGTAGCAGCTGCCCGTCGACGCCAGAAGGACGCTATCAGGAAACATACCATTAGACAAGATCCTTCGTTTCGTTTACAGGAACAAGTTCGCGACTCCGAAAGCCATCGTCAAGCCCGTCAAGATCCTTCGTTTCGTTTACAGGAACAAGTTCGCGACACCGAAATCCATCGTCAAGCCCGTCAAGATCCTTCGTTTCGTTTGCAGGAACAAGTTCGCGACTCCGAAAGCCATCGTCAAGCCCGTCAAGATCCTTCGTTTCGTTTGCAGGAACAAGTTCGCGACACCGAAAGCCATCGTCAAGCCCGTCAAGATCCTTCGTTTCGTTTGCAGGAACAAGTTCGCGACACCGAAAGCCATCGTCAAGCCCGTCAAGATCCTTTGTTTCGTTTGCAGGAACAAGTTCACAACACCGAAGGCCATCGTCAAGCTCGACAAGATCCTTCGTTTCGTTTACAGGAACAAGTTCACAACACCGAAAGCCATCGTCAAGCCCGCCAAGATCCTTCGTTTCGTTTACAGGAACAAGTTCACAACACAGAAAGCCATCGTCAAGCTCGTCAAGATCCTTTGTTTCGTTTACAGGAACAAGTTCGCGACACTGAAAACCATCGTCAAGCCCGTCAAGATCCTTCGTTTCGTTTACAGGAACAAGTTCACAACACCGAAAGCCATCGTCAAGCCCGCCAAGATCCTTCGTTTCGTTTACAGGAACAAGTTCACAACACAGAAAGCCATCGTCAAGCTCGTCAAGATCCTTTGTTTCGTTTACAGGAACAAGTTCGCGACACTGAAAACCATCGTCAAGCCCGTCAAGATCCTTCGTTTCGTTTACAGGAACAAGTTCACAACACCGAAAGCCATCGTCAAGCCCGCCAAGATCCATCGTTTCGTTTACACGAACAAGTTCACAACACAGAAAGCCATCGTCAAGCTCGTCAAGATCCTTTGTTTCGTTTACAGGAACAAGTTCGCGACACTGATAACCATCGTCAAGCCCGTCAAGCTCCTTCGTTTCGTTTACAGGAACAAGTTCGCGACACCGAAAACCATCGCCAGGCTCGTCTTGATGAAGACGTGCGCATCCACGAACATAATCTCCGTAGAATTCGTGAGCAAGGCTCATGGCAAGATGAAATAAATCGATTTGAAGCTGAAATTCGCAAAGGCTGCACTCACGTATGTCATTCATGTGGGGGACTCTTTTTTCACTACTCCATTAAAACTCACAGCATGACCGAACTCCTTTTAGCTGGAAAGCAGCAATCCTTCATTGACTCAGTAATTATAGTCCCACCCACTTCAGACCTCGCTGAATTTTGCTCAACTTGTCACAGAACTATCCAACAAAACCGGATTCCACGTCTCTGTCTCTCCAACGATCTGCAGTTTCCCTATGTTCCACAAAGTGTAAAGAATCTGACACGTTTGGAAGCCCGTTTGGTCTCAGCTCGACATGTGTTTCAGTCCATTTGGGCTATATATGGAATGCATGGACAGATGAGAACAAAAGGACGAATTATTAACGTCCCAGTCTCCATAGACAATACCATTCAATCCCTTCCGAGACTCCCGAATCAGGACGATGTTTTACACATCCGACTCGCCCGTCAAATTGAAGTTCCGAGAAATTATACAGCTGGTAACATTCGTCCGGCTTGCGTGATGGATGCCGCTAAAATTCTTACCCGATCTCCGCTTTACCGTGAATACGGAATCACTCTTTCAAGCAATTGGACCGAGATATGTCAGCATCAAATTGATGTGGCATTACACGAAAACCCAGAAGAAATTGCGATGGATGTTCAAGAGGAAGAGGAAGTCGATGACGTAAATCCTGGCAGAGGAGAGACTTTAATTACTAGTGATGAGGGAATCCGGATGGCTCCAGCGGAAGGAAACCAACCAATATCTATTCTATATGATCCTGACTCGTATTTTCTTACGTTTCCTCAAATATTTGCTGGGCACCGAATGAAGCCATCCGATAGTAATGGTAAATTACTTAGCCGCTCCGAATTTGTCAAATCAATGGCGCGTAACAGTGATCGCCGTGCTGTTGAAAATGTCGAGTTCTTACTGTTTTTGGCCAAATCGCTCGAAATTCAGAGAATTTCTGATAATCGCAAGGTGTGCCTTCGTAAACGAAGACGCAATGGAGAGTTAATCCGAGTCACTGCGGAACAAGTTAGTCATTCTAATTTTGTGGATGGGTTAGTTAATGATGACAATGCTTTTAAGGTTTTACAAGGAGTACGAAACTCATGTCATCACTGGCATCAAGAAGGCCTTAAAGTCCGAAGGATGGTCAGTCAGTTCAATTTGCCTCATCTCTTCATCACTATTAGTGCCGCTGAGCTAAAATGGAACGAGTTGATTGTGATTCTCAAGCATATTCTTGACAAAATTACAATTTCTGAAGAAGAAGCACAAAATATGTCAAAGAATGACAAACAATTACTTATTCAGCGCGATCCCGTGACTTGCGCTCGATATTTTGAACATCGCACTTCTGCTCTTTTCAAGACCTGGAAAAACTCTCAAGGCCCATTTGGAAACCGATCCATTAAGCATTCCTATCATCGTATTGAGTTCCAACATCGAGGAAGTCCACACGTCCATATGATCTTGTGGATTGATGGCGCACCAAACTTTGATGCTTCCAACTCATCTTCTACTCAAGATGTTTGCCGGTTTGTTGACGAAATTATAACTTGTTCCTTAGACTGGCCTGAATATGATCCCATTCACCAGCTTTTGGGTCTTCAAACTCATCGACACACCCATACATGCAGAAAGAAAAGCCACAAAGGAGTCAAATGTCGGTTTGGAATTCCATTTTTCCCAATGGACGAAACCACTATTCTCCATCCATTCGAGGATCAACAGGAGGAAATTGAGATTTTCCAACGCGATTACAAAAAGATTCGTGACTATCTTGATACGAATGAATTGCCACTTTCTTCAGATATGACATTTGCGGGGTTTCTACAAGAATTATCCATGACACGAAATCGTTACATTTCTGCTATTCAAAGCTCCTTGAAAAAACCTAAAATCCTCATTCGGAGGCGGCCATGTGAGACTTACATAAATCCATATAGTGAGAAAATCCTAAGACTCCAGAAGTCTAACATGGATATTCAGTTTATTTTAGACGCCTATGCTTGTTGCTGTTACATCATTGACTACATTAACAAGAGTGATCGTGGAACTAGCGACCTCTTGCGTAAGGTTCTTGAAGATGTCAGAAGCGGAAACAAGTCTTTGGCTCAACGTCTTCAGGCTCTTGGTGCGGCTCATCACATGAACAGTGAACTCTCTGCTCAAGAGGCCGCTTACAATGTGCTTCAGATTCCAATGAGCCGATGCACAGAGGCATGCATTTTTATACCAACAGGTCCAGCCGATCAACGAACCAGAATGATTAAAACTAATATTCAGTTAGAAAATCTCAATCCGGACTCTGAAGATGTCTTTGTAGACGGACTTTTACAACGATATAGTTCACGACCAGATGCATTATCTAACCTTAATCTTGCACAATTTTCAGCTTGGTATGATTTTTCATTAAAACGAGGAAGTACACAGATGGCCCAAGAAAACGATGATATTGTAGAAACTGAAGACGTACAAAGTATCGATAAATATTTTCCGCTAAAGAATGGCAAACCAGGATACGTTTGGAAGCGAACATTTCCAAAGATTATTCGCCACGTCCGCTACAACAAGAATAAAGATCGTCACAACTTTTTTCGCGAACAAGTGATGCTCTATCTTCCTTGGAGGGATGAGGAAACCGAAATTATAAATCAAGATTGCGAGAAGATAGCGACTGATAATATAGAAGCAATTTCTGCCAATCGTCGCGAATTTAATGCCTTTCAAGAAGATATTCTGGATGTCGCTATGGATAGCGCATTGAGTGAGGATCGTCAATCTGACGATGACAAATCTGATAGCATACCGGAAGAGATTCAGGAGGAATTCGAATTAATCGACCCCGTTGCTGCTGGTGCCATTGACTTTGGTGGTGACGTGATACGCCCAATGTCTGAAAAGTTTACGCTTCCTAATCGAATTCCCAATAAAGAGTTCGAAGAATTATTCTCATCGCTGAATACTCAACAACGGGATTTTGTAACTCACCTACTTGATCATTTCAAAAGGTCTCCCGATATCCCCATCTACACCTACTTGAAGGGAGGTGCCGGTGTAGGAAAGTCTCATGTAATTAGAACTCTATACCAAGCATTAATCAGAGTGTTCAATGCTAAAGTTAATTCGAATCCCGATAAACCTTCTGTCCTTCTGACGGCTCCTACCGGATTAGCGGCATTTAATATCTTCGGACTCACAATTCACAACGCATTCCAACTTCCCGTGAACCAAAAAGAAGCTAGCAAGCTCTCAGACAGCGTCTCTAATACAATGGCCACTCTCTATTCAGAACTTCGGGTTCTTATCATAGACGAGATTAGTATGGTTGGTCAACATATTTTGGAAATGATCGACAAACGATTGAGAGACCTCTGTGACGGATGTAAACCTTTCGGTGGTATATCGGTCATAGCTGTTGGCGACTTCAGGCAGCTGCCACCTGTTATGGCAACATCCCTTCTAGCTGGAACAATGTCGAATTCGATTTCGTCGCTTTTCAACAAACCCTTATGGCACATGTTTACTGTTCATGAACTGACCACAATTATGAGGCAACGCGATGATGCAGCTTTTGCTCTTGCATTAAACAATATGGCATCAGGGACGATGACTGATGATGATTTGAAACTGTTCAAATCTCGTGAGTTTCCAAGTACGCCTGCAGAAATAGTAAGCCGACGGCCTATTCATCTTTTTTACACGAATGAAGCAGTTGATGCCCACAATAGTTTTGCGTTATCCTGTTTGCCAGGAAATCAAGCCATCTCAACCGCCAAGGATTCCCTTTCTGCTTACACGAGCGAGGCATCCAAAGTTGCACTCCTCAACTGGATAGCATCTGCACCTCTATCTAAGACACAGGGACTTCACACAAACCTCTTCCTCAAAGAAGGTGGGCGTTACATCATGACAGTGAATGTAGACACAAGTGACGGTTTGGTTAACGGTGTGGGATGCATTCTGAAAAGAATTGACTTTGGTATTAGTACTTTGGATGCATCTAGACAAAAGCCTCTCCGTCTCTGGGTCAAGTTTGAAAATTCCCGAAGTGGGCAGAAGCTTCGTTTGCGCAATATTAACCTCAGTCAGCAACTTCAAATTGATTCGGAATGGACTCCCATCTCACCATGTACGGTCGTCATCCAGCCACGATCGAATTCGGCCACAAAGGTAACAAGGACGCAATTCCCACTTAATGCAGCGGAAGCTCAAACTATACATAAATCCCAAGGATCCACATACGAGCTCGTTGTTGTTCATTTTACTCCTGGAATCAAGCGTGCTCTTCTGTATGTCGCATGTTCACGAGCAACAAAGGCATCAGGATTATTTCTTATTGGAATCGTTAAGAAGACAAAAATGCCACAAGAGAATGATCCCATATCTATTGAATTCAAACGACACCAGGAGATGAAGCTAATTCCTTCATTTGAACATTTGCGTATTAGGGATGATAGCAACAGACAAATACAAGTCATCTTTCACAATGTCCAGTCACTTCCTGCTCATTATAGTCTCTATGCATCGGATGAGGTCTATAAGAGTTCGGATATCATCCTTATGGCGGAGACATGGACGCTCTCAAGTGACAATTTTCCGCTAGGAGATCATCTTCTTGCTGCATCAGTAGATAGTAACGATGTCCGTCGACCGATTGGTGTACGTGTGTATTGTTGTCCGTCTGTTCATGAATGTATTATAGACACCAATTCCGAAATAGAATACGACTCCCAAGGTTCCTGCAGTGTTTCATCTATTGTCTTCTCTAACATCCGAATAATTGTCGTTTACAAGTCACCAGGGTTTAATTCCAACACAATGGTCTCTTTAATAAAAAAGCAGATGTCTCGCTTATACTTAGTACCACGTACTCTGGTTACTGGAGATTTCAATGAGGATTTCAGCAAGGAAGAAACTAATGGTCTACAACATGCACTTAGAGAACTAGGACTCCAAATTCGGTCGCCAGCGATACCCACTACGCGGAATGGCACGCAAATTGATGCGATTTTTTCCAACTTTGAAGTGTCAGCTACCGGAATCTACACATCGATTTCCTCTTACCATGAGCCGCTTTGGGCCAGAATTAACATAAACTAATTTGCGACAGACATCTTCGGACGTGGAATGGATGTTGTTGGTATAAACACCGTCATCTATTACTATATGCCATCCGATGCACATAGTTATTTACATAGTGTTGCTCGTGCAAGTCGTTTTGACTCTGTGGGAAGAGCTATCACGTTTGTTTTCAGCGATGAAGATGACAAATTATCGAACAAAGTTCAAACTCGGTTCCAAGTGAAAATTCAAATTTTCGACCTAAACCTATCTATCTTTTAATAAAATATATATTTTGATTGTAAATATTTTTATTCAAACTTATTTCTATTCATTACCTTATCCGGGAGGATAAGGTAAAGGGGTGTAGGGGTTATGCTGCAGAGGTAGTACCTAGTACCGGGACGGTCACATCGAGCGTGATAACGAGAGATGGTCCTTGGTAACTGGTCCTTGCAGGATACCCAACTCTCACTTATGGCTCCACGTGCCACACCCTGGGAACTGCGTTGATCCGCAGGCGAAACTAAGTGAGGGGAGCCAGATATGGCAATAACCGAATGTGGTTGCCGGTATAAGCAACTGCATTAATTTTATTACCAATAGCTTCGGATGCATGAACAAGCAAATATAGGGCACTTTCCTGTCCTTGGATAGAGAAATCATTCCTAAACGCGGACGAACTTTCTCCTTCTCTTCCTTCCTTCTTTTCCTTCTCTTTTATTTACAACTTCACTATCCACATCAAGCCACACTGTGGTTAAAATAAAATAATAAATAATTAGTGCAGATTATCTGATTATGTGATGTTACATTATATGGCGACCAAAAATAAACAGATAATAACAACTTTCCACACCAGAAAGGTAGCTGTATAGAAGCCTAAGAACTGCCGCTAAAGCGAGTTCCACCTTGTTATCTTTTGAACAATATATCCACACCGTTAAGAAATTGTATGTAAAATTACAATCATTAGCAACTTTGTGACCAATTTTTCTTCAGCATAGCGCGAAATCATATCTTTCTTCAGTATTTATCACATCGAAAGTCAGCAATTATGGTACAATCTATATTACGAACGTAACTTATATACCTACCATGCTTTAAAAATAATATTTTCGAAGCATGTTATATCACGTTACTTGGTTCGGACGATGCTATTTTAGGGTTTCGATATCATAGATATCAAAAAACTAACATTTTTTAATCAAAATCAAATTAATTTAAAAAAAATCTTGTAGCTGGTGTGTTATGGTAGTGTTATATCTACGAGGGCTGGGAAATCGAGTATTCGAATACTCGATTCTAGGTAATTTGTTCGACAGCGTTATGTGCGACAGAAATTTGTTTGAAAATGCCCTGTCGATTAAATGTTCAGTCGTACAAATGCTGAGTTGGACGAATTTCTCTAGAACAAATTACCAACTACGGCATATTCAAACATTCGAATATCCCACTAATATTTAAGTGTTTTACTAGGTTTAAGATGATAATTTCATTATTAATAATTAATTTTAATATTATTAATAATAATTATTAATTTAACACAAGCGGCCTGCCGGTGTCGCGAGTAAACAGTCGACTAGTCCAGACGTGTTTTTGTTTTTCCAAGCAAAAATGTAATCAGTGACATTTACAGCCGTATTCACCAAGCTCTGTTAAGTTGCTAACAGAGAGTCAAGTCAATAACAGTCTGTTAATGTGATATATTTGTATTCACCAATGACTGTTAGCAGTTACCAGTCTGTCAAGTCGTCTGATAAGTTAACAGAGCAATATTGGGCTGTCAACATAGGTAACAAACAGACTGATAAGTAATATTTTTATGTGTCAATTTTGTAGGTTATAATTATTATTGACATTTGTTTTTGGTATGTATTTAAGGTTAACTTTTTTCCGCGAAATCAGTTAAAGCTAGTTTTACACGGTTTTACCAACAAAAATTCTAGTTACTTTTAGGCTTCTATACAAAGTATAACAAGAAGCCTTATGATCTGGCTCCGTGTCTGTCCGTCCGTCTGTCCGTCCGTCCGTCCTCATAATTCAAAATCATACAGAGCGTTTCAAATCGTGTTGGAAATACTCTGTGTGCATAGAGGTCTAAGAACTGGGTAGCCAGTGCGCTACTTTTAGGCTTCTATACAAAGTATAACAAGAAGCCTTATTTAGGCTTCTATACAAGGTATAGAAAGAAGCCTTATGGTCTGGCTTCGTGTCCGTCCGCATGTTTCAGAGCCAATCATAACGTTGATCAACTGATACGTTGTTATATTTTAAATATTTCGTCTATATAGTATTGCGTTAATCTGTTAATCCGTTGCTTCGATTCACTAATGCAATTTATAAATACGCAAATGTTCGAAAGAAATTTACTAAGTTAAAGATATTTTCGAAGAGGTCTCCCTATATAAACTACTTGTTTTACTTTGATGTGAAAAAATAATTTTTTATTGATGTGGTTAGTGAAGTTAAGTTATAAATAAAAGAGAAAGGAGAGGATTGGTCCACCTCAAAAAAAGGACCATACATTACAGAGAAGTAAAATTTCTAATAGAATGGAAAAGTTTGATTGTTATTACTTATATAGTAAATGATAATTACCAATCGCAAAAAATTTAATTGGTGCAGATTATCTGATTATGTGGTGTTACATTATATGGCGATCAAAAATAACCAGATAATAACAACTTTCCACACCAGAAAGGTAGCTGTATAGAAGCCTAAGAACTGCCGCTAAAGCGAGTTCCACCTTGTTTCTTTTTCTGTTCGGCAGCAATCAGTTTCTCCACTCTTTTTCGAAAACATTTTTCGTTGACGTTCAAGACTTATTATTTCGTTATAATGTAATTCTGCTTATATAGTAATTTTGAGTAGGATAATCGGATTAACTGATTAATTATTTACCAATGCCCTACAATGTAGGTACACAACGCTTATCGATTCAATAGCATATCTGCTTATAACTATTACGAATAATTTTTCACCTATATAGGAAATTTAAATACGTTGATCCCTTGATACGTTGATCCGATGATACATTGATCCGATGATACGTTGATACGATGATACGTTGATACGATGTTACGTTGATCCGATGACACGTTGATCCGATGATACGTTGTGCGTTCGGTTCGGTTCGGTTTGCTTCGGGTATTTCCGTGGGACAGACAGAAAGAAAGACTTGGCCTTTTATAATAAGAGATAATGTAATTCTGCTTATATAGTAACTAGATGATACCCCGTCCGAGGACGGGCAGCTAGAAGGACGGGCAGCTACCCAAGGTCATATGGCTTTTGGATTGCACTGAGAGCTTTCCTTAATCTTCATTCAACTTAAGTTACCTTGGGTAGCTGCTCGTCCTTCTAGCTGCCCGTCCTCGGACGGGGTATCATCTAATAGTTTAAAATAAGTAAAAAAATTTTAAATATTGATTAAGTTTAATTTAATTTAAAAAAATATATGTAAGTTTTTTGTTTATTTATTTAATGTTGTTCTCATTTCTTATTATAAAAGGCCAAGTCCTTCCTTCCTTCTGTCTGTCCCACGGAAATACCCGAAGCAAACCGAACCGAACGCATAACGGATAATTTCATAACCAATCGGATGAACGTATTATCGTATCAACGTATCATCGTATCATCGGATCAACGTATCATCGGATCAACGTATCAACGTATTTAAATTTCCTATATAGGTGAAAAATCTCTTATTATAAAAGGCCAAGTCCTTCCTTCCTTCCTTCCTTCGGTCTGTCCCACGGAAATACCCGAAGCAAACCGAACCGAACGCATAACGTATAATTTCATAACCAATCGGATGAACGTATCATCGTATCAACGTATCATCGGATCAACGTATCATCGGATCAACGTATCGCATGAGACCGAGCGTCAGCAGCTTGCCGCGCTTGAGTTTCTTCTAAAGTTTCACGTTGTTGACGTATCGCATGGGACCGAGCGTCAGCAGCTTGCCGCGCTTGAGTTTGTTCCAAAGTTTCACATTGTCGACGTATCGCATGAGACCGAGCGTCAGCTTGTCGCTGTGATCGAAGCTGTTCTTCTGTGTTATTAGCTCTTGTACGTGCTTTTCTCTCACGATTCAATCGCCGTCGCTTTGCAGCAGGATTTTCAAAATTTTCATTATCCATTATGGAAGTTCACATAATGCTTTTTTGGAAATAGCTGTCCTATATAGACAAAATGATACGATGATACGTTGATCCGATGATACGTTGATACGTTGATACGATGATACGTTGATCCGATGATACGTTGTGCGTTCGGTTCGGTTTGCTTCGGGTATTTCCGTGGGACAGACAGAAAGAAAGAAAGAAAGACTTGGCCTTTTATAATAAGAGATTTTGAGTAGGATAATCGGATTAACTGATCCGATGATACGTTGATCCGATGATACGTTGGTACGATGATACGTTGATACGATGATACGTTCATCCGATGATACGTTGATCCGATGATACGTATTATCCGTTATGCGTTCGGTTCGGTTTGCTTCGGGTATTTCCGTGGGACAGACAGAAGGAAGGAAGGAAGGAAGGACTTGGCCTTTTATAATAAGAGATTCCTTATTTAATAATAAATTAGAACGGAATTGCATTATGTCGAAGGACAAACCGATCGATTATTTTGTACACCAACTTTCACTTTCCTCTAACCTCCATTAAGTTCCATTGACCTCCATCGTGATTACTGGATAAAAACTTCGAATGACCGCAGTTCTTAGGCTACCCTATTGGATTGAAAAGTTGTTATTAGTTGATTATTTTTGATCGCCATATAATAATGAAATACCAAATAACCAGATAAGCTTCCATTTATCCGCGCTGTTCTGAAGCTATTTGGAATTGCTGCGGGTCATTTGATTGCATCTCGGTAGGTTCCTGAGGGGGTATTTCAATTCCCTCCTTCCAGCTATTTTCGGAAGCATTCCCCTATTCGCCACTCAGGGACGCGCTCTGTAAGAGTTTAAGGCTCCACCCAAAGTAGAGAATCTGCACTAATTATTTGCAGTTGGTATTAATAAGTTATTTCCTAAACATCCTAATTCTTCTCGTTTCGACACTAAGGCTAGCACTAGACGGGCATCTAAAACGCGACGTGTAAAACGCCGCGTTTTCCGCGCCCGAATGTAACCAATGTGTTTTAATGGAAAGCACTAGACGGGCATTTAAAACGTCGCGGAACATCGGCGGCCGCGGGTGAGACGCTCGCTGTAGCATTGAAAATGCCCAACTCCCGACGTTTTCTCCGCGGCGGATAACACGCTGGCTATGTAATGCATTGGTTTGTATTGTGGTCACTACATGGGCGTTGAGTCTTTACACCCACCATAAAAAATGCTCGACATGAAGAAATTTATTTAAAAATAAATGTTAATCTTTATCAATTTTTTATGCGTGTTAAACAATTTTGTAACATGACACTACTATGGTTATTAAAAACCGAAATATGAATACGTTCAATTAAATTATTACTATTCATGATTATTATAGTATTTTGGTAAAAGTAACGATTTTAAATTTTGTTCGATTTTATTCTGATTTATTTATTGTTATATCGATATATAATTATAATATAATACGTTCCTTTTATTGATACAATACGGCCAGTTTATAATTTCTCGTTCTTTAGGTACCAAGTACATTTTAAACAAATCTATAATTTTGTTTCATGTTGATACAAAACTAGTTTGAATGAATTGCATTTTCACATTGACTTTACAAACCGCTGGTTAAAAATGCCCGTGTAGTTGAGCGTGTAAAACGCGGCGTTCACGCCGCGTTTTCGATGCCCGTCTAGTGCTAGCCTTATCCTTCTTAGTACTTCTCCTTGTAGTATGTAATTATCTAAAGCTCTTCCTTGTGCATTAGAACTATTTTAATTTGAAATGGCGAGTTTGTTCTACATCTTAGGCAACTTGCTAGACTTGCCTTCAAGTACTTGCACTCTGTTTTTTCATTCTTATGTTCGAAAACCATCAATGCAGGGGGACCGACGGCTTTACGTGCCCTCCGAAGCACGGAACCCTGTCGAGAAATTCTAGTCATTAGCAATTGATCTCGCTAACGTTCAGGCCATGACCGTCATCTAATCCTTGTAGTATGTGCTGCAGGATATTATGAAAACTACCCTTACTTCGCATAATGTGCACAAGGTATTCTAGATTTCTTGCTCTTATGGTTACCAACATCTCTTCGTCTTTCATCAATATGTGGAGAACAACCTCATTCGTGATCCGGTATTTCATCGACACTTGCAGCATCCTACGATAAACTCGCATTTCAAACGCCTGCTATCCCTTACTTTTCGCTTACGTCAAAGTACACCTTTCCATACCACAAAGGATATCAGAGAATACGTAACACCGCCACCGTAGAAATCACAAGTTTGTGTTTATTGTCAGATCGTGGTTTTGAATATAAAATTCATTTTGTTTAACACACTCTGGCCTTTTACTACCGATTAGATTTCAAGTTGGCAGATTAGAATATTGTTTTTATTAATTATCATCACTTTTGTCTAATGGGTGTTAATATGTAGACCTTATCTCTGGCTACACTCCACTACTCTACTTATTAGAAGTTGTCCAAATTATCCTTAAATATGTCCATGTCATCTGCATATTGGATGTTATTTATTCTCTCCCTATTAAGCAAATTTCCCAAAATTGTATCCTTCGGAACCTTTCTGAAAATGTATTCTAAATAGATATGTTGAATAACAACGGTGGCAATATACAATGTTGTCTGACACCTCGTAGAATGTTTATATACTCCTTGCTTTGTTCGTCCAATCTTACAGAAGCGGTTTAGTTCCGGTACAAGCTAACGATGAATCTTCGATTTATATAGTTTATTATATTCTAAAAAATTTATCATGTCCTGATGTTGCACTCTGTCAAAAGGCTTCTGAGTCAATAAAGCAGGCATATACGTATATATATATCACAATACATGTCTCTAAGGTATATTGCTGAAACAGAACCTGGATGCTGAAAAGAGCTTTACGTGCACCATATAATTTTTGAATATACTAAAATCTGTAAAATTACTACATACATCCATAATTATTTTTCACTCAGTATATGCCATCTATCTACAGATCAACACGAAAATCAAATTACGATAATTGCAAGTCAAATATAGTTCTTGTCGTCAAACTCATCACCATGAGACCTACAATTGAACTCCCTTAAAGCCGCTTTACATCTATATGTATTCACACAGGACTTCTCATATGAGAAATATTTCGGTGTTTACACTATATTATGTTTTCTCATAGCCGATCACTCATAAGAAAAAGCATACGTTAAAACATAGAAAAACATAGGACTTTTTCAGAATAGAACGTCGCCTATTCAGCTATGAGAAAACACAGAACATACGAACGACGGGTGGCGAACATACACGAAGATAGTTGTCGAATTTGAAAAAGAAAGGTTTAGGTATTGTGCTGTGTAAACATTAATATGAATTTATTCATATTTCATATTAATTTGAAATTTATTAATTTATTTTAGAAAAAAAAGGTTTAATAAGATAAAATTCGATTTAATGTCTTCTTCTTCTAATTAGGCTTTCACCTGTTCTATCTTCGGTGACCTCTTCATTGTTCAGTGATGTTGTCGCTCCACCTCTTTCTTGGTCTCCCCACACTTCTGCGGCCCACCGGAGACTTGTCTCTAGCTATTCTCACCACCCTGTCCTCTGCCATTCTATTTATATGGTGATTCCACTCTCTCTTCCTGCCAATTATCCATTCGTTGATGTTCTCAACGTTACATGACTGTCTTAGGGATTCGCTTAGTTCTCTATTCCAAAGGGTTTTTCCAGCAATCCTGCGAATGGTTTTCATTTCTGATGTTTCCAGGATACGTTTCGTTTTGGTTGTATCAGGTCTCGTTTCAGCTGCGTAGGTCATTATAGGTCTTACTGTTGCCTTATATATTCTAGCTTTTGCTTCTTTTGCTAGGTACTTATTTTTCCAGATAGTATCATTAAGACATCCTGATATTCTGTTGGCTTTGTCTACCTGTTGTCGAACCTCTGCTTCCGTATCTCCGTAGCTGTACACTGGTATACCTAAATATCTAAAATTTGATACTTGTTGGATCACAACTCCACTCGCCTCAAGCTTACATCTAATTGGTTCTGTGGATATCACCATACATTTGGTTTTTTCAGTCGCTATTGACATGCTAAACATTTTGGTTATTAGGTTGAACTGATGGAGAAGTCTCTGCAGGTCCTCCTCACTCTCTGCAACGAGAACAGCATCATCCGCATAGCAGAGTATAGATATATCTTTGTCGCCCATCTTGTACCCTTTGCCACAACGCACCTTTTTTATAATCTCGTCCATCACCAATTAAATAGTAAAGGACTCAATGAGTCTCCTTGTCGTATACCTCTCCTGGTTTTTGTTTTATTTTTGTTGTTAGCTTAAGTGCGGTGTTAAGGAGATTGATACCTCTGTAGTTTTGTGGCACTTTCTTGTCTCCCTTTTTGAATATCACGATAGTGGTACTTGTTCTCCAGCTATCGGGTATTTTATGTTGAAAGACTAGTTTCTGAATCAATTTCTGCAGTTGTTGGGTTAGTTCCCGACCACCATACTTGAGCAGTTCATTGGGAATCCTATCTGGTCCCGGTTTAATGTAATAAATAAATTTTATTAATTTTTTTTTCAATTTTGTTACCTTCCAAAGCACAATAAATTTAATATAACCTTATTTGTTATACATAATTTATTGTAATTATTATTTATCGTTCCGAGTAAATTGTTTTAAAAATTAGGGTTATCTTCACTCAAAACCAAACAAACCCTTATGTAAACTCTTTTACAAACTCATAACGATTTGAACGCAAGTCTTGAAAAACATACAGTTTAGCCAACCCCGAGAGAAATCGTATGTTTTCTCTTATCAGAAGTCCTGTGTGAAAACATAATACATAGATGTAAAGCGGCTTTTAGTACAAACTTATAGTTAAAATTACATTATATTTTAACATCTCGGTTAAGGTATTTTTTTAATATTTAAAAAAATACTTACTATATTATTTATACTGACTGTACTGACTGACTATATTTGCAAATTAATTTAACTCGTTTCTAGTGGTTTTATTGATTTTTCACAGTATATTCAAATATAATATTTTTCCACCTGAACGTAAAAGGATTTCCGAAGATAATAGTGACTAATTATTTTTAGAACGATGATATGATTACATTTTTATTCCAATATCCAATTAATAATTTAAGTACAGAAGAAGCCTTGCAGGTTCAAATTGTTAAAATGTATAATATAAAATTTATCTCACTGCATTATAGGTAGAAATTCTTATGACTACATTGAAATCGCTAGATATGAGATTGAACGCATCCCAAATAGTACAATGTGATTTAGCAATCTATAGGGTGGTAAGCCCATGAAAAAATATTTCTATTGATTACTTATAATTTTTCAATAGATTATTGGAACGATAATTACTTATTTCTTTACGGCACTACAATTTCTATGGAAGAATTGCTTAGAAATAAACTGAAATGGGGAAAAAATCAAAAGGTGTTGTCTCTCACATTTAATGTACTAGTTTTTGACTACTTTCATGCACAAACACTGTAATCCCCCTTTTTGATGTGTTAATAATTATTATGTTTGTATGCATATTCAATAAAATAAATGTACCTATAACTTAATTTGATTTATATAACACGAAGCTTAGTCATGTGCTAATCCTGGACGGTTCCTAGAGGTTTTCTGTTGGATACCCGTGCAGACAAGATTTCTCAATTGTACGTATCGACGTGTTCAAGCCAGAACGACATAAGCGCCATTAAGCAAATTTCTCAGGAAACACAAAAAACTGTTTTTCTTATTTATCAAGACATTTGAAGGTTTGAGTCCTTGAATATTCAATTATTATATATTTTTTTTAATTTAATTCATTTTAAAAGTTTAGTAAACTTGGAACCATTCCTTAATATGATTAAAAGATGTTAAAAATGGCGTTTATGTCGATGCAACATTTAGACTTGTCGTTTATGTCAACTTTAAACATTCGCTTATGTCATCCTGGTTAAAGCTTGTTTAGCTTGTTTGGTATTTATGTCACACTTATGTCAACTCATTTTTTATAGCTCAATCTAACTAATTTGGCGCTTGTGTCATTCAGTAAAGCAAGAAAACTAAACAAAATTATTTTATTTTTTTTTTGTAAATAAATATACAAAATTAACTTTATTATAAAAGTAAACTTAAATTCTAGTAAAAAAACAAGTTAATCATCTAAGTCCTCCATATCTGACTCGGGAAGAACATCAGGTACAGTGTTATTGGTACGCAGAGTTAAATATTCGATGTGATATTTTGCCTCTATCGCCAGTGATTTACACATTTCTTTTAAATCTTTATATTTTTCTGCTGCTTTGTCTACTTCCTCAAATAGTTTTTGAGTACTCAGTTCCCCCATTTGCACAGTTTCCAATGAAGCAAAGTTTAAGATCTCGTCTGGAGCGACACCTGGGCTATCAACAATATTAAAATTGTTGGGTTGCCAAAATACATAATTATTTTAAAAAATTTCATTTTCCTGAACAATCCCCAACTCATCTTGGAATATAAATTTGTTGTTTAACGCAGTGGCAAGTACGTTACAGTCATTTTTATCACTTGGATCAGTCTTATCGCTTTTACTTAGATCATCTTCAGTCTTATAATTTTTTGAATTACTACTTGTGCCTTTTAATAACTCCAATATTTTCTTACCTCTTCTACCATGAGACATACTGTAAAAGACATAAGCGACTTAAAATTTAAAACAATTATAAAATACATTTCTAATCAGTAAAATTGATAAAATAATGCTATAAGACCTTTAGTTTGTATGCTTTTAGCAATTTATGATAAAATAATACTGTAAATAGTCACAATTTTAGCTAAAATGTATAAAAACGATACCATAAGCGAGGCAATGGCGTATGGCGTTTATGTCAATCCAACCAACATGATGTCAGTTTGTCATAAGCGACACAATCTTTATCACGAATTTTAGGCAGTAAGCAAGAAATAATATTGAAAAACATTACTTTCAGTAAGTAAAAAAGTTATTAATTTAATATTACAACAAAACAAAATATTAAAATAATCATACTAACCTGGTCAAATTAATGCTACGAAACACAATGCTTTTCTTATGGCGGCCGTCGAACAAGTGGCATTTATGTCAAACAGACTGATGCGTGAGCAGTTACATGGCGCTTATACCGCTTTTAAAACTTGGATAATCGTTTAATTATTTTTTTGTCGTTTATGTCTCTAGAACCATTAGATGCGGCATAAAAGCAGCTTTCCAATGATATGAATAACGCGTTTTTGATTTTTTGGCGCTTATGTCGTTCTGGCTTGAACACGTCGGTATGTACTTCTTCAATACATCCTGTTAAACGCAACAAGATCCTACGGTTTTTCTACGAAACAAAAACCTTTACCAACTGAAAAATATATTATATTTAATTCTGTTAAATTATACTAGCAATTGGTTGAAATTTGTGTTCAGTAGTCGACCATTTTGTTACTTTTAGTTCTTTAGATTTTGATCCTTCTTATATTTTTCCATGATTTCTGATAATAATAAAATCCCACGCTATTGTTAATTTAGCTACTTAATGATTTACAATATTCCTTACTTAATAATAAATTAGAACACAATTGCATTATGTCGAAGGGCAAACCGACCGATAATTTTGTACACCCAACTTTCACTTTGACTAAGAATTCCTCTAACCTCCATTAAGTTCCATTGACCTCGATCGTAATTACTGGATAAAAACTTCGGATGACCGCAGTTCTTGGGATACCCTATTGGATTGAAAAGTTGTTATAAGTTGATTATATTTTTGATCGCCATATAATAATGAAATACCAAATAACCAGATAATCTTCCATTTATCCGCGTTGTTCCGAAGCCATTTTGAATTTCAGTGCGTCATTTGATTGCATCTCGGTAAGTTCCTGAGGGGTATTTAATTTCCCTCCGTCCAGCTAGTTCTGAGAAGCATTCCCCTATTCGCCACCTGGGACGAACTCTGTAGGGGTTTCAGGCTCCACCCAAAGTAGAGAATCTCCACTAATTATTTGCAGTTGGTATTAATAAGTCATTGTATATTGAACGTCTTCTTCTTGCAGTACCTATCCGTTCCGGATGTTGTTTCTATAGCCCCATATAAAAGGTTTTGCGAATAATTTCGCGATGCGTGTGGTACAAACGATTTCTATGGAAGCTCGTTGGAGCTCAAACGTTTGACACTAATTTTATTAAAAATTTCGCAATGGGAAGGGACAGCAAAATGTACCTCGTCTATCTCACATCAAGCCAAGTTTCTACCACTGTTGAGCTGCCCTTCGCGAGCCAATGAAATACCGTTGAGCAAACATGTTCACAAAATCATAATATGCTCTAAGCACTATTAGCGCAAATAGCCAAGAGATTAGGTTATCCTTAGGTAGTTCTTCCCCACCTGTTATTGTTCTCCGTGGAAAATTAAATAGGGAATTTAAATAATAGTATATTAGGAATGTGGGGGGGAAATTAAATGTACCGTCCCGATGAAATTGTAACTCAAGACGCTTGCTCCCCCCGCGTACCAATAAGATATTTTATCGATTCCCCTTTCAGTAAGAACAGAAGTACAATAAATATACAAATTTGGCGGAAGTACAATTCTTTGATGTTTGGTATAAAGGACTTAAGTCAAAAAACACAAGTTTACAGTAGAAAAAAATTAAGTTGTATTTACCGTTTGAAAAAGATAAATTTCGAACCAAGTTTACAATATTTTCTCTCTCACACTCTTATTTTTGTTATTAGATAATATAAAATCACATAATGGTTTTTTTAAACGGTAAAAACAACTTAATTTGCTTCTACTGTAAACGTGTGTTTTTGACTTAAGTCCTTTATACCAAACATCAAAGAATTTAAAACAGACATAATTAAAATATTACAATATCTTATAAAAATAACTTTGTAAAGCCCTGCCTAAAAATATTACATATCATACTGGGAAAACCCTACTTAGAAAGCCACGCTTTTAGTTACATTATGCATACCTAATGATAAACGAGGCAGTTCTCTGCAAAACTGCAAGTTCGAAATAAATAACTTTGTAAGCCCCCCATAAAAGTCATAACTTTGTACGAAAAAATTAGAACTTGTAGAAATATTACATCACACGGGAAAACCCATATATTTAATAAATTTTATAAGAGAATTTAAAACATATTTTTGTAGTTTAGCCATAAATAAATAAGTGGTTCATTTATGTCTTTCATTTTATTTTTAAATTTGCAGAATAAGGCAAAGGCAAAAATAAGACAAAGGAAATAAGGAAAGTGATATGTGTATAAAAAAATATTTGCACTTTTAAAAATCCAACGTAGTAATTGAAGTTTATTTTAATAGTTAAAGTTTTATTAATCACGTTAATTCAAAATCAAATATAAATAAATATTGCAATTCTAACATCATTGTTTCCTCCATAGACGACTTAATAAAGTCTAGACCACATTTACTTATAAAAAGCGATAGCCGTGATGTACTGACACTTATGACTTATGCATACGGCATGTGCATACGGGTATGTAATGTTATACTTACTGCAAGGGGGGTCGATTAATATTATAAATAAACATGTAATAAATAAAGTTTTTAATATTACGCAAATTAACGTTTGATTATCGCGTTTACGCGTTGTTGTTGATGATTTTAAATTCGCAACCCGGCACTGTTTCGCGCAAAAGTTAAATAATTGTTTCTTACCACTACAGATGTCGTCGTACTTTTTTTGAGTTCTTATGAAAATCTAGTTATCAGCAATTGTTAATCTTGCGTTTACTGGATCATCAACTCGTGCAATTTCAATTTGTGTTTCTCTTTTCATGTACCAAATCTTGGTTCCAATTATTATTAATCACTTTCCAAACTTGACTTAAGGTAAGCACCTTTTTATTTATTATTGAATTTTATCTCACGAAACTGAATATCAATTTTTATACTCTGATATCAACCTTATCTTTTTATTTTAGGTTACCACACTTTGTGTTGGATTCTATCCAAATTAACACTTTGAAAACGAGAGGACAAAAAAACCTCCGTTCTACCACGCACAAGCGCCTGGACTCTATTATTATTTATCTTTTATTTATTTTCCGTTTCCCCGGTTTTTTGTGATTTTTGAATTTCGTCACTCTTGGATGATTTAATTTCAAGCGTAAGTATCTCGCAACTTTGATAATGCTCACTTTTGTTAGTGATGTTATTTAATTAATTTTATTTTTCATTCTAGAGTTGCCATAACAACATCTCGTATGGTCACACGTAAAATCGTTCGCCTCGGATGGATTTATCGTTGCACTTGTCGTCACCACCGTTTTCAACAACAACTACGTAATCTCACTGTTTATTTACCTCGCATTTCTTAAAATTAACCTAGTTCTACAATTCTAAAAATTAAATTATTTTTATTAAACAAATTTTTATGAATATTAATTAATTTGTGATATCCATTTTTAGTCCGTATCATTGGTGAATAATTTCGTTTGTCACCTATTTTTGAATAACCTGACCTCATCAGAGTCTTTCAACTACCTGTCGGAACTTCCTACTGTTGTTAAAAAAGTTCATGCAATTAATAATTTAACGAGTGCTCATTTCGATTTTATATTTGTTATTATTGATATTTATTTCATAGTAATATATACCAACTAATATATGGAAGTACATAGCACAAACAAAATAATCCATATTTATATGAGTCAATGCTGGATCGTTTGGACGGGGCGATTACCCAACTCGCCTGTAACAGCATGCAACTAACTCCTTGAGGCCCGTGTGGTAGGGGTCGGCAATGTCAGCAATAACATTAAAGTATCGGCTGCAGATGGAGATGGGGGACGTGGCTAAGAAGTTGGTACGGCTAAACCTACAGTAGAACATGTCACTCTGTCTAGAGTTACCTCTAGGTACTAGAAAATTTATCTCTGCCAATAGTGGTGGACAATCGATGTTGTATCTCAGAAGTTTGTATATAAATACGACGGACGATACAAAGCGCCTGCTCTCAAGTGTTTCGACATCGAATTGAGCCAAGAGTCTGCGATGATCATAGCCCTGTATCGGGTAAAGACCATCATGAAGGAATGCCAAGAATTTCAAAAATCGACGTTGTACAGACTCAAGTCGCCTAATGTGGTACGCATGTGTTGGGTACCAGATCAGCGCAGCGTATTCCAGCCTTGACCGAACATAGCTATAGTAAAGAAGCTTCAAACATGGAATGCTTTGAAGGTCACGTGCGTTTCTGTAGATGAATCCATACATGCGGGACGCACAACCTAGGGTTTCGCTGATATGTTCGGTGAAGGTCAGTCGTGTGTCAAAGATAACTCCCAGATCTCTGAAGGAATCGCATCTCTCCAAGATTCTGCCTTCGCATGTGTAGGAGAAGTCAATAAAGGTCTTCCTGTTTGTAAAAGAGACTACTTTACATTTAGAGATTTGCAGTTGCAACCGATTACTCCACCAGGTCCCAACCAGGTCCAGATCAGATTGCAGACGATAGCAATCCTCCAATGAGGAAATGCCTGCGTAAATTTTTAAATCATCGGCATATAGCAGTTTTTGCGATGTTATAATATTAGGCAGGTCGTTCACGAAAATTATAAAAAGGAGAGGACCAAGGTTGGACCCCTGAGGAACGCCCGAGCTAACCGAGAAGACTGAAGATTTATGACCCCGGTATTCAACAAATTGCTTGCGATCGAATAGGTATGTACTGAAGAGATTAATCAGCTGATTAGAGAAGCCAAACGATGACAATTTCCCAATCAATCTATATAGATCAAGTTGGTCAAACGCCTTCTGGAAGTCAGTGTAGATTGTATCGATTTGTCCTCGGCTGTCCAATGTTTCGGATACGAACTGTTTAAATGTCGCAAGGTTCGTGACAGTTGAGCGCCCGTTCATAAAGCCGTGTTGTTTTATTATAGGCCAAGGTTGTGAAGATTATATTCCGAGGTGCTTTGCACCGAGGAATATAAGGCGCGGAGGCAATAATGGTCTTCACAACCGTGGTTTATATACGATTTTTTCCACTACTAGATTTATTACCATTTTTTGAAATTCTTTTTAATAAAAAATTTTTCATATTTAAAATATTTATTTCAAATGATAGTTTTGTTTTGTTGCTTTGACAGTTGTTGACAAATTTAGGTTATTAAATAAAATAAATCGCGGTTTGTCAAATTAACAATGGATGTCGTTGTCACTTGCTGTCACATTTAATTCGATTTTTAAAAATTTTTAAAATTAAATTAATGTATTAAAAAAGCATTTTAAATAGTTTAAATACAATTAATTAGCATTTCTTGGTTATTCTAAATCATTTAATAACAACATTTTTCTTTAAAATAGTCGCAAAGTTATCAAAAAATGTCATTTTGTTCATTATTAACCAGTGGTTAATAATGGAAAAACTGTTCACCACTAGTCGAAAACGTGTCACTTCTTGAGCAACTAACCTAAGTAAAAATGATAGCCTATATGACTAGTAGTGGAAAAAATATATTATTTCTATCATAATAGCATATTATCGTAATTATAATATAATTATCATATCACTTAACAAATCATTGCTTATTATCATAACATAGTCCATTATATTATTCAAACCAATAAACCGATTTTAACAAATAGCATGTTAAAATCACATCGACGACACAATTATATTTACAATAAGCCAAGCTACAATAATTATTTATAGATTAAAATAGATACCAAATAAAATAAATATAAGAAATGCATTTAAATATTAAACACATAATAATTTATTATGACCATTATAATAGTTCAGTTATTGGTGTTCGCTGCACGAAAAATGTTGAGCAAAACCATTCGTGAAAATTGTGTTTCTTGCATGTTAGGCCCCATTTTGAAATGGGGTTCCATTGTAGGTTTTCCAATTATTTGGCCAATTTGCAAACATAGCGACATAAATCTCAAGTTTAGGGCCGTAAAGTACAGATACACGGTATACCCTAGTTTGTTATATTTATTGGGTTTGCTATCGGCACTTATTTTCTTTTGGGTCCAATTTGATAACGATTTACAAAATTTCAAAAGTATCGAAAACGTTTTATTTAGAATTCCAACTGTGGTGATATATTTTGAATCAGCATTAACTTTAGTAAATTCTATTTTTCAAGTCGAAACAGCTCGCTACCTATGCGAACTTATCCAGGAGATGTTGGAAGATTTTCAAGAATTAAAATTGATTGTTTTAATGCCATTAGAAGACATCATTACGATAAGAATCGAACAGAAATTAACTATATTAGTGGTAACATTTGGTTTATTCGCATTGATTTCTTGGTTCTTCGCTATATTCCAAATCTTAAATCTAAATTTTTTACAAACAATTGGGGTTCTACTTCCTTTATATATGATTATTGTGGTTATCTGCGTTATGTATTTTATTATGTCGAGTTTATTGGTTATATTGAAAAGGTACCAGGATCATTTGCGACAGGAACTGCGTGAAATGTTAAGTTTTTCTGTTCCCAACGTTAAAAAGCGATTAAAAATTGTGAATAATAAATTTGTAAGAATTAGCATTGCAAATTCTATTGCTTCGTACACTCAGTTACACTATAAAATATTTTTGGCTATACGTTTGTTTAACAAATTCCTGAATCCACTTGTTTTAACCTGGATAATTGCTTTTGTTTCTATGGCAGTTTCTATAATTATTCAGAACATTCTCACAATAATGACAGATATACACAATTTTTATAATTGGCATCTTTGTATTTTAAATCTGGAGTTAGTTGTTGGAGCTGTAGCTGTAATTATAGCTTTGTATATGGTATACAAGATAAATTTTGTGGTAAGTCTCGTTTGTCTGTATAGTCAACGGCGAATATAATATTCGAATATACGGAAATCTGTAAAATTACTGAATACTTAATTACTTTTTGTGCCATCTAACATATCTACAGATCAACAAGAAATTCAAACCACGATAATAGCAAGTCTAATGTAGTTGTTGTAGTCAAACTCATCACCATCACAACAATTCAACTCCCTGTTAGAATTTTCTGCTGATCCTCACCCCTAATGAGAGGGTGCCTAACGAAAAGCAAAAGATTCCTCCACGTGAAGAAAAGATTCCTCACTTTTTCAAACGTGGGTACCCTAGATGTTCTTTAAGCCAGTTACAAGATGTACTCGTCGGTATGCGAGGGCCGTAAGTCCAGGTCACGAGCTTATCCTGTAAGGTTAAAAATGTTGACTCCTCTCTCGAGGAAATAAAATGCGGTACTTTAATACTGATATTTAATGTAACAAATAAGTATTGCACAAACAAAACGCTGACAGAAGACAATAATATGGTGTCGTGAACAACTAGTACCGACTTCTGATGGAAGCCAGCCAAGATTGATCTTAGGCGTGAATCAGTCGACTCCACAAGGACACCTCGTGAACGGATAAAATAAAAACTGGGTGCGTAACAATACACACCAACGTTTACGTTAATACAAAATTCGTATATAAATAATGGGCAATCCCACCCAAAAAGAATGCAAAGTTTATCTCACCTAGACGTCTGATGAGCTTACACAATGGTGGAGACAGCAACTGCACCTTCCAGGCGGATTGCCTACGAACTTTATCCTTGACTTCCTTCACACGGCCTCCCCGAGAAGTACGACGGCACACCTTTCTATTGACTGCGTCTCAGCGACCCCCGAACTGGTGTCGGAATTACTTGACTGGACTGGTAACCCCCAAAGAGTGTTTCCAATATACTCTGGTTAACTGGATAACGCACCCAATGGTTTCTCGCCGGCGGAAAATTCTACCGAGGTTGTACAGCGACAAAAAATCGGACAGGAACAAAGACGAACGGACTTGACAACGAATATGACTCTTGATCTGGTTGATATGATAAAAGTTTGGTGAGAGTACGTGCGGTCAATGACCCTCGAAGTGTCGGTATCGAAAACTTCAATTAAAATCCCAGAGAGGGCGTCTGGCGTTGCGCGCGCACCGAGCTGCTATCAGCTAGCAACGACAAAATGTGGACACCGGCCACGAGGAAGATTACGGAAAAATTGCACCCACTTCTGTAAACGGCAGTAAACACGCTTAATCCAACCCTCAACGCACCGGTGAATCTTCAGTACTAAAATTGATATTCAAAAATAACGTACTCGTTGTGCTCGTCACACAATTTCAACACGCAACGAGCAGAGACAGGGAGGGATCGGGAAAATGTCGCAAGACGTTCACAACCGAATATACATACACAAAAATAACGTACACGGCAATTAAACTATGCACTATTAGCACGCGCGTCAACTACGACCCACTCACATCGGTTTCCAAACCAAAAGTGATCTCCCAGCGCCATGTCCTGCGGCATGAATTCGAACTCCCAAAGAAAAGAGGAAGTGTCTCTACTCCCATCTAAATTATTTCAAATATAAATTGGCAGTGGTCGAACAGGAAATAATTTGTTAAGGTTGATATATGATGAGTTGAAAGTCAAAAAATCGTCTTATTTTATCATCTCGGTTAAGTTATTTTTTTAATTTTATGTTAGAAAATGATAAAGACTATACTTGCAAATTAATTTAACTCGTTTCTAGTAGTTTTATTGATTTTTCACAGTATATTCAAATATTATAGTTTCTCACCTGAACGTAACAGGATTTCCGAAGAAAATAGTGACTAATTATTTTTAGAACGATGATATGGTTACATTTTTATTCCAATATCCAATCAGTTATTTAAGTGTAGAAGAAACCTTGCAGGTTCAAATGGTTTGAATGTACAATACAAAATTTATCTCAATGTGTTATAGGTAGAAACTCTTATGACTACATTGAAATCGCTAGATATCACATTGAACGCATCCCAACTAGTACAGTGTGATTTATCAATCTATGGGGTGGTAAGTCCATGAAAAAGTATTTCTATTGATTACTTATAATAATTTTCCTTTAGATTATTGGATTGATACTTACATATTTCTTTACAGCAATACAATATATATTGAAGAATTGGCTGGTAATAAACTGAAATGAGGAAAAAATCAAAGTGTTGTCTCTCACATTTTAGGTACTATAAAGGTTTTCTCTGGTTAGTTTTTGACCACTTTCTTGCACAAACATTGTAATCCCCATTTCTGATGTGTTAATAATTATGATGTATGTATATTCAATAAAATAAATGTATAACCTAATTTTTTTATATTACGAAGCTTATAGTCATGCGCTAATGTTGGAGGGTTCGAAGAGGTTTTCTGTTGGTTCCCGATGCATACAAGATTTCTCATTAGTAGATACTTACTTTTTCAATACATCCCTTTAAATACAACAGGATCCTATGGTTTTTCTACCTAAAAAGCCTTTACCAACTGAAAAATATAGTACTATTATATTTAACTTTGTGCTATGAGCAGTTGGATGAAATTTGCATTAAGTAGTCGACCATTTTGTGAAGCTTAGTTGTTTACATTTTAATCTTTCTTATATTTTTCCATGGTTTCTAATAATATTAAAATCCCCCACTGTTGTTATTTTATTTAATGAAAGATTTACATCAATTCTTATTTTATAATACATTCGAACAAAATTGCATTATGTCGAGGTGCAAACCAATCGAAGATTTTGTACACCAAACTTTCACTTTCGCCAGTAGCTCTGAACGGGCAACTCCATGCTGATTTCACCTGCTATAGGTGTTACGTTATTAAATTTTAATATTCTTTTTCGAACTACGACAATTTTCTGTTTCCAAATGGTGTTACTGTTATATTCAATTATATCCCACGGTCATAATTTTTATTTTATTTCAACATTCACAGAAACTACCCCTATTATACTAATTTATTTTGTTCAGATTTTGACTAGAAGTAAACAATTTTAAAATTAAAAAGTGTTCTGAGAACACATGCTAGATACAAAATAATTTTAGTGAATAGGAGTATTACAAGAAATCAATTAGTTTCACAGAATTTTTAGTCGCCTGAAGGCAGTTAACGTCATATCGCACCATTTGGAGAACAATAAATTAGTCTATTTATTGCAGGTTTGAACGGTTTATCGTCACGTTATATCTTGTTCAATTCAATTGTCAGTTACGTATAGAACCAATTTCTGTGATTGGCTTTATAAAAAATATGTTAAGATCATTGGTTCCCCTATTTTAAAAAAAGATTTCTTAAATTTTAAAAAGAAAAGAATCAAGCATTAAGTTGACGAACTCTGAAGAGGTAAGATGTAAAATTTGTACATCTTGTATAAAAATCAACTTAGTCAATTTTATAAAGTTCTAACTATTTGTTTCAAAGTTAATCAACGACTAGAATAAAGCAATAATAAGTTAATCAACAAATGAGATAAACCAATAATAAGTAATCAACAAATGTGCGAAACGCCAATATAATAAATTATCTTGGCTAAAAACGCGTTTCTAATGGTAAAAAATCTGATGTGGCCAGCACATGACTTCCCTATAAGGAATCATTCCTTCATCGTTCATCTAAAGATTCGCAGAAATATTATTTAAATTTTATTTTATTATTTAATTAAATAATTAAATTTTATTTGCTTTAATTTTGATTAAAAAATAAAAATTCATCAATAAAATATTTATCATAATATATTTAAGAAAAACCATTTCGTCCTTTAAGTAAAGTGCTACTTCCGGTTTAGGGATTTGCTCCAAAATCAAATGGTGCTTTCGTATACCGATTAAAGTGTTAAATATGAAATTTGGTTACTATATAACAATTCGTTCCTGAGATATTGAAGAAAAACTATTTCGTCCTTCAAGTAAAGTGCCATTTCCGGTTTAGGGATTTCCTCCAAAATCAAATGGTTCTTTCGTATATTGATTAAAGTGTTAAATATGAAATTTGGTTACTATATAACAATTTGTTCCTGAGATATTGAAGAAAAACTATTTCGTCTTTCAAGTAAAGTGCTACTTCCGGTTTAGGGATTTCCTCCAAAATCACATGGTGCTTTAGTATACTGATTAAAGTGTTAAATATGAAATTTGGTTACTATATAACAATTTGTTCCTGAGATATTGAAGAAAAACCATTCCGTCCTTCAAGTAAAGTGCTACTTCCGGTTTAGGGATTTGCTCCAAAATCAAATGGTGCTTTCGTATACCGATTAAAGTATTAAATATGAAATTTGGTTACTATATAACAATTTGTTCCTGAGATATTGAAGAAAAACTATTTCGTCTTTCAAGTAAAGTGCTACTTCCGGTTTAGGGATTTCCTCCAAAATCACATGGTGCTTTAGTATACTGATTAAAGTGTTAAATATGAAATTTGGTTACTAGATAACAATTCGTTCCTGAGATATTTAAGAAAAACCATTTCGTCCTTCAAGTAAAGTGCTACTTCCGGTTTAGGGATTTGCTCCAAAATCAAATGGTGCTTTCGTATACCGATTAAAGTATTAAATATGAAATTTGGTTACTATATAATAATTCGTTCCTGAGATATTGAAGAAAAACTATTTCGTCCTTCAAGTAAAGTGCCATTTCCGGTTTAGGGATTTCCTCCAAAATCAAATGGTTCTTTTGTATATTGATTAAAGTGTTAAATATGAAATTTTGTTACTATATAACAATTTGTTCCTGAGATATTGAAGAAAAACCATTTCGTCCTTCAAGTAAAGTGCTACTTCCGGTTTAGGGATTTCCTCCAAAATCACATGGTGCCTTTGTATATTGATTAAAGTGTTAAATATGAAATTTGGTTACTATATAACAATTTGTTCCTGAGATATTGAAGAAAAACCATTTCGTCCTTCAAGTAAAGTGCTACTTCCGGTTTAGGGATTTCCTCCAAAAACACATGGTGCTTTAGTATACTGATTAAAGTGTTAAATATGAAATTTGGTTACTAGATAACAATTCGTTCCTGAGATATTTAAGAAAAACCATTTCGTCCTTCAAGTAAAGTGCTACTTCCGGTTTAGGCATTTGCTCCAAAATCAAATGGTGCTTTCGTATACCGATTAAAGTATTAAATATGAAATTTGGTTACTATATAATAATTCGTTCCTGAGATATTGAAGAAAAACTATTTCGTCCTTCAAGTAAAGTGCCATTTCCGGTTTAGGGATTTCCTCCAAAATCAAATGGTTCTTTTGTATATTGATTAAAGTGTTAAATATGAAATTTGGTTACTATATAACAATTTGTTCCTGAGATATTGAAGAAAAACCATTTCGTCCTTCAAGTAAAGTGCTACTTCCGGTTTAAGGATTTCCTCCAAAATCAAATGGTGCCTTTGTATATTGATTAAAGTGTTAAATATGAAATTTTGTTACTATATAACAATTCGTTCCAGAGATACAGAACTTACAGACATTTTGCGTTACATATATATATACATCCATACATATTTATCCATACGTCGTTTCCAGACCCGCTACGTTCTACAGGCTACCTCAGACCCACTAGAATTAATGATGTGAGGGGAGTATATATTATCAAATATGAAATAAACCACATATAACTTCATGAGCAATCGTTGAGGGGTAAGAAATTCTTTAAAAAAGTTTTTTGGCAAATGGGACTGTCGCTTACAAGCCCGGTACATTACACCTTCAATTCAGACCCGGCGTGTATAATTTTACATAGTGATACGACGTTCTGTAGCCCAGCGACGTTGCCACTTCTAAGGGACCGAATAAGTTGGTTCTATATTATTATTTCATATATTAAAGTTATTTATAGAACGTATTTTGCAACGGTAAGCATTGGAGTAATATTTCTCTTAGATATGAACTAGACATTGCAAATTTACATCAAAACGAATTAATTTCACTAATATAATTGAATTTGAAAAATATAGGATTTCTTCACTAAAATAAGTCATTGTATTCAATAAATATTGTAAGCGGTTTCTAAAATTATTAGAAGAATGATAATTGAAATTTGAACAATCACTGATAATGTTCAAAACTGCAAGTACGTTTTCACAAATCTGTAAAACTGTCAGGGCTGGCTCGCACCTTTTTATCGTCCAATTTATTTTGCCGCCCCTTAAAAAATTTTGTCCTAAAATTGGCATAGACAAATTGCCTATTTGTTATTCAAGTTATAAAAAATTTATGCTGAGTTATGATTTGCTTAAATTGTAATAAAAAGGAAAACAACTCGTAGTCGGTTCACAGGCTAAAAGTATTTAATTACTTCTTGGTTGCATATTATTTAATTTCCATAAATCTTTTTAAAATCGTACAAAATAAATGCTTCTTGAGTACAAATCAAAATTCTGCCGCTCGGTTCAATTGAACCGTTTGAACCATAGATAGAGCCGGCTCTGGAAAATGTGCATCACTTATGTGAAAATTTACTAAAAAACTTGTCAAAAGTAGTTTTATTTATAAAAAATTATAAATATCAGTTTAACTAACAAACTTAAACTAATAATGTCATATACTCCTATAATATCAATATTATCTTTTAATTACTCACGATAAGAAGATTTTTCTAAAGAAAACCAAAACGTATGATTCGAAGGGTTATAAACCACTTCATTTTTAAAATGAAATTTAAATTACAATACGGTAAAATTTCAAAATTAAGTAATTTATTTAAAATGGTTTCCGTAAGTATTATTCTGAGTTTGTTGCAATTTATTGTGCTCCGAGCAACACGCTTGCGGGAGCTTTGCTGACTTTTATAAATAGGATTCCGGGCTCCACCAAGTCGATTCTACATGCAGATTTAGCAATTATATACGACAAGCACTTGGGTTTTTAATGGTTTGTTGAATTCAGTATCAATATTATTTATGCAAAAATTAAAAAATTGGTAGATCTTCTCATAAAAAATATTTATAAGAAGAAATATCGACTTAGTTTCTGTAACCAATAATATTTTTTTGCGAATCCGGGATGTATAATGACAGGATCTTCTGTGAACAAGTTGCTTGGTGCTTATTGAATTTTTTTTACATTATGTATGGAAAATTATTATGCCTGATAAATTTAAGTCATTGTTTTGTGTACGTTTTGTTCATTGCGTTTCTTAGTGTTATAAATTAAACCAATTTCCGCTCGAATATTCTCTCTTCAATTCACCATTCTCTGTCGATTTTCTTTGAGGTAACCCTTCAAGAAGAAATCGGGCACAGTCAAATCTAGCAAACACGCCATATTTATTTATTACCGTTTTTCGATATCAATCAATTTGGATGAACGTTGATTCAAAATTTTTTAAGATTATTGTTAACTCAAAACTTTATCTAAATAAAAATAAAAACGCAGAGTTATTATTTTTTGAAATAAACTTTGTTGGAATAATTATAAATGTGTCACAAAAATAAATCACTTATTTACGTAATTACTTTTAAGTATGTAAAATAGTCGATAGACTATTTTGAATTTAAGCCACAACATTTTTGTTATTCTTACAACTCTTAAATAAAACTGACGATCCAGGAAACACATAAAGTACTTAAGAAGTGTTTATTCAAAATCAAAGTATTTAAACTTCGTTAAGATAAAATCAATAATCCAATAAACTTTTATAAAAAAATGTTTAATAGTGGTTCTTATTAACAAACTTTTTAAGAGATTGTTATTACATACTATCTAATTTGCACGCGTATTTACAAGCCAGTCTAAGTCGGTTCTTTTTGCATTTATAAGTAGTCGTGTGGACGATTTTGGCAAAAATTAACAATTTGTAACAAAAACGAGTTGTCGAAAAATGATGCGCCGATGGCAAAGATATGTAGGTAGGCAGAAAAACGCGGTAAACGAACGCGATAAAGTCATGCTTGCATATTTTTACGAAAAAGAATAATTTTTAATAATGTTAATTTTGTATTTCGGGTAAGTTTAAGTGTTACGATTAAATGTTGATTTTACTGGACGACACAAAAAATTGTTAGTTTGATAAGTGTTATTTTAAATTTGTGTTACAATGTATCTTTAATTACTTTGGTTTACTTCGAGTGCACACTAGGAAATTTCGCTGACTTATATAATCCCGGGGCTGACGAAGTCGATTTTATATCATCATTTGCTGTGTAATATAAGTAGGTAAAGCACCGGTAAAGCACTAGTTTGAATTTACATTTAGTCACCATTGGTCACCATGCATTTAGTCTGATTTAGTCATTCTTAAGTGTAGTGTACGCGAATGTGTTGTAATTAAAAATTTGAAAACAATTAATAATTATTATGGATCGCGGTAAAAAAATTTTACGATTGCTTTTAACACCGTTAAAAGATGAAGAAATTGCTAATTCTAAAAAGCAGGTAAGTTGAATTGTTTAAAAAATTACAAATTAAATAAGCATATCATTTTTGATCTACAGATTTTAAATAATTTAAAAGAAGATTGCTGTACTGAAAAGGTACAGCATTATCTTGAAACAATCCCTCCCAGAGATACTGAAGAAAATCAAAATAACAAAAAAATTGTAATTCTTCAAAACCAAATATTAAAACAAAAATGTAATCTAAGTAATCCACCAAAAATTTATAATGCCGATGCAAATAGCAGTGATGGTGATTCTTCTACGAACAATTCTTCAGACAAAGAATACTTTCCTTTTTCCCCAAAAAGGAGTCATAGTTTCTGCGATTCTGAAACTGATATTGAAATTCCAACTCAAAGTACTATTAAGGTGAGTTAGTGAAACATTTTTAAATATTGTGTTAGTTTGAGATTTATTTTATATTTTCTATAAATAATATGAAATAAGTTTGTGTCAAATTTTGTTTTTATGAATAAACTTGCTGTTAATATCTGTCATTTTTTCAAGGTTCTTGTAAAGCAACCCGCATTAAAATCGAATACTGAAATTCCAACTCAAAGTACTATTAAGGTGAGTTAGTGAAACATTTCTAAATATTGTGTTAGTTTGAGATTTATTTTATTTTTTCTATAAATAATATGAAATAAGCAGAGCTCCCACTTGTCTTAAAATCCTAAAATTTTGAAATCGATCTTAAATTCTTAAAATTATCCTAAAATTATTGCAAAAATTATTTAAATAATTTAATTTTTTTAAGTTGGTTTAACTTCACTTGCAAATTAGTATATAAACCAAATGTAAAAACCGTCTATTCTCGTGGTTCGGAGTCCACGTTAAACTGTAGGTCCCCTGTGTCCGTCACACACTTTCAACACGTAACGGACACAGGCAGGGTAAATCGGAAACTGAGTGTCTTCAAAAGCTTTTTGAAAGATTTTCAAACCCTTCAAAAGACTTTCGATTTCCTAAAATTTTAAAATATAAATTCCTAGCTAAAATTGTTCAAATTTGTGTCAAATTTTGTTTTTATGAATAAACTTGCTGTTAATATCTGTCATTTTTTCAAGGTTCTTGCAAAGCAGCCTGCATTAAAATCGAAAAATTTAGATCACAAAAAAAATTTATGTCCATTCTGCTTCGAAGAAGTAGGCCACTTTTCTAGACATTTGTTACGAAAGCATTGTGATGAAGAAGCGGTAAAAGTAATTTTGGAAATGCCTGCTAAAAGCAACGAGCGCAGGTCAGCAGTTATTGCTTTAAGAAAAAAAGGCAATTTTATATGGAAACAAGAAACTAAAAGAACAAAGCCTGCAAGGAAACTACCAAGCCAAAGTGGACTCGTTTCCGTAAATAATATAGATGTTGAAAACAAGGAAGAGTATTTTCCATGCGTAAACTGTTTGGGTTATTATAAAAAAACCTACTTGTGGCGTCATAAGAAAAAATGCAAATCCAATATTCCTGATAGCGAAGATACCAAAGTTCAGCATCTCACTGAATCCCAAACTTTTTTGACAGCGACTGGTCTTCTCGGCAATTATTTGAATAAAGGTCGATTAAGATCAGAGGTGTTCAGTATTATGAGGCCCGATAATATTAGCCTAACGGCAAAATCGGAACCTTTAATTTGCCTCTATGGAGAATCGTATTTGGCTAAACACAAAAGGAAGCAAATGAACGTGGTCGTATCGAATAAAATGAGGGAAATTGCCAGGTTAAAGCTGGCTTTACAAAAGTCCACTAGTATTCAACATCTTATAGACGCTTTAAAGCCGGAAATGTACGAGCACATAATTGCAGCTTCAAAAATTATAAGTGGCTACAATCCAGAATTAAATACTTTCAAAGCGTCTTCTCTTGCTCTTCACATGGGGACGAATTTGAAATTTTTATGCGATGTGGCACGAAAAGCAGTTATTACTAAAAATCCCTTATTTTTAAATTTAAATAGAGAGGAAACTCAAAAAGATATTTTAGCATTACGGGATATGATTGAAAGTCACTGGTGTAATGACGTTTCAAGTTTGGCTAATAAGTCTTTGAACGAAAAGAAATACGAGAAACCGAAATTATTGCCATTAACCGAAGATGTTAAAGCATTTAACAATTATGTTGCAAACTTATCCGATAAAGCTTTTGAAGAATTGAAGCAAGAACAAAACATTACAATCAATTATAAACTTCTTGCAGAGTGTACCTTAGCAATTGTCTTGATTTTTAATCGCAAAAGAATTGGCGAAGTACAGTTTTTGGATATTGCCACATACGAAAGAGTATTTTCAACGGTTAACCAAGAAGAATCGTTGAGTTCACTTTCTGAAGTAGAAAAAACAATAAGCAGTGCTTTTAAGCGCGTTATTGTATTTGGCAAAGGAAGCAAACCGGTGCCCATTCTATTTACTAAGAAAATGCAAAAATCCATATCTCTTCTTCTATCCATCAGAAGAAGTACAGATGTAGTTCCTTCGACCAATAAATATCTTTTTGCTAATCCCGGATCGAAAGACAGGTGGATGAATGGACAAGTTGTGTTAAAGAAATTTGCTTTAAAATGCGGTGCCAAATGTCCAGAACTATTAACTAGTACACGATTCCGAAAGCAAATCGCTACAATTTTGCAACTAATGAATTTCGAGCAAACTGAAATGGAACAAATTGCTCGATTTATGGGTCATACGGAGAAGACTCATTTAGAATTTTACAGGTAACCATTAATGTTTATAATTTCCACACATATTTAAAAAAAATAGATATTAATTTGAGTGTAATTGTAATATAATAATTAATTTTAGGCTCTCAGAAGATGTGTATCAAACGGCAAAAGTAGCAAAAGTTTTGCTTTTGATGAATGCTGGTAAAGGAGCAGAGTTTAAAGGACAAAATTTGGGCGAAATTGAAGTAGCTGAAGAAGAACTGGATTTTGAGGAGATTAAAGATACGACAAAGAACCAAGTGCCAACTCACAATGATGCAACTACTGATGAATTCAATGGGCCTGAAGACTTAAATCAACCTAGTTGTTCTAGAAGCAAAGTGAAGACTACACTATGTTCAGATGAAGACGAATACTCATCTTCGTCTAGCAGTAGCCAAATTCCTAAGAAAAAAAAGAAAGGCAAGAAGAAAGAAGCTCAAAACTGTAAAAATTTAAAAACTAGTAATCGCATTCGATGGACTGACGGAGAAAAGAAAGCGGTACTTAGTTTTTTCAAAACACATGTAAAAAATAAAATCGCTCCTAAAAAACATGAATGTATTTCTTTAATAAAGGAGCATAGTAATTTGTTTAATGAAGGTGATTGGGTAAGAATTAAGACATTTGTCTATAATACTTATCGAGAGAAGTAATTTTATTCAATTATTTTTAATACTAGGTATTTGCTTATAATATTTTATTTCATATATAATTATACCTATTACATTACTTTGTCAACTTGTTTTTTTATTTAATAAAGAATTTTAATCCTTGTTTTATGTATTACATTTTGGTAGTAATTTATTATCGAACCGTTTTTCGAGGCTTCATAATTGAGGGGCTCGGAAGTAAAACGGTTTAAGTGCACTTTTTATAAAAATGAGTTACCCGTAGTTAAAAGCTATAATTACTTGATAGTAAAACAATTTTGGGTTAATCTCGCCTTTCTGCTGCTTTTTATTAGTCAATGGAAAAAGTTGTATTTTTTTGGTTTAGTACAACTACGTGTACCTAATTTTGGCTCAAGTACGTTTTTCCTGAAAAAGAAGTTTTGAAAGAAGTAAGCACGATCCAATTTGACATCATAATTTCAGCAATATAAATTAAATTATCCACTAAAATTGCATTTTTTATCTTGGTTTTTAACTAGAATTTTCAAACATTAATAAACTTTAAAGCTAATTATCTCAGAATAATGAAAAGTGCAGTTAAACCGTTTTTCAAGAGAACCAGATCCTCGAAATTTCTTTAATAGTTATTGATAGTTAATTAAAAAAATTAAATTGATTGATATTATATTTATTTCTAATTAATTAATATGAGCGAGCCCAATTAATACAAAGTGAACAAACTATTTACTATGGTCAAAAATTCAAAGTAAAACATTTAGTAAATTAAGAGCGTTAACAATCCATCACGTTACTGTAGTGGCGAAAAAATTTAATATAGAATTTGTTTAATTATAAATAGTGTTGGTACGAAATAGAAATTCATTCTAAACAAGGCTATCATTTTACAAGATAAGCAAATGCAATGTTGCCAAGTTTAGGGTGCGAAGACGACGATCAAACGTGGCGGGCCTGAAACATCGGTTAAACAAAATTGAGTTTTATACAGCAAACGCCTTGGATGCCCCTAGCGTGAGAATCGTGAACTAACTCTGTATAAACAATGATGTTCTATGGACGTTTTTGAGCCAAAATGAATTTTTTTTAAAGGTACGGGCCATCTCCCCGTGATGTTCTGAAGCTAAATCTGCAGAGAAACGAGTTCGAGCCCGAGAGCGGGTCTGAAAACGTCGGTTTTGGCTCGAAAAGTCGGTAGTATATGGCAAAATGGGCTCGTATAAGCGGTAAGATAAATCCATCCATACATACTGCGATGTTGTGTAAAATTGGGTGTTTATCTGTGAAATGCTCATATCGTGATAGTATTTCAGATACCATGATGATAAGAAAAAACTCGCACCTACATTTTCTTGACTCCATTAATAAACTGCTTGAGTCATTTTCTTTGTAGAAGAATAACAATTGTAATTATTTTGTACACACAAGAATCTAAAAAACGTTGTTAAAAGCAAAAGGAGGATTTAGTTGTTTTAATTTAAAAAGTATGGGATTGAATCGAAGTAGAGTTTATTTGTAAAAGCGTAGGGCATCTAAATTAAAATAATTGTGAATTTGGAAACGAGTGCGCAGTGAGAAAGAATTGGTGGGGCCAGGAAAGGGATTGCAGCGAGAGTCAAGTTCCGTCCACGAAAGAGGGGAATGAAGTTGAGTTCTGAGAGTAAGGACGTAATTTTGGACGAGAGAAAACGTCAATTTGAGAAAAGTTGAATTTTGGAATTTGTTTATGAATGATCGCCAATTGAGTAAATGAAATATTTATTGATGATTTAAGAAGTTAGAAGAAGTGTAAAGTTTCGATTGATATTTTGAAATATTTGGGAAAATTTGGAGACCGCTAGTAAAATTATATGTTCACGTTTTTGATGGTTCTGTTACTGCTTATCGGAGGATTATTGAAGATTAACATTTATGGACCTGCCTGAACAATTATTCTGAGAGACGAGGACATTCAATTCGTCAGTAATTCTGTTTGGATCTTCATTGTATGGAAATTGGATTCGATCACGAAGTCATCTTTTCCTGGTTGTCCACTAATAGTTCTACGTCAGTTGTGCAGGAAAAACTTTGGTAAGCATTGTGTCGCCAAGATTTCTAATAACATTTATAATAACCGAGCTCGCGCGTATAACCGTGGGGGATTTATAAATTTTTATTGATTGTTTTTGTAAATTTGGTTTGATTCCGATTATTGAATATCCATCTTTTGTTTTATTTTTAATAATTATGTTTATGAATAAATTGCAATACTTGTTGTACAATAATTACTTTTGATTGAGTTCAACCACAGCAGTGAGGAAAGGAAAAATAGGTGCAAGGCATAATAAGTTTGTTGTTCGGCATCTCTTGAAAGTTAATAATTTAAGATCGTTGCATATGAGCACTTCGACAGATATAGGAATTCACTTTTGACCCTGAGAGTTCTCTTTGCTGGCCGAGGCAATTTAAAAAAAAAGAGCCGTTGTTTTTTTTCTTCCCGCTATATAAATTCAAGATTAAGTAGCTGAACACGGCAATACATACATACACACATACATACATACAGATATCATTGCGAAAGTAGTCAAAACGGATTCAGAAATGCTCAAAACGGATATTTCCGTTAAAATACCGACATCGAATTTTTTCATGATTACAATACTTCCTTATAGGGAAGTAAAAAGGAGATAACTTGAATTTTTCCTAATTGAAGTGGAGCGAGAAAATTATAAATTAATAGTTAATAAATGTGCGCGACACTAATACAATAATTTAGTTGATACAAGTGCGAAATAAATAAATAAACAATCTGAATTAAAAATATGTTTCTAATTGTGAGAACAAAGAATATTTTAAACTTTTACGTATTGGAATGGTGCAAGCAATAACACGCCAGTCGACTAATGAAGATTATTCTAAGTTATCACATTCCAAAAACTTACCAAGGTAAATCTTTAATTTAATTTTAAGATAAATAATGATGATAGGACATTCTTTTTTTATAATTTTTAATATTAAACTTTTAGTTAAATTATAAACGCCACTTAGGCATACTTTCATAATTATAATTGTTTTTGTACATATTAATTTTTATTTGTTTATTTATATTTAAATTTTTGTAGTTGTTATGCTTTTTATACTGCATATAACCTTTCCTTATTTAGTGAAACTTATAAACATAAGAGCCTGAGATAAGTAAAAACCGGTGAGTATTAGCCAGGGGATAATTCACATATGTGAGATTATAAGAATCTCTGATTGCCAATTAAAGTCAGGGGTTCGCAACATAGGATTGTCACCTATTCAGCGACATACATACGACTTTCAATCACTCGAGCTCTGTGTGTAAAACGTTGAAAGAAAGTAAATTAAATATTGCACTGTTACGTGAAACTAAGAAAAAGCGGCAGGGCACTTACGATTTGGAGGGATATACAATGATAAACAGTGGAGTCCCCCAAGAAAACGAACGAATTACCACACTATGTTGTAAAATTGATCGATGAAACACAACTTTGGGTTCAATATATGCATCGGAAGAGGTTAACAAAGAGATTAAACTAAAGCATTGTATTAACAACTACAAACAGTGTTAGACAACGTTGAAAATAACGAGCACATTATGGTAAGGGGAAATTTCATTGCCCGAATCGATAAAACACCTATGATAAAAGTTATTGAAAAGTCGACATTTTTGGGAACGACCATTTTTTGGATTTGTGATAGTAATTATTATTTTCCGTTGTGACTGCTTTTCTATTAGTTATTGTAAGAGTGGGTCATCGTGAATTCTCTCGAAGCTGCACATAATTATATACGGATCCAGAAGCAGTTCTGAACTCTACTTTATGGTTATCTTTTTTCACCCACGTGGCGAGTTTATCATAACACGTATTAAAATTGTTCTACGGGGTACGCAATCTATTTACAACCATAAGCTATCATTCGTTGCAACCGGAAAATTTTTGAGAGAAAATTTTTGAGAAAATTTTTGAGAGAAAATTTTTGAGAGAAAATTTTTGAGAGAAAATTTTTGAGAGAAAATTTTTGAGAGAAAATTTTTGAGAGAAAATTTTTGAGAGAAAATTTTTGAGAGAAAATTTTTGAGAGAAAATTTTTGAGAGAAAATTTTTGAGAGAAAATTTTTGAGAGAAAATTTTTGAGAGAAAATTTTTGAGAGAAGATTTTTGTTGATGCGTTCAATTTTATTGGAACTCATAACTACTTATCAGTGCCACCAACATCAGCGCGAATTGTACCTGCCTTTCCAATTTCGACGGGTTCTTCTCGCGGGGTCAAGGTCCATCAACATTCAGTGCCAAATTCAACATTCAGAGAGCTGCTGGAAGTCTCACCAAGTGTTTTGTGTTAATTCGAGTTCTACGCCGCGTTTCGCTCAGAAAAGAAGTAGCAGTTGGCATAATTAATCTTGTAAGTCAAATCACTACTGGTAAGTCGATCCATATTATTTCTTTCCGACATAGCGAAACATTAGGTGGTCATTTTTGTAACTGTAAATTTTATTGGGTCACTTGGTGTGACAAATTATTTATACCAGCTATTCATTATTTGTTCTTTGCAAACGATCAGCTGTTTGAAAGTTTTATACTGTGTGTGTTCACTTTTGTAGTTGATTTATTTAATTGTTTTATTAAAATTGTGGATACAATATTTTCATTTTTATTTGAAATAAGCATTTCTCGTAAGACACTGCAACTTATCCACCACCCAGCCTCCGCAAAAAGCATAGCTAGCAGTAAAACGACCATCAAAGGCTTAACCAAAAAGATAAAGATAAACTATATCTCAAATAGTTTATTGTGGACCTTATTAGATTTGGTTGGAAGTGAACTACTATTGAAAAGTGCAAGAATGTAGACAAAACGTATGTGGCTAATCAAATATAAAAGCTCTCGGTTTCACTTAAGGTTACAACATTTTCTGAACCCTTGTTGGAGGTCTCACATGGATACCTTCAAATTGTCTAAAAGCAAATGTCATATCTATCAAAATTAATAAATTTCCTGAAGGATCAACCCCTTCTTGAAATAAATAGTCATGGACTTAGCTCAATCGTATCGCAGTATACTAAACAAGACATTCACGTTCCATAAAAAATTCCTACAAATCAGATTAACTATCGATAATTGTATTCGACATCAGAACAATTTTGACAAAGACATGCGTATCGAAAATGCAAATTTAAGTATAGCCAAGCATACTAATGCAGACAAAATTTAGGCATAAAAATAATTTGGCTGTACTTTTAAAACCGCCCATTTATTTCAATGCTACAGTTTTTTTGGATTTTTTTTTTTGAATAATATAACCCGTTTGTCTTATTAGAGTTTCTCTTACCTTCCATACCAGTCAAAACACACCTTTTCGTAAGTCTCCAAAAATTTGGGTACCAGATATACAATTCCATGTCGTGGAATGGGGAGGCACATCGTTGTTACCTAACTCACGCAGAACACAAGGTTGGCACAAAGAGGGCGGCCTCATTATTCCTCGCATATATCCGATGAAGGAATCACCAAAGAGGTGGTAGTACTTCTATGGTTAGGTCAAAATGTCTCGCTTAATATATCCTTGTTTCCGAGTTATTTCCACGCACACCTCTCTTTTCGACATAATTTTTTTTACGAGATCGTAAGGATACCGCTTCCATTTCTGAGACTGAAGTCCCCGGGCGTATTCTTTCTACCTCTGTATATCAGTAAAAAAATAAATAATTGAGTAGGTTATAGTGCAATCATATATTTTTTATTAACATATTTATATCTATACATCCAAGGTGTGTATTACAGTGTTTGTGCAAAATAGTAGTCAAAAATTTAATTCAGAAAACCTCCATGTTTAGAATATCATAAGCCACTCCTTTTTTTTGAATCTGTTTCTTAGGAATTCTTCAAGATAAATTGTATTGCCGTAAATACATATGTGATTACCGTGGATACCATCTATCGACAAAACCAAAGTAATACATAAAAATAGTTTTTCTTGAACTTACCGAACCATATACCGATAATAAAAGCTTGGTTACGTGGGACACGTTGACCGTTAGCGTTTGCAATTTCATCGTGGCAATTAAAGCTTCGACCTACAAAAGTAAGAGATGAACTTGATTTGCTTTTCATATTGAAACGTTTTGAACCTGCAAGGCTTCTTCTTGATTTAAATTACTAATTGGATATTTTCTTAATAAGTGAAGCATATGATTATTCTAAAAATTAAAATGTCCTGGTTATTTTCCTATTGTGGTTCTTAATCAATACTGTCAGAATGAACAAATTGAACGTTGCTGAAGTTAGCTGTGAATATAATATTTGAATATGTATTACAAATGTTAGTAATATATTACTGTAAGTGGGAGTGAAGGGATGGATAGAAGTTATTTACCGAACCGCCAGGCGCGAAAGAATTTCACAAGTTAACATTAGTGGCCATATTCATCGCTAACTTACGACGTACAAGAAAACTTACCACGTTAAATAATTTTAATGTCGAAATAGAAGTGTAAACTCCTAATCCCCCTCCAATAACTAGCACCAAATTTAAAATAACAACATGCCAATTACAGAAATTGTGTATATTATCTGTCATTATTATTAAAACATTTTTAACAATAACATTAATTGAAATACCAATAATACTAATAATTGCTATTAAAATAACTGGATTAAGAAATTTGTTCAACAAACGAAAAATCAAAAATATATTTTGGTGTAACCGAGTATACGCAGCAATAGAATTTGCAATACTTACTTTTACAAATTTATTGTTAACTATTTTTAACCGTTTATTTACGCAACGAGCAGACAAATTTAAAATATCATTCAATTCCCGCTTCAAATGATTTTGATATTTCTTTATTATAATTCGAAAGAATTTAAAAATGAAATGTGTTACGACAACAATTACGATTCCCGTATATAAAGAAAGTAATAAGGCAATTCTGACTAAATAACTGAGATTTGAAATTTGAATTATGGTTAAGAAGATATAAAGCAAACCGAATAAGCAAACCATCGACGATAGAATAATAAAATTCTGTTCGGTCCTTAAGGTGGCAATGTCATCTATTGTTATTAATACAATCAATTTTAATTCTTGGAAATCCTCTAAGAAATCTTGTATAATTTCACATAGATTACGAGCTGCTTTTAATTGAAGAAGTGAAATTATTATAGCTAAAGTTGTTGAGAGATAGTAAAGCACAATTGGAATTCTAAATAAGACTTCTTCGATGGTCATCAAATTTTCAAAGTCGTTGATAAATTCTACCCATAACGAAATGTGTCCCGATAGCAGAACCATTAAAGAAATTAAACTGGGATATACCGAGTATCTATACTTTGTAGCCCTAAACTTCATTTTTTGATCAGAATGTTTGCAAATTGGCCAAGTAATTGGAAAAGCTACAATGGAACCCCATTTAAAGATAGGACCGAACATACACGATACACAATTTTCCCGGATGGTTTTTCTCAACATTTTGCGTTCAACGTACGTAAATAACTGAATTATTATGAAAGTCATTGTCTTTAATAATGCACAAGAAAATTTTATTTACCTACATGCATTTCTACTATTTGTTTAATTTCTTATCTATTTTAATCTATTAGTAATTACAGCTGCTTCACTGTGACAGATAAAATTACGCCGATGATGTGGTTCTAGCATGCTATTTGCTAATAAATAAAGGGTGATTTAATTGGTGGTAACAATTTAAATTTTAAATAAAACACATTGGTTTTTGATAATTTGCTGATATTTTTATTTTAATATAATGTTAAGACATTGACATTAAACATGAAAAATGATCCTGAGCATATGCTTTGCGAATGCCCTGCCCTAACGGCGAGTAGAGGATCCATATTAGGGGATATAAATATTTACAGGTTAACCGATTAGGACTTATAGGTTATTGGGGATAACAGTAAAAATTAGATTACCTTAATACCAACTAATTTAATAAGTTTAAATTATACAAGCTAAGATTAGAAGATGACACCTTACTCCCCGATTTCTCTTGCACTTCATCATATGTTTTCAGTTCACGAGGCATACTTTAAGATGTACTTACCGAACCATCTCTACGGATGCTGCAAGGGCGCTGCTGTCGGCGATACCGATCCACCTGATGGCGGAAGAGACGAGCGTTAAGAACCAGACTCATCCCAGAGAGTCTGGTGCGACAGGGACCATGGCGAGATCAACTATTTTCGCGCCCAAATCCTCTCCGGCTATGGCTGCTGCGCCTTCCGCCTACATAAATGGAGGAAGCAGGAAACAGACACATACGTCTACTGCAGCGAGATGGTCGACGTAGAGCACACCATCTTTAAATGTGCAAGGTGGGTGGAACAGCGTAGTACTACGAGAGCCAAAACGGGAAGCCCCCTGAACCCAGATACACTGATGGGAGGCCTTGAGAAGATGGCAACAGAAATCATATGGAATAAAATAGAAGAAAGAGAAAAGTAAATGGAAGAGGAAGCGATCAGAAGACAGAAAAGTCCTCAGAAAGATGAACTTGGCCAGGGTGACACCTCATCAATGAATAAGTAATGAATAAGTTTTAGTGAATAAAACTCTACATTATTTAATTTTCCTTTGGAAAACTATTTCATATAAATATTTCATTTTTCAAAACTCTTTGATTTTTACATGAAAACTTTAATTTATCAAGTACAAATTAAGTATAAAATCAGTTTTCAATTGAAAATGTTTTAATTTTCACTAGGATAAGGAAAACTTAATAATTTAATCAAGTAAAAATGCATTTTTAATGTAAATAAAACTAAGTTTTCCATTTTAAAGTCTTTGATTTCCAATAGAAAAACTTAACTATTTCAAGTAAAAACTAATTTTTATGCAATAAGCTTATTTTAAATTATAAATCAATAAGATTTTTGAATTTCTAACTTTAAAACCACAGAATTTAACGTAAACATAAATTGTACTTAAATATGAGCAGTTTGTAACGTTTCTCCAAGAAGGTGTTCTTTATTTTACCAGAAATCTGGTAAAAGTATCTCCAAAATCAGAAGAATAGTAAAATCTGTTTTTCAGCTACAAGCAAAATTTAATCTAACTTTTTGTCGAGTGATGTACCAAATGTTGCTAACTTTCGAAAAAGTGAGACTCTGAAACACATTTTTTAACTTTTTAACAAAAGTTTATACAATGATCAACTATGAATGATTACAATTAATGTTAGATACAAAGGCTAGAAAGTTGACTAAGCCAAAATTTACGGAGATAACCAAGTTTTCGGTCCAAGGATAGGAAAATACCTAGTTTCCTTATATGCCTCTATTTGCTTTCAAGGCTGAAATTGGAATCAAAAAGCGCCACCATCACACAGTTTACAGAAAAAATCCTTTTTTCTCCAGGATACAGAGAAAGCGTCATTTTTTTGTTTATTTATAGCTACGAAAGTCATCGTTTCTCGTACGATGTAAGTTATCAGTGTTACTTGATATCTTTCGGTATAAAAAAAGTGTAACTCGATATCTTTTGGTATACAGAAAGTTCACTTTCTGGGTAAATAGGTCATTGCTGACGCCGACGGCATATTGGGTTCTTTGTCATTATATATAGTTTGCTTTGCTTCAGTCTTTGCAATATCTCCCTTGACATTGTATTCCTTCATCAATTCATGGATATCTCTAATTTGTATCACGACTTGTTTCTTCGTGGACGACATGTTGCTCTTAGAGTACTACTTTTCTTCTGGAGTTCAACCAGGAGGTCATCGGCATGTGTTGATCGCACCCTGCCAATATCCTCCCTAGCCGTCTCGTCTATATCTTGTAGTTTTTCAGGGCTTCTCAATATGGGAGGTCCCCAGACACTTTAATAATTATCGTGGGTGGCCTCCTCCTCTTTAGAAACTTCATGGATATTTGATTCATTGCCAGGGTTGATGTCTCGGTTTCTTCGCTTTTATTAGCCATTCTTCTTGCTCGGGACTCCTTGGCCATTTGATGTTGTACGGTCCAGGGGTTTTGTTGAATATTTTGTTCGTCTTCTGAGACAGTGTTTTCTGGCTCCAAGTCATTTTCGACGTTTATAAGTATTGTAATGTTCTTTGCTTAGCTGCAGTAGCAAGTTAAAAGGTTACAAGTTGTTAATCAAAATTTAAATAAATGTGCAATTACAGTCGACTCTCGATAAATTGAAACTCAAGGGACCAGAGAAGGACCAGAGAAAAATTTTAAATTCCCAATAATTATCACCAAATTATCGAGAGATTCAAATTAACGAGTGTTCAAATTATCGAGAGTCGACTGTATTAACAGAAATCATGGCAATATGAAAAAAACGATTAAATCGTAAATGAAATTAAAATTAGATCATGTAAAAATAATTATTATTTGTTAGTTATAAGTTGTTAGTTAAAAATTATGTTAGTTAAAAATTTGTTATAAAATTAGGTAATTAGTGATTAGTGTGTTATGCAAACTTAAAAAAAAAAGGTTTCTCGAAAATATTTATCACAATTTGATGCGATAAACTGAACGGACAATTATTCTCTTCAAAATAAACAATTATAGTGCATCATATTTGAATTTGCGGGTCGTTCCTATAAAAACAATATTTGAATTAAAAATCAAGTGACGAAAATATCGATTAATTTACCTGTCAATAAAAACTTTATAACATAAAAACAGACAGGCGTTGGATTTTGCAACAAAAATAATATCCTTGGTAACGTGTTTGTTTTACCTAACAACGAAAATAATTTATGAAGATGTACACGTAATTTTGTTGCTCCAGAGTTTTTTTTACAATAAAATGTGTTAAATAACCAGAAATAGGGAAGTGAAAGTGGATTAACCTAAAAAGAGGTTACATTACGTGAGAAATGTAAAAAATTTATTAGGGTACTCACCAATTTGTATGAAAATATGGAATTTATGGTGGTGGATGGAGTTGGATTTTCGAATGATAAATGGTTAAAATATACAACGATAATTTGAAGAGAAATTGTGAGTAAACGAACAACAAACAAATTACACGGAAAGAAAATGATGCAATCAGGAAGTGAGGTTAAATTCTTTAAGTATACAGTGCGGAATTTTTGAACAAAATAAAAGGTCAGAAATCTTATATTAATAAACATTTATTTGCATAAATCTATTTTATAATTAAGAAATTTTGTTATCATTAAATTTAAGGCGTGTGCGTAAACTTTAATTGTTTCCATGACAACCATTTATAAAAATTTTCATAAAAATCAAATTGCCATGAAAATGTTATTTTCAAGTTAAAATCAAATAAATCAATATTGAAAATTTATTAATCTTGTTCATTTTGAAGATGACCTAATGCAATCAAGAAAAGTTAATAACAATAAAAGAATTTTTTATATAAAATTAAGAGCTAGCCGTGGTGACCTACAAAATTTCATCCACAAACGTTATAATTGTGGGATAAGCAAAAAGGTAAGGGCAAAATTTATAGAAAGCATAATTTAATTAGTAAGGTAAAAGGGTAACATCACACATTTATTTGTCATACCAACGTTAAGGGTAATTAAAGGCTACGATACATTACAGTATGTATTGCTGGGCTACCTCCTTATCACTGGATCCCTCCTTCGTAGTTATACTGGTGGATTGATTTACCACCACGAAATTGTCGACTTCTACTTGGGTCCTATTTATAATTTGTTGTAATTAATTGAACGTTCTTCGCAGTTGTATTCGTAATTTTTCATTTATTCTGGTTTTGGCATAAGAATGAAACAACAAAAATGTTGTTTTCGTAAAAGTTTTCTATTTTGAATTTAAACTTCAATCTATAAACAAATAAATGTTATAAACGAAATTTATTACAGTAAACCAAATTAAAAATTGCTTAACCTTGGCAACCAAACTGGTATTTTAATACGATGCATCTGCAATTTTTATAACAAATACCTAAGTATATTCTAACAGTTTGTTAAAAACGAGTTTGTTTTCTCTGAAGTAAAACGTTATAGCGAGTAGATTAAATCAGTATAACCTATACCCCGCTTGATCTAAATAAGCATTGCAACATTTAACATAATATAAATTGATAAACCATAATTACAACTTTCTGATGAATTCGATTTACTTTTCACTAATTTTTAAGATCTCTTTTCCCAAAATATGATGCTCACAAAATTTCTTAACAGCTTTTTAATATTTCATAACTTTGGTTTTTACCATAATTAAAATTTCTGACTTTCAACTACAGGTTAAATCATCGAACCGTTTCTAACATGAAATGGAATAACTACGTCAAGTTGTTCTTAGTATCACATTACTAGTGACCCATACACTGGGTATATATAATAGGGTCGCAGATCCATACTAATAAAGTTAATTTTGATCCAATCACATTTAAAAAAAAATTTGTTTAAATTTGTGCGTAAATATGAAATTATTTTATGTATTGCTTACAGTAGTTTACCTTGGAGTGTATGTAAGTTGTGCATCCATACAGGACATCTTTCGTAAATTTGATAATGGCACCGACATTTGCAATTTATAATTATTTGAGTAAATTTTTAGAATGTCAACCTGGAACTGAGTATGAAAAAAACGAATGTGACCATTGTTATTGTATAGACATAAATGATTTTGTCTGTACCATGAATGCTTGGTAAGAAATTTTAATTTATTTTAGTATTAATAGTAATACAGGGTGTCCCTGTAGTTCACATTTTAATATTTTTTCTTTCCTTTAAGATATAATTCTTTCAGCTAAAAGATTAACTCTGGAAATTTTTTTTGTTGGACCCAAGATTTTCATGAAACCGTGCTATTAATTTATTTAAATAATTTACAATTACATTGATTGTGACGCACAGTTTCGGAGTAATTCCCATGTCGATTATTTTTGTTTATCGCTCATTTTACTTATTTGGTTGTTTCTAATCGACCGGATGTTTGTTTGTACATTAAGCTTGGTCAAGTAAAATTAAATTTGAAATATGTTAAATGTGGAGCTAATTTATCAGTGTCCTCATTTGTATGTTTATATTTTTGTGTAAAACTTTGACTGTTGATAAACAGCAACCTAAATTTTGGCGGTAAAACGCTTCTTGTAGTTTTATGTAACATCCATCTAGGATATTAAATGTCACATGATAAATCATCTCCAACCCTCACAAATTTTGTTGCTATCATCCAACTTTACTTCCTTTGCTGCTAATGTGTTAACAAGTGTCACAGACAAGCGTAATTTTCCAATTAGTTTTCCAGTTTCATCTTGTGTTACATGAAAGTAAATTAAACTCGCGTTAATTACACGAAGTTGTTTTATTATTTAGGAAATATTCAAGCATATTTTTTATTGTTTTAATTTCACGAGCACTGAACACGAGCTATTAATGACTGAGAGTTGGCTTCTCGTCAACGATTTCTTTATTATAGCTCATCTTTTTCTTGTAAAAAAATATAATTACTGTTTTTATTTACAGCGACAAACGTAAAGTGAATAGATTAGAAAATTGCACTTCCACAAGGAAATGGACCCAAGGTTGTAATACTTGTTGGTGCATAGATGTTGGAACAGTATGCACAAAAAAGCAATGCAATAATTAATTTCTGATATAAAAACCGCTGTAAAAACCGTAATTGACGTTACCTTTCCTGATGCACAACATGCCGCATCAAAAGTTTATTTATTAAATTTTAATTTATTGTTTTATATAATATATAGAACTTCATTTACATTTTAAAATATTAAAAAATTGAAAATATGTATCTACTTTTATTTATTCTGCTTTGCTTTAATGTCAATTAATTTTAGCACCGCAGCAGTGCCGGTGTTAACCAATTTAAAAATTAAATTGTGCTCATGTAGAATTTACATTCATTCTTTAAACAAATAAATCAGGCAGAATTTATAACTTATATTGATGACGTTGACGCTAATTTTTTTCGAATCAACCTGATCTTACCATTTTATTGATAAGTAGAAACTAAAAATTATGACAAATGTAAAGACTTGTACGTAGAAGCAAATAGTGCTAAGTGCGCGCAACTTGGTGAAAGATTATGGAAAATATAAAAGTTAGCAGTTAAGCAAAATTTTAAAACTTACTTATTCCCAAGTTTTTTCGACAATAAATAATTTTTTGGTGTTGTTGAAGGGAGGAGGCGAGAGTCGGTTATTAGGATTTTATCAACACGTCACTGTGTAGGTATGGGTTTATGATTGCATCTCCGTGGGCGTTGGGAAAAAGCGATAAAATCTATTTAGGTGAAATTGAGTTATGTAGGTACATAATTTAGATTAATTTTTTAACTTTAAATTGGTATGTCGCTAATAATTAACACGTAATGATAATGAATTCCTCTCATTCCTTTGCTAAGACGATAAGTCGACATTTTCAATTCAAGTTCGTAAAAAGGGGACCAAGTAGGTAACTTAAATCGTAACTAAAAACGTTTAAAATCAGATAAGCTCGAAAGTAAATTCGAAAGTTGTTTAATTTAAAATTAAACAGGTTTTTTGTGGGTTGGTTGGGTTGTCGTTTCCAACCACCCTCTATATAAGTAAATTAAGCAAAAACGCAAAATTGTATAAACCTACTTAAAAATACAAATAAAGCATAAATGTACCTTCCGCAATTTAAGTAGGTAACATTTAAAACTCACAGTCATCAGGTCAATTCACTTTAAATTAAGCATAAATGCATTTCCAATATTATAAGGAAGTAAAAAATATTACAATACTTGTATCATCAACAATTTATATATGAACTTTAATATTAACAATTTATTAATAAGCAAATCGATTAGGTCATTGTTCCAAATTAATACATTACTGACTATTTAGCAGATTGTAAAAATTGTATATAAATCTTGTAAATAACTTTAATAAAACAGTATCATTTAAATTTACAACTTGAGTGGTTACTCACATCACATAAGTTAGGAAGGGTACTTCTTGCCACCTTCTCCTAATTTATTCATGGTCCTTCGAACCAGATTAGGAGGGGTACTTCTTGCCACCCTCTTCTAATTTCGACAAAAGTTTTACATTTAGTTAATCATCGCCCAGAAAAATTAAAAATAGCCTTATCCCCTCTGTTAACCGTCTTAAGATCGACTATTAATATCCCTAAAAGGTTGTGCACAATGTTTATAATTAATTGAAAATCACTGGAAATTCTTTAAAAGTAGTGAAATCCCTGAAAAATCGTTGCAATTCTTCGTAAATCGATACTGAAAATTATTTTATTCTAATCGTTGGATTCAAAAAACACTTTTCAGATACTAAAAATACAGATACAGATGAGAAAAAAAACTTTCTCATTCAAAACTCATTTTTCCTTTTTTGTGGAATATTACTAATAAAACTAATTAGTTTTCAATACAAAGACAACTTTTCAATTTCGAAAAGGAAAATCAATTTTTTCATATGTAGAAAACATTTTCGAACCACCGGAAAACAATTTTTTGAGATAAAAAACCTCATGTTAAACGAGAAAAGCAGATTTTTAATTTGTAAAAATTAGTTTTTAATATAAATAATTAGTTATTAGTACAAAAACAATTACATACATACAATTCGACCATTTCGAAAAGGTAAACCAGTTTTTCAGATGCAAAACTCCTCGTTTTGCGAAGAATAGCATAGGGTAAATGAGAAAGGATTTTCTAATATTACCTAAAATGCAGTTTTTAATAGAAATAATTAGTTTTCACTACAAAACTAATTAAATTTCAACCGAATTTGAGATGAAAAACCATTTTGTCAGATTAATTATAAAAGTTTTAATTGGGTGTATCTCTTTTAATAATATTCAACGTTTCGGAAAATTTAAATTTGGCCCATTTTCAGGGCTAAAAATAAATAACCTAATAATTAATTAAATATGAACGCTTTTGGATTGAAAGTGACAATCAAAACAATTTAAAATTGGTTTTTTTAAACCAAAAGTTTTCATAATTAATTAATTAATAGTTTATTTATTTTTTAGCTTTGAAAACGGGCCAAATTTAAATGGCCCGAAACGTTGGATATTATTAAAATATTATAAGACCTATACCCAATAAAAAAATTTATAATTAAACAAATAAAAATATGTATATATTGCGATGTCCGGGTAATTAAATGACTTACGCAATATTTTTTAATTTAATTCGATTCGTTTCCTTTTTTATTATGCCGGCTAACTTTTATATCAATAGAGCATGAAATCCCCTTACCTCTGGAGTCGATTCCTCGAAGGCTTATGTTCTTGGCTTATATTACCCTGTAAGTTAATGTTTTGTTTGGATTTCAAAAATCCCAGAATGATATACTTTTTACAATAACAATTAGTTTTATTTACACACATTAATTAGAATAGACAATGTTTATTTTTATCTCAAAATCAAATAAATTATTAACCCTTACAATGTTTACTGTTTTAATTATTAATCCCAAATAATTCGAATCACCCGTGTATTTCAATGTTTTTGAATTACGCATTACCGTTTCACTAACTAGGAAAATGAGTAGGCCGCTTAACTTACATGCTGGCCTCGCCATCCTGTTCTTCTAACCTCACTATACGTGTTGGCGTGAAATATCTCCCTTCGCCAAAAATCTTCGTTTGATTAAATTTAATAGTGCATCGACCATTCCATTTGGTAAATAAACATCCAAATTTAATTACCATAAATTATTCTTCTTGGCTTAGTAAGTATTTTTAACTTTTATATAAATTATTTTCTGCTGTGAACCACGTGTTCCTCGATTGATTTAACTTTCTTTCTTTGTAGGATCCTCACACCTTGGTGTTGATCAAAAACAACTCAGACTATTGATCTTTCGAAGACCGAACAAATTCGCGTCTTTTCACCTCGAGACCACTAAGGAATCTGTTATTTACAATTTTCGTTGTCCGGGTTTCCTGTTAATTATTGTTATATTCAATCTTGATTCTTTTTTTAATTAGGTGAGTGTTACGCGCTTTTGATTTATTAATTAGTTTTGAAATGTCATAAAACTAATTCACTTTTATTTTTATTTTTAGCACCTGCCGCATCCATGATCGCAAAGCTTGTAGTCCGTACCGTGATGCTTGTAGCGGTATTTCGGAGCCGTTACTCCTCGTTCTTCCATCGAACCCACGTAAACATTGTATACCAGTGGCGGTTTTACCGACCAGGCAGGTTAGGCCAAACCTACCCAAGAATATAATATTTTTTATATATTTCAATATTAGTATTAAATACAAGTAATTGTAGTTATTTTTTGATTGCTTTCATTATTTATACTCAAAAGTACAAAAATACATAACAAAATTCACCGCGCTATAATTTATTTTTTTAAAGTATAGTTTGTTGTTTTCAAGTGGCCCCTAGCCTACTCGGCAACTTGTGATGCTTTAGGCCGTGGATTATTTCATTGAATTTCATAAGTTTTTTAAATGTAATGCAGTTTATATTTTTACTATTTTTTAATTGTTTTCGTTATATATATTCAAAATTTAAATAATAAATCAGTAAAATTCGGTAATTTTTATTTGTATGAGTTTTCAATAGGCAATGAAAGCCGATATCTACTCGCATACTGAAACGTATGAATCACGTACCATATGGATAACAGGCTGGGTAGGCCGTGGATTATTATGCGCTTTAGTATCATTTATGTGTCAGGTTCACATTGCGTAGGGGGCCGTTCATGTATTACGTAAGACGTTTTTTCCTACTTTTAGACTCCCCCCCTCCCCCTAGTAAGAAAAAATAAGAAAATGTATACCCCCTCCCCCCCCCCCTCACTAATCTTACGTAAGATAAATTATTTATTAGCCAATGAGAAGTCAGATATTAAACATTAAAAGTGAAATTAATGAAGATATTTATGTTTATTTTATATTAAAAAAAATGTTATTCACACAAATTACTTTATAGTGTAAGAAAATTGCAAAAAAAATCCAAAATCGGTCTTCTGCGATTTTTCGACGGATTTCGTTAGGTAATTGTATAATAAAAAACGTCCTCTAGGAACCCTGAGCTTCTTACCGAATTCTTCGTCTGCAGTTGAAATTTTTTATGAAGGAGTGAAAATTATGTTTTTCGGCAAAATATTTCTAAACAAAGTTCTATTTCAGCCGTGCGGCCGGAAGTGCCGCCATTTAAAAAAATGGCGAAAGCAAAATGTTTCCTCGCAATATTTCCTTACCAGTTGACTTTAGGACGAAAATGACTTCTATAAATCTTACAGAGAATAAAATTTACTACAACTTCTATCTTAGTTAATTTTCTCTATAAGTCTAATAGTTTGTTGCTGAGCGCCAGCATTGTTAAATACAGCACATTTTTGAAAATTGCGATGACGCTCGATTTTCACCTGACTTTTTTATAATAAAAATTTTTTTAAATATTTTTTATAATATATAGAGTATATCGTCTGTGTAGTTCTAATACCTCGTAAGCCACAAAAATGTGAAAATCGGGTTATGATGTTTTTGTATGCTGTAAGCCACACTTGACCATTTTATAATTACACGTAGCCAAAAAAAAATTAGTTTAAGTATTAAAACGGTTTTCTAATACCTCGTTTATCTCATTTATCTCAGAACTTGCATTTTGGGGATACGATGTATTAGAACTAATACACAGACGATATATTAATAGAGTTTATCATATAATAGACTTTTTTAGAGAGAGTAACCAAAAATTATTAAAATATGTCTTTTTCAATTCTACTATCAAAACGTTCAGCTTTCCGAATCTCTATAGGAAATTTGTCGATTTCAGGTGAATAAATTCGTGCTACTCCCGAAAATGTGCTTTTATTCATTTCGAACGTAAATAATTAATATTATTGTGTTTCACATTAACATTAATACCAACAGCACCTCAATTAAATTAAATAATTTTCAAATTTTGAAATTTAATTAAAAAAATAAAATCTTACGTAAGAAATTGTCTTGACCCCCCTTCCCCCGAGTAAGAAAAAATAAGATGTCAGCTACCCCCCCTCCCCCTAAACGTCTTACGTAATACATGAACAGCCCCTAGTTGTAAAAATGAATTCAATAGTGCCTTCCACTAGTTCAAATGAAATGTACTATGTACTATATATTATTAGTATGTTGGTTTGTAGGTTAATAATAATTGTTTTAAATCAAATGTGCTATTCTTGTAAAAGAATTTAACTTATTTCAGGATTGTCTTCAGGAGTTATCAAAAATAACTTCAGAATGGTAAAGCAAAACCTAATAACTCGAATTCGTGTCATAAAAGTCGTCGTGGAGTTCTTATCGATGATTAATTAAAAATATTATATTTTTTATAATCACATTTTACAATTAGGTACATACATAGAAACATAATATAGTAGTATACTATAATATCTTTCACCGTTTTATTTTACAAATAATAGTATATTATATATCAAGGTTGTGAAGGCCGTCATTATTGCCCTAGCGCCAAGATCCAAGGCGCGGAGGCAATAATGGTCTTCACAACCGTGGTTTATATACGATTTTTTCCACTACTAGATTTATTACCATTTTTTAAAATTCTTTTTAACAAAAAAATTTTCAAATTTAAAATATTTATTTCAAATGACAGTTTTGTTTTGTTGATTTGACAGTTGTTGACAAATTTAGGTTATTAAATAAAATAAATCGCGGTTCGTCAAATTAACAATGGAAGGCGCTGTCACTTGCTGTCACATTTAATTCGATTATAATGATTTTTTAAAATTAAATTAATGTATTAAAAAAGCGTTTTAAATAGTTTAAATACAATTAATTAGCATTTCTTGGTTATTCTAAATCATTTAATAACAACATTTTTCTTTAAAATAGTCGCCAAGTTATCAAAAAATGTCATTTTGTTCATTATTAACCTAGGTTAATAATGGAAAATTTATTCACCACTAGTTGAAAACGTGTCACTTCTTGATCGACTAACCTCAGTAAAAATGATAGCCTATATGACTAGTAGTGGAAAAAAATATTTTTATTTTCTCAATTAATAATTATTGAGAATTAAAAACTAAAAATTAACAGTTTAATTTAATATTTCAAGGATATATTATTTAATAAATATTACTTCAAAAAATACCCCCCCCCCGTCGGAGTTTTTTTTCTGTATTTAACAAGCTGGCCTACCTAAGATTTTACCCCACGAGCCGCCGCTGTTGTATACCGAACTTCTTAATCTAACATTTTTAAAACTATTAACAAATTTATTATATCTAACCTTTTAAAACTACTTAGTGAACAATTCTCTTTGTATTATTAACATTTATCATTCTAGGACCTTCTTTTGTTTTTACTCAATAACCTCGTTGAGTACTTATCGCTTTCATGTGATCCGATCCTTCGACGAATAATTTTCTTAATACTTAATTTTTATACTTAATATTACTTAATTTTATTATTATATACTTAATTTTCAAAACAAAAACAATTTGCCTTCGACCAATTTCGACCAAAAAGGAAAACCGTTTTTTTCAGATGTAAAAAACAATTTTGAATAGGAAAATTCGTTTTTTTTTTTGAGAAAATAAAGCACATGTTAATGGAGAAAAGTAGCCTAAAACAGTAGAGAAGTGGTCAAAAGAATATTCCAGTGGAAGTCGAGTATTCAAAACTGCGACAACAGTCGAAGTACACCAATGGACGAATGGTTATCAATGGGCAAAAGCAAACGTCAAAATTTCATCAATGACATGCGAAAATTCAGTTAAATATTTTTGTCCATCCAATGAAGAACCTACTGCTACAGAGCAGGAAATTCAAACTGTATCAGAAATGCGCTGGAACACTTTTGATCAATTCAAACGAGGAGCATTCAAAGTGTGGTTTGTGAATCTCCCAAAACAAACAGAAAACTGGATGCATGGCCGCTGCACTTTTCCAGGTTTTTTTAAGAAATATATATCGAGGGCGAAAACGCAGGACCTCGTATCTCACAAAACGTAAAATGTTCAGGAAGAACAAAAAACTGTTTTAAATTGTAAATTGCCACCAATTTTTAAACTTGCAATATTTATTGACTTCAGAATTATCAAACAAATAATTGCAATTAAATTAAAAGAACTTGAATTAATATTTTCAAATGTTACCGTTACTTACGAGTTACTGTCTTATCTTAATATGTCAGTTACGTGTTTATAAAATGTAATTATGGTAAAAAAATTAAAGAATTCAAAATAGTAACATCTTTATTAAAAATAAAAATAGGTAAGAACATTAAATAAAATATTATTCATAAACTAAATAATAATTTTTCAAAATAAATAAATTCATTATACATAGTTCTAAGTTTAACAAAAAATATGAAATAAAATACAAAAAGACCTACTTGTGTGGTAGGGAGTCGTAGAAACTCCAGCAGTCTTTTGGAATTACCTGCTTTATTGCTTGAAGATGTTCGTATTTTAAAGTTGAAATTTTCTGTCTCTCTTTAAATACTTGGGGAAATACGACTTTTCCTAGGTTTATTTTCTTTGGTCTGGTAGGTAAATCTTCAAAATCACAGTCGAAGTTTATTTTGTACCTAATTTTACTTTCATAGTACTCTAACGCACGTATGTCAACTACTACATTATTGCCACTACCAGTCTTGCTCGGCCGTATAGAATTATATTTCAGGTACTCTTTATAGGCATAATTTTTATAAAAGAATAAATCCATGCTTTTGACTATGTAAGGGTCTTTATGGCGAGATTCTTTAGTTACGCGGTGGTAATCGCTGGGCAAATAGATTTCTTTATTTTTCAGCGATGTCTCTATTTCACTGTGAACAGAGTCACATTCCATTTGGGTGTGACCCTTTTCTAGATATTTTTGTGTAATACAGACATTATACTTTTCTGAAAGATGAAGTAAAGCATTGGCCATGATACAATTCCGATTTTGAGCAGTACATCCATCCGAATAGATGATGATTGGAATAATTGGGTTAGCAGAATTCAAAAAATGTTCTACCAAGTAATCAACAAGAAACGATGCGTATGTAGATGCTTGACCATCGGCACTAGTCTCGTCCAACCAGTAACAAGTGGCTTGTCTATTTCTTAAATTATAAATTGTGTAATTGTGACAACACAATTTTGTTCGATAATATAATGCGCTAGCTTGCAACTGTGGTGCTAACTTAACAGACTGAACATCCATCACAATAACATTGCACTGTCCCTCTAATGCCTTCTTTTTATCGTCCTCTTTTTCCTTTCGCGCTCTATCTTTCTTTTTTATGTGTTCGTGGTAGTCGATTTCAGTTAAATTATGGTTTTTGAATTTGAAACAAGTATCACACAGGTCTTTCCTAGGATGGAATAGAGATAAATTCATTTCTGTCGCCATTTTTTTTAACGTCACAACAGACAAAGGTATTCTGTTATTATCCTGACATTTCATTATGTATCCCCTGTGAAGTTCATTCCAAGATTGAAAAGTTTGTTCTAAATAAAGCTTATTAGTGTCTTTTCTTCAATAGTGAGAAGGAAGTTTGTTTAAATTAGTCAAAAATTCCGTTAAAAAATTTCTATCCTCTCTAAACAGATCTAATCTTTGATCGCGTCGACTTAGTTCTTTTTCAGTGCTTTTATTCATCCTATTTTCGCTTTTTGTTGCCCATGATCTTATAGACCATTCTCCTAAACAAAGGGTTTGTGAATACATGATTTTACACACAGGTATTTCATCATTTCCACAAATTAGAAAATATTTGATTGTTATATTTCGTCGGGAATTTTCAGCTGATTTTGGTCTGGCCTTTTCAGTTATTTTAGCGGTATTACTGACATACACTTTTCGTTGATCACAAGTCATGCTAGACCAAAAATTTTCAAAAATATTTCCGCGCATTGCTTCTGTAACCTTGTAACATTTTTTCGATGGGTTTTTGGCTTTTTGCTTACATCTGCAGCGCGCACATAACTTTCTTTCTTTTCTCTGTGTATCATGAAATGTATTGCTTTGCTCCCGCGGCTTTCGAAATCCTAAATACTGCTGTCCTTTCATTCTTAATTGCTTGTTAAGTACCTTCTTATTTTGACCTTTAACTTTTTCCACTGTTGTATCTTCATTCTCATTTCCATCTTCCATAACAATCTCAGTTACCTGTTGCAGTGTTCCATCTTCATTCACATCTTCCATACTTTCTTCACTAACTGTATTATTTTCTGGAATATAGTCTTCATCATGAACGTCATTTTCTTCTCGTGTATGAACTACGTTTGTTATTTCACTCAAAATACTTGTTTCAGTAAGATTTAAGTCAATTTCAAGCACATCCTCGGCTTCCCTGATAATATTGGCAATTTCTTCCGGAGATAAAACTTCATCTTCAAGAAAATTGTGTGATAAATTAATTTTCTGAAGAGAAAACTCCGCATTTATCTCAGATGTATCAGTACTGTATGCTATTTTGGCCAACTCCAAAATTCTACTCGTTCTACTGTTTTCCATTTCATATACACATTAACTCGTATCTTCTCTAACGCAATGAGAAACAGGAGCTCGTATCTAGCACCTGAAATTAAATGTTAACTTATTAAATAATATCATTAGTAATTCAGAAGAATAATTATATGAGCACTAAGAATAATGATTAACCATGAAATTATTTGTCAATTCAGCTTTACAAATTTGTTATTTCATAATTTTACAAGCTATATTTGAATGTACTTACCTTAAATCATATAAGTTGTTTACTTAGATGGCGTCGAAACGAACACTTTCGTAATTACGAGGTTATGTTTTACGAAACCGTCGAAAATAAGTTACGAGTTACTGTTTCCCTTAATTCTGAACGTTAATAATTTTTTTAGAACATTTCTCTTTCGAACATAGATGGAGGTCATTAATGCACATTATATGGCGGCAAAAAGTTAATTTTACTCAAAATGTAAGTTACGAGGTCCTGTGTTTTCACCCTCGATATGCAAGCATATAATAGGCTTAGCTACACGCTTAAAATATGTCAAACCTCCTCCAGCAGCTAAACAAATACCTATAGGTGAAAAGCGTTCAAGGGGAAGGCCAAAATTAGCTACTAAAGCTCTTCTAGTGGATTAATTATAATTATATTTTATTCGCATTTTTTTTTAAATTATTGTGATAAATTAAATAAAATTTTTATAATAATTATTTGGATTTCTAATTTTATATTAAAAATGGTCACTCACAAAAACAATTAACTAACGAATAAAGTATACTAACCAAAACTGCAACTTTGTTATTTATACTGACCAAAATATAATAATAATATCCTTCTTTAATTATATAAAAATAGTACAAAAAATACATTAAAAAACTACAAGTTATTGCACAACATACTACATACATAGAATTTAAAAATAAACCAACAAAAGCAACAAAAAAAAAATCTGGAAATTATTCCCGGCCCACTAACATCAACTGTTGAATCAACTTTGTCTTAAAACTTTTAACAGTGGTGCAGTTCTTAATTTCTTCAGATAACCCGTTAAACCTCACAAGTCCATCAGAGAAAACAGAATTCTTCATTTTATTGGTACGAAAAGTTTCAACATTAAAGTTGTTTTTCTGGCGTGTATTATGCCCATGTACATTCGAGACATATTTCAAATTATGTTGTAAGTATTCAGGGACCATCTTCATTCTGATTTTAAATATAAGCACCATTGTGTTAAATAGAACCCTCTGTCTAATACTCATTAAGTTCAATTTTTGCAGCATCGATTCAATTGAGGTGTATCTATCACATGACAGTATGCTCCTCTTACATCGATTCTGGATGCATTGCAGTTCTTGAAAACGGTATGCCGGCAAACCAAACAAAATGGTAGAACAATATTCAATATGTGGCGAAACAATAGCTTTATATAAAAGGAATTTTGTACCCATAGAAAGATTCCTACCGATTCTACTCAGGAGATAAGCTTTCTTAGATAAACAAATTATACTGACCAAAATTCGATTTAATACTGACACTTAAATATTTATACTGACCAAAATATTATTTATATACTGACCATTTATTCTAAAAAATACTGACCATTTAATGAAAAAAATACTGACCAAAAAATTTGTTGTCATTTTCTAATAAAAGTAATTAATTTTCGATCCAAAAATAATCAGAATTAGAAAAGGAAAAGCAGTTTTTCAAACGCAAAAACAATTTTGTACCGAAGACACCATTTTTTTCTCAACTAAAAAACTGGAGTGAAACGAGAAAAGAGAGTTTCTAATCTGAAAAAATTAGTATTAAATTAAAAAACTATTTGATTTTGGCCGATTTCGAAAAAGAAAACCATATATATTCTCAAAAAATCTGATGTGGCCAGCACATGACTTCCCTATAAGGAATCATTCCTTTATCGTTCATCTAAAGATTCGCAGAAATATTATTTAAATTTTATTTTATTTTTCGTCCTTCAAGTAAAGTGCTACTTCCGGTTTAGGGATTTGCTCCAAAATCAAATGGTGCTTTCGTATACCGATTAAAGTGTTAAATATGAAATTTGGTTACTATATAACAATTCGTTCCTGAGATATTGAAGAAAAACTATTTCGTCCTTCAAGTAAAGTGCCATTTCCGGTTTAGGGATTTCCTCCAAAATCAAATGGTTCTTTCGTATATTGATTAAAGTGTTAAATATGAAATTTGGTTACTATATAACAATTTGTTCCCGAGATATTGAAGAAAAACCATTTCGTCCTTCAAGTAAAGTGCTACTTCCGGTTTAAGGATGTCCTCCAAAATCAAATGGTTCTTTCGTATATTGATTAAAGTGTTAAATATGAAATTTGGTTACTATATAACAATTTGTTCCTGAGATATTGAAGAAAAACCATTTCGTCCTTCAAGTAAAGTGCTACTTCCGGTTTAAGGATTTCCTCCAAAATCAAATGGTGCTTTTGTATACGGATTAAAGTGTTAAATGAAATTTTGTTCCTATATAACAATTCGTTCCAGAGATACAGAACTTACAGACATTTTGCGTTACATACATCCATACAGACATACATACAGACATCATTGCGAAAGTAGTCAAAACGGATTCAGAAATGCTTAAAACGGATATTTCCGTTAAAATATCGACATCGAATTTTTTCATGATTACAATACTTCCTTATAGGGAAGTAAAAATGAAGAAAACAATTTTGAACAGGAAAGTTTTGTATAATGAATTTCGACCAATTTCGAAAAGAAAAATCATTTTTTCAGATGCAATAAAAATAATTTAAGCGGAACAAACCATTTTTTGCGGGGAAAAGCGCGCATTAAAAGAGAAAACTTGGTTTTTAACTTGTAAAATGCAATTTGTAACGGAAATATTCAGTTTTCAATACAAAAATAATTACATTTCAAAGAATTGCAAGAAGGTAAAACATTTTGGAAATGCCAAAATGGAAAATCCATTTTTTTACGAATACAAGGCACGTATTAAAGGAGAAAAGTAGCTTTGCAATTTGTAAAATACATTTTCTAATAGAAATAATTTGTTTTCAATACAAAAACAATTTGATTTCGACCGATTTCGAGAAGAAAAATAAATTATATTTTCAGAGCTAAAAAAATGTTGAACAGAAAACCCCATTTTTTCAATGAAAAATATAGGGTAAAAAATAAAATTAGGCTTTTAATTTGTAAAATGCAGTTTTTAATGGAAATAATTAATTTTCAGGAATTTACGTCCCTTCTATGGCAAACTGGCGAAACTGCAATTTGTCGATTGTTCAGGAAAGCTGAAACCAACTTTGACTTTCTACATCTACATAAAATCCTTTTGTTAATTTTATGGTTGCCTGTATGATCACCATAAATGACCACATTTAATATTATATTTGAATGTAAATTAAACTTTTGTGAAGATGTTAGTGATATTATAAAAAAAAATCTTTAACGAAGGCGAAGTGTTAAAAGTTGTATCTCCAATCTTGCTGTTAAGAGTATCGGCCAGGGCCTATTTTTGATTCAATTGGGCCCCAAGGCCCAAGCAAAATTTCGGGCCCCCTATCTTATATATACGACTTTCCAATAAGAATTTTTCTGTTTACCTTTGGCACCTTTTCTTCATGAAAAAAATGTTTGATGAAAATTAAATTTTCAAATGAATTGAAAAATGGTTTCAATGATTGTAAACAATTAAATAAGAACTTGAATTGGACAAAAACATAAAATAGGTAATACAAAAAACTGATAATATTTCAACAATATTCAAACAAAATCAACAACACAACAAAAAATAAAAATTATAGAAATTTCTGCTTTTGGGGTACAACGAACAAAATAAAGAATTATCAATAAAAGAAACAACTAATTAATATTTTTTTACGTACTTTCATTTCAGAAAACTTATCTATGATACCATTAATTTCTAATGTGTCCAGAATATCGCTTTCTACGTTAAGAATGGCCAAAGATGAGACATTTTCTTCATTCAGTGAGTTCCTCAAATATGATTTCACCCTTTTTAACGTAGAAAATGATCTCTCGCCGGAAGCATTACTGATAGGAATAGTTAAATATATACGCAACAATACCTCAACATTAGAGAAGGTTGACAAAATATATTGTTATCGATTAAAAATTTCAACATTTCCTGAGGGTCTTTAGAGGAAATGTCATTTGAATCACAAAGGGCTTTGAATTGTACAGTTTCATCCACTAAATCTTCAGTAGCATCCACATCCATATGGTAATATTTTTCAATATTTTTTATAGATACATAAAATCTATCATCCGATGGTTCAGTAAAAAATAGCCCAAAAACTTCATTTACACAATCATAGGCTTGCATTCTCATTTTTAACTCCGAAATCAACTTGTCACATATAGGAAAAAAAGTATTTATTTTAAAGTTCTCAGCACCGCTCAAAGTGATGTCTTGTGCAGGGCCTTCATCAAAACACTGCTTTCTCTTACGAACTCTTGAAATCTCATCCTTATAAACATTATTATTTGGCTGATTTTTTTTGGCTTCTTCCTCAATTTCATCAAACTGTTCTCTAAAATGCTTGACAAATTCAATCAATCCACTATATAGTGTACAAGCTGCAGTTAGATTGGCTTGATTTTCTTGTAGAGATTTACTGGTGGAGTTTATCCTGTCTAGGATTCTTTTCCAAATTGCTGTCATCAGGGCAAATTCAAATGTGTTCATTTTATGAAGTAGATCTCCAGCTTCTGTTCTGGTGGATTTTTTTTTGGTTTACATCGTCATTTAGCTCTACTAACGCTGATTTTATCTCACAAAAACCAAGCGCAATAGATTTAATAGCATCAGCACGTGCTGACCATCTTGTATCACATATTTTCTTAACCAATGGTAATTTAGTTTTTGAAACAGATAGACATTTTTGAAGTATGTTCCATCTGTGTGTCGAAGCCGAAAAAAAGTTATACAAGCATTGTACATTTTCAAAATATCTAGAAGCTCCTGAACAACTTTCCGCAGCACTATTACCGAGCAAGTTTAAAGAATGACTGGAACATGGTACAAAATGTGCATTTTTTTGGTTTTCTTTTATTTTTGCCTGCAATCCGTTATATTTCCCTGACATGTTCGATGCGTTATCATAACTTTGGCCTCTGCAGTGATCAATATTGATATTAAGGTCACTTAATTTGGTTAGTAGAACATTCAAAAGACTCTCTGCAGTATGAAAAAATATTGCCACAAAACCTAAGAACCTTTCTACTGGTTGACCATTAGGTAAAACATACGATATCTTATAATTACAGTTAATTGATCGATATGAGAAATATCGGGCGTTGAATCGACGATAATGGAAAAGTATTTTGCGACTTGCAATTCTGTGATAATAACATTTTTTACCTCATTAGCAAGAAGGTGGATAAATTCATTGCAAATGGTTGAAGAAAGATAGTTAACATGCCCACTTCCAATGTTACTATATTTCTGGAGGTGTCCAGCTAGAAACGGGTCAAACTCACTAAGAAATTCCAACGAGCCTAAATAGTTTCCATTTCCTTTTGTAAAGAGTTTTGTCGTGGAACCATAAAATGGTAAACCATTTTTTGATAAAAACTTAATGGTAGCAAGCACCCTTAATAAAACATTTTTCCAGTAGTTTTTCTCCTGCAAGTAACTTTTTTCTATTTCTGTATCTATCCTTCCCTCCATTCGACTTCTAGTAATCATTGTACTGATGGAAGTTATGTGTTCGGAAGACCTTTCGTGGTTTTTCAAGTACTGAGTCGCATTTTTCCAGTCAGTGTAGCCATCGGCACTTAACTTGGCATCTTTTTTCGAAAAAAGTTTGCAAACATAACAATAAACACAGCCCGATTTGGGACTGTAAACCAACCATTCACGAAGGGCTTTTTCGCCGTTTTCTTTAGATTTGTAGAATGTTGAACTTTGTAAGCATCTAGATTTTTTCCCATCCAATTGTTTTAGACACCCACTTATTCTGTCAATATTTTGTTCAAGTCTGTTTTTAAGAATAACATATTCTTGAAATTCTGATGTTATATTTTGAGGCCAGTCTGCTAGATCACATGGAAATGGTGCAGATTCACTTTGTTGAGGAGTTTCTTCATCAATTTCCATCATTTCCAAAGTACTTACGACGACGTTACCATCAACGTCCGCGTCTTCGTGTTCTTGTATCTCGATGGTACTCCAAATGTTGCTCGTTGAAGCATTTATTTCCTCATCTTTTGAAACACACGTTTGTTTTTGTTCTAGAAGATCATGTTGATTTTCTGGCTCCTTTTTGAGGAATGCCAACATTGCGTTTCTATGTTTTTCTTTTTCATTTTCCCTTACTTTTGCCTTTTTACGCTTCTCACTACCACTTTAGTATTTGTAACTCATGTTCTTCTAAAATTAAAAAATACATTAATGTTGGAGTGATTTGAATTTTTGCGTAATGCAATACATAGTGTCAATTAATATTTATTTTTGGGATTGAACATGTCTATATTCTTGTTTAATGATTATGGTTATTTTGAAATTTTGCACAAGGTATTAAAAATACGAAAATAATATATCAATTATAACTCAAAACTTACCTTAAGTTGAATTTCGATTGGACAATATGAACATCACTACATCACTTGAAAACTGAGCTGAGACTGAACAGAACAAAAATCTAAATAAATGATATCTACAAAACTACCCCACTATAATACTGTCGTCACCATAGATTGCTTGGTATTATCATGTTTTTGCCTTTTAAACGCAACAAAAATACGCTTTGTCGGTATTGTCAAACACGCGCAAAAATGTACCATATACCGCCAATAAAGATCGCCTTAGGCGACCGCCGTAGCATTTTGTTTCCAAGTAATTCGTCGTCAAAAGCTCTTTCGGCTGATGGCGGCTGGCGGCATAAACAAAAACGCCGCGAAAAGACCCGCCAGCGCCGGTGCCGTTTGGTACCTAATGCATTTTTTTATTTGCCAGAATTGACTAATTGAGAATTAGTGACGCTGAATTATAAATCATATCATATCATTATTATACCAATTTAAGCCTAATTCTATTTAATTTCCTTTATCAGATTTGGCTTGTTTTGGTGTGTTGAAATTGAAATTGGAATGGTTTATAATTATTTTTTTGAAGCCTTTTTCGGGCCCCCCTTTCCACCGGGCCCAAGGCCCGGGCCTTATGTGCCTTATGGTAAAATATGCCCTGGTATCGGCCAATCGAGTTTCTCAACAATCAGTTCCACATCAATTGACTTCCATACTAATCAAGTTGCACATCAATTGAGTTCCAACTGATTCACGCATTAGATTAACAAAATATAAAAATAAGCGATGAGCATAAATGGACTAACGAGATTCCACTAAGGTTTCCTGAAAATTACGCATAGTAATGGATTAACGAGATTCCGACAAATTTTCCTGAAAAATGACGCGCATGAATAGACTAACGAGATTCCTTACCATTATCTTCTGTCTACTTTATTACCAATTTACCTGTCCTGTAAAAAGTATTTAAAATTTCCAACAGATTGATATGCAAAAGACCCATATCTAATAATATATTACACAATAAGGGACTTACTTGCATTTTTAATTTCTTGCTGAAACTTCGTCTCAGGTTAATAATCACATCATGAGGGATTAAAACATGGATTAGAAAATAAGGAAATAGGGATTAGTCCTGTGTTTTACACTGTGTTAGGACCGATTCAATACTAAACCATTGAATCATAAAAAAGAATAAATTATTTAAGGACATGCAGCCGTATGTACAGACGATTTAGCAGCTACCGATGAACGTCATTAACACATTAATAAAGGAACCATAGCCCTCCCAACATTCGCAGCAGCAATCAGGCTGGTCACACACATAACTGCATGCAATCGAATTTTTAAAAGAGTGAATTATAAAACAAAGTTTGACGGATTATTATAATTTCAAGTTTCAATCCAAAAAACGAAAAATTTAATGAAAGACAAACTTAGGGTTGAATGTTAAATCTTTTTAAGGCTGATACACAATTGCCCGGTAACGGGAACGGTAACGATAAAGAAGTTAAATGTACCTGCTCTTATGGACTGCGTTATCGGTTTGTTAGCGGCTTGTTGTGCATAGGTCCATTTGACTTTGTTACGTTATCAAATTTTAAAATTCTTTTTCGAACTACGACAATTTTCTGTTTCCAAATGGTGTTATATTCAATTATATCCCACGGTCATAATTTTTATTTTTATTTCAACATTCACAGAAACTACCCCTATTATACTAATTTATTTTGTTGAGATTTTGACAAGAAGTAAACAATTTTAAAATTAAAAAGTGTTCTGAGAACACATGCTAGATACAAAATAATTTTAGTGAATAGGAGTAATACAAAAAATCAATTAGTTTTCACAGAATTTTTAGTTGCCTGAAATCAGTTAACGTCATATCGCACCATTTGGAGAACAAAAATTAGTCTATTTATTGCCAGGTTTGAACGGTTTATCGTCACGTTATATCTTGTTCAATGCAATTGTCAGTTACATATAGAACCAAATTCTGTGATTGGCTTTATAAGAAATATATTAAGATCATTGGATCCCCTATTTTAAAAAAAGATTTCTTAAATTTTAAAAAGAAAAGAATCTAGGATTAAGTTGAAAAACTCTGAAGAGGTAAGATGTAAAATTTGTACATCTTATGTAAAAATCAACTTAGTAAATTTTATACAGTTCTAACTATTTGTTTCAAAGTTAATCAACGACTAGAATAAAGCAATAATAAGGTAATCAACAAATGAGATAAACCAATAATAAGTAATCAACAAATGTGCGAAACGCCAATATAATAAATTATCTTGGCTAAAAACGCGTTTCTAATGGTAAAAAAGGAGATAACTTGAATTTTTCCTAATTGAAGTGGAGCGAGAAAATTATAAATTAATAGTTAATAAATGTGCGCGACGCTAATACAATAATTTAGTTGATACAAGTGCGACATAAGTAAATAAACAATCTGAATTAAAAATATGTTTCCAATTGTGAGAACAAAGAATATTTTAAACTTTTACGTATTGGAATAGTGCAAACAATAAGAACTAGCAACTAATGAAGATTATTCTAAGTTATCGCATTCCAAAAACTTACCTAGGTAAATTTTTAATTTAATTTTAAGATATATAGTGATGATAGGACATTCTTTTTTATAATGTTTAATATTAAACTTTTAGTTAAATTATAAACGTCACTTAGGCATACGTTCATAATTATAATTGTTTTTGTACAAATTAATTTTTATTTGTTTATTATATTTAAATTTTTGTAGTTGTTATGTTTTTTATTCTTCATATAACCTTTCCTTATTTAGTGAAACTTATAAACATAAGAGCCTGAGATAAGTAAGAACCGATGAGTATTAGCCAGGGGATAATTCACATATGTGAGATTATAAGAATCTCTGATTGCCAATTAAAGTCAGGGGTTCGCAACAACTTCTTTATCGTTACCGTTCCCGTTCCCGTTACCGGGCAATTGTGTATCAGCCTTTAGTGTAAAAAGAAGAAAATTAATTATGTCTGATTCACAAATAAAGAATTTTAAAAAACTGGCCATAATAAAGGAAGATGTTAAAGAACTTTCGAGGGGTTATCGCTGAAATACACACTGAAAAAATAAATTTCAGCGTACTCTAATTTTTCAAGCTGTTTTTCCGTCTTCCTTGCCTGAACAAAGGAAGAATTGGGACAATCTCATTTAACCATTTGGTTTTATTCCAAATAATTTTATTTAAATATCTGTTAAAAGTTTGTACAATTGACGCCAAGTATTATTTAAATAAAAATTCAATAAAGGATAACAAAAAGTTTGATATCGCTTTCTATTTTTGCAACGCTATGTCACGCACATATTAGGTAAAATTTAGAAGCAGGCAGCGCTCTTAATTTAAATTAAGACGAACACAAATTTCCCGTTAAATTTCTTAATTTTTATTTAACGACAAGAAATTTCAATCATTAAAATATCCGGTCCTTTCAAAAACCATACTGTGTAATAAATTAAATTTTCAAGGCTCTGCTACTCAACAGCTAACATTTAACCTTGCTAATCTTGACATTATTATACGATTAAATTTAATCATCATTTTATAATAATTTGTTCAAACGTACACAATAATTATGAAATTTACGGTGTTTTTTCTTTTGGCGATTTGTATTTTTGATGTGAATTCGCAATTACTTCAAGAGGAGGAATTTGGTATGTAATTTCTTTAGGAACCGCTTAGATTTGTAACCGCTGATAATTTTAGATTGTCCAACTGATGTGAAGCTAAAAGAGAATAATTGCAATAAATGCTTTTGTACATCCGAAGGTGAATTGGCTTGTACTGGTTATGAGTGGTAAGAAGAGATTTAATAAATTGTTTTTTAACTGTGGCACCAAAAATGTTTGTTTTAGTACTGAAAATTATGGAAAAGGCATACAAAATTGCAATTTGGGTACCAGCTGGATGAATAATTGTAACAAGTGCTGGTGTATTACCATAGGACAAGTCTGTACAGACATGGATTGCTCCATTACGATAAAATAATAAATAAATAAACACATAAAAATATTATTTTTAAGACGCAATTAAATTTTTATCGTTTTATAAAAAAAATTATTAAGCTTTATTAATTACGTAATGCCCAGCCAATCAGTTTAATGTGCTCTATCGGGATTGGGGGACGGTGACCTAACCCTGGTCACCCCAAAAAAATTGAAAATTTCCTATAGCAAAGAGGAATGTTTATAGAGTAGTATACTGTAAAAATTTCACTTGCGAAAGTATACATAAAATTTCGAGAAAAATCAAATTGAAAGTACGTAAATTTAGCGAATTTTTCTTCGATTTTTTGGGTGTGCATTCGATAGGAAGGTTTGTCCATCGTCAAAACCTACCCTTTCGGGGCTCGCTGCGCTCCGCTCCGCTCTGCACCCCTCCAGGGCGGTTTTGACTCTGGTTACTATGCTGAATATACGAGAAGGCGCCTCCCATAAAAAAACGGGATAAATGAAACCGGGAGCTTAGAGACCCTTGAAATAGCATTAAAAAGTATAGTTGCGGTATGGGGCAGTAAACTATTACGTTTCACCCCCAAAAAATCGCGTAAAAACAAAAATAATCGATGTTACATGTACGAGAGACGAGCTGCATCTGCCGGTGCGAAATACTCTAAGTGTTAGGGTCATTATAACTGCACGGACTGTCAACAGAATGAGCGACGCGCGGGAATCTCGTTAATTTTACATGTAAATTTGCAAACTTCAAATTCGATTTACTCAAAATTTTGATAATACATTCGCATGTTTAAATTATATTAGTAAACTATATAAACCTTCCTCTTTGCAATAGGAAATTTTCAATTTATTTGGAGTTACCAGGGTTAGGGGACCGTACCCCGGGATTGTATCTTAACTGGTGGCGCCACATGTAATTATGGATTAAAAAATTTTTAAACAATACTGGTACGAAAATTTAGTACATCCCATGAGTTAATTGAAAAATTGAAGAATTTAAATTCAAACTTATATAATTCTTGTCATTATCACCATATCACAATGTTCTTATCGGCGATCCATTCGTGCGCACCACTACGAAATGACAGCTAACCTTAAAATATTTTCTAATAAGTTTTTTTTATCAAGTACAAAACTATAATTTTTTAGGTCGTTTGTTAATTTTCTCGAGTTTCGCCTTATATGTTAATTATTATTGATAAGTATACCTACGCATTTTTTAATTAAAAAAAATAGTATATGATAATCCTGTAATTTACATAGTTTTTAGCGTAAAGCATTAAAAATATAGTTAAATTTACATTGATTCGGATAAGAAAAATTGTACTTTTCATTTTCAATAATCACACAAAGCGAATGACCTTATTTATTGTTCTTATATAAAGCGGCCCTTTTCATGAAGTGCCATTCCAATTAACAGTCGACACCATGAAGTTTCTAGTTCTGGCAATTTTTGTTCTAATCGGGGTGGAATTTAGTGTGGCAATTGGACTTAAAAATTTCAGTAAGTCGATTTATTAATTTTGCTCGAATGTTGCTCGGAGAACCTTTTTTAGATTGTGTTCCTAATGTACCTTACAGGGAAAACAATTGCAATAATTGCATGTGCTCGAACAGAGGTGAACTAGGATGTACTCAAAAATTTTGGTTTGTATTTTAAAGAAAATGCAGTATATTTTCAACTTTTATTTGTTATATTTTAGTAACGGTGATGAACATCGAGATCTAAATAACTGTAACATAGGAATCGTAAAGTTCCAAGGGTGTAATGTTTGCACTTGTGTGAAAGATATGGGAACTGTTTGTTCAAATTATGAGTGCTAAATAAATAATTATTTAGGTATATTTTGGGATAAAGTTTATGGGTACAACCAATTTTTCTACAGTTTTAAAGAAATCATTTTGGGTTAAACAATATTTAATTGAAAATTTATAGTTTAATTCATTAATATTTAAATGTTTTCTCGTTATTATAGGAAACAACAAAAACATATAAATATAGATATAGAATAACCTCGTAATGAATAATCTTGTAATAACAAATATAAAATAATGTGTTATTGATTTTATAATGAATTACTTAGCGATTACCATATTAATTAAAACGCCACTGTTAATGGGTAATAATCTGTTATTTAAATATTATTTTTGTTTTCCGATTATTAAATGAAGAATTATAATAAAAATAATAATATTGACATTTAAATGTAATTAACCAAGCCGGCAGTTGAGGTGCTACCATCATATTATTTTCTTTATATCTACCGAGATTAAAAACCCTGCTTGTCGATGCTCTCCTACGAATCCCTACATAGTCGGAGTGGTACCTAAGGTATAGCATAGCCAAAACAATCCTTGTTTATAAAATTAGTTCTTCGGAATCGTCGTTAAACAGTAAGTTCCCATACTAACAATCAGTGTTGCAACATTTGAATGTAAATAAGTAATCACAGACATCTGCGGTTCCTCGCTTCCGCTGCTACATCATGAAACTAAACTACGAAATACAAAACTGATTTGATTTAAAAAAGATTTGTTTTCTCGACCTTAAACTCGAAAGTAATGCAGTGGCTGTTCGTGACTCGTTTTAAAGTCAGCGCCCAAAATTTAAATGAAAATATAAATTTACTGTATTTTTATTTACTTACTTACTTTCAGGGTAATTTAATTCCAAAGAAGCTTAACCCTAAAGAGAAGCACGTAAATGGAAACCGGGGGGTCTGGGGGGGGGGTCATAATTTGAGTGTTTCCAACAAAAAGTTCTTAACGAAAAGCAAAAATATTGAAACACAGTCATGCTGACACTTAGGGCCGGTTGTATAACAGAGGTTATACAACCGCCCCTTAGCATGCTACAAGTAAGTAGCTTGATCTAAATCAGAGATTGTTTCCATCCTCTGCTCCTAATCTTAACCAGCCACTAACATGATGAGGGACTGTGACTGTGTAAGTGTACTAAATTGTGATTAGAACAGAAGTAATAGAAGAACTAATATTGACAGAAATGGCACATTAATTGGAAGATAAATGTACGAAATCACGCTGTACACCGCACCGCGCCTCACAAGTGGAGAGCTTAGCACCACGGTTTACATGGGTTCCGAATCAAGATCGAAAAGCTACCAGCATGCTAAGTAGCAGCTATCCTGGAAGACAACCTATCTCAACCCGTATGGCCACCAAACCTTCTATTTATTGTATAATAGTATAATTAATTATGGGCTAAGCTAGATTATCGAGGTGCGAATCGCCGAGGTGATCTATTATAGTAAAGAAGCTTTCCGCTAAAGTACGTATACTATTTTATTCACAATTAGTTAGTTTTAAACAGAAATTACCAAATCAATAGTCAGGTGACTATTAATTTAAATGACATAACCTAAAATTAAATTATTAGTTTACGAAGTGGTCACAACGCGAACCTTCCAGCAGTTTTAGTAATGAATAGCTGGTTCGAATTGTGTTCGTATTAACCGGTTGGACAGTTAGAAAGTTAATAATACCTTACCTACCACCTTATTGAAATAAATTACCAACTGATTGTCGAAATAATTAACCTAATTCTTAGAGAAACTGTGCAATCATTATAACCTGAGAGGGTCTTACGATATCTTGCGGCTGGACCAAAAAATTCTAGCTAAGCACACCCTACGAGGAAGTGTGGTGCTGTAGATTTATTTAATTGATGTTAAAATTAAAAAAAGGTTTATTCTATTAATCATTAAAAAAACAATAAGCAGTACATTTTATAATATAATTTATTTAATTGAAGAAGTGGAAAATAACATCACGCGACTGCTTTCCTCTGACTGCAATTAATACAAGTTTGTTATTGTTATAATAATTAATTATACTATACATATTCCTGTTTCATCCGGATAATCTGATTATTATCAGACCTGATTATTATAATATTGCATAACATTATAAGGTATCAGTAATAGTAATTAATTATTATATTACCCACCGTCGCGTCGTCATGACCTTCCAGCTAGCGATTTGTGTTCAACTCGATTCATAAATGAACCTATCAGATGTGCATTACAAAAAATTGGAATTTGGATATATTTCATTGTGTCTTAAAGGCCTAAAGGCCGCACTGGAAGTCGTTTAGGTTTGTAACTTAAAAATTAATCAATCAGAAGTACTTTTACGAATGACAAAATTTGAATAACTACAAAGTCTTCACAAATTATAGTACAGATTCGCCCGGTTTAAATTCGTACCTAGCGTCCCTATTTCAGGGTTTCATGTCTGGTGTCTCATGTTTCAGCTTCACTTGGTTTAAATGTCCTAATTTTTATTATTATGAGCTCACCGGTGCGGTTGGATTTCAGTTGAAGTTTAAATTTAAAGTTCAACGACTTTTCTCAATTTTATGATCTCATCAAAGGGTTGCATTTTTTTAAGTGGGTTACTTTCGTTACGCAAAGAAGGATAAGCTACCTGACAGATAGATAGGTGCGGAAAGGAGACTAATAATGAATGGTCGTCGTTCGTGATTGCTTTTGTTGTGAGGCCTGAAGGCCGCACATATTTATGATTGTTATTCCACCGGAGGCAGGCTACCGATACCGCAAAATTGATAATTTCGTCACATTGTCCTTTTCAACATAATATCCATATTATAATTTATTATAATTATTTTTGTCGTTAAATAGAATTAACGGAATTTGTTCACTAAGATAAATAATTTTAATTAGCGCTACCCAAAACTAACTGATTGTATGTTTTTCTTGTTTCTATGAAAATTGATGTAGCGCTTCTTAAAAGCTGAAAAACATTTGTCTAATTACTTTAATTGACGTATGGGGAAATTGACTTTTTGTAGCTTTGACATACTTCTAATTGACAGTTTAAATATTATTCAAATAAAAAATTTAATCTAAGAAGGTGTATTTATGAAAATCTGTTTAACGCCAAATACACGATACAACGGTTGTACCGACATTGTAACAACTTGGAGATTGTATGCGAAAATTGCATAGTGTGTGTGCTCGCTACTGGCGGTCGCACGGTTATTTTATGAACCTCTCATGCAATTTGATATACACCCCTCGCGACCTTCGATAACGGCGGCATTTTTATTTTGTGAGCCCACACTTCGCATCAAGCATGGATCATGGACAACCGGGCCTCACCCGGCGGTCTGAGGATTTTTATTCTTTCATTCATTTATTCTATTAATATCATGCCTCTCGGGGCATAATGCGACTGGCTTCTACGCCTTTTCAGGGTTTTAACCCATATTACATCTTCAACGAGAGTTTTTATTCAATTATTTTGAGCGTTGGAGGAGACAAAGCTGGGCTCCGCACAGCACGTGCTCCGCTTCGCGTACCATGCTTGCTTGCTTGATATACAAGCCATTCTTTGACCCACATTCGTTTCACTTTTTTGGTTTTGGTTTTTGACTGCTTAACACTACACCAGCACTGATTAGCAACGCCTTCTATTTTTTTCACAAACATTACAGACGTTCTGCTACACAAATGAAATCGTATCTTCGATGCGGCAAACTTGTATGGACATTGTATGGAAAACGTACCGGGTGTTTAACGATTCAGCAGTTGTACCGATATTGTACAACTCTGAGTCGGTACCATAATTTATTGTATGGTGTATTTGGCGTTTTAGGCCCAGTTTTGCAATAGCAGTATATAATATATACTACGCATAGCGTTATTCTATGAATACCTTATCCAAATATGTATAAACTACATATTATTATATCTTATCAACGAATAGGTTATTCTAAACTAATACTGCTATTGCAAAATTGGGCCTAATTGTTACTAACTCGAGATAATCTAGTAAGGTCAGGATCCGATGCTAAGGTTATTTTTTCGTCGGTACAAATATATTTATGTTGGTACATTCATTTTTGATTATACTATAAAAGGTTTGTTGGTGTACATAAATTACAGTAGTTCATTGAAGTTCCATTTCAAAAAGCAGCAACAATGAAGTTGGCCATTATTTTTGTAATTTTCGCAGTAGCGGTGGTGGAATTCAGTTCAGCCGAATTTAGTAAGTTTTAATTAATAATTAAAATTTTTAAAAAACCGTTTTCGCTCAATTAATTTGTTTGCATATTTTAAAAATGATAATTTTTTTATTTATAACATCAAAATAACAAAATTTAATTTTTTTAGCGTGCACTGCTGGAGTTCCTTACAGGGAAAATAGTTGCAACAACTGCGTCTGCTCAGATAGCGGAAATTTGAGATGCAATATCATTGCTTGGTAAATACATTGCAAAATTTAATATTTTTATGCACAACATTTTTATTCTTGTTTAGTTTTGGTGCCGAATATGACAGACTTCTTCAATGTAAAGTAGGAACAACATCTCAAAATGGATGTAACACTTGCACTTGTGTTCAAGATTTGGGAACTATTTGTACCAACAACGAGTGTTAGACTTCAATAAAGAATTACTACTTTCAAACTTTCTTCGAAATGATTGTTTAAAATTTTTCTCTTTGTAATGTAGGCTTTTTTGTAAAAATCATTTAATTGTTAAATTGAAAATTTGCGCTTAACTTTTATAAATAAAGCGTTCCACTAAATTAGTGCAGTTATTTTCTTTTGCCAAAATCCGTCAGCTTAGTACCTAAAATCAGTGGCGACTTGAATTTGAAAAATTAATTAAATAAATAAACAATAAATCAAGATTATCTAACTAGTCTTAGATAATCTAGCTAGTTAATTTTTAAAGTTTAAGTTAATATTAATATTTAATGCGTTAAAAAATAACTTATTTTAGGTAAATTAAAAAATTCCAGTCCTACTTAAATTCCAGATGCGTTTTGTTTATAAATTCTCGAAATGTGTTTCGTATTTAATTAAAAGGATCTGGCGAAAGAGCCGAATTTAATTTTGAATTTATTAAATAACTCCAAACTATTAGGAATATAATTTCGGATTATCCATTTTCTTTAAATTTGCTATTGAAAAAAGTTACAATTCGCAACTGCAAATCCAGTTCTAAAAAATTGATGGCTTCATTAAGTGGGGGCATCTGGAGGGTACGGAATTCTATTTTTGACTTCAGGATGTCTTCGGTAGAAGAGGAGAACCAGTTTTGGGCCCATCGTATGGATGGTCGACTCGGAAGTTTTTTGCTCGAAGGTCTTCCATCTCTAGACGCCTATGTTAGTTTTCTGTGACCTCTCATTCTGGTTTTCATCTACTTCACGACGTCTTGTACGTTAGTCCTGTCTCTAACGCTTTTGGTGGTCTGCCTGCCTGACCATTTTACCTTATATCCCGTGGTTTTCTGAATATTTTTGTTTTTGTTGTTACTTTTTGTTTCGTTCTTTCCGTGTCGGCTGTTGTCCACCCCGCGTAAGCTAGAACGGTTCTCACTATAGTTTTGTATAACCTGATCTCTTGCATTCCTGTCAGATAAAAATTTTTTACATACACTGTGATTTAGTCATCCAAAAATCTAAGCTGCTGTTTTTACTTGTGAATCCACTTCTTCGTTTAGGCTTTTAGATGCAGTTATTTCGACTCTCAAGTACACAAAAACAATCTATTCAGTAACTCGCAAGCTAGCAACACTCGCTGCTCCGGTTCATTCTGCTTATTGCTTGCTCATTCCGTAAATTATTTGTTAAAATAATACCTCAGTTTTAGATTATTCAAAATTCCTTCTCCCCACATTATCTCGTATAATCGGCGTTCTACTATACTCAAGAACCATACAATTATTTTTGACTGTTGTTAAGGGGGTTACCTACTGTGACCAATAAATTTTTTCAATTATTTTTATTACATATTTTTATAGTTTGGGGTCTTAAAAATGTGTCAAAAAAATATTAAAGTAAAATTCATCAAATTACCCGAATTATAACGGATTTTCTATAATGGAGTTCATTGTTAAAACTTTTTAAACCATAATTACATTTTAAAACGGAATTACTTTTTGTAATTTGTACTTTATACAAAATATACAAAAATAAATTTAACAAATATAATTTGTAGCTGTTTGTAATTTATTGTCTTTAGGAGTCCAAAAAACCAAAAAAATTTTAAAAAATTGTTAAAAAAGAAAATTATTAAAAATCGACGTTTTAGTCCACCCTTAAAATCGAATTGATTGTGAAAAAGGAACTTAAAAGTTTTTTCTTACAAATTGAAACCCCCCAGGAACATCGGGGGTTGTTAACTAATTTACTGCTATGTTTTTTATGGGTACAGTTAGTATACGAGGTTTTCAACTGACATACCTTACACAAACAAATAATGTTACGTACAAAATCCCTAAAATTGTTTGTTTTTTAAATCTATTTTGACTAATTTATTATGGTAATTTTTATTTTCAAAATTTTCAAAATCAACTACTTTCAGTAAAACCTGACAAAGTAATATGAGTTACAAAAATATGTTGGTTTTTAATAAAAAAAAAGTTTTGATAGGAAAAGTTCAGTGACTTTTGAGCTACTAAAAAATACACGTCTTTTTGTAATTAAAGACGGGATAAAACCCGAGGTTCTTCTTCTTATGTAGAAGAAGAAGAAAACCCGAGGTATTCGTACATATTGTAATGTCCCGGGGGTGTATGGGACTATACACTATAAATTATTAACTGGAATTCACCTTTTTTTGAATTGTTGAATTAATTTTTGAATTATGAAATTATTGAATTTGTTTCCCAGCTAGCCTTTTTTTTATTAACCGTTACCTTTCACATGAAGTCTCCCTTCTCAGTTAGTCGATTCCTTTTACTGAATAAAACAAAATATCCCAGAATAATAAACGTTTTTATTTTATTTATTATAACCTTTTTATCGCAATTTTTAATTGTTAACAAAACTTAACCTACGAACTCTTACAATTACCCTTTTATATCCCAAATCGTTTTTAATTCCCAAATCGTTTTTTTTTCCTTTTTTGTTAATCTCGCGAACCGGCGACACTTTATACAAATAAATAGACAGTGTGTTCTTACTCTGAGATGGCGTTCACGCCTTCCAACGTTAACTTCACATTCAAACTGTTTCTTTTGTATGTATTCATGGTTCCAACATATCCTTTACTAATTGATTTAATCTTGTTCATCAATGATCCGATTACCTTGATCGGATTGTGTTATTTGTTTTTCCAGACCAGTTTTTCCAACCTTTTCTCGAGCCAAATGCTCGTAATTTTATATTTTTGCACAAATTTACCATCGATATACGTGGTTTATAATATTTATTTCCAGCTCTCTCCAATATTTGTATCGATTACTTAGTTAATCGATAAACCCTTTTTTGAGTCCGAATTTTTAAGTGCTCTTCGTTTTTTACTAATTTTTGACAGCCCCTTTTATTTTCTTGTTACCAAGGTTCCTGACAAATTCCCTTTTTGTCCCAACTAGATTTTTGTGGAGTTTTTATTTCAGTTCCTTCGCATTGGTTCGCACTTCTTAACTAACATTTTATTAAATAAATTTGTGAACATGAAACATTTCTTAACTACTAACATTTTTAAATAAATTTGTGAACATGAAACATTTCTTAACTACTAACATTTTTAAATAAATTTGTGAACATGATTTTCAAATTATTATTATTTTATATTCTTGGATCTTTTGTTTATCTATTGATTTTTTTTTGGTAAGATTCTTTAACGTCTAAGAATCTTTCACTTCGCAAAGAGCTTTCATGTGATTAGGTGAAATACATAAAACAAAGTAATTTATTTTAAATTTAAGGTGGCTCAAAACACCGCAATATATTATGTAAAAATCGGCGAGCAGGCCAAAATTTACTCATATAAGAGAGACGGCGACCGCATCATACTGTCTAATCACCGAGCGTCTTACTATTCTAAAGAGGCGAGAACTGCCACAAAAGAAGAAATAAGTGCCGAATTTTATTTCTTCGAAGCCGAAGAATGTATTCTGTACCACCATCCAACTCATTACAGCACGAAATAGTGTTTAAAACGATTTATCCCAAAACTACATTTTTCAAGTCGGGCAAACATCTTCCAAAGAAACTGTTCTACGGATTGACTTGATTTTTTTAGGCATTTAGAGTACATTTCAGGCTACGGTCAGAACCTAAAATATCCAAAAGATATTTTAAATTGCCATTTTGCGGGCCGCGAAAAGTAAATATTTTGTTGTAAAAATCGACAGTCATTTCGAAACATGAGTTACGCGTCGAAATGTACATTGTACAATTTTCAATAAAAAACTTTATAAATATTTTAGGTGTTAGTTTAAATGTGAATAAATAAGTATCCTAAATTTTAGCTCAATAACTGTAACAATTTTGTCAAATTTAATTCCTAACAATCAGCTTGAAAACGACTGTTCACAGTAGGTAGCCTCCTTTTAATCATTAAAAAAAATAAGCAGTAAATTTTATAATACAATTTATTTAATTGAAGAAGTGGAAAATAACATCACGAGACTGCTTTCCTTTGACTGCAATACAAGTTTGTTATTGTTATAATAATTATTTATACTATGCATATTCCTGTTTCATCCGGATAATCTGATTATTATCAGATCTGATTATTATAATACTGCATAACATTATAAGGTATCAGTAATAGTAATTAATTATTATATTACCCACCTTCGTCATGACCTTCCAGCTAGCGATTGGTGTTCAACTCGATTCACAAATAAACCGATCAGATGAGCTTTACAAACAAATGGAATTTGGATATATTTCATTGTATCTTAAAGGCCTAAAGGCCGCACTGGAAGTCGTTTAGGTTTGTAACTTAAAAATTAATCAATCAGAAGTACTTTTACGAATGACAAAATTTGAATAACTACAAAGTCTTCACAAATTATAGTACAGATTCGCCCGGTTTAAATTCGTACCTAGCGTCCCTATTTCAGGGTTTCATGTCTGGTGTCTCATGTTTCAGCTTCACTTGGTTTAAATGTCCTAATTTTTATTATTATGAGCTCACCGGTGCGGTTGGATTTCAGTTGAAGTTTAAATTTAAAGTTCAACGACTTTTCTCAATTTTATTATCTCATCAAAGGGTTCCATTTTTTTAAGTGGGTTACTTCCGTTATGTAAAGAGGGATAAGCAACCTGACAGATAGATAGGTGCGGAAAGGAGACTAATAATGAGTGGTCGTCGTTCGTGATTGCTGTTATTGTGAGACCTGAAGGCCGCACATATTTATGATTGTTATTCCACCGTAGGCAGGCTACCGATACCGCAAAATTGACAATTTCATCACATTGTCCTTTTCAACATAATATCCAGATTATAATTTATTATAATTATTTTTGTTGTTAAATAGAATTAACGGAATTTGTTCACTAAGATAAATAATTTTAATTAGCGCTACCCAAAACTGATTGTATATTTTTCTTGTTTCTATGAAAATTGATGTAACGCTTCTTAAAAGCTGAAAAACATTTGTCTAATTACTTTAATTGACGTATGGGGAATTTGACTTTTTGTAGCTTTGAGATACTTCTAATTAACAGTTTAAATATTATTCAATTAAAAAATTTTATCTAAGAAGGTGTTTTTATGAAAATCTAAGGCCCAGTTTTACAATAGCAGTATATACTACGCATAGCGTTATTCTACGAATACCTTATCCAAATATGTATAAACTACATAGTATAAAATTTTTACGATGGTGTCAATACAATACCTCGTATCTCCTTGGGAGGTAATTTTACAGGAATCAAAAAATAATTTTATAAACCTTACCTGGAGTTCTTTTCAAATTGTAAGTTACTTTTCTCATTAATGAGAATTTTTACTAAATATCTTCATAATTTTTTTTAATAATGATGAATCTATCATTTTTTCATGGACATAAGTGGTATTACACAATAATAACTTTCAAAGAGGGGAGATACATGGTATTGTATCAAAACAATAATAATAAAAATATTAAAATTTACGAATAAAAACTTTACTTTATTGCTTAATAGATAATATCAAAATAATATAAATTCACAATAATTAAAAAACAACAAAACTTTAAATTCAGCTAACAATAACAAATTAAAATATCATTTCTCAACTATTTATAAATATAACAAATTATCGTAAAATGGCCTATAATTTTTATGAAGCTTGGTTTTTATTTCCTGTAGGTGCTTGTTCTTTTTTGGGGTAATTGGAAGTTTTCCAGTGTGTAGTTTTGGAAATTCTTCAATTTTATTGATTGCTTTTTTGGGACGCTGCGGTAAAGGTTTAAAAAAATTGTCCTCAAAACTAAGTTTGTATTGGATTTCTCCTTTCTCGTATTTTAGAACTCGAATATCAGTTACAGAGGGTTCGTGCGGTTTCCTTCCGGGACGAATGGATTCATAGACAAGGTCTACATTGAAATTATGAAAAAACTCAAAAGTCGGGCACACAACTTCAAATGGTCTAGGATTGCTTCGAGCTTCTGCTGTGATTCGGTGATAGTCATTAGGAATTGAAATGGTCTTATTCTTCAACTTTTTCTCGATCGTCGCGTGTACGCTATCGCATTCCATATTGGTATGGCCTTTTATCAAAAATTTTTGAATAATCTTGACATAATACTGATAGGAAAGTGCAAGTAAAGCGTTTGCTAAAGTCGCATTCCGATTTTGGTAAGTGCAAACATCGGAGAAAATTATGATCGGTTTTTGTTGATTCATATTATTTTCCAAGTATTTGCTTTTTATAAAATCTACTAATAAACCTGAAAACCTGAAGGTCGGTATCAGTTTCATCAAACCAATAACACACAGCATCCTTGGTGTTTAGATCTAAAACGGTGTAATTATGATAGCAAAGTTTGGTTTTAAAATACAGCGAGCTGGCTTGTAACGATGGACAAGTTTTAACGGCTTGCAAATCCATGCATATAACGGGACATTTTTCAAGTTTTGCTTGATCTTTATCATGAGTTTTTTCGTCTTGGGCTCTTTGCTTTTCATTTCTATGTTTCTCCCATACACTTTGGTCCAAATTCCCGGCTTGGTATTCCACACATACGTCGCACTGATCTTTTCTAGGACCGAATATTCCGATATTTTTTATTTTAATGTATTTCATAAGTGTGTTTCTTGATAATGCCTGCATTTGAGAAATTTTACAATGTTCTTGATATAATTTAAACAGATCTGCAAAGCTTGTAAAAGTTTGCTCTAAGTACAGCTTATTGGTGTCCTTTCGACAGTAGTGACTCGGTAATTTCGGGAGGTTGTCTAAAAATGTTGTAAGAAATTTAGTTGCATCTTCGTTTTTACATCGAGGTTGATTGGTCCTACTTGTCGAAGGTGTGCCATACACGGAATGTTTAACCCAGTTTTGGACTGTCCACCCTTTAAGGCGGAGGGTGTTTAAAAACATTTTTTTGCAAACGAGAATATGTTTGCTTTCTATATTTAGTTTATAAAAGAGTGAACTGGATCTCCTTGAAGTTTCATTAGGCGTCCTTTTCCTCTCTGTTTGCTTCCTGTTAACTAAATTTAAGGCATAAACTTTTTTTTGCTCCCAGCTAGTTAATTTTTCCCAAAAATTTTTAAAAATCTGCTGTCTCTCAATTTCATTTATGTCCTGACACCACCTTTTTTGGATCTTTTGCATGCTTGAGACAAACAAGTCGGTCCCATTATTCTCGCATTCCTTTCAGTATCCTGAAATGTTAATTTTTCGTTCTTTGATCTTCGGTAGCCTAAATAGGTTTTTCCCAAAAGTCTCCGCTTCTGATGCAACTTTCGTTTCGTTCCTCGACTAATATCAGATTGATTTTCCTGTTCTTCGCTAGTATCATCATCTAAGTTTGGTTTTTCACTATTAACACTACTATTTTCTTCATCATAACTTTCTGATTGGTAACTGTTCTCTGATTCTATTCTGTCCTGTTCTTAATCTTTTGACCCAGATCCATACTCATCTGCTCTTCCTTGGTTATCTTTCTCTTCAATTACATCTGCATTTACATTAACGCCGATATTAACACCTTCGGGAAAGACATTTTCTTTTTCTTCAACATCCAGAAAAACAAATTCGGCATTTTCTAAAACTTGTTTAAAATCTTTTTCTGTCATAGGTGGCAAAGACTCCACAATAACTTTTTTAATATCACAGTTTCCATTTTTTGGTTTAGAACAACTTTGGCTTTCTAGCTTGGTATTGCACATAGATAAAAATTTTTTAGTTCTGCTGGACATTTTGGACTTGTAACAAAAATTCACTTTATCTGAAAGAAGTAAACTCTCATCAAACTTTCTGAAAAACGATAAACGCCTAGTTGACATCTAAAGCTAATTACATGCACTTGCGATTTGCGATATTAGCTTTAAGACTTCTTATTGCAAAAGCCACAAGCCAATTTTTATACCCAATTTAAAATAATATCCGTTTCTTAATTTTTGTTTGCAGACAATAGAGAGACCGTTAGATTTAAAACAAAAAACAAAAACACGTATCTACCATAACGCGAGAAAAAGTGTAATATTCAATAACACGTATCTCCAAAGGTTTCAATTTTTTCAATTTTATTCTTAAAACAATACAAATAGACTTAAATAATTATGTAATTTAAATAAACAAACATAAATTAATATAACAGACATTATTTTACTTATGTAATTCAAATAATAATAGGAAAAAATACATTCAAAACTTACCGAATTTTAGAAGTCACCAACATCCTCCATTATTTTTTGGAGATACGCGGTATTGCATTTTCTTTTGGCAAATCACGGATTTATTAATCGGATTATTTCCATTGTAACGCCATCTATCAGGTCATTATTTATGTTTTAACCAAAGGCACCAGAAATCCTGATTTTTAAAAATTGTGGCGATACGAGGTATTGTATTGACACCATCTATCTTATCAACGAATAGGTTATTCTAAACTTATACTGCTATTATAAAACTGGGCCTAATTGTTACTAACTCGTGATAATCTAATAAGGTCAGGATACGATTCTAAGGTTATTTTTTCGTCAGTACAAATATATTTATGCTGGTACATTCATTGGTGATTATATAAAAGGTTTGTTGGTGTACATCAATTACAGTAGTTCATTGAAGTTCCATTTCAATAAGCAGCAACAATGAAGTTGGCCATTATTTTTGTAATTTTCGCAGTAGCGGTGGTGGAATTCAGTTCAGCCGAATTTAGTAAGTATTAATTACTTTAAAATTTTCAAAAAATTGTTTTTCGCTCAATTAATTTGTTTGCATATTTTAAAAATCAGAATTTTTTTTATTTATAACATCATAGTAACAAAATTTAATCTTTTTAGAGTGCACTGCTGGCGTTCCTTACAGGGAAAATAATTGCAACAATTGCGTCTGCTCAGATAGTGGAAATTTGGGATGCACTTTCATGGCTTGGTAAGTACATTGCAAAATTTAATATTTTTATACACAACATTTTTATTCCTGTTTAGTTCTGGTCCCGAACATGACAAACTTCTTCAATGTAAAGTAGGAACAACATCTCAAAATGGATGTAACACTTGCACTTGTGTTCAAGATTTGGGAACTATTTGTACCAACAACGAGTGTTAGACTTCAATAAAGAATTACTACTTTCAAACTTTTTTCGAAATGATTGTTTAAAATTTTTCTCTTTGTAATGTAGGCTTTTTTGTAAAAATCATTTAGTTTTTAAATTTTAAATTTGCGCTCAACTTTTATTAATAAAGCATCTCACTAAATTAGTGCAGTTATTTTCTTTTGTCAAGATCCATCAACTTACAAGAGGAAGTTTATCATGCGGCATAGCCGATTTTGATAAATTTGAAATTGGTAAAACTAGATCGAATTTCATTACGTCTATATTTTTTTTTGAGTGAATGAGGTGTCCTTTCGACGTAATTGACACTTGAAATTTCGCCGCGCCACGCCTCCCCAGTGCAGTGATTGGTAAGTCAACATTACCTTTAGAATACAATATATATTTTTTTTTTCGAAAATTTGTTTAAATATTTGATATTGTGATCGTTTTCGTTAAAAATTACAGGCAATTAACTTTTAATTTAAAAATAAATACAATAGATGAGTTTAACAGCTTTACACAACTCAATGATAACAAAAGAAGTAGATGGTCTAATGGTTTAGGTGATCTGCTTGCGGAACGAATCGCCCAGGTTCCATCCTTGCTTTGGCGGATTTTTTTTTAATACATTCTTTAAGAAATTATTAATAAAATATCACGATTGAAAATTAAATTCTGTTCTTTTCTTAAATTAAATTGGATAAAAGGAGAATTATAAAAAAAAAAACATTTTCAACAAAACAAAAAAAAACATAATTTATGTGATGGTAGAAAATGTTTTTTTTGTGATTCTCCTTTTATTCAATTTAATTTTAGAAAAAGACAGAATTTAATTTTAAATCGTGATATTTTATTAATAATTTCATAACGAATGTATGAAAAAAAAATCCGCCAAAGCAAGGATGGAACCTGGGCGATTCGTTCCGCAAGCAGATTACCTAAACCATTAGACCATCTACTTCTCTTGATATCATTGAGTTGTGTAAAGCTGTTAAACTCATCTTTTGTTTTTATTTTTAACCGACTTCAAAAAAGGAGGAGGTTATCAGTTCGGCTGTATTTTTTTTTTAATGTTTGTTACCTCATAACTCCGTCATTTATTAACCGATTTTCAAAATTTTTTCACAATTCGAAAGGATATAGTTTCAGATTGGTCCCATATAAATTTCATCAAAATCGGTTGAGTACTTTGGTTTTTAAATTGAAATAACTGATGAAAAAATTCAAAATGATGAAAAAATTCAAAATATATAAACGTCGTTGTCATAGTTACGTTGCGATTTTGACACTAAAAGTTTAATTAAATGACATTGACATATAGTCAGTAGCGGCTCGAGAATAGGGGGCACAACTTTGACATAAGAATGTTAACCTTAAAAATGACATTGACATATTATACTCAATGGCGTTGCACAATATTTTTAAAATTAGCAAAAATCAAGTTACAAAGTGACAAATGAATTAATTTATGACATTAATGTACATTAATTAAAAAAAATTTTTTAAAAACCGACTTCAAAAAAAGCACTATAAAAAAATTGCACTAAAAAGTAAAAAAAAAAAAAATTTTAAAAAACAAAAAAAAGAATTCTATTTTTGACTTCAGGATGTCTTCGGTAGAAGAGGGGAACCAGTGTTGGGCCCATCGTTTGGATGGTCGACTCGGAAGTTTTTTGCCCGAAGGTCTTCCTTCTCTAGACGCCTATGTTAGTTTTCTGTGACCTCTCATTCTGGTTTTCATCTACTTAACGACGTCTTGTACGTTAGTCCTGTGTCTAACGCTTTTGTTGGTCTACCTACCCGACCATTTTATATCCAGTGATTTTCTGAATATTTTTGTTTCTGTTGATCTTACTTTTTGATTCGTTCTTTCCGTGTCGGCTGTTGTCCACCCCGCGTAAGTTAGAACGGTTCTTACGAGTACTATAGTTTTGTATAACCTGATCTTGCATTCCTGCCAGATAAACATTTTTTCCATACACTGTGATTTAGACATCAAAAAATCTAAGCTGCTGTTTTTACTTGTGAATCCACTTCTTTGTTTAGGTCTTTCAGATGCAGTTATTTCGACTCAAGTACACAAAAACAATCTATTCAGTAACTCGCAAGCTAGCAACACTCGCTGCTCCGGTTCATTCTGCTTATAGCTTGCTCATTCCGTAAATTATTTATTAAAATAATACCTCAGTTTTAGATTATTCAAGATTCCTTCTCCCCACATTATCTCGTATAATCGGCGTTTTACTATACTCAAGAACCATATTATTACTTTCCCATTTACGTAGTAAAGGAAAGTATTGTTATCGAGTTAAAAAAAAATTTTGAGTTAGCATTTTTCCCATGGTCTATGAGCCCATACGAATTGTTTAAGACCAATTTTGGAATGATGTCCGGATGTGTGTGTGATGTATGAAGTATGAAGTGTGATGTATGAAGTATGAAGTGTGATGTGTGGTGATTTTCTCGTCAACGTTTTCAGACAAACGCGTGCACCGATTGAGTTGAAATTTTATACACTAGTTTGAAGTAGCTGTCTAAAGAGCTGATTAGATTTTGGTTGAAAACCGTCCATTTTTAACCCCTTTTTTAGGGGAATGAAAATTGTTAAAGAGCATTGCCGCTTGCCGGTGGAACATATGGGATTGAAAATCATATCAATCGAAAGAGATTATTTTTCCGCATCTTTTGATACCCCACACTTGATATTTCCCTCTTAAATTATTGTTAAAATGCAAAAATAAAATAAGGGCTATTTAAATAAATATGGTTTGCCTTGGATAATTTTGATCTGTCAAAGTGATTTGTATTGTTCATTACTATAATTTAATATTTTAACTTACTTTTATTACCATATTATGTAGTTAATACCAAACGAATTTTTTAATTACTTATAAAAAATTAATTCTGACGTCATTACGCCCATAGTTAAAATTTTATTGCATATAGACGGCACGGCATTCCGCAAATTTCTAATTTTTTTTGGAAAATGTCAATTTTAAAAATTTTTCAATGCAAACATGTTATATAATTATTGTTAAAATGAAAATATAAAATAAGTGCTTTTAAAAAATATGAGTTACCATGTTAAATTACAAATTAAATTTCGTAACTTTGATATCTCAAAGTAATTTGTGTATTTTATCGAGTTAAAAATTGTTTTGTGTTAACATCTGTTTTATTAATATTTAATATAATATAAAGTGGAATCTACTAAATGGGAAAGTAATGTGTTGTCACATCAGATTTTATTTGACTGTTGTAAATAATTAAAAAAACAATAAACTGTAAATTGTATAATATAATTTATTTAATTGAAGAAGTGGAAAATAACATCACGCGACTTCTTTTCTCTGACTGCAATACAAGTTTGTTATTGTTATAATAATTAATTAATAATTATACTATGCATATTCCTGTTTCATCCGGATAATCTGATTATTATCAGATCTGATTATTATAATATTGCATAACATTATGTAACGAATTTTTTATTCGTTTCCAATTTTCTCATTGGTACCTCCCGCGCCACCTAGTTTTGAGCGGTCGAACGGGGCAAGCACTTCTAGCGCGCTTGGTCGGCGCGCGGAACAGTCTGGCCTGGAGCGTACAACAGAGAGGTTGTGTGTTGGATACTGCGTCGAATTAAACATATCCAGCCTAAATGACCGCATCAAGAACTACAGGAATTATTGGAAACAACACCTTGAAAGAATGACCAACGACCGGATACCTAAACAAATACATAAAGATAAACCGAGAGGATAGAGAAATATAGGTCGACCCAAGATGGCCACACCGGAGGAGGTCCGGTCGGACCTGAGAGCGGTGGCACCCGGCGAGGACCTTATCCTGCGTGACCTCAGGAAGTACTACCAGGGCACACAGATTGCAAGGGTCGAAGCTAGAGACGAGGCCATAGCAAAAATTGACGGCCTCTTTAAACTACGAATTGGAATTATCAACTCTTGCCGGGTACAAGAAGAAGTGACAGAGAAACGCTGCCACAGGTGTTGGAAAACTGGGCATTCGATGACCACATGCAAATCGGAAGACCGCACAGAGAAGTGTCTTAAGTGCGGCAAGACGGTGCATTTTGCGAGAGGTTGCCCGGAGGTGAGCCCCTTTTGCCTCACGTGCAAACTCGAGGGGCACAGAACCACAAGTTACAGCTGCCCCACATCAAGAGGACAACGAGGAAGACGGGCGACCCAGAGTCGCCCAAACCCCCAAGCAGAATAGAGTAAACACCAGTTTTCTCCAGATCAATCTGAACCATGCGAGAGCGGCCCAGGACCTATTACTGCGTACAGTGAAGCAGAGACCAGTCGACATAGCGCTCCTCAGCGAGCCGCATAGAGAGATGGAGAATGGTTGGACCCAGACCTTCGACGGGAGGGCCGCCATCCTAGTGAAAGAACGCGTGGCGGTCCTGAGCTGGGGAAGTGGGCCGTGTTTCGCGTGGATAGAGACACCAAACATGGTGATTTATTCCTGCTATTTTTCGCCCAATGTTGATCTGGAGGAATTCGAAGAACAGTTGTGGAACCTCAAAGAGGACATCAGAACTCGAAAAAGCCAATAGTAGTGGGGGGCGACTTCAATGCGAAGGCGGTAGAGTGGGGATCCCCAACTACTAACAACAGGGGTATCCTTCTAACGGAGGTATTGGCGGAGCTGGACATTACTATATGTAACGACGGCGATGCCCCAACCTTCGAAATGGGCGAATCAACATCTATACTGGACAACACGGCGGTATCACATGAACTGGCGGGGAAAACTACGGGATGGGCCGTACTGGAGGAGGAGACGGCTAGTTACCACCGTTATATTTATTTCGAAGTCGGCCTTGCAACAGAAATTAGCCGACCTCTCCAAAGCCCCAACTTCACGAGAGATATAGAAACTCTGGGGCTGGAGGAGACCCTTCGCAAACTGTGTGACCCCGTCATCCCCAGAAGAGGAACCAACGCAAAGCGGGAGGTTTACTGGTGGTCGGAAGAAGTGGCCTCGGCCAGAAGCCGTTGTGTCGCGGCGCGAAGACGATACATGAGGTCCAGAAGAACGACTCATAACAGTGCGACCGAGGAAACCGAGCTTACCTAGCCCAGTGCAGAAAGGCTTTGGCCAAAACAATACGCGACAGCCAAAAGAGGTGCTGGAGGGAGCTGATCGAGGAAGTAGACGGAGACGTCTGGGGGAGAGCGTACACTATAGTGACAAAAAGAATGGGAATACCAGCCATCCCAGGGCTAACCGAGACTCGCCTTAAGGAGATAGTCATCGCTCTCTTCCCGACCCATCCAGAGATCCCGTTCACACTAAAGCAGACAGATGAGCAAATCCAACCATTCAGCGAGGAAGAATTGGCCGAAGCAGTTAAGACGATGTCCATAAATAAGACCCCGGGGCCGGACGGCGTGCCGGTGTTGATCCTGCGCGAGATGGCCTCCAGAAAACCTGAGGCTCTGCTTAGCACACACAACAAATACCTGGCAGAGGGGGTCTATCCCCGGAGTTGGAAGAGAGCGAGACTGGTCCTACTGAGGAAGGGTAACAAGCCGTTGCACCTTCCCAGCGCATATCGACCCATTTGCCTGTTGGACCACGTCGGCAAGGTCTTCGAGAGGCTAATACTGCGGAGACTCCAGCAGGAGATAGAGAGATCGGGGGGTCTCACCGACGCGCAGTTCGGATTTTGGAAGGGGAGGTCCACCGTAGATGCGGTGGACGGAATAGTCAAACGCATCGTATCTGCGAGAGAGGGTACCCTGAGAACGAGGAAATTCGTGGCCCTGGTTACCCTCGATGTAAAGATCGCATTCAACTCGGCGAGATGGGATGTTATCCTTACGGAACTGGAGAGAAGAGGCATCTCTACCTGCCTTCTAAATATCATCGCGGCGTATTTTAACAGGAGAGAAATAATAATAGAGGAAGATCTATGGCAAAGTACCGTACAAGTGTATAGCGGCGTCCCACAAGGATCGGTGCTCGGCCCTCTTCTCTGGATCTTCATGTATGACGGAGTCCTTCGTATCCCCACACCACCCGGGGTATTGATCACCGGCTTCGCAGACGACCTCTCCATAGTAGCAGAAGCCCGCACGGAGAGCGAAGTAGAGGACCTAGTAAATGATGCGGCATCAAATATCTGCGCCTGGATGGTCGCGAGAGGCCTTATGATAGTTCCGGAGAAGACAGAGGCGGTCATGGTGTCGGGAAGAAGGAAGATGAGACCTGTCCACTTCCTGATAAACGGAATCATGGTGCTGACGGGTGATGTGGCCAGAGTATTGGCTTATGCCTAACATGAACGGTCCCGGCGAAGTCAGGAGGAGGCTCCTCAGCTCTATCGCGGACTTGATAATGCTGTATGCAACCCCTATCTGGGAAAAGGCACTAGATAAAGTCCCATACAGGAAACAATTAGAGAAGGTCCAACGGAAGAGCGCCCTGGGGATATGCAGGGCATACAAGCCGCATATATCAACAGATGCGGTCCTGGTGCTGGCATCCCTTATGCCAATTCAACTCAAGGCAGAGTTGAGGGATGCTAAGTATAGAGCAAGCTCACCAAACGACTTGGAAAACAAGATAGCGACAATCGAAAGCAAGTGGCAAACATCTTGGAATGCGTCCGATAAAGGTAGATGGACCCATCGCCTGATTCCGGACATAGCCCCGTGGGTCGGAAGATCTCACGGCGAGGTTACATATGAAACCACACAGGCACTTAGCGGGCACGGGTGTTTCCGCAGCTACCTGCATCGTTTCAAAAGAGCGGACACCCCGAACTGCTACTACTGCGGGGAGCTGGACGATGCGGAGCACACAGTCTTTCATTGCACCACATGGTCCAGCGTAAGAGACAGCGCCCGGCTCCACCTGGGGAAGAATCTGAGCCCTGAAAACATGGTCGGGTCGATGCTGAGTAGCGCGGAAAATTGGACCACCATTGAAGACATGCTGGTGGAAATCCTGTCCACCAAAGCAAAAGAAAAACTTGAGTTTCAATCTCGCCAAGAAGAACAAAGACCACGAAGAGGCCGGAGTGTGTTCGGACGAAATGCTTTAGCGATTCCCGGCACTTCCTAGGAGTGGGGTTTTAGTCAGTAAAAATCTGACACTACCACCCCAAAACATCGGGGTGGTGTCTTTTGAAGATTTCCCCACTCCCAGCGCACACAAAAAAAAAGGTCGACCCAAGAAAAGATGGAACGATCAAGAGTGACGTAACGGACAGTACGTCCAACACGTGCGGATAATGATGATAATGATTATGATGATGATAGTGCGTCGAGTGTGAGTGCTTTTTAGTGGAACAAAGTTTGTCCGGGTAAATCGACCAGCCTCCGAATGTGGGGTGATTTCTTTTGTTTGTTCCACTGTATCAACTCTCTTCTCATTGAGGTAGCCGTCTTCTGTTTTTGAAGGTTAATTTGGGGCACCTACGCCAATTTGTGGATGTATGCCATTCTGGGAACCTTGCCAGGCAGCAATAAGATATTTAGTGTCGTTATTGTCTCTATTAATTACTGTGTAATATTTTATTATTTAATTGTTGATTATTTTATAATTAATTTCATTTGGGTTATTCAATTTCTTTGTGTAAAGAATAAAGTACATATTGTGGGCGATTCCATTCTCGTATTCGTTATCTCGATTTTGTCGGCGGCCACATTTTGACTTTTGTTGACATATTTTGAATTTGTTATCTATAAATTTTTACTTTTATTTTAATATTTTGGATTTATGGTTATTATTGTGTTTTTTTTGCTATCTACAAAGGATTATTTTCTGGTGGTTCAATTATTTTAGTTTTGCCAGCGAAATTGTCCGTTGATTTTTCATTGAACATTCATCTCGAACAATCCATGACTCTAGCACACCGCTATAGAGAGCTAGTTGACCGAACATAAGGGCATCTCACGTAAAACTAAGTAGGAAGTAATTTACTACGTGAGCGTAGTGATCTGGGCTGTCTTCTCATCAGAGACAGGGTGATCATGTTATGTTTTAATTATAAGATATCAGTAATAGTAATTAATTATTATATTACCCACCATCGTCATGACCTTCCAGCTAGCGATTGGTGTTCAACTCGATTCATAAATAAACCGATCAGATGTGCTTTACAAAAAAATGGAATTTGAATATATTTGATTGTATCTTAAAGGCCTAAAGGCCGCACTGAAAGTCGTTTAGGTTTGTAACTTAAAAATTAACGAATTAGAAGTATACATTTACGAATGACAAAATTTGAATAACTACAAAGTCTTCACAAATTATAGTACAGATTTGCCCGGTTCAAATTCGTACCTAGCGTCCTTTTTCTTTTTCGGGGTTTCGTATATCTGGCGTCCCATAGTTCAGCTTCACTTGGTTTAATTGCCCTAATTTTTATTATTATGAACTCACCGGTGCGGTTGGATTTCAGTTGAAGTTTTAAACTTAAGATAACAAAATATAAAAGACTTATTACGCCATTTACCTTTTAACTTAAAATTGGCGGAACTTGAGAAACTTCTTCTACGGGGTGAAATTTAAAGTTCAACAACTTTTCCCAATTTTATCATCTCATAAAAAGGGCTGCATCTTTTTTTTAAGTAGGTTACTTCCGTTACGCAAAGAGGGAAAAGCAATCTGACAGATAGATATATGCGGTAAGGAGACTAATAATGAATGGTCGTCGTTCGTGATTGCTTTTGTTGTGAGGCCTGAAGGCCGCACATATTTATGATTGTTATTCCACCGGAGGCAGGCTACCGATTCCGCAAAATTGACAGTTTCGTCACATTGTCCTTTTCAACATAATATCCATATTATAATTTATTATAATTATTTTTGTTGTTAAATAGAATTAACGGAATTTGTTCACTAAGATCAATAATTTTAATTAGCGCTACCCAAAACAAACTGTTTGTTTATTTTTCTTGTTTCTAAGAAAATTGATGTAGCTCTTCTTTAAACATGAAAAACGTTTGTCTAATTACTTTAATTGACGTATGGGGAAATTGACTTTTTTGTAGCTTTGACATATTTCTAATTAACAGTTTAAATATTATTTAAATAAACAATTTAATCTAAGAAGGTGTTTTTATGAAAATCTGTTTAATTGTTACTAACTCGAGATAATCTAATAAGGTCAGTATACGATTCTAAGGTTATTTTTTCGTCAGTACAAAAATATATTTATGCTGGTACATTCATTGGTGATTATATAAAAGGTTTGTTGGTGTACATCAATTACAGTAGTTCATTGAAGTTCCATTTCAATAAGCAGCAACAATGAAGTTGGCCATTATTTTTGTAATTTTCGCAGTAGCGGTGGTGGAATTCAGTTCAGCCGAATTTAGTAAGTTTTAATTACTTTAAAATTTTCAAAAAATCGTTTTTCGCTCAATTAATTTGTTTGCATATTTTAAAAATCAGAATTTTTTTTATTTATAACATCATAGTAACAAAATTTAATCTTTTTAGAGTGCACTGCTGGCGTTCCTTACAGGGAAAATAATTGCAACAATTGCGTCTGCTCAGATAGCGGAAATTTGGGATGCACTTTCATGGCTTGGTAAGTACATTGCAAAATTTAATATTTTTATACACAACATTTTTATTCCTGTTTAGTTCTGGTCCCGAACATGACAAACTTCTTCAATGTAAAGTAGGAACAACATCTCAAAATGGATGTAACACTTGCACTTGTGTTCAAGATTTGGGAACTATTTGTACCAACAACGAGTGTTAGACTTCAATAAAGAATTACTACTTTCAAACTTTTTTCGAAATGATTGTTTAAAATTTTTCTCTTTGTAATGTAGGCTTTTTTGTAAAAATCATTTAGTTTTTAAATTTTAAATTTGCGCTCAACTTTTATTAATAAAGCATCTCACTAAATTAGTGCAGTTATTTTCTTTTGTCAAGATCCATCAACTTACAAGGGGAAGTTTATCATGCGGCATAGCCGATTTTGATAAATTTGAAATTGGTAAAACTAGATCGAATTTCATTAGGTCTATATTTTTTTTTGAGTGAATGAGGTGTCCTTTCGACGTAATTGACACTTGAAATTTCGCCGCGCCACGCCTCCCCAGTGCAGTGATTGGTAAGTCAACATTACCTTTAGAATACAATATATATTTTTTTTTTCGAAAATTTGTTTAAATATTTGATATTGTGATCGTTTTCGTTAAAAATTACAGGCAATTAACTTTTAATTTAAAAATAAATACAATAGATGAGTTTAACAGCTTTACACAACTCAATGATAACAAAAGAAGTAGATGGTCTAATGGTTTAGGTGATCTGCTTGCGGAACGAATCGCCCAGGTTCCATCCTTGCTTTGGCGGATTTTTTTTTAATACATTCGTTATGAAATTATTAATAAAATATCACGATTGAAAATTAAATTCTGTTCTTTTCTTAAATTAAATTGGATAAAAGGAGAATTATAAAAAAAAACATTTTCAACAAAACAAAAAAAAACATAATTTATGTGATGGTAGAAAATGTTTTTTTTTGTGATTCTCCTTTTATTCAATTTAATTTAAGAAAAGGACAGAATTTAATTTTAAATCGTGATATTTTATTAATAATTTCATAACGAATGTATGAAAAAAAAATCCGCCAAAGCAAGGATGGAACCTGGGCGATTCGTTCCGCAAGCAGATTACCTAAACCATTAGACCATCTACTTCTCTTGATATCATTGAGTTGTGTAAAGCTGTTAAACTCATCTTTTGTTTTTATTTTTAACCGACTTCAAAAAAGGAGGAGGTTATCAATTCGGCTGTATTTTTTTTTAATGTTTGTTACCTCATAACTCCGTCATTTATTAACCGATTTTCAAAATTTTTTCACAATTCGAAAGGATATAGTTTCAGATTGGTCCCATATAAATTTCATCAAAATCGGTTGAGTACTTTGGTTTTTAAATTGAAATAACTGATGAAAAAATTCAAAATGATGAAAAAATTCAAAATATATAAACGTCGTTGTCATAGTTACGTTGCGATTTTGACACTAAAAGTTTAATTAAATGACATTGACATATAGTCAGTAGCGGCTCGAGAATAGGTGGCACAACTTTGACATAAGAATGTTAACCTTCAAAATGACATTGACATATACTCAGTGGCGTTGCACAATATTTTTAAAATTAGCAAAAATCAAGTTACAAAGTGACAAATGAATTAATTTATGACATTAATGTACATTAATTAAAAAAATTTTTTAAAAAACCGACTTCAAAAAAAGCACTACAAAAAAATTGAACTAAAAAGTTAAAAAAAAAAATTTTTAAAAAACAAAAACCGACTTCAAAAAAAAGCACTACAAAAAAATTGCACTAAAAAGTAAAAAATAATTACAAGTTATTAGAAGAAGATTTAACAGAAATTAGAAGTATATTTTTACAGTGCTGAGCATAAAAATTAATGTATTACGTCAATAATATACAATTATTGTTATTTTTGGAGTCGGTGCCAGCCAAGCTGTTAAGAAATTTACAAAATGTATTTGAAATCACATTAATACGACAATGTAGCAATACCGATGTCGTTTTGTTTAACGCCAAGCGCCTGCGATCTTGTCGACTGTGAAACTCTTTGCAGTCAAAGTGATATAAAATGTATACCTACTGGTACTCCGCTACTTCGTTAATACACGTTTGTTAACCTTGGCTGGCACCGACTCCAAAAATAACAATAATTGTATATTATTGACGTAATACATTAATTTTTATGCTCAGCACTGTAAAAATATACTTCTAATTTCTGTTAAATCTTCTTCTAATAACTTGTAATTATTTTTTACTTTTTAGTGCAATTTTTTTGTAGTGCTTTGTTTTGAAGTCGGTTTTTGTTTTTTTAAAAATTTTTAAATTAAAAGTTACATAAACTATTTATAAAAATAAGTTAATTGCCTGTAATTTTTAACGAAAACGATCACAATATCAAATATTTAAACAAATTTTCGAAAAAAAAAAATATTTTATTCTAAAGGTAATGTTGACTTACCAATCACTGCACTGGGGAGGCGTGGCGCGGCGAAATTTCAAGTGTCAATTACGTCGAAAGGACACCTCATTCACTCAAAAAAAAAATTATAGACCTAATGAAATTCGATCTAGTTTTATCAATTTCAAATTTATCAAAATGGGCTATGCCGCATGATAAACTTCCCCTTGTTAGTACCTAAAACCAGTGGCGACTTGAACTTGAAAAATTAATTAGGTAAATAAGCAATAAATCAAGATTGTTTTTGGGCGTAATCTAACTATTTAATTTTTAAAGTGTAAGTTAATATTAATTTCCAATGCGTTAAAAAAACACTTATTTTAAGTAAATTAAAAAATTCAAGTCCTTTTAATTACATTGCAGATGCGTTTTGTTTATAAATTCTCGAAATGCGTTTCGTATTTAATTAAAAGGATTTGGAGAAAAAGACGAATTTTATTTTGAATTTATTAAATATCTCCCAACTATTGGGAATATGATTTCTGATTATCCATTTTCTTTAAATTTGCTTATTGGAAAAAGTTACAATTTGCAACTGCAAATCCAGTTCTAAAATATTGATGGCTTCATCAAGTGGGGGGGATCTGGGGGGTAAGTAATTCTATTTTCCGCTTTCTATTTTTGACTTCAAGATGTCTTCTGTCGAAGAGGAGAACCAGTTTTGGGCCCATCGTTTGGATGGTCGACTCGGAAGTTTTTTGCCCGAAGGTCTTCCATCTCTAGACGCCTATGTTAGTTTTCTTTGACCTCTGATTCTGGTTTTCATCTACTTCACGACGGACGTCTTGTACGTTAGTCCTGTCTCTAACGCTTTTGTTGGTCTGTCTGCCTGACCATTTTATATCCAGTGGTTTTCTGAATATTTTTGTTTCTGTTGATCTTACTTTTTGTTTCGTTCTTTCCTTGTGGGCTGTTGTCCACCCCGCGTAAGTTAGAACGGTTCTCACTATAGTTTTGTATAACCTGATCATGCATTCCTGTCAGATAAACATTTTTTCCATACACTGTGATTTAGACATCCATAAATCTGAGCTGCTGTTTTTACTTGTGAATACACTTCTTCGTTTATGTCTTTAGATGCAATTATTTCGGCTCTCAAGTACACAAAAACAATCTATTCCGTAACTCGCAAGCTAGCAACACTTGCTGCTCCGGTTCATTCTGCTTATTGATTGCTCATTCCGTAAATTATTTGTTAAAATAATACCTCAGTTTTAGATTATTCAAGATTCTTTCTCCCCACATTATCTCGTATAATCGGCGTTCTACTGTACTGAAAAATCATACAATTATTTTTGACTGTTGTTAATTCTTGCTTTGATAACATAAGGACTTGGTATTTTATTGTTTACCTCAGTGAACCCTATTTAAGATTTAAATAGTAATTGAAGTTTATATCATCAGAAAAAAAGTTATAACTGTTAAAACTTTTGTGATTTTAAATCGATTTGTGCATTGTGAAATCTTGTGTCCTGGTGGGAAGTTTCCAGTTGAGATTTCAATTGCTATACAATAGCGTTGACTTAGAATTAGTTTAGCTTTGTTTTACATATTTACCATCATTTCCACACTTGAGTTGTACTTTCCCTTTGCACCGCTTTTTAGACTCAAACTCCAAATTTGGTTACTTTATGTGACGGCTTCAAAACCAGTTGTATTAGCTCCATTTTCGTTAGTTCCAAATTTGAGAAATTCTCCAATATTAATTTTATTTACTAGGTTTGGTTACGTTTGAATTGTGACTTCAGATACCAATTGGTTGACGCGAGTCTAAGGCCAAGGTAATTAATTATGGCGACCATAAGCGACCAACTTCAGATTAAGTTTAGTAGAGCTTCAAACTCTTACATTAGCTCTATCAAAAATGTTACGTTAAACAACGTCATCAGTGCAAAGATTATTTAACGATTGCCCTGCTACGTAGCTCTACGAAAATCTACCGAGAATGGCCTGATGACACTGTAATTTGCTCAGCCTTCGGCTTCCCATCTCAAATCTCAGGTAAAAAGTTACTTGACTTCGTCGTGTTCTCGGGATAAGCAACGCCGTCACTACAAAAATATTTTAACTGCCACACTATTGCCTAGCTCTAGAAATATGAGCTAATTAGCTCGGCCCATGGTCTCGTATCTCAAATCTCCGTTAAAAGTTTCTTGACTTCAACGCGTGCTGACTATATTATTGTTGCCTTTCTCGGGATTAACAACGTCGCCAATACAAAGATTATTGTAAGCATCCGCCCTATTGCCTAACTCTGCGAATATGAGCCGGCAGTTCTTAGTGTTAACTTGGCCCTCGGCCTCGGATCTCTGTGAAAATTTTGTTGACTTTGTCGCGCTGAGTAGATTTTTTGCATTTATCGGGATAATCAAAATCGTTACTACAAAGATTGTTTTGACTGCTGCCATATTGCCTAGTTCTGAAAAAATGGACCGATTATCGTTAGAATTAGCTCAGCCTACGGCCTCGCATGATGTCATATCTCTCTTAAAATTTTCTTGACTTCGGCGTACTGAGTAGATTTATTGCATTTTTAGCAACAGCTCTGTTTATCTTCTCTCAGTTAAAAGTTTCTTGACTTTTTCGTGCAGAGTATATTGGTTGCTTTTCTCGGGATACGCAACGCCGTCACAACAAAGATTATTTTAACGGTCGCTCTACTGCGCAGCTCTACGAAAATAGGCCGATGGGCGCAATAATTAGCAATTAGCTTGACCTACGACATCGTATCTCAAATATTTGTTTAGAATTCTTGGACGTTGTCGTGCTGACTACATTGGTTACCTCTCTGGGACTAAACGATCATCAGATTTGCGTGGGTAAAGGCTCATTGCGGCATTGAAGGGAACGAGGTTGCAGATCAATGTGCCAAAGACGCGGCTGTTTCACACAGTCGCATGGCATACAACCAGTTCCCTCTAAGTTACGCAAGAAGGGTGATTCGCCTTGAGTCGGCATGTACTTGGGATACCGAATACAGAAATGCCGTCCAAGGTTCGACCACCCGGCAGCATTTACCTACGCTACATGATGTTCGCTTGTTCCGAAGTGCCGTTGATACCTCCTTTGAAATGACGCAGATATTAACGGGTCACTCGTTTGCGCGCGAGTATCTATACAGATTCAAGATCAGTCCTGTTGATGTGTGCCCCTGCGATTCAAAAAGTAGGCAGACTCTGCATCATTTATTGTCTTCCTGCCCGAAATACGTCCTACACTGTTCTTTCCTAAATTTACACTGTTCTTTCGTAAATATTTCACCTTTCAACATTTCAGAAATAATTTCTAATAAATCTATAACTAAATTTTTTATATCTTTCTGTAAATCAATCATAAACACCCTAAAACAATTTAACACCCCCCCCTTAGTCTGCCTAAAATGGATTTATGCTCAACCAACAACCAAATTTCACATTTTATTCGTTCGTTCATTCAGTTTATTTTTATCATAATCAATTTAATTGATTATCAAATAATATTGTTAAATTCACCCACATTTCTTATCATACCCATTCATCACTACCATTCTATTGTTTTATTAATTGTTAAGTTTTTATAATGTTATATTGTTACTTATGTATCATCTTGCATAAATATACTCCCCCTTCAGGTGGATAGCCTAAAGGGGAAACAGGAAAAAAAAATAACGTCGTCACTATGAAGACTATTTGAAGTTGGTAACAAATGAATGAAAAAAAAGAAAAATTTCTAAACTACCTAGAAACCTGACACCTTTAAATTGGATCATTCAATTATTACCAACGTAAAGAGTAATCTTTTTTTACAAACGAAGCTATGTGAACAGTCAAAAACCGTAACAAAATACCTACAAATCCCATGTTTTGAATTTCGTTATCGCGTATTCAAATGGCTTTAGATTTTATCATTTGAAATATTGTTATTCAACATTTTGAGGGTGATAGATATGTTTATGCATTTTTAGCTATAGCAGTTTATTATATCCCGACCTCAAGATGTTAACTGTGATTGATTATTGCTATTAATATTTTTTCTACAATGATTTGTGAATTTCCCAATCACTTTAGGGGACCAAATTCTTCTATTATTGGATTCATACCTGCAGAAATATCGCTATTTTTCTTTTTGTGTTGGGGTATTCCTTCAAAGCTGTTTCAACTTAAATTTCTTTTGCGTTTACGTTATATTTTTGTGTTCCAGATTTTTACATTTAAAATGTCACCTCCATCTTTCATCTGTTACTTTTGTTGGGAAAATAAAATAAATTCTCTTAATTTTTTTGATGAAATAATTTCATCTTGCATCCAGTAACTTGATATTATTTTCATCGTTGCTAATAGAAACGCATATGTTAAAGAACTCAAGAGATCCACGCTCTCAACGCTTGATATAAAAGCTAGCCGCCCTCCCAGTGCCTAGAAGGCATAGCATGAGGTCGAAAAGAAATATAATGTAGTTCAAATTATTTTCTATTGTTGCTCTTTTGTTATAATAGTAGTAGCAAGCTGTATGTCGTAATAATTTACATTAAACTAAAAGATGCCCGATTGCAGTGCGGTTTAATTCCTGTGCTGATATATTGCGAGGACCATAAGCAGACAAATTATCCTAATTTCGAAGGTAATTTATTTACATTTTTAATACAACATAATACAATTTAAATTATTTCTAATTATATAAATAATACGTTAATTATTTTCTTCGCATGGATAATTTGTGCAAACTGTGCCGACATCTTTAATGCATATGCAGGAATTACACTTATAGGTCGAATTTGTTCCTACTTGGCAGTTGAATAATATCGATTCGATTCTATCCAGGCTGAAAATTTAGTGGTAAATTATATTTTCGACTAAGCACTTACATGTCCGTTTAAAAAAATTCAGAAAACAAAAATGGCGCCAAGGCACTTTACGCCATATTTATTTAATGCTAATTCGAAAATTTATATTTACCACGGATTATCTTGGCATTTCAATATTTTATTTTCTTCGCAGGTGCAGTCGCTGCAACGATTTTCTCTGTACGGAATTCCTGGCTCGCACTCTAAAAATATTTACTCCACTTACCATATTTCAAGATCAAAAAATGAGGTTAGGTATAATCTACCGCGTTGTCCTTCTAATGCAAATCTCTTTAGTAAATAAACCAAATCTAATTAGATAAACGTGGTGGTTATGTTGTTCGCAAATAATGCAATTGTGCGTCTTAAATAAATAATATGTTAAAAGCATGCGTTGGAAGTTTAAACCTTTAAACAATTTTTATCTTCGGTAACCCAAAAAAGTAGATAATCGGCCGAGGTTATTTTGAGATCAAATTAATTGTTGTTTATCACCTTCTTTCGCGCGTTTATTGTTTATCGCGCAAGTGTTTTGTTGTTACATTGAAGGACAGTGCAGTGTTTTGTTTTGAATTTCTAATACTGATTAATAAAAGTGTGCTTAATTAAATATTAGAGAAGAAGTACTCACCCCAATCGGCGTAACATAAAACAACAAAAACAACGACAAATACAGAAAACGTAGACTTCATGTCTGCATTAAATAAATAATAAGACTAATTGTTATTAAACGATAGAGATCTCTGAGAGATACTATTTTTATGTTTATAAACTTTATCGGAATGGAAAAAACCAAAAAATTATTATACACTGAGGCTGAACTTTGAACTATTGCTGCTATAATTTTAAACGTGGTGCATACGACTAACCCAGAAAAAAATATTGTTTTGCATAAAAATTAAACAAATCGAAAATGTTTTATGTTTTCTGTTATCTTCAAAATAATTTATGCTAATCAATTGAATCTACTACATCAAAGGAACGTATTCAATTATGACATCACAGGGTCGTGACTCGATTGCTAAATTTTCCTTTGCGCATGGATCAAATGTTAAAAGGATTTCATTCATTATTTAAAATGTCTTGATTACAATGTTACTTATACATTTTTATAAAACTGATTATTTTTTTTTAAGATAACAAAGATCAAATAATTCAGTAATTAAACGCAATTATATTTTACTACTAAGCTTCAGAGGTCAACCGAAATGATCTTTCGAGGAATAAACATCAATATTTTAGTTTACCAATAATTTCTTAGGTCATCTATTAAATTAGTTTTCATTTTCTTAATTCTGAGTGCAGTGATCTAGTGGCGCACGTAATATTATTATTGCACCCCTCAATTCTTTATTTTACAGGAGATTAATAAAGATTTGGTTGATTCTATTGTATAAAATAAAGTCATATTTAATGCTATTGCGTTTTGTTTTCTCCTTCCACGATTAAACTGTTGAAGATAAATAAATGCTGCCAGGGCGGACTTCTTTGTAGAAAATTTAATTCCTCACAAAATTGTTTATATGCAATATTTTCGTATCTCTTGCGGTTATTGCAGTGTTTCGAGTGCAAGGTCGCGGCCTAATTTTTATAGAATTATCGAAAGTTGATAATAAGTAATTAATTCGTACATATGTGCGATCTGAAAATAATGGGCAGGTCATATTAGACTAATTTAAAGGATTGGGTTACAAATACCATCAATCACTCTGGTTTTGTGTTCCTATAAGTGAGATTCATTTTGATTTGATAAATTTTCGGGCACTAAAAGGTTATTAACAAGTCCTGTTTGTTTTTTCTTATCTATCTCAAAAACTAAGCGATAGAGGGTAATAACCTCTACTTATTTCTTTTTTGTAGAGCGTAAAACTATCTACAATAATCATTTATTGATTTATCATGTTGGTGGTTTAGCTAGCACGCGACGTCAAATTTTAAAACTGTGGTCCCGGAAAATGGAATTAAAATCAAAAAATATTGGTATATTGTTCGCACTTTCCGTTTGTTTCGTACTATGAATGTAGGATTTTTTATTGACGCGCCAAAACTATCCCCGCTCCTCCAAGAGGGAAATCTGATCCCTGACCACCAATTTGGTTTTCGGCAGGGTCATGGAACGGTGGAACAGGTGCACCGGGTTGTAAAGAGGATTAGAGCGGTGTAACGGTGACTACCTTTTTAGAAAATATTGAAGAGCTTCGTGAGTCACGGGGTGTTTCAAAAGCCCAGCTCTTCCAATCTGCTATCGAACTATTTAAAGGGGATGCTCGAACTTGGTTTCGACCCCGCAAACATTTGTTTAAAGATTGGGATGACCTAGTTTTTCAACTAAGGAAGTCATTTTTACCGCCTGGCTACGAGTCGCGTCTCGAGTCAGAGATTAAAAAAAGAACACAAGGCTCCGACGAGAAATTAGTGTTGTTTATTTCTGTCATGGAGAACTTGTACCGTAAACTGTCGAATATTCCCTCTGAAAATATCAGAGTCGACACGATTAGGGGAAACTTGCTTCCACACATCCAGCGAGGTATGGCATGTCTAACCATCAACACGATTGAACAACTGATCGATTGTGGTCGAATGGTAGAGGAAAGCGAATACCGCGCACGATTCTATTGCCCACCTTCGGGGGTAAAAGGTTTCACAGTGGAACCTGAGTCTGTCTATAAAAGGTGTTCCAGTAACCAATCTGGCCGAATAAACGTTATTTCAGACCAGGCCACCCACGGTGCTTCGACTACTAATACTCCTTCCTCGATAGATAGTAAGTGTTGGAATTGCGGGCGACCAGGCCATCAACGGTCGTCCTGCAGGCAACAAAAGCGAGTTTTGTGTTTCCGCTGTGGTAGAGTAGGATTTACCGTTGCTTCATGTCCTACGTGTTCGGAAAACCGAAACGCGAGCCACTAACTGGTCGGTTAGTGTCTCGTTCCTTTAATCCGACCAAACAAAAGATCCTGTTGGATTACATCCTCTCACATGGCGACAACGATGACAGAAGACCACACTTAAAGGTCACAGTTTTTGGTCGAGTTATGTTAGGACTCTTGGACTCGGGTAGTTCACTTACTGTGGTCGGTCAGTCTGGCCTGGCTACATTTTTAGGTTTAGGTTTAAAGTTGGATACTTCCAAAAATTTATCGTGTGTAGTAGCTAATGGTCAGGACTGTCGGACCATTGGGATGTTGAAGGTCCCTATGTGTTTGATGGGACGAGTCAGGGTCATTGATGTTTATGTGTTAGAGAATCTGTCATCGAAGCTCATATTAGGTATGGACTTCTGGAGAGAGATGGATGTAGTCCCGGATTTACATCGAGATGTTTGGCATTTTGGCGATTCTATTGCTCTATCTTCCGTTTCGGCTTTAGGAGAATTATCAACTCTCTCTTCTGAGCAAACTTCTCTGCTAAATAAGTTACTCGAGGAGAAATTTTCTGAAATGGGTACCGGTCTCGGTTGCACTACTGTAGCCGAGCATAAAATTAACATCAAACCCGATGTCAAACCAATTAAGAGACGGTACTACCCAGTCCCGCCTTTTAAGCAAAAGATCCTTGACGACGAGGTGCAGAAAATGCTGGAGATGGACGTCATAGAACCGTCAAAAAGTTCTTGGTCATTTCCAGTTATCTTGGTGCCAAAGTCAGGTGGCAAAGAGTACCGCTTTTGTGTTGATTATCGAGCACTGAATGCCGTAACGGAGAAAGACGCATACCCACTTCCCTATATCTCTGCCATCCTAGATAGGTTAAGAGGAGCCAAGTACATAAGCAGCCTCGATATTAAGAGCGCCTACTGGCAAATCTCTGTGAGTCCATCTTCACGAGAGTACACTGCTTTCACCGTGCCAGGTAGAGGTTTGTACCAGTTTAAAAAGATGCCATTTGGTCTAACGAACGCACCTGCCAGCTGGCAGAGGCTAATTGACACGGTACTGGGTGTCGACCTCGAACCCTTCGTCCATGTTTACTTGGACGATATTATCGTTATTTCCCCCGACTTTGCCTCCCACCTAGATATTTTGCGAAAAGTTTTTGATAGGCTTACTGCCGCTGGCTTAACTTTAAGTCAGGAAAAATGTAAATTTTGTCGTCCGTCGTTAAAATATCTAGGGTATGTAGTCGATTCGAACGGTCTACGGACCGATGTGGAAAAAGTCGAGGCGATTATGAATGCCCCGTCTCCCGCTAACCCTACCGAGATTAGGAGGTTCCTGGGCATGGCCAGTTGGTATCGGCGGTTCGTGCCGAATTTTTCAACCATCATTGCGCCCATGACCCGGTTGATTCAAAAGAGAGTGCCTTTCAAGTGGGATAATTGTTGTGAGCAGGCCTTTAACCATCTTAAGAGCTGCCTCGTTACAGCTCCAATATTGACCTGTCCCGATTTCGCTCAGCCTTTCACCCTGCAGTGCGACGCCTCAGCCTACGGCCTCGGCGCAGTACTCACACAGAGCTTCGACGGTGTAGAGAAGGTGCTTTGCTTCCTCTCTAGATCGCTAACTAAACCAGAGCAGAAATATTCCACCACAGAGCGAGAATGCTTGAGCGTTATCTGGGCAATTGAAAAGTTGCGCCATTATCTTGAGGGTACCCACTTTACGGTCATCACCGACCATGCCTCCCTAATCTGGTTGAATAATTTGAAGGACCCAACTGGTAAGTTGGCTAGGTGGGCGTTGCGTCTCCAACCTTTCGATTATACCATCGTCCATCGAAAGGGGAAAGACCACGTCGTGCCTGATTTTTTGTCGCGTTCCGTGCCGGTGGCACCTATTCAAGTGGCCCCTCCGGTCGACGATTTTAGTGGCACAGAGGATGCCTGGTATTTGAGAATGCGACAACGGGTTGAGGAACACCCGAACAGGTACCCCCAGTGGAGATTCGAGGACAATCGCCTTTTCAAGTACGTCAAGGTCCGTATCCCTGAGTTGAGTCAGGAGGCGGAAAACTGGAAAGTGGTTGTCCCCAAGGAAGGTCGTCGGGTTTTTCTACGTCAGTGCCATGATGAGCCTACCGCAGGTCATGCGGGTATATACAAAACCTACTGGAGGTTGCATCATAGGTACTACTGGCCAAAGATGAAGAACGATGTGGCCAGGTACGTCAGATCTTGTCGAGTTTGTGCGGAGCAGAAGCCCGAACAGAAAGCCCCTGCCGGGTTAATGGGTTCTAGCCCCGACGTCACACGCCCTTGGCAATCCATCTCGTTGGATTTCGTTGGTCCCTTACCTCGTTCCTCGTCTGGTTACACCCACATCTTGGTAGTGACCGACTATTTTAGCAAATATGTCCTACTATTTGCAGTTCGTACCGCTACCGCACGGTCACTAGCCAAGAATGTGGAAGAGGGTGTCTTTTTAGTGTACGGCGTACCGGAGACTATCATCTGCGATAACGGCGTGCAAATGCGCAGTAACGAGTTTCGTCAGCTTTGCGAGCGGTATCGTGCTAAGATACAGTACACAGCTTTGTACTACCCTAGAGCCGACCCCACGGAAAGGGTGAACAAGGTGGTGAAAACCATGCTGTCCTCTTACGTGAAGGACAACCACCGCCGTTGGGATACGTACTTAGCTGCGATAGCGTGCGCCATCCGTACGTCGAGACACGAGACCATCGATTTTAGCCCCTATTTCGTAAACTTCGGACGAGAGTATGTCAGTTCGGGTGACCACCATCTACACCCCGAACAACAACATCATGAGGACGAAATTCATAAGCGTTCTGCCGGTTTTCGAAAAATGTTCGAAACGATCCGTGATAGGTTGCGCGCGGCACACGATCGCAACAAACGCGTCTACGACCTACGCCGTAGACCTGCACAGTTTGTTGTTGGTCAATTGGTTTGGCGGAGGAATAAAGTTCACTCCGATGCCTCCAAGTTCTTTTCGGCCAAACTAGCACCTACTTTTGTTGGGCCTTACAGGGTCAAAAAGAAAACCGGTAGTGTCACTTATGAACTCGAGGACGACCACGGCAATTCAACAGGCATCTGGCACGTGCAAGATTTGAAACCCCAGATAGACGACGAGTATATATAGTTTTTTTGTTTTATCGTTTGTATATATCTTTCTTTGTACATATTTTTCTCTTTTGTCGTTATTATCGTATTGTTATCTTTTGTTTTGTTTACCTATCGTATCGAAGGTCCGAACATCTGGACAGCTTTACGTCTTCACCATCGGTAAAGTTCCTAGTATATTTCCCGTATCGTTGGTTTTCTCGTTTTGTAGAAACTTTACCTCTTTCCAAGTAAAGGGGGAGTGTAACGGTTTAAAATTTGCCGCCAAATTCTTTGGGTTTTGGAACCAGTGACCGTTGGTACGAGTGAGGGAAATGCGCAGGAGTCGGTACGAGACTTGACTTGATACGTTTGCTCGAGTAAGAGGTGATTTTGTGTGTGTTGTGCAAAAATTTTGTGAAGCCGGATTTTGGAGAAGAATTGGTTAGTTAATACCATCCAGTAGCGAACTGGGATTATCTTCTCGAATCCGTAGGATTGGGAAGCTCATTTTTTTTGATTATTTTACCGGGAGCTCTCATCCGCCTTTATGGGATTCGAAGCTGAACAAATTTTGCATATGCCGCAGATCAACGAAATTTGAGGTATCATTTTTTTTGGATGGTAATTTATTGTAATAACTATTAATTATTTGATTGATTTGATTCTCAAAATTTGTACATTTTGTATAAATATTCCGTGATTTCGGTTGATAATCAACATATGGTTGATAACATTTTTGTGTGGTCCGCCATTATTTTGTTAGTTCTTTGCGGGACTGCGCGTAAGATATTTGCGCTTTATATTTGAGCAATTATTATTTTCATTTACAAAATTTCTTCGTTGTTCAAAATTTTCCGTATGCCCTGGACTCATTGCTGGTTTTTTTTTGTTTAATTAATTATCTTCCAAGCTAGCCGGCAAGATTTACAAAGATAGCTCGTAATTTCTCGATTTCCCCTTTAATCGAGTTGTCTAATCTTTCATAACGACGTCTTCCTTTTTAACCGAAATCGAGTGGCGCCTGTTCCATCTTTTTTTTCTTCGTCGTTTTAATTAACACCCCTTTGGTTAGAAATTAATGTAACATCAATTATTCACGCTAAAGTTCGTGAGGAATTTTAAGCGTCACAGCGGACCTGGAACACAGGAGATACTGCTCTGCTGCATTTCTTGACAGTTCTCAAGCATTCGACAGAGTGTGGCACGAGGGACTGAAATATAAAATCAAAAAACACCTACCCCATCCCTATAGTCGTCTGCTGGAGTCCTATCTAACCAACAGATTTTTTCTAGTTAAATATGGAGAAGCACATACCAACCTAGAATGCATACTGTCAGGAGTGCCTCAGGGTAGTGTCCTTGGGCCTAAGCTGTACCTATTATTCACTTCAGACTTGCCAGAATCAAATAATACAGTGTCCGCCACGTTTGCTAACGATACAGCCGTAATGGCTTCTAGTGAAGATCAAAATCTTGCCTCTCGATTATTACAATGTCACCTAAATAAAATAGAAGACAGGCTTAGGACTTGGCGAATCAAAGCCAACACCACAAAGTCGGTGCATATCTCCTTCACCCTCAGAAGAGGGACTTGCCCAGGTGTAATGATGTACGGTAACGTCCTTCCAGAACAAGAAAATGTCAAATACTTAGGCTTTCACCTTGACCGTCGACTGACGTGGGCCAAACATATTTGGTACAAACGCCTCCAACTTGGACTTGTGTATCGGAAGATGTACTGGCTTATGGGCCGAAATTCACCCTTATCTACAGACAATAAACTACTGTTGTATAAAACGATTCTGAAGCCCATATGGACGTATGGTGTTCAGCTGTGGGGTTCTGCCAGTAATTCCAATATTACAAAAATCCAGCGCTTCCAATCTAAAGTTCCTGGTATGTCCCAAATAATATTATTAGTGCTGACCTTCAAGTTAATAGTGTAAAAGACGACATTTCTTCTATGAGCAAAAGATATCAGTTGAGACTCGCGGACCATCCCAACCCATTAGTGTGTGATCTAATGGTCGAACTTCAGGATAGAAGACTAAAGAGAAGTGATCCCATGGACTTACCCCATCGATTTTTCTAAATAAATTGTAACAAATTTAAATTGCCTATAAAAATGTAAATATTAATCTAAAAGGAGGCTTACCAATGGGTTAGTACTCCACTGTGTCATTTCATTGTCATTGTTATTATAAATAATGTCAAACAGTATTACCTATTGTCCCATGGACAGATTGTAATGTAAATGTGGAGTCAATAAAAAAAAAACTATCCAATCTATACGCAATATTGGATCACTTTGCATGCCAATAAAAAATTCTACGTTCATCGTGAAAAAATCATAAGGGTCATAAGGTTTTCATTTGGAAAGACAAATGTTGAATATAACTCGAAGAGATCATAAAAGCAATGACTGGGTGGATGGGTAGGATACATATTATGGCAAGAATGAAAGGTGATAGGTGGACAAGGAGTATATTGCAATGCTGACCGAGAGCTGGAAGAAGGAGCACCGGACGCCCGAAAACACCATTGAAGGATGAACTAAAAAAAGGCGGAAGGCATTGTATGGTTGAACGTAGCAGATGATGGAGAGATATGGAGAATATTGAGGAAGGTCTTTATCCTGAAGTGAAAAGAAACAGGCTAATACTGATAGTAATATAATAAGATTCTTGTTAATTTAATACCTAAAACCATGTTCAAACATCTACAATTGCTCCAAGAAGACATATCTTAGGGGAAACTATTCGTTTCAATAATCAATTTGATCAATTTTAATTACACGTGTAGGTGATGACATGATTTCGCTTATATGTAATGTGTAAGAGTGCAATATGTAGCCAATTTCGAAAATGGTTTGTAAGCCAAAATTGAAGATATGGTTATCTGTTCATAATATTTAATGCATCACAATTTCAGCAAGTAACAATGTGGCTGAAAGTGGTAAGTAGTTGGCTCATAATCCTGACAGAGCCAGTTCGAATCTCCGGGAAGTCAACTTTTTTTTTTCGTCTTACGAATCCTGAAATATAAATATTTCAATAATTAAATGTTTTGAAGTTTTCTATTTGGTTAATTTATTAATAAATTTCACTCTTTCGGACTTACAATAAATTATTCCACATACATTTTTAACTATGAAAAGAATGCAATTTAATTATTTTGTTGTTCAAGAAGCTATTGAAGTAATTTAGTTTTTTAATTGGCCTGAAATGCATAATTTTTCTGAATTCGTGATAAAAAATTGATGAAAGATAAAAATATCTTCAATTAAACTGAATAAGAAATGTGGCCTACCATGACTTTCTCCGTGTATAACAAAAAAAGAATCAAACAGAAGAGTGTTATGACCAGGTGTATGAACCGATTCACAGAAGTGGTGATTTATGCAAATGCCAGTACGTGATGATTGTGCGGCCTTTAGGCCGCACTGGTAGGATCGGATAATCGGATTACAGATACAGATAAATTTAGGCTATGTATATTATACATACCCTACTTCACCCTAAGGCTAAAGTTTTATAAGTATAAACTCAAGTGAGTAAATTATCGAGAGATTCAAATTAACGAGTGTTCAAATTATCGAGAGTCGACTGTAAATATAACTTGTGTCACATTTGCTTTATTATAAATCACAATTACAGTTTATTATTATACCCCAACAGTTCTTTCCAAAGGATTTTTGCTTTTATCTTAATAAAATATTCGGCAGCACCTAACAAGATATTGTTTTTGTATGTAAGGTGCGCGGTAAGCTTAAACCTTCCTCTTGATGCAAACGGTGGATAATTTGAATCAGTAACGCATATACCTCTACAATAATAAGAGCCCTAGAATTAAGAGATCTTTATCGATAACTTTCAGGACCACCTTGTATATTCTTACCTTATTTATACAACACGTTCTGTTAAAATTACAGTCATATTTGTCTAAATAATTTCCAAATTGGGGAAAACTCAAAGCAATACGACATGAGTTTTCGGGGTAATTAAATGGAAACAAGCGATACTCATGACTTTAAAATTTTCTGCCTTCTAAATGCAACTAAAAAATTAAATGCTGCACTGTTTATTTCAAAATAGTACTAAAGTAAAAGGAAAGTTGTATTCGCGGATTTTACCATGGAATTTTTATTTAATTTAAAATGAAAAAAACATAAAAAAAATCGCTCACTTCCATTTTGTGGGCATCTAAATCCTGTAGTAAGGTGCCACAGTTACCCTGTACTTCTTTTCAAATCTGGTAATAAATATTTTATCGTAACTCTTACAGTAAGTTAGTATATTATTCCCCCTCCGCACAGTAGGCGTAACTACAACTTCCTTCCCGGCTCTCTGTTGCTATAAATAATTGTTGTCTATACCTTATTAAGTCGTCTAGGGAGATTTTGATGTTGAATTTTCAATTTTTATTTATACTATTTGCTCTTGAATTAACGTGATTAATAAATCTTTAATTAAAGTAAATTTCAATTACTACGTTGGTTATTTAAAAGCGAAAGTATTTTTTATTGTAATCAGCTTTCATTAATCTCATTTCCTTTGTCTATGTGATATTCTGCAAATTTATAAATAAAATTTAACGTTTGGTTTGCATAACTTAACTAACACCGCGAAATTCTTAGTAGGGTATTCCCCGTATGATGTAATATTTGTACATATTATGGTTTTTCTTACAAGGTTACTTCTTTTATGCAGGACTTCCCCAAGTTATTATTTTTATAAGTTATTGCAATATTTTAATTATGTCTGTTTTTAATTGTACTTCCTCCAAATTTGTTTATTTATTGTATTTTTGTTCTTACTGAAAGGGATTACGATAAAATATCTTATTTATCCTCGAATCGTTAGGTCTTTTTACCATCTTGAATGAAATTACGTCACTCGGCGCAGGCGCCTCGTGACAAATTCATTCGTGACGGTAAAACGACCTGACGATGCTGGGAGAATAATATACTATTAGTTACTTCCAGATTTTCTACGTAGCTCTTGTTGAGGAATAGTATATTATACCTTTCTAAAATTATCGAATAATCGGTTTGATGAAACTGTAACGTCATAAAAAATAATATAAAATTCAAAAATGTTTATTTCAGTTTAACAATAAAGTTATTTTGTGGTTGCAAATGTAAATTTACATAATATGTAGCTAATATAAAAGTGGCGGAGAGGGATATATTTTTCTCTTTTAGTAATTTTTCAAAATTATTGCCTATAGGAACATAAGAATTTATACATTTAAAAATATTAATTTTTTCCTGTAAAAATGGCTCTGCAGAAATGCCATCAATCAAGTTTTGAAATATTAAAATTTGAATTATTACAGAAGTGAAACTGCTTTTCGAAACCATTTAGTTGATTTTTATACATAAACCATCTTACCTGGCTGAAATTAGAATTCACATTAGATTGTAATTTAGATTTAAAGATAAAATGGGCTAATTATTCTAGACAACATTAATTTTCCAAAAACCATTAACGATTTGTCACAACTTCCGTTTCACAGGTGTAAACAATAATTAGCGTCTTCACGTTTGTTATCTATTTATCTAATGATATAATAATTTAAAAAAAATTTAGACTAGATCAGTGGATTTTCATGGAAGCGAATGAAGCTTAAGCTTTCATCATTATCGTTTTTGGTTTCAACTGAACTACTTGGAGAACACTTGTTTACCATTTTTTTCACTTAAGTTAAACGTATTTGGTCGTATGGTTTGGAGGTTTTGCTCTGCATACTTCCACGTAGGACTGCTTGCAAGCGCGACAAAAGCTCAAAATCGAACGATCAAACTACTTTTCACGAAGCTTCAAAGCACAACAAATACCAGACCGAACACTGCCTATAAAATATTTAGATTCAGGTCTGAACAAAGCTGAATTTGCTACTGGCTATTTTTATAGATGGAAAAGTTGATAAGGCTGATCTAAATAAAGGTAAGTTCTTAATTAATCTCTTTCGAGAATTTACATAATTCTCATCATCTGTCGATAAAAGGACAAACGTAAGAGTTAACAAGTTGTCAAACAATAAATTAAAATAAAAGACAAGTATATGTTATCCACTGCTTCTCTCCAGTCGTTTATCTTCTTAACAGAAGTATCGCGATCCATCTCTTCTAGGCATGTGACATGCGTTCAATATGTTCTCGCATACATAGAGGACCTACTTGTTTAACGTGGGCTCCGAACCACGGGAAGTGTAATACACTTCATTTTGAGACGGATTCTCTTGGCAGATTACCTCGGTGGTGTGCCATTACCTTCGTTTCGCATTAACAGTAGACGCATTTAACTGCCAAAGCTATGACCGACTCTGTCCACTGCTTAGCAACAGTCTTATCAGCACCACCGTAGCACAATAAATTGTCAATACGAAACATTCATTAAAGTTACTTTAAACATTCAAACACTGTGAGGGAAACAATACTTTCTTCCTTCAAAATTAAAATTTATTATAGGTTATTGAGCACCGCCCCTCTCTTAGCTGTCCTTAAGATACGAAATCCAGTCTAACCAGGAATGATCTTGCCGTTTACCCCACATAAAAACAACTGCAACGCCTCCATAAGAGCTGATATAGGTACACCAGTCGACGACATTCTATAAAGTTTATCTTTTGTGTTGAGTAGATTAAAAGAATTCTCACTTCTAAAGACCACCCTAATATTAACGGATCTAAAAATGTTTTTAAGTTTTGAGGACAGGATATCACCTAGATAAGTACCGACGCCGGACGGCTCAGCCAACTCACAGCAGCATCAGGTATGACAAAATTGTGTTTCAAGAAATTGGCGTATTTCTGTCTTCGGATAAGCTTGTCAACAATTCTCGAAACGCGCCTCGAAAGAAATTAATTAAAAACTTTGGAGAAAAAGACTAATTTTATTTTATTTTTAATTTATCACATAACTCCATAAATACCTATTAGGAAAATGAATTTTATATTACACATGCGGGAAAAGTTCTATCTTTGCACACATTATTTTGTTTGCAAAATGGCCGATTGCCCATTCCGCCATTTGCGTGCGACAAAGTACTTTGTCGCACGCAAATGGCGGAATACTTTGTCGCACGTTAATTTCCCACAATTCGAATAAAACACGCAAATCGATACTAGATCTCTTGATATTTTTAATAAACACAATTTATTGAACGTCACTTGAACGTGACTTGTTTTAAATAAATTTAACTAAATTTATCTAAAGGATTTATTCATGTTTCTTTTTATTAATAAATATAGAAATATTCGGACAATTAGAAATATTAAAATTAATATTTTGGGAACTATTTGATGATGCCAATGAGTTCAAATTTGCAATTTCTATGTTTTCTTTGTCTTCTACATAAACGTTGATTGGTAATTGTGTCGTTATATTATGGTCATTTGGGTCGTTTGGGTCATTTCGTGATGTTGATGGGACTTCGGTTATTATGGCATTAGCAATTTGCTGGCCTATTCGTTTTTTATTGCCTACAGAGTCTTCAACGTAACCTTCAGCGACTGTGTTGGATTTCCATCCCCCATGCCTCTTAAGAGTCAAGAGATCAGCACCAGAATCAGCTAGAAGCGTCGCAGAACTTCTTCTAAACGTATGTCCAGTATAAGATTCCGGTTCTTCTAATTTCAGAAATATTGCTACACTTTTAGGCATACTGCCAAAACTATTGATGCCTATGACTTGCTTTGAACATCTGCCATTACGGCAATATATAAAAAATCTGTTCGTCGACACAAGTTTTGGGCGCAAAATAGCATACTTCTTATAGATGTTATAAAAATCACCCGTTACTACAAATGATCTCGGCTTATCATTTTTCGTTACCGGAATTCTGACTAGAAGCATGTCACCTTTGTCCTCAATGTCATTGACAGTCAAGTCACACAGTTCATGTCTTCTACATGCTCCTTGCACTCCAAAAATTAAAGCTACCTAAAATAAATAATAAAAACAAATTGTAAATAAGTTTATGTATTTATTTGTATTATAAATTTAGAATTTTTAGCTAATTTACTAACCTTTACAGCCAGAAATTTGTCGTCTGGAGCTTCTTGGAGAAATCGATTTATGTGTTCAGCATTTAGTACTTGAGCTTTCTTGCTTCTAAATCCTTTATTTTTTTGCTTCAAAAAAGCAATTAAATTCGAGTAATTATGAATATTAAGTTTATGCTTAATATCAATCATGCTTCGAAGCATCGAATAAGTCGACCACATACTCGATGGCTTATAATTTGCAGCCAATTCATTAAAATATGCCAAAAAAATTGGTTCCGAAAAGCTTTTAATATTTTTTTCTGATCGCCATTTCATAAATTTACCATATGAAGCTTCATATTTACCTCTTGATTTTTGCGGAAGTAAATTATTGACGACTTCTTCCGCTGCTTGAATTACTTCCAGTGGTAGTATATCTGAATCACTTTCTGCTTCCATTTTCAAATGTCACGTTTTAAAATAATATTTTCGACTGTGTTTTTTTTTATTATTAATGAACCTGCCTACGTTCTAAGTAATGGTCACTTTTTTTCTGAATTATTTTACCCCAAAAATGCGCGCTATTGATCTAGAATTTTGCATAAGGCTTCCTGCGACAAATTGCTGACGGGGGGTAAAGTACGAACAAGGGGGGGTAATTTTTTCTCTCAGTTTTTCGCTATCTAGCGCCGTTCTCGAGTTATTGCAAATTCAAATTCTCAAATTTAATTATTGATGACACCAATATTAAAATCAGTGCCACGATAGAAATTTTCCTTCATGTGTAATATAAAATAGTATGTACTATTCGTGCGGTTGTCTATTGCCCACTAAAGCGAATGAACGCACTCACTGTCGTTCGTGCGTTCAACTTCGCTCGCGTGGGCAATAGACAACTTGCCGCACTTATTGTACAATATACTATTGATACATTACATTACATTGCATTATATCACATTAACTACATTACATTACATTACATCCCAAAATTTAAAAAAATAGATGTTGAAGTTGACGCAAAAACTCGAGATAAAGCAAATAGGTACTATATTATGTTTTCAGAGATTTGGCTCGGTTAACGCCGAAAATTAGAAAACCAAGATTCGGATAATCGGTGTTTTACTCTGTAATTATTATTTTCAATCTCAAAAGGGGCAATTGCAGGACTATTTATATATTTAATCAACCTCTATTGGGTAAATAAAACATTATAGAACATTTTTATGCGTGAAAACTTGAGTATCTTGGTGTATTACGGAAAAATAAATGCTGAATTGGTTATTTTTAGAAATGAATTTACCAATCTCAACCGGTTCATCACTTTTTCGTATGCTTAATTGGTTACATAATATTGTTTATAATATAGGATGAGATATACAACCCTTATGGGAGTTATCAAAATAGCTGGTGAACATAATTTAATGTTACTGGTAAAAGCGTGTACTGTAGCAACAGTTAAACACGGAGATGGGAGTGTAATGGTTTGGGGGAGTTCTGGTTACAGTAAACCTAGCAGCCTGATCAAAATCGAAAGAAAACTAAACAAGGAAGGCCATCTAAAATTCATCAAATTTCGTTTTTCAGCAGGATAATGACCCCAAACACTCTTGGAAATAGTGCCAGGAGTTTTTAAAATTATAAGACCCCGAAAATCATGGAGAGTGGCCGACCCAATCATCTGCTGTGTCTCCAATTGAATTGGTGTTGGATTAGCTGGACAGGAAAATAAAAAAATCGTTCTCCAACCTGTGCTATACAACTCTAGAAATATTTACAAGAAAAGTTTGAGTCCAGAATATTTTAAAAAATTAATAAATAGAATGCCAGAAATTTGTTCCCACGTGATAAAAAATAAAGATGATAATTTCGATGAAGCAAGAATTTAATTTAAAATTGAATAATTACGTTATTATAGTTTAAAAATCTTTTTTACGTTATTTTGTTTTGATTGTATAAGTTTTTGCTAAGTTTTGATCTAAATGCTGCTTTCAAACTTTTGCACGGTAGTGTATATACTGTTGCGTCCCGGTCCACCCTTTATAGCTCTGGGTGACGAAGAACAACAAACTTTCAGCACCTACCTTTAGCAGCTCTGAATCTCAGGATATTTTTTATTTTTTGTCTCACTTTAGCAATTCTTATTTAGCATCAGCACAAAAGAAACATAATTGGGTTCAGCTAACAGATTTATTATGAACAAAGAACACATAAAAAAATAGAAATACAACAATCAACTCAAACACAAAAACACAAACTTAAAGTTATAAATAAATCTAATCCTAACCTTGATTACTTTGTGGTGACTCGTGGCTTGCGTTGCACAACACGATTGCACATGCACTTTCTTCCTTCTTCTTGTAATCGCCTGGTCCAATTTGTTGCCTATACTCGTTAGGTTCCAGACCTGACACGATCCCAGTCCAAATGCTGGCTCTGACTATTCTTTCTCCGTAGAGAAAACCCACGGAATGATCTCTTTGTATGAGATGCTGTAGCACGTTGACTCCAAGTCCGCTTCCGAATTAATTGTAGATTAATTAATTTGCTTAGGTGATTAATTCACCTCACGTCTGAATAACCGATAGCACGTCCGTTCTCTATTAATTGTCGATTATGTCGATTAATTAATTCAATAGTTGATTATGTTCAACTCGCGACACGATACGTCTTATCCGGACGCTCTCTAAACGGTTACTCTCTTGCATCCCGGTTGTTATCCCTGGATACGGATCTTTGTTTTGTTTTGGCTTGGTTCTTTTTCAGATATCCTTATTTTCTCGTTTATTTATCTTGCATGTCTTCAGCCTACGTTTTTATTAAACGTGTTTGGATGTACCAACTTAAACTAAACGCCTTAAAATTAACATGAAAAAATGAAGTTGAACAATTCAAATCAATAAACAATTTAGAAAAATTAAGAGTATTAGAACCTCCCCGAATTGTGTTTCCTTTGTACTTGGCTGTATCACATCTCTCTTCGCTCAAAGCGGGTCACAACAATACATATACTTGATCTCCAGAGAAGCTGTGCTGGGCATATTACAACTCGGTGGTTTGCCATTGCCTTCCGAGGGGAGACGATCAGAATAAAGTTCAGAGTCCGGAGTCCAACCGGATATTCAGAATTAGCAGTAACGCACTTAACCGCTTAAGCTGATCATCGTTACCCAGTATTCTTTACGCAGAGAAAATTTGAAATACTGAAAATTTCACACCGAAAAACATTATCGAACTTCCTCCGATTTTAATAAACCACCCTGCATAATCTTGATTATGATCGTGATATGCATGAAATTGTTATATTTTAATTCCTCATTTGTGTTGATGTCATAGATCTTTAAAATGGCCTTGATTGGTGCTCAATTCATTTATTACACCTTCAAATTTAGTAGCGTCATCTCCTGATAATATTTTGAATTCCAGCAAATGTTTTCAGAATTCCTATAAGGTTTGCCTCTGGTCGTGTTCAGTCTGGCACTTTTTTCGCTTGGAAGCTCCGTCAACGCATTCTGAAAGTTCGATTTTCAAACGCTTTATCCGCTCTCATTTCAGAACTTCGCGTGTTTTAAGCTTCTGAAATGGACGGAACTATAGCATTTTCAAGCGCGGAAAAGTTCCAAATCGAGTTTGATCTCTATGATCCTATGACCTCTTTGACCTGGAGCTTCGGCCCGAATCCATTCCTTTACTGCGATATACAGTAATATACAATTAAATTATGCTCATACGCAGGTTATAATATGATAACATATTATAAACAATAATTGTTTCAAAGGGTTTATCGGTGATAATTACTAAAAGATAACGCCCAACTGTTGCTCTTGCATAGATATATTTAAATAATGAACGGATAGAATATGCCTAATCAATATTGTACAAAATAAAGTGCTCGAAAAGTTTTGCATAGCTAAAGATAAATAAAATTCCTGCCTTGTTAATTTTTTGTAATTAATATAATATTATTTAAAATTGCAAAATATTTTGCTTAATTTTGTTTCGAAATTTAAATATTTATTTATACGATTATTTTTTGTAATTTTAAATTAAAAATATAGATTATTTAATTATGATGTTTGTTTCCTGTTTTGTAAAGTCCACACTGGCGTGTTTTCGTTACAACCGTAAATTAATATTATAGTAATACATAAAATAAAATTATTAATTATTCAATTTCAGAAATTAATATAATGGTTTTTAAAATGCAATTTCCCATTTATGTAGTTAATTACTATGCAAATTTCAAAATGAAAAAATTGTTCTCTTGGGAATCCAACGGTACAGGTAAGAAATACGTTATTAAAAATTTTGATTTTTATCAATCCGGAGTATAGGCGGTTGCCTACTTCGCCTACATGGAAATCCGTCCCTGTACGTTAGGTAAACTGTTCATATTTTTCAATAAAAATTGAGGAAAATTAGTTACAGACTCGATTTTAATATTGGAAACCGGTAGATACAAACTTCATTGTGGCAATTAAAATTTCAGTATTGGATAAATAACAAAAATATGATAATTTTACCATTGTTTATTCTACTGTGATATCATTAATTTATGCTTTTTTGTGTATATTTGCTCGATGTAAACATATACCACTTCATCAATCGATATGTATATAATTGAAAGAAAAAATTATTACATAAATTGGTAAATATAATGGACAACCTTGTAAAAATAACTATAATATATTCTTTCGTATAAATTTGGTCAATATGCCTAATAAGTCCTAATTTATTAACTACTATTATAACTAATTTTTAACTATAAATAATTTTGAAATTTGTCTATGTAAGTTGTTCCTTTAGTGACGGTGGCGACGCACCATAATTCGGAGGTAGTTTTAATTTTTTGTAAAGAAATGGTAATAATTTTATGAAAAATTGGTATAAATAATACATTTTCAAATCATCAAATAATAATTATTGAGAAAATTAACCAGTAAGTTGGAGGAATTCGTCCATTACCGATCTTAGCACTGATGCAGCATTACCTCGTCGGATGCACAAACTGATTCTCTGTATCAGAAAACTCTTTGCGCGGCTATTCTCCGACAAAACAATTAGTAAATGGCCGATTTTATCGACCTAAGCCTATGTGTGATTACTCCAGGTTCCCAGTGTCTCAACAACAACAGCTGAGAAATCGGAATTGTCTTTTTGATGTTCTGAATTTTCGAAGGAGGATACGCATTGGATTCTTTTTCTAACGCAGCCAGAATGAGCGCACAGTTGATGTCTGTTGAATTATTCAGTAATGACAAGTAAATAAGTTCAACAATAATTTATTGGAATAGCCCAATTTGTTTAAGAGCATGAAACAGATGGAAAATTGTCTTCCAGGCTACAGCAGCTTCTCTTTTCTTTTCATTTAGTTTTATAATTATGGATTTTGGCAATCAGCCTTATCAACTTTTCCATCTATAAAAATAGCCAGTAGCAAATTCAGCTTTGTTCAGACCTGAATCTAAATATTTTATAGGCAGCGTTCGGTCTGGTATTTGTTGTGCTTTGAAGCTTCGTGAAAAGTAGTTTGATCGTTCGATTTTGAGCTTTTGTCGCGCTTGCAAGCAGTCCTACGTGGAAGTATGCAGAGCAAAACCTCCAAACCATACGACCAAATACGTTTAACTTAAGTGAAAAAAATGGTAAACAAGTGTTCTCCAAGTAGTTCAGTTGAAACCAAAAACGATAATGATGAAAGCTTAAGCTTCATTCGCTTCCATGAAAATCCACTGATCTAGTCTAAATTTTTTTTAAATTATTATATCATTACATAAATAGATAACAAACGTGAAGACGCTAATTATTGTTTATACTTGTGAAACGGAAGTTGTGACAAATCGTTAATGGTTTTTGGAAAATGTTGTCTAGAATAATTAGCCCATTTTATCTTTAGATCTAAATTACAATCTAATTTTAATATTTCAAAACTTGATTGATGGCATTTCTGCAGAGCCATTTTTACAGGAAAAAATTAATATTTTTAAATGTATAAATTCTTATGTTCCTATAGGCAATAATTTTGAAAAATTACTAAAAGAGAAAAATATATCCCTCTCCGCCACTTTTATATTAGCTACATATTATGTAAATTTACATTTGCAACCACAAAATAACTTTATTGTTAAACTGAAATAAACATTTTTGAATTTTATATTATTTATGACGTTACAGTTTCATCAAACCGATTATTCGATAATTTTAGAAAGGTATAATATACTATTCCTCAACAAGAGCTACGTAGAAAATCTGGAAGTAACTAATAGTATATTATTCTCTCAGCATCGTTAGGTCGTTTTACCGTCACGAATGAAATTGTCACGAGGCGCCTGCGCCGAGTGACGTAATTTCATTCAAGACGGTAAAAAGACCTAACGATTCGAGGATAAATGAGATATTTTATCGTAATCCCTTTCAGTAAGAACAAAAATACAATAAAGAAACAAATTTGGAGGAAGTACAATTAAAAACAGACATAATTAAAATATTGCAATAACTTATAAAAATAATAACTTGGGGAAGTCCTGCATAAAAGAAGTAACCTTGTAAGAAAAACCATAATATGTACAAATATTACATCATACGGGGAATACCCTACTAAGAATTTCGCGGTGTTAGTTACGTTATGCAAACCAAACGTTAAATTTTATTTATAAATTTGCAGAATATCACATAGACAAACGAAATGAGATTAATGAAAGCTGATTACAATAAAAAATACTTTCGCTTTTAAATAACCAACGTAGTAATTGAAATTTACTTTAATTAAAGATTTATTAATCACGTTAATTCAAAAGCAAATATAAATAAAAATTGCAAATTCAACATCAAAATCTCCCTAGACGACTTAATAAGGTATAGACAACAATTATTTATAGCAACAGATAGCCGGGAAGGAAGTCGTAGTTACGCCTACTGTGCGGAGGGGGAATAATATACTAACTTACTGTAAGGGTTACAATAAAATATTTATTACCAGATTTGAAAAGAAGTACAGGGTAACTGGCACCTTATTACAGGATTTAGATGCCCACAAAATGGAAGTGAGCGAATTTTTTTTATGTTTTTTTCATTTAAAATTAAATAAAAATTCCATGGTAAAATCCGTGAATACAACTTTCCTTTTACTTTAGTACTATTTTGAAATAAGCAGTGCAGCATTTAATTTTTTAGTTGCATTTAGAAGGCAGAAAATTTTAAAGTCATGAGTATCGCTTGTTTCCATTTAATTACCCCGAAAACTCATGTATTGCTTTGAGTTCTCCCCAATTTGGAAATTATTTAGAAAAATATGACTGTAATTTTAACAGAACGTGTTGTATAATTACGGTAAGAATATACAAGGTGGTCCTGAAAGTTATCGATAAAGATCTCTTAATTCTAGGGCTCTTATTATTGTAGAGGTATATGCGTTACTGATTCAAATTATCCACCGTTTGCACCAAGAGGAAGGTTTAAGCTTACCGCGCACCTAATATACAGAAACAATATCTTGTTAGGTGCTGCCAAATATTTTATTGAGATAAAAGCAAAAATCCTTTGGAAAGAACTATTGGGGTATAATAATAAACTGTAATTGTGATTTATAATAAAGCAAATGTGACACAAGTTATATTTACAGTCGACTCTCGATAATTTGAACCCTCGTTAATTTGAATCTCTCGATAATTTACTCACTTGAGTTTATACTTATAAAACTTTAGCCTTAGGGTGAAGTAGGGTATGTACAATATACTTAGCCTAAATTTATCTGTATCTGTAATCCGATTATCCGATCCTACCAGTGCGGCCTAAAGGCCGCATAATCATCACGTACTGGCATTTGCATAAATCACCACTTCTGTGAATCGGTTCATACACCTGGTCATAACACTCTTCTGTTTGATTCTTTTTTTGTTATACACGGAGAAAGTCATGGTAGGCCACATTTCTTATTCAGTTTAATTGAAGATATTTTTCATCTTGCCAAAAAAAGGAATATTCATAATATCAATGAACCAATTTACTGATTTGATAAAGCATTTCTAAATTAAATAGGATAAACAATTTAACATACTACTATGTGCCGGCCTCTAATGACGGGACACATGTAAATTTTAATAGAAAAATTGTAATCTTTTGTTTCCGTTGCTAGCTCCTTTTCCTTTCTATTTTGCACTTTCTTTCTACTACTTAACCGCGGTTCTTTGAAATTGATCTTCTTTGCTTCTAATTAAGTTTCGCTTCTCTTTTTATAACAATTTCAAATCTCAATTCGGTAACCTTTTTCAAATACCACTCGTAGTAGAATTCTTTCTTCATTTTTTAACATAATTCAACCTCTTCATTTTAACATAATTCTTCATCTTCTTCATTTTAACACAATTCTTCGACTCAACTTCTTAATTAAATATTTACAAACTTATATTATTTTTGCCATCGCATGTCCTGTATCCAATTGCATTTAATCAAATTTACATACATCATCATATTTTTAATCCCCAGATTCTGATTTCTGTTTCAGTGAACCTACACGTGCAGTCTTCCACCTGACGTGCTTTAATTCCTCCATCATCTTCATATAATTCGTGTGATTCTCGTCGACTCGTTGCATTATGTCACTTCGAACGTCTTTCCGATTTATGAAATTTTCCGAACTGTCACTTGTAATTAAATTATTATTTTGACGTTTATAACTGTCATCGTTTAATAAATTGTTTTCGAATTTAAATTAAATGTTTTCCGATTTGAATTCCGTGGCAAATAAATTATTTAATTTTAAGTTTTTGTTCACTGCACTGTTATGTTGTATTAACCCGTTTTTGAAATAAAAATTGTTCCGTTTATTGAAATTTATGCAATTTGTTCGCACATTTATTTTATCGCCTGTTTGCATCACCCGTGATTGCGATTTTTGTTTCGCCCGTAAGTTTTTAATTTTCATACTTCTTCTTCGGACTTCTTTTCTACTTGCTGTTGTGTAGTGCCTCTCTTCTTTCAATGTTGATGGTGTTGGGTTGTCTTTGATTATACTGACTTCCAACTTTACTGTTTCCTCGTGCTTTAACTTTGCAGTTGTGTCGCTCACCAATTTAATGGGTTCTCTGTTCACCAATTTAATGGGTTTACCGTTCACCAATTCAAATTTTCCGTCGACATTTTGTTCCATGATTTCTTCGTTTTCAACACTTTGTGGTACCACGATTTCTTCATTTACCACTTTTTCTTTATTTTCAACCTGATGTTCCACGTCTAGTGGTATTTCAATTTCGACCACCTCAGGTGTCACTTTTTCGGGCTCGATTTTACCAGCAGCTACCATCTTGTCAAATGGTTGAAAACTTATGGATTCCATCATTTTTGGCATCATATTTGCTTTCATATCTTTTATAACTTCCTTTAGAGATTCTTTTGTCTCCTCCGCGCTTTGTTTTACCAATTCTTCCATTTCTTTTCTAGCTTTTTGTGCATTTTCTTTAATCTCTTTTATGTTATTATCTACTTTGTCAGCATTTATTTTTATCTCTTCTTTGGTCTCTCTTATGGACTCTTTTGTTTCATCTGGTCTTTTCTTTAATTCTTCCGTGGCTCTTTTCGAGTCTTCCTTTAATTCTTCCGTGGCTCTTTTCGAGTCTTCCTTTAATTCTTCCGTGGCTCTTTTCGAGTCTTCTGCGCTCTTCTTGGCCTCTTCTGCTTTTTCATCAATCTTCTTCATAATTTGAGCTACCCATGCTGGTATTTCTTCTGTTGCTGCCTTTTTTGTCTGTGGCTCCTTTTCCACAATCTCTTCCTCTGTTTCCTCTACTTCTATTACCTCTTCCTCAATTAAGGACGCATCTCCTTCTGCTAGAGACCTTCTCTCCTCCACTATTGCAATTGTCTTTCTCTCATACTTCTTAGCTCTCGTTTCCATCTCATCCGCCATTATAAATTTATTTGGGAAAAGATTTTTTATTAATTGTACGGATTATTTGATTTATTTGAATAAAAATGTTTTATGATTGCTGTTTTGTTTTATTTTGTACAATTATACTTTTTACCTGTCAAATTTATTTTTATTGACAAATTTTTCCTCCTAAGCGTTTTTCTAGCTATATTAGTACCCCTCTCTCTAGCCTTAAGTTGGGCGCCATAAATATGCACTGAGCCGTTCCTCAAAGACGGGTCACACGCAATTTAAATTAAATTTTAATAGAAAAATTGTAATCTTTTGTTTCCGTTGCTAGCTCCTTTTAAATTTTTAATTTTGCATGAATATCTCACCTCAGTAGTCAGTTCTTCGAGGGTGATTCTTACTTATTCTGAAAAGTAAATTTAAATGGACGGGAAATTACTTCCCAATGATACGCTACTGGAGTCGGAAGATATAAAACAATTTATTTTTAACATCAAAACAAAATATTAACGAAATGCAAAACCCCAAAACTTAAACTAATATAATTATACAACATGAACAAATGAATCCTTAAATTCTACGCGAAATTAATTTTTTAAGTATGATTGTTTTTACGTAGCGTAGTTGATAAATTTTATTTATGCGTAACCCGGCACTGTTAAACGTTAATGTTAAATAATTGTCGCTTACCACAAAAGAGGTCGCCGTACTTTTCTTTGTTTTTCAAGATCACGTTACCCGCAATTCTTAATCTTGCTGTATGAATCATCAACTTGTTTTCAATTTGTGCGTCTCTTCTCATTTACCAATATTTCTGATTCCAAATATTGTTGATCACTTTCCAAATATCTCAAGGTAAGTACCTTTTTTATTTATCATTAAATTTTATTTCACGAAAATTAAATATCACTTCTTTTGCTCTAATTTTAACCTTTTTATTTTAGGTGAATACACTTTTATTGGATTTTATCCAAATTAACACTTTCTTTTGGACGAGAGGAACTCGACACCTCCGTCGTCTAACGCACTAGCGTATACTTCGTTTATTTATTTAATTATTTTTCGTTTCCTTGGTTTTCTTGTGATTTTTGGATTTCGTCACTCTTTGATAATTTTAATTTCAAACGTAAGTATCTTTGCTACCTTGATAACGTTTATTTTTTTAATCAAATGTCATTAAATTAATTTGTATGTTTCATTTTAGAGTTGCCATAACAACATTTCATCTGGTCACACGCAAATCGTTCGCCTCGGATGGGTTTATCGTTGCACTTGCCGTCACCTTCGTATCAAACAACAACTACGTAATCTCACTGTTTATTTACTTCGCATTTCTTAAAATTAACCTATTCTTTTATAATACTAAATTAAAATTATTTATGAAACAAATTTTTATGAAATATAAATTAATTTGTAATGTCCATTTTCCAGTACGTATCCCTGGTGAATAACTTTCCTTTTTGTCACCTATTCTTTTATAATAACTTGACCTCATTAGGAACTTTCAACTACCTTTCAGAACTTCCTACTGCTATAAAAAGTTCATGTAATTTTTACTTTTATGAGTGTATTGAGCTTTAGTTTATTTTAAATTATTGATGTTTTGCATCATAGTAATACATAAAAAACATACGAAATAATGTCGCAACAAAGTGGAACGAAAGACACCGAGGTGTGACGGAGAAGATGGATAAAAGAATTATGATGGAATTAATTAAACGGAAATTTATGGAGAATGACGTGGACGAAAGGCAAGAATCAATGGAGAATTACGTGGATAAAAAGATGGAATTAATGGAACGAAGAATGAAAGAAGATCAAGAGGGGAATAAACAAAGATATAAGTGGTGGTCATATGTATTGAGCACCCCTGTACTTAATGCCAAATATACACAGGTAGTTAAATTTCTTAAAGCGTGACCTTTAGGGCCGACCCTTTTAAACATTACAAAAGCTTTTATGTTTACAAATTTCAAATTCTATTGGCTACTGCAGTAATACCAATATTAATTTGAATTTTTCAGTTTTGAATTAGTGGTAGTCGAACGCACGTGTTTAGAATATTTGGTTTTAAAGACAAATCTTAGGAGTGATTTTTTGTGCAGTTATTTAATATAATACAAAAGTGCCGTTATGCCGAAAACTCGTGAATTAATCGTAGCTGAACGAGCTCAGATTGTGCTATTACATTCACAAGGTGTGAATCAAGTTCAAATTGCAAAAAAAATTAAATATTCAAGAAGGGCAGTGCAATACACCTTAAAACGTCATGCCGCTACTGGTTCTTACACAAACCAACCAAAAAATGGTTGAAAACGCGCAACTTCTTCTAGGCAAGACCGATTTTTAGAGATATTGTCTTTAAAAGATCGCAAAAAAAATGCAAAAGACCCTGCGAGGGAGTTACACCATACAGATAATATTAAAATTTCTGCACGAACTGTAAGAAGGCGATTAGCTGAAGTAAATTTGCATGGTCGCAGAGCACGTCGTAAACCGTTACTTTCAGAGAAACAAAGAAAAACGAGGCTTTTGTGGGCAAAAAAATATAAAAATTGGACGGTTGAGGACTGGAGTAAAGTCCTTTGGTCCGATGAATCTAACATTGAAGTACGTATTATTGTTTGTTAAATTTTTAAATTTTAATGAAAAAAATTATATGGGCCTTCTTTTCCCAAAATTTATGTTACAATAATGGAATATTAATTAGTATCTTTATTATTACAGCTTTTTCACCATTCTGGAAACTAGTATGGGCGTAGAAGGCAGGGGGAATAATTTCATCCCTCTTGTATTATCCCTACTGTTAAGTTTGGGGGTGGTAGCATCATGGTATGGGGTTCCATGACTGCTACGGGGGTGGGTGAAATTAAAGTGTGCGAGGGTCGGATGAATTCCAATAGCTATATCGCCACTTTGGAAGAAGTTTTGGAACCTTCTATTGTGAGATTATTTTCACAAGAGGACCCCGAATACTTCTTCCAGCAGGATAATGCCCCATGCCTTAAATCAAAGAAGAGTATGCGTTGGTTTGAGGAAAATCAAATACCATTAATAGATTGGCACCCCCCAGTCACCAGACTTATCTCCGATTGAAAATTTATGGCACAGACTGAAAGCAAAGGTGGGCTTGCATAAAACACCTACGAAAGAAGCCTTGAAAGAAAAGATTTTTGAAGAATGGTTCAAATTTTCTGCCGAAGAATGTTTTAATCTTGTGAACAGCATGCCTGAACGCATTAAAGCTGTAATCAAAGCCAATGGTGGTACCACCAAATATTAATAAAATGTATTAAAAATGTTAATAAAATGAAATTTTAATTAGAAATGGTTTTTAACCGTTATTTTCGTTAATTTATGAATATTTAAAGGGTACTCAATACATATGACACCACGTATGATGTGGGAGTTACATAGGGAGAAGTTGGGAAAGTTTTATGGTGTCGGGAGAATCAATTCTGAAATATTCATCAAAAATATTGGACAGAATACGATCAGGGAGAAGGATGAACAAGTGATAATAAATGCACTAAGGTTGACCATGAAAGGTAGAAGGTAAAACAGAAACGATCAGACTTCAAGAATTTGTTTTTAAAAAAATATTGGGGAAATGTAGATCAGAGCAAGGTAAGGGAAACAGTAAATATGATAAAATACAGCAGGCTTTCGACAAGGTGGATAGACGTGAACTGTTCAAAGCCCTAAGAGAAGGTGGTGCACCACCAAAACTAATGCGTCTGATTGGGATGACATGTTACGGTCCTGTTTTCACACGGATATATTTTTCGAAAGATTGAAGATTTCTCCATTTAGTTTTATGAGAATCTCATATGCGGCATCAGAATGCAAGTTTTATATTTAATTCGAACAAATTTTACTATCACGGGCGATTGTGATAAGTTGGCAGATGGTTAATTTTCCGATTTCGAAAAGTGCGTTGTGTTCAAGTTTTGGAACAAAAATCTAGTTTTTTGGACGTTCCGGTGACTAATTATTTATTGAACTTGAGTTTATTTCAATCCAATTATTTGGGAGATATTTTGGTCATTTGGTTTTGGACGATTTTCCGTACCGGCTTCATTTCGTAAGCATTTGGGAGAATTTTCCGTACTTCATTTGAAGAATTTATTTCGTCCGAACTTTTAACACCTCGAAGAAATTGATTACCATCTGGAATTATTAAAACCCTCTAACCACGTCTTTGAGATCAAGACCTTACCGCCTGTGATCAGTATTTGTTTGGGTTTTGGAATCCAACGTTTTGAACCCTGCTTCCGAAGCCATCTGGAAAGCATTCCGCGATTTACCATTCCGTTCCACTCCGACTACCATTTCTGCTTGGGACCAACACCGTTATCCCGATACGGTGCTCTTATCTGCTCGTCCCTTCAACATCGAGGACTCCATCCCTCCAACACCGAAGACTCCATCAACTTCAACATCGAAGACTCCATCAACTACTCAGATAAGATCTTTGTTTTATTTTATCAGATTTGATTGTTACATTTTTGACTATCTAACATTATTGTGCGGGTTACATTTGTTGGGCCGTTCTTTAGGAACGCATTTACGTTTTGTAAACGAAATTTATTAAACTCTTTATTTTTTATCTCTGTGACCCAGTCACAGAAGCGCGTAGTTATCTGTAAACCGAATATACGTATACGCGGTAGCTACATTCAAACGCTAATAACTCACATTATTTAATAATTGCTTTAATTATTCATTATTTTCGAGTTTAGAAAGATTGACCCAATATTGCGCTTAACTGTATTTATTTTAGTTAGCAATTAAATCTGAAGCTAGAACTGATCAGCGCTATTTTTGATCTTGAAGCATCAGACCCCTTACCTTTTTTTTGCAGGAACACTTATTCCGCAGTTTCGCTAGTGTTTGCTATATTTGTTTACAGGGTGGTTTTAAGCTGCGTGGCGCCCAAACTACACCTTTCTCGCTTGCTCTTTGGAGCTCATCTTTTAGCGCACCCTGTATAACCCCCTCTACACCCATAGGAAGTATCGGCTCTGTATGCATCATTATTTTTTTTGTAAGCGTCTCCTGCCCTGCTGTTGTGAGCTAGCATTAGGGGCAAGCCTTACCTTTCTTTTTGCCCAGCCGCCCCTGAGATAAGCGGCTGCACGAATTTAATCCACCACGGATTAAATATCGTATCAGACGTTAGACAAAACAATTGCATGTATTAGAACAGAGACAGGAACGACAGAAAAATTTGAATACAACGGAGGAGTGAGGCAAGGCGATGCACTCTCGGCTACGCTCTTTAACGCAGTGATCAACAAAATATTTAAAAGTGTTAACTCCAAAGGTCTGATAACAACCAAGCAAAGCCAAATACTGATATACGCAGACGATGTAGTGTTGGTAGCGAGAACACAAAGAAAGATTAGAGAACTGTTTGAAGCAATAGAAAGAGAAGCATACAAGATGGGGCTGGTGGTGAGTGAGCAGAAGACCAAGTATATGAAGTGCGATAGAAGTGAATATGACATGGGACGAAGTTATAAGATCGATAAGTACAGATTCGAGGAAGTAGAAAGTATCAACTATCTGGGAGTGCTAATAGACAGAAAGGGCGAAAGGCACGAGGAAATCAGAAGAAGAATAAACGTCGGTAACAGAGCTTACTATGCGAACAGGGTCATGTTGACAAGTAAGCAGTTGACAAAAAGAACAAAGATAAAGGTATACAAAACTTTGATAAGACCTGTGGTCACCTACGCGTCAGAGACAATGTGTATGTCGGTAAACGAAGAAGAAAGACTCAGTGTTTTCGAATGACGGATTATGAGAATTATATTGGGACCAAAGAAGGGGGTCGACGGAGAACAAAGAGCCTTTATGAACCACGAAATTGCAAGATCGATCGGTGGTGAAGACATAGTGAGATACATAAAGTCGCAACGCCTGAGATGGTTAGGACACGTCATGAGATCAGAAAACGCAACTGCGATAAAAGTGATAAGACTGTGGAAACCTGGAGAGAGTAGACCTCGGGGAAGACCGAGGATTAGATGGTTGGACCAGGTGAGACATGAATTGAGAGAGATGGGGATCGATGGCTGGGCGGAGAGAGTCTATGATAGACGGGGTTGGAGGGATATCGTGGATAAGGCCGCGAGTCACCCGAGACTGTGAAAGTGTGTGGGAAGGAGTGAACTGGGTAAAGGCTGCGGAATAGATGACAAAGAGGAAGAAACACAAAAATGTAACGAAACAACTTGTAATACGGGGATTAATCCACCCCTATAAAAAGGATTTGTAAATCTCGTAAAGAGATAGCGATATTCTCTTTAGAATGTAATAGCTAAAATCATAATAATAAACTATGTTTTTCCCATTTTAAGCTGAAATTTGGCAAACGTGCATTTGAACCTTTTAATGAATCGCTTAAAATTTACCTAAAGTCCATTCTTCTCCGAAATTCTCTGCAAGTTTTGTTTTTCAAAGCTTTCCTAAGTCATAGGTAAGTTGAAAAGGATTTTGTATTTTCTATTCCAAATACCGCAATAAATTGTATTTTGTAATTTTCATTTCAAATACACATTTTCAAGTATTTTGCTTTACCTTATATGAAATTTCACGAAATTTTTAGGTATTTTTTAAAACTACTACTTTAAAAATTGTACTGTTGCTGAACAAAAGTACAGAGGCTGACGTAACTTAAAAATATTATTTAACTCAATTCTTTTAAGTGTAAAGTTAAAAAAAGGTTTGTAATCGATTTTATACATTTCTGTCAGCGATTAATTAAAATATTTAATATCGTAACATAATCAAAATTAAATTTTATTATACTTCATATTGTTTATTTACGAAATAGAGCTTTTCTAAATTTTTTGGTTGTTAAAAATTTTAAATAAGTTCATATTTTTAATTTATAAGACCACGCTGTTATTTCACCCTATATACATATTTAGAAGATAAGCATTCGCTTCGTTAACCGCATTATGCAATATCATGAGATCGAAAATAAAGTGAACAGATCAATCAGCTATTGTTCAAATAGAAAGCTCAGAATCAGAATATATTATAACTATATAATTCTAATAGGTAATTTAACATTGACCTTGCTTGATTATGCACTTCAATTAATATCATTGTTCATTATGTAATCAAAATTGGAACAGCACAGCTATTTACCAAAACAAAAACGAAGAACTTTTTGTTCAATACTTTTTGCCCACAAATACATGTTCCTTTATGGTATCACATTTGCCTCATTTTGAAAGTGATACAAAAAAATCTAATAAGAAAGCTACTTCAATAAGAGCTTTTCGATTAATTATAATAGCGTACGTCTATGGTTTCTTGTACATATAAAAGAGACAGCTTTCAACCCCATGGCCTAAAGGCCGCACTCGAGCTTTTTTGTTTAATACCAAAACTATGATAATTTTACCGTCAGTTATTCTATTTTTATAACATTTCTGCTTTTTGTGTATATTTGTTCGAAGTAAACGAATGCCACTTCATCGATCAACAAGTAGTTAAGTGCAAAAACTAATTACATGATAAATAAATTGGTAAATATAATGGACAACCTTGTGAAAAACATAACTAAAAGTCTTATTTATTTACCATTTCAGCAGTACCAAATTTTAGTTTCTAGGGGAGCATAGATGCGGCTTGATGAAATATTGATGCGACTTTTTCCAGGCTACAGGGACGACAAAATTTTAAAGTTTTTCGAGTAATCTAGGGGACCATCGACACAAATTTTACAGGAGGGGGGTGAAGGAAATGATACAGATATCTGTGTCATGAATTCTTTTCCTTTATCTGTTTTGTTTCAATTAAAAAAAATGATTAAATAATTTCACAATACAAGTAAACAATTTAATAAGTTTCCAGATAACCCAGAACTATTTGACGGTAGTTCAGTTTTCAAAATACTAATTAATTGAATTATCAGCTTGTACTCGAAAAAATATTTTATTTATTTGTAATCATTTGTGTTGTTGTAGAATTTTTAGTATATTATGTATAGGCTGGTAGATATACTAAAATCTGTGGACCCTAAACAATTCAAGTCATATTTTATTTTTATAAAAAACTAAGCACAATATAATTCAATTATTTGAAAAGCTTTCGACAGCAGCCCTTTGTCCTCTTCAACAAGAAACAGTCTAGAAAGCTAACTATTGTCCAAAAAAATATATTATTAGCTTAAAATTTATAGAATGTATCCGGGAATATTAGTAAATTTTGTCGCTTGATTTTTAAGAAGCTGTTAGGAGTGGAGTCGCCGGACCAGGTGCATTCGAAATGCTGCCTTAAATTTAAGAAAATCTAGCCTTAGCACCGTTTTAAAAACACACCGAATTTATAAGTTCATCATTAAAAACCAACTTAATATATAAAATACGTTAACAATTTAACTAAACGTTTGAGAAGCGCTGATATTAATTGTTTATGGAACCATACAAAAAAACCTGTTAGGTAAATTATCTCCTCTATGTAATTACATATTATTTTTATCAAATGTTTACATAACCCAAACCTATTTAACATTGATTCATCGTTTCGAGAGCTCATAAATTGGTTTATCGTTGGTTGTTGTTGTTTATAATCCGACTAACAAATTTATAAAAATGAAGTTTGTGGTATTTCTCTTTACGTTTGCTGTTATAGCAATAGTTTCTTGTTACGCCGAAGATTTCCGTAAGTAATTTTTATAATTATACAATTTAAATAAAATTTTTTCATTTTAGAGTGCGTTGATGGGGTGCCATATATTGAAAACCACTGCAATAGTTGTTTTTGCACAAAAGCTGGGTTAGGATGCACTGAAAAGCTTTGGTAGGTAAGTTGACAATGAAAAGAACAATTGAAAGAAAATTTTGATTTTAGTATTAACCAAGAAAATCAGCCAAAATGCAAAGTTGGAGACACTTGGAACGAAGGTTGCAATAAGTGTTGGTGTGATGGAGAAATGGGAACAGTTTGCGAAAACAAGGAATGCTAAAACTTGTTACTTTATGGAAGTCACTTTTTTATATTTTTTTTAAAGAAATAAAAAAATTTTGCAGTTACATTTTATTTTATCGTAAACCCCGATCTTTTTGTGCTTAACTCTCCGATTTCAATTTTGAGTTATAAAAGGAGTAAGCTTTCCGCCAGGTTGATTTCCCTTCCGTATTAAAACAAGGATGGCTTCCTTCCAGTTGTCTATAAACATATAAACTTAATTACCATTACTTACAAAGAAAATATTTTGTTAGGAGCTGCCGAATATTAATTTCATGGAGATTAAACCAAAAAATCATCTAGAAAGAATTATTAAGGTGTAACAATATAATATTCAGTTTGTGACCCTCATCTTCCTGAGGTCTTCTATCACTTCGTCAAGCCCATCTCTTCAATTTCATCTCATTCAACACTCCATCCTCGTCCCTTGTTATCACATAACTAAACCATCTAACTCTCTGCGATTTGATACATTTCACAATTTCTTCATTCTCCAACCCTTCAATTAGTTCCCTATTTTTTACGCTCTGTACACCCCCCCTCATTCATTCTCTTCAAACTTATAATTAATCTCAGTACCTTCCTCTAAATTATCCTCAAATTCTCTTCCTCCTTTTTTGTTAGATTCTCGTTTGTTACTTTCTTGTATCTCCCTTTTACGCTCGAGTTTCGAAGTTTGTCGACTTCCTCCTTTTTGACTCCGCTCTTCGTATCTAATTATTTTATTATTCTGCCTAATTTTTGTCACCACCAGGAAATGATCGGAGTTCACGTTTGCCCCATTAATTGATTTCATATCGGTAATTTCCTTTTCTCTCATTCTTGAGACACAGGCGTGATTTATTTGATTAACTCTTTTGCCATTACTTCCAGGTATCACCCAGAGGTTATCTTATGTTCCGCTCTGTGGTTAAATTTCTTGCTGCTTATTACCAGGTTCAGTGCTGCTACTAGGTTACATATTCTTTGACCGTTCTCGTTGGTAGCTACATGAATCATACATTTTCCAGCCACTTCCTTTAGAAAATCTTCCTTGCCCACTTGGATATTAAAATCTCCCATTAAGAATTTTGGAACTTCTTCTGCAGCGTTCTCTAAATCGTTATAGAACTTGTCTTTCTCCTGCACCTTTTGATCTTCGATAGGTGCATATACGTTTATGACACTAAGTAATCTCTTTTACTGATTCTTAAATATACATGCTAACCTACTATTTATTGCCTCAAATTGCTTTATGTTATTCTGTATTTTCTTCTCTACAAAAAATCGTACTCCTCTATTACCCTGTTTGTCTTCCCCTATACTACACTGCCTAATTGAAATTAGCCTTCTGAGCGTGAGAAATAACAAATAGTGAATATCCGCTATGACTTGGACCTTGCCGGGAGATGGTCCGGTGAGTTTACCCCGACCTCGCAGTTTGCCTCTAATTATTTTATATGCCTGACCCGACGGGTCTTCTTCCAAGGCGGCAAGGAGCTCCTTCCAGTTTACTGTCGGCGATGGCATGGACGAATCTCATCTTCGCCTCCCCGTAGGCGTCCTCGACGTCGTAAAAAATCAATTTTTAGCAATTGCATATTATATGTTTCAAAATAATTTCAAGAATAAAACTGAAATTTTTAAAGTGACATCTTAGACTTGGAAAAATAAAAATAATGGATGCGTTTGGTAATTATTGTAATTCCGGGACGGGTGACCATATTCCATCATCGAATTTCAATATTTTTTGGTGACTTTCGGATAGTTCAATGTTTTTAAAAGACACTGGTAACATTCCTTAGGGAGGATAAACCAACTTTTGATAGAGAAAATCGACTTTGAAAATCGTTAATTTTACATGTATTCACCGACTAGCGGGTGGAATCTCACTCATTTTGTTGACGGTCCGCGCAAGTTGAACTAGCCTTAGACTTGGCCGTTTACGGACCGGCAGATTCACCTCGACTCTCCTACATGTAACATCGATTATTTTTTGTTTTTACGCGATTTTTTTGGGGTTAAACGTAATAGATAACTGCCCCATACCGCGACTATACTTTTTAATGCTATTTTGAGGGTCTCTCGAATCCCGATTGCCTTAATCCCGGTGTTCTTGATCGGCCCACAGATTTGGAAAACCGCTGACGTAGTGGTGATCCCTAAACCCGGTCAAAATCTGAAATACCCTCAGAGCTACAGACCAATCAGTTTGCTCCCCGCCATCGGCAAACTCGCCGAAAAAATCATTATTACACGACTTCACGAGGCCATTTCCGATAACAACATCATCCAAAATGAGCAATTTGGATTCCGTGCTGGTCACAGCACCACCCACCAAGCCCTCCGCTTAGTCGAACATGTCACACAGGCCCTCAATAAAAAAGAATTCACCGGTCTAGTGCTACTCGACGTATCGAAAGCTTTCGATAAGGTCTGGCACGAAGCCCTTTTATTTAAAATGCTTCAGACAAACATCCAACTCCCATTAGTCCGACTAATAGCCTCTTACTTACATAACAGAAAATTCAAAATTAAATTTGCCAACACCAGATCCACCACACGCCCCATCACTTCCGGGGTACCTCAAGGTTCAATCCTCTCAGCCTCCCTTTTCAATATCTACATGAGCGACATCCCAATTCCCACTGACCCAACCACTAAAATATCACTTTATGCCGACGACGTCGCTATCTATTCGTCATCAATCCATCCCGATTTCGCCACAAACCGCCTCCAGGAGGCTATCAACGATCTCGAAAGGTGGTACGAAACTTGGCGCATCGAGGTAAACTCGAGCAAAAGTTCCGCGATCATGTTCCGAAATCGAAAAAAGCCTCACAATTCCAGCGTCTGGATGTTTGAGGAACAGATCCCTTGGAAATCCACGGTCAAGTACCTTGGCATTACCATGGATCAACGCCTCAAATGGAGACCCCACGTTAACGCCATTACCGGCAAAGCCAAAGCCCTCTTTTCAAAATTATTCGCCCTTATGAATCGTGACAGCCCCATGGCTCCCAATAATAAATTAAGGCTATACAAATCCATCATCCGCCCAACTATGACCTACGCCTCCCCCGTCTGGGGCTACGCCCGCCACACATACATGAACAAAGTCCAAATTATTCAGAACAAAAACCTCCGCTCCATCTTCAACGCCCCCTACTATGTCACCAACAGGCGACTGCACGCAGACGCCAAACTAGAACCCATTTCCACCCTTATTCACAAACACGCCACTAGTCTCTATAAGAAATCCAGATTTTCCGACAACCCGCTCATAGCACAACTAGGTCAATACAATCCTGAAGACTTTTGTATCCCCCGACCTAAATCAATCCTGACTGTAGACAATCCATGACCATAACCCTCATCTGCACAGACTAACACATGTACACCGGTATAATTACACAAATACTCTTCGAAAGTGGATTTAATCCACTAGATTTGTGTAACTTCGACTTAATTTCCCACACCCCAGATTCTAATACATTTAGCCCACCAACACCAATTCAATGACGGTAGATGCAATTCGCACCACCCGTCAAATTTTTTCAGGTAGGAGCCACTTTCTACGAGGATATCTTCAATCTTCGAATTAGGGATTCTACTATATCAATAACGTAACTTAACTTCTCTCTTTTCATATTCATTTACCACAGCCACAGCCCAGGGTTTTCCCAGTCAGTCTAGCACAGCGCTACTCCGCGAGGCCCACCGGCCTCCATAATTTCCAATGTCACTAATGTATGCTTTCAGATGAAGGAGAAGGCCGGCTACGCCGGGATGCTCCATTTTGGTCAGTCCAGAAAATCGAAAATCGAAAAATTGATCGGTGGCGCCTTCTAGTTTCTTTAGCCCTGCCGCGTAGCGGCTCTGAGCACTAAAAACCGCCCGGAGCCCCGGAGGGGCGTAGGGTAGGTTTTTTGATGCTCGCAGTTCTGGCCAAGCCAACGTTTATTAATATATGTTTATTTACCCCAAAATTAAAAATTTAATTTTTTCACTTTTTCGGCAATACACGGGTTATTTTCCATTTTTTTGCTAATATTTATTACTAATATCTACTAATCACACCCCCACCTTCCCGAATTTCAAAAAATATTTCAAATCGGAGCGAAAAAATTTCACCCCATTTCAAGGGACCGGCCGAACGATGCGACACATCGACCGGTGTTGCATCAGCGACCCGTACTATTTCAACTCGCAGCATCTTTGTTATTTTCACACATTTTTCGGATTTTTTTTATGATCACCTCCGCGCCGACAAAAGTTATACATTCGCATCAAAACATTGCCAAAAAGGCCGTGATAAACACAAAATTTTGCAAAATTAAATTTGGGAGCGTGTCCGTAGTTCTTCAAACCACGCCCAAAAAGAGGCCGGCAGCCTATCCCGGGCACCGCTTAGGGTTTTTATTAAATTTTCGGTATTAATTCTTAAAAATCCTCAAATATCCAGCTTTTATTTTGTATCTTATCCCTTTTTTGAACTTTCTACCGAAGGATTTTAATTTTTGGATATTTGTTACGGACCATTTACTAATAATTTTCAATTTTAATTTTTAAAATCAGTGCTTTTTTGTGATGCAATAAATTTCTACTTATTTATTAGAAAATAGTTTTTTTTAAACGACTCAGACATTTTTCAAATTTTAATTTATTACATCCTGGTTTTAGAGTTTATTTTCAAGTAACCAATATCCCAATAATTATTTATGGTTTTTATAATTTCAAATTTAGACACTTTTATTGTGATTTATTTGTGTGAACAGACCAGTTTCCTGAAAGTTTGTTTCCAAAAGTATAAATTCTTTTGATTGGTTTGATTTAGAATACCTCCCTAAAATTTTAATTTCAAAGAAGGGCAAGTCAATATTCCTAATAATATTTTAAAGCAGTTGAACTCAAGTTCTCAACGAAGAAACATGAAAATTTGAGGTGTTAACCGACTCCCTCTGGGTGGCAGTCATCTAAGCCCCCAGTTGTAACATACAGTGCAGTTATTGAGTTTTAATCATTAAATTAATTAATTTTTGTGCAACGTATTTTAGTAGTATTACCAATTAATAATACTCCAGTGTTAAATTCCAAGTTGTTTATTCCAAGTTGTTAATTCTTGTTATATTTGATGGCGAAGACAATAAATTTTAGAAAATGAAATGGATCCGATTGGTTAAATAATTTTTAAATAAGTATCGCTTCAATGTTATGGAGGAACTTATAACGAGCTGGGTAGGTCCGATGCAGGCTACTTTCGAGCCATTGCTGGGTAGGTCCAGATGTGAGCTACTTTCGAGCAATTAATACTGATGGGTTTCAGTACGAGTGGAAATAATGGTCCAATTTTCATGCAACTTCCCTTCATTTGGCTTAAGTTTTAGCAACTTATAAAAAAAGTAAGAAAACTTGTGAGATTTATTATAAAGATTGATATGTTTTTGAAAACAACAATAATATTTAATTTTTGGTTTCAATTTATCCAAATATTCTGAGGATTTTTAAATTTATAAATGATGACGATTTTTTTTAATAAACATTTTTATTTTAACTTGTGCACAAATATTACATTTACGTTAAATTTTGTATTCAAAACTTAATAACTGAAAGTGAATTATGTAAATTGTTTTGTATTATTTTTTAGAAATTAATGATTTGTTTAGTTTATAAGTTTTATCAATTGATATTTTTTTTTATATATGTAATTTTTTATATTAATATGTGTGATTTTTATTTAAGCCTAATTTCTCGTTTACAGGTGAATCAAAATAATTGGTGTACAGACCCTGTGATATTCATGCTCTCCGAACGATTAGTCTTGGCTTACGTTACTGCTAATTAATTTGTTTAGCATTTTTAATAATTAATTTTTCATAAAAACCATTTATTTTTTTTAATTAATTTAAAATTTTATATTTGTAACATATTCCTTGTCACTTGGGCCGTTCACTCCCGACCCGTAATTCCACCGCGTAAAATAAACTTATACTTTTCACAATAGATCTACAAATAACTACAAGACTTATTATGTTATGTTGTTATAGGATCATCAAACCGATTATACGGTTACTTTGGAGAGGTATAATTAGTGAAGTAAAATGCCCGGTTTTTTCTTCAGTTTAGTGATACCGCGGTAGAACTAAATGAAATTTATACACAACGTTAGTTAGGTCATACACTATTTGAAATTTAAGTGACGACGAAATTTAAGTTCGCCGGTACCGAAAAAAGATATGGACCTAAATTGTATATTTCGAAACCGAAATAAATTATACGGTTATAAGCTTCAACAATTTAAATGCCGTAGAACAATTATTTGCTACACATGGAGCTATAGTCTATCCGTTTTAAGAATGCAGAACTAAATTGTACTAAAACTGTGACTTTCGAGCGTGATTGGATAAAATTTCTACACGTTTACACTGCCGAAATTTTATTTGCGATTGATGACTCGCGAATATTTTTTTCTAAAAGTTTCTGGTAATTTAAAAAATTTGTACAAGATAAATTGCTATTTGATAAAAAAAATACATTTAACTCGATTTTTTCAAGTATCAAATAAGTGACATTTGTTTTTTGTCGCTCATACACTTTAATTATTTGACGTTTCCCAGTGTAAATCTGACTTGCCGTTCAAGGCGACCTCTACTGCAATCCAAAACCAGATAGAATAGAGAACAGCCATAGGGTGCTCGATCGAGACATATCTGGCTCAAAGCAAAGAAAAACCTATGGTGAAATCCATTCTGAATAAATTATGGCTGTAAAACGTGAACAAAATTTTACCACTATCAACAACAGACATTAATGCAATTATTTGAGTGATCACATTGTAAAACAGAACTGAACAATGGGCGTGTTTTTAAACTACTAGAGCAGCTGTTCGAGTACTCGAACAAGAAAGTGTGTTCTTAAACTACTGCATCAATTGTCATCAGTCGTTTTAAAACTCCCCCACTCTGTTCGAACGCATTACTCGAGCAAATTTTCATGCACCGGATCGTAAGGTAGTACCTTACCTGCTCGAATTTGGTTCGAAAAATTATTGCTCGAGCAACCGATACAGTTTAAAAACACACCCATATCAAAAGAAATGAAAATAATGAAAAATATAAAATTAACTAAAAAAAAATTATAAAACACTGTCAAGGTAAACTGGTCAGGTCACAGGGATTCATGGCTTTCTAATTGTCAACTTCTTTAGGTTGGTTACTAAACTTTAGCCAATCAGAAGTGCATTACAAACAGATCGATAGATAATATACAGTGTGTTATTGAAATACCAGTTGAAAACCAATTAAATATTTTCTTCATTACTCTATTAAATTTGAATTATGAAATGATTCTCTAGCTACTCTCTGTCATAACAACATTAATATTACTGTAACAATAGATAAATATAAAAGAGACGGTGATCAGCTTAAGCGGTTAAGTGCGTTGCTGCTAATGCTGAATGCCCGGTTCGACTCCGGGCTCAGTAAAAACTTTATTCTGACCGTCTCCCCTCGGAAGGCAATGGCAAACCACCGAGGTGTAATCTGCTTAGAACAGCCTCTCTGGAGATGAAGTGTATACACTTCCCGCGGTTCGGAGCCCGCGTTAAACAAGTAGGTCCCCTATGTGTGTGATAGTACTACAAACGCACAACACATACATAGGAGAGAGGTCGCCAACATCCGGTAACGGATAGGCACGTTAAGAAGAAGAAGATAAATATCATTAATTTAGACAACATCAACTATTGTTTGCAACTTTACAACGGATGTTGGGACAATTATGGGATCATAGTTTGTTTATAAAATTTATCAGTACACTTTTATCCTTAAATCTAAATGAGAACTTAATTGACATTTCGAAGTTCAGACGAGGTGGGATAGTTTAGGTGTCAATACCAACTAAAATGGTTTCGAGGAGCAATTTAATTTCCATCATTCAAATATTATTAATGTTTAAAAAACTTATTAATATTTCGGCAGAACCATTTGTAAATGTAAGCTTTAATATTTTTTAATATTTTCAATAATTATTATTAATAGAGTAAAAACTATTTATCACCCTAGCTCATACATTAATTTTGAGTGTAATTTTAAGGATAAGGTGTAACATGGGTCCTCCAATGTTTTTAAATTTATATTATTATACCTTAACTATTTAAAGGAACAATTTTTTAAAAGCACCAAATGCTTTTCTAAATAATTTCAGGAATAAATTTCAAAGTGATGCTATCTTAGACTTATGAAAATGAAAATAATAGGTGCTTTAATTTTCCAAAGTAAGTAATGTATAAGAAATCCCATAAATTTCGAAATTTAGAATCGCACCTACCATTTTTCAAAATTGTTTTAGATAGTATATTAAGTATCAAGAACAGTAAGGACATTTTACCGATCGAAGACAATTGTTTGGAGGAGGAGCGAAGCGACGACTCCAATTATTGTCTGAGATCGGTAGTCCTTAATGTTCGAGATGCTTATGACGTTTTTTGCGCGACTAAATTTAATAAAATACATTTAGATGTGTATTTAACAAATAAAAATATTTTATTCTCTTTATATCAAGTTGCCTTAATGTCGTGGAAACAGACGCGGTAAGCAATCACATAGACTATTGCACCCATGTGTCACATGACTAACATCAACCAATGATATTTAGGGATCCGATCAATTCTAACCAATGGAGTTAGAATTACGCAATAATTGTTCAAGTTGCTTTGATAATTGTTCAAGTTGCTTTGATAATTGCACATATGCTTCTTTTTGATAATTGTGTACGTTTACTTTATATCATGTGATACATTTTTTATATGAAATAAAAATTCGCCGTCGGCAAGATTCGAACCTCGGATATTCTCATTGCTAATCATGTACTCATGTACTATCACCATTTCGCCACAGCGGGTGACATACAAAGTAATGCTTTAAATTGTCAAATCTGCTACACAATAACCATAGAAACACTACTTCAATTATATTTAACCTCCAAATTCAAATGTGTGCAATAGTCTTGCCGAATTTATTACGTGCATTATTGATTATCGTCCAATTTAACTACTTTGCTATATTCAAACTTTGTTGTCATTAGTAAATGTCCTCATGCTTCGCATTCGGACATTTACTTGACAACAAAGTTTTCATAGCAACGTAGTCAAATTGTTACCGATAATCAAAAATGCACTTAATATATTATAAGTGATAATTGCATTCAGTGTCACATGATGGTCGTTTCGACCAATCAGCGTGCGTTAATTTACATTGTAGATAAACGAATACATATCGTGCACCTAGTGCAATATCCAGTTATATTGAACCCTAGGAATTTATATTCAAATATAATCCTACGAATATATATCTAAATATATAAAAGAGAAGATCTGCGTGTTTGCGTGCTTGCGTGCGTGTTTGCGTGTTCGCTATACGTTCCTAGACCCTTGGACAGATCTCAACCAAATTTTGCACAGTTATTTTGTAGCTCCAGGCGCAACTATTCTCGCATATATGGAGAAGAAATTCGAGCAGGGAGCAAAGTTATTCGCTTTTTTCGAAAATCAAATCACAAGTTTGACAAAAAATTTAATTTTTCAAAAATCGAAATAATTAATCTGACGTACTGTCTGTGATTCAAAATACTGTCAACAGATGGCGGGGATGGCGGCTTTAATTCGAAAAATGAAAACCACTAACAAATTAATATATTAGAATAATTTAGTAATTGCAACGCTCAAAATAATACAAATATCCGATAATTATATATTAACGCCGGAAATGGACGGGCAAACCGTTTTTGGGAATTATAACACAAAAACGTACTCTAAACTTCTTCTTCGGTTGTCTAAAACATTGGCCTTCACCGATCTATTATGGTCCTCCCCCTGTGAGGCCGAAGGCCGAACAACTATGGCCTTCACTGATCTATTGTGGTCCTCCCCCTGTGAGGCCGAAGGCCGAACAAATATGGCCTTCACGGAACTATTATGGTCTGCCCTGTGAGGCCGAAGGCCGAACAACTATGGCCTTTACAGATCTATTATGGTCCGCCCTGTGAGGCCGAAGGCCGAACAACTATGGCCTTCACCGATCTATTATGGTCCTCCCCCTGGGAGGCCGAAGGTCGAACAACTATGGCCTTCACTGATCTACTGTGGTCCTCCCCCTGTGAGGCCGAAGGCTGAGCAACTATGGCCTTCACGGATCTATTATGGTCCGCCCTGTGATGCCTAAGGCCGAACAACTATGGCCTTCACGGATCTATTATGGTCCGCTCTGTGAGGCCGAAGGCCGAACAACTATGGCCTTCACCGATCTATTATGGTCATCCCCCTCTGAGGCCGAAGGCCGAACAACTATGGCCTTCCCGGATCTATTATTGTCCGCCCTGTGAGGCCGAAGGCCGAACAACTTTGGCCTTCACGGGTCTATTATGGTCCGGGCTGTGAGGCCGGAGGCCGAACAACTATGGCCTTCACGGATCTATTATGGTCCGCCCTGTGAGGCCGAAGGCCGAACAACTATGGCCTTCACGGATCTATTATGGTCCTCCCCCTGTGAGGCCGAAGGCCGAACAACTATGGCCTTCACCGATCTATTATGGTCATCCCCCTCTGAGGCCGAAGGCCGAACAACTATGGCCTTCCCGGATCTATTATTGTCCGCCCTGTGAGGCCGAAGGCCGAACAACTTTGGCCTTCACGGGTCTATTATGGTCCGGGCTGTGAGGCCGGAGGCCGAACAACTATGGCCTTCACGGATCTATTATGATCCGCCCTGTGAGGCCGAAGGCCGAACAACTATGGCCTTCACGAATCTATTATGGTCCTCCCCCTGTGAGGCCGAAGGCCGAACAACTATGGCCTTCACGGATCTATTATGGTTCGCCCTGTGAGGCCGAAGGCCGAACAACTATGGCCTTCACCGATCTATTATGGTCCTCCCCCTGTGAGGCCGAAGGCCGAACAACTATGGCCTTCGCGGATCTATTATGGTCCTCACCCTGTGAGGCCGAAGGCCGAACAACTATGGCCTTCGCGGATCAATTATGGTCCTCCCCTGTGAGGCCGAAGGCCGAACAACTATGGCCTTCTCGGATCTATTCTGGGTCTAGATGACAGATGCCAGATGGCAGATGACAGATGAAGATGGCAGATGACAGATGGCAGATGGCAGATGGCAGATGGCAGATGGCAGATGGCAGATGGCAGATGGCAGATGGCAGATGGCAGATAGCAGATGGCAGATGGCAGATGACAGATGACAGATGACAGATGACAGATGACAGATGACAGATGACAGATGACAGATGACAGATGACAGATGACAGATGGCAGATGACAGATGGCTTATTGTCCGCCCTGTGAGGCCGAAGGCCGAACAACTTTGGCCTTCACGGATCTATTATGGTCCGGGTTGTGAGACCGAAGGCCGAACAACTATGGCCTTCACGGATATATTATGGTCCGCCCTGTGAGGCCGAAGGCCGAACAACTATAGCCTTCACGGATCTATTATGGTCCTCCTCCTGTGAGGCCGAAGGCCGAACAACTATGGCCTTCACGGATCTATTATGGTCCTCCTCCTCTGAGGCCGAAGGCCGAACAACTATGGCCTTCACGGATTTATTATGGTTCGCCCTGTGAGGCCGAAGGCCGAACAACTATAGCCTTCACCGATCTATTATGGTCCTCCCCCTGTGAGGCCGAAGGCCGAACAACTATGGCCTTCTCGGATCTATTCTGGGTCTAGATGGCTAAGGGCGGCGGATGCCGCCCGTGCCAGCTAGTTTCAAATAACCTTTGGTCAATTTAAATATTTTAAATTGTTTTGATAAGAATTATACATTTTTTATATGAAATAAAAATTCGCCGTCGGCAAGATTCGAACCTCGGATGTTCACATTGCAAACCATGTACGATGACGATTACGCCACACAGCTGACATACAAGATAATGCTTTAAATTGTCAAATCTGCTACCTAAAAACCATAGAAACACTACTTTATTTATATTTAACCTCCAAATTCTAATGCGTCAAATAGTTATAATAACCATAGAAACACTACTGTATATAAATTTTTTGATTTTTATTTCATATAAAAATTCGTTTTTATTCGAAGTTGTGTCGTTTCTTCACGGAATTATCATCCAAACAGCAACGCGGGTTCCGACTATATTCAAAGATTCAGCGAGTACAGGTTTTAGCAAGGAGATTGCACGAACGTAGCGCAGCGGAGTGAGTGTCAATCTCCGTATCTAACAGCTTATGCTGTTACATACGAGCATATTCGCACAAATAAAATACTTACCGTCGCCATAAAAATACTTACCGTCGCCTTATCCTTAGCAACTAGTAAACAAAACTTACTGTCGTGGAAACAGACGCGGTAACCAACCAAATAGAGCATAGTCGCGCAAAGAAGGCAACTGTAACCAATCTTGTTGTAGGTGATAGGTCGTAATATTATTATGTATGTATATCACACGTACATAGAAGAGATTCGCGGAAACTTCCTTGGAGAACTCCGAAATTTCCTGTAGATGGGTAGATGCGATTTGTGGATATTGTAATAATGATGTGGCAGATTAATGCTAATTTTGTAGTTCAAAAATGCTTGATTTTCATATAAATTTTATTTTTATTGACAACTCGACTTCGTCTCAGGTTGTAATTCCTCCGCGTAAAATAAACATATTATTATACTTTTTGCACTAGATCTGCAAATAACTACATAATCATTTTATTTATTATGTTATAGTTTCATCAAACGGATTATACAGTTACTTTGGAGAGGTACAATGTACTATTCATCAACAAGAGCTATTTTGAAAATTTTGAAACGACTAAACAATTTATAACGAGGTATGAAAAGAAATACAGCATATCTGCTTCCTTATTACAAGATTTGGACGCTCACTATATGGATGTAAGTAATCAGTATTATTTAAAAAATCCTATGATAAAATTAAACTCACCAATATCTTCGATACTGGTTGTTTATGAACAAAGAAAAAAATTGATTTTCCCAATTTCCCTTTTTTAATATTCCTACATAAAAATGCTACATTTAATTTTTTAGATGCATATGGAAGGAAGAAAATTCCAAAGTAACGAATACCGATTGTTTCCATTTAATTACACTGAAAATTCTTGCCGTGCTTTTCATTACCCCAAATTTGAATATTTTTATGATAACTACGACTGCAATATTAAAAGATCGTGTGATATCAAACAGGTAAAAATTCACTAGGTTTTCTTGATAAAAATTAATAGTTCTCTTCGTTCTAGGGTTATTACTATTGTAGGGGTATGTATTTTAATTATGCTGATTATCCACCCCATGCACCAAGAGGAAGGTTCAAGCTTACCGTGCACCTTACCTACAAAACCACTATTTTGTTAGCAGCTGCCGAATATTTTATAGAAATAAAAGGAACTAATCCTTTAGAGAGGACTATTGGGGCGTAATAATAAAATGTAGTTTTGATTTGTAATGATGCAAATGTTTGTTTGGACAATAAAATGCTTAACTAATTACTCGTATATAAACAAAGTTTATTTTCCAATCATAACACTTTTTTTGTATTGTTGCTAAATATGAAAGATCCCAAGGAGAGGTTTTTCCAATGGACTTAGCTTGTATGGGGTGTTTTCTTAGCTGCATTAAGTTTGTCAAAGTAACATTTGGGTCCAGAAAGGTTTGCTATTTAATCATGAATAAATTAACACTTGAGCAACGCTACCAACTTGTGGAAATTTATTTTCAAAGTCGGAGTTCCGTTTGCAAAACTTATAGAGCTGTTCGCCCATTTTATGGTCGACATAATCGACCTTCTGAGCCGGCTATTGGTGCGGTGATGGATACATTTTCTTACCACTTCTTCATTGCATGATATAAGACCACCAACAACCCAAACATTTCAATTCGCCATCGTGCTCAACAACTTGAGCTTGGTCCGTCCACTACATGAAAAAATTTTACATCAAGATCTTCGTTTACATCCTTACAAAATCCAGTTGATTCAAAAATTGAAGCCTAATGATATCAATTATGTCGTGCGCTTGCAGATTGGGCTCACAACCAATTGGAAGTGGATCCATTCTTTTACCGCCAAATTTTGTTTAGTGACGAGGCACATTTCTGGCTGAAGGGGTATGTGAACAAGCAAAATTGGCGTACCTATATGGACTGAGACCAATCCGGAACATTATCTTGAGACTCCATTGCATGCATTAAAATTGATGACTGTTTGGTGTGGAATACACGCCAACGGCATCATCTGTCCATACTTCTTTAGAAATGAGGAAGTAGCTACCGTTACGGTAAATAATGGTGTGAGATATCGACACATTCTCAATAAATTTTTGTTTCCAAAAATCCAAGAGTTAAGCATCGACAACTTATGGTTCCAACAGGATGGTGCTACGTGCCACACAGCCACCGAAACCATCAATTTATTGAAAGGACAATTTGGTGACAACATTATTTCAAGAAATGGTCCTATCAAGTGGCCTCCAAGATCGTGTGATTTGACGCCTCCAGATTATTTTCTTTGGGGTTATGTTAAATCCATGGTTCATGCTTCCAGGCATATCTCCACAGGTTCAGGCTGACCGAGTCACCTGCCTGTCGTTACTGCGGGGACGAAGATACGGCGGAACACACTCTTTGCGAATGCCTAAGATGGGAGAGGGAGAGAGTGATGATTTCGCTCCGGATGGGCGACACACTAAGCCCGGACAACATGATTGCTTTCATGCTGTCCGGCGAAGACGAATGGCTGGCTGTAGCGGTCTTCATCAGTCAAGTGATGAAGACCAAGGAGGGGGACGGACGAGCTGAGCAAGCCGCAGCTCGAGTCCTCGCCCTACAGTTAAGTCAATGACAGCCTTTTTAAGTTCCCGCGAAAAGATGCGCGAGAAGTTCCCAAGAGAATTCCCGAAGAATATCGTCATTGATCGGCGGGTCGGGTCGGGTCGAGTAGTGACGGTCGTTCGACGGGGTAGGTTAGTGTCGGTACGACGATAGCGCGTAGACCCTCTGTGGACACAAACTCTCGTGCTAATCCAGAGGGGGACGATCGCGAAAATAGTGCCGTCAAATATAAAGACGAGTGGACTGGCACTTTGCCAGCGACCACAAGTTTTTCAAGATGACCCGGTCGCATCGCGCTCTGTGATTTAATATGATTTGCAGGGTCGCTTGGGGGCTCGGAGTCTCCGGTATGGATGACGGTCGGCTCGGTCTTGACTTTTTCGCCGGAATTTCCGCCTATTAAGTTAATGACGAGTGGACTTTCACCTATACTGACGATTGCGGACCACTAGGTGACCCGGTGAGACGTTTTGGATCGCGGCGAGCGGTGTGCCCGGTTCAATTGGAAAAGTAGAATCAAGTGATAGTGCCTGACCTCCCGGACACAAACTTTCGTGCTAAACCGGGAGGTCATCGGGAGCCTGCATCATCGATGCAGCATGGAAGATCGCAGACGACAGCGGAAGTAATGCCGAGAAGGTAAAGCCCGCTGTCGTCGGGGAGGGGGTTTCAGTCAGTTAGAATCTGACACTACCATCCCTGATGGGGTGGTGCCTATGAAGGTTTCCCCCTTCCCTGCAGAAAAAAAAAAAAAAAAAATCCATGGTTCATGCTAACATACCAACAACTCTGGAAGCATTGGAGTTCAATATTCAGCAAGCCATTTATTAAATAAGGCCAGAAATATTGGAAAAAGTGGCCAAAAATTAGACTGATCGAATGCGCTTCGTAACGATTAATCGTGGTGATCACATGCCGGAAATCATTTTCAAATCATAAATAGCGTTAAATTTACTTTCATTAAAGGCACGGATTTTGTCGATTTTTCTGATACTCGGAGGCAGAAAGAGAGAATGCTGCACCGGTGCTAGGATGATGCTGCATCGAATTCTTCCAAATTCTTGGTTAATTTTTGAAATTCTTATTTGATGTTTTTAAAATTTGTTATTTAACTATCCTGATGGCTAATAAAATTTAATTCGACTTTTATACTCGTAAATATCCTTATACATCTATGTTTAGATAACCAAGGAAATATGCTGAAATATTAATTACAAAAGGGTCAGCCCCAAACACAAAATCAGGAAACTTATTTCACACATGGAAGCACACAACCATGTTTACTACGTATGGCATAATTATTAATGTCAGATTTTAAACAAAATCAAAGTAAATTAAATTTTATTAACTAAATTATTTTCAAGTTAAAAATAGAAAAATCGCTTACGACAGTAACTATAATACGAAATTAATTAAAAATCGCTCTGTGCGGAAGTCAATTTGTTTTGGTTTAGTTTTTTAAATTTAATTAAATGATTTATATTATTAATTTAAAAAATAAATTATTTAATTACGAATGTTTGTTTCCTGTTTCCTAAAGTGTATACCAAAATTTTGCATGTTTTCATTATAGTCATAAAATAATATTTTTATGAAAATATTTAATATAATTAATTATTGTATTTCCTAAATTAATTAATTTTTGTTTAAAAGGAGGCTTAATTTCCTATCTGCGGTTACTTACTATTCAAATTTCATTATGAAAATAGTGGTGTTCCTAACGTTATTTTCTCTTTTGAGACTGTCATTAGAGGTAAGAAATTTTTTGTTAGAACCTAATTTTTTTTGGTGACAGTTTTAAAACATAGAAGCTTTTCTTGTTCGATTTTTGTAAATAATTGTTTCTGGTTTCCTTATTTTTGTGTGGATCATCTACAGTTTGTTTTTGTTATTTATCTACTTCCGGGAGATAAGTGTGTACTTAGCGCCTCCAAATAGCGCGGCTATGACGGCAATTAATTTGTTTCGTGGATTAATGTTCTTTTAACTTCCTAAGGGAGTTAATATTGATCTAGGCAACTGAATAAAAATAATTTAAAATTAGTAACTTCATTTATTTTTTAATAATTATACATTTTTTATATGAAATAAAAATTCGCCGTCGGCAAGATTCGAACCTCGGATGTTCACATTGCAAACCATGTACTATCACCATTTCGCCACACGGGGTGACATACAAAGTAATGCTTTAAATTGTCAAATCTGCTACACAATAACCATAGAAACACTACTTCAATTATATTTAACCTCCAAATTCTAATGCGTCTAATTTACTCAATTTGCTAGGCAACTGAATAAAAATAATTTAATATCAATGTAACCCTGTGTTTTTTATGTAAATTTTTTGAATTAGCTGTAACTCGAGAACGACGCTAGATATCGAAAAACTGAGCAAAAAATCTCCCCCCCGCCCCAATCTTACTTATTTAACCCCCCAGGGAATTGTCGGTAGGAAGGCATATGCAAAAAATCAGATCGATCGCGCGCAAAAAAATTTACTCATAGTTTACTCAAGTTTAACATATTTAGCACGGAAGTAGATAAAATAGTATATTAAACTTGGGAGATAACGTTGCATTATTCGGGTAATGCACCTCATATCTCCCGCGTAAATAATATACTATAAAATCAAAAATTGCGGTATTAAAATAGAAAGAAAATTATAAAATTAATTTAAAAAAAAGGAGTCGACGAAGAAGATATAAACTTAAATGTATTTTTGTTTGAATCTACTTAAAACTGTAAGAAAATAATTTCTAAAATATGAAAAATATCAAATATTAAAAATTTCTGGAATAAATAATTGTAGTAATTTAATTTACGATTATGTTTTCCAATTAAAAATTACCCTATTTCAATTTTTATTTTAAATTTTATTTTTGTTAAAATTGTAAATGTACTGAAATATAAATTTGCACTTATTCCGTATCAAAATATTAATTAAATAACAAAATTAGTCAGTAACAGTTTGTTATATTATTTATTATTAAATTAATAAAATAATGGTAAACTTTATTTTTAATTGCCACAAAAATTTTCATTTTGTACCTCTTTTTTCCTTTCATTTAAATTTGAATAGAAATATTGAACTTAATTAAAAATGAATTAAATAAGTAATCCAGGACTGACACAACCTGATCATATTGGATGGTTAGGTTTTCATAATTAACAATATTAGTTAATTTATTAATTAAATAAAAATTGTTACACCACAAAAAACTTTTTAAAATCAAAATTAAAAATAAAATCATTTTATTCAACCATTCGATACGCGTTTCGAAAATCAAAGTATTAAAGCCAAATAGGCATTTTTTTGGTAAATATTCTCTGTTTAATTTTGTATGTGGTAATCGATAACTCCTATGTGTGTCCTTTTTTTGATCGAATACTTGGAGAAAAAGTCTTGATTTTTATTATTTTATTAAAATTAAGAGAAAATAAATTAATTATAATTATATAAACTTACTTAAATATTAAACTTTCGATTTATTAAGTCCTGTAACACCCTGTACACAACATTTTTATATAAATATTAGCTTGCAGAAAACATCAATTGTCGGTCGCAGGCTTGCATAAAAGTATTTGTTGTATGAAAAATGTTGTGTACCGAAGTAGTTTTGAGGCCACGCGTGTCCGGCCACAAAAGTCAATAACTGCCTTTTTGCTGACTGCGGAATGAACTCTTTGCAAGGGCCATTTACAGCTCAAAAGGGGGGGACTTTATGGCCGGAGAAGGAGTTAACGGATTTTGGGAAGTCAGTGAGGTTCCGATTGTTCTTTGGGAAGGACAGAAACTGTTAACTCCGCGCGTCCGCGTTTTTCTAAATTAAATTATTGCATCTTTTATTAATTAATTCCTGAGTTCGATAAAATAGAGTGGCCACATTTTCGACCAAAAGGCTTCAAAACTACTACAAGGTAAGTGGTTAAAATATAATTAAGGTATAATTACTTGTCAGAATCCGAGCCTGTGCATGAGCAACCCAAAAGCCAGCATTTTTGTAGAAATTTATTATTATCAATCAATATAAAATTTAGTTACTATTGCCATCTTTTATTGAGGAAAGTTGGGAGTAGATTTATAACGTCTCCGAAGAGATCAAGAAGAATAACCCTCTCTCTCTTAGATGAACACTAGGGGGCAGGAGGTTACGGTCCCAATTTTTCATTTTTTTGTAATTTTTACCACCTTTTTATTTTCTATTTTGTTATATTATTTCTTCAATTTTGCCATTATTTTATTACCTTAATTAAGATTTCCAATGCAAATTTTCTACTTCTTTTTTTTTACATTGATTTTTTATTATTCTAATATATAATCAGCAATTATTATCATTTATTCTTTGATTAAGCTTGCAGTTCAGGCAATGAAGTCCAAAAACAAGCTTGAGCTTGTTAAAAATCCAGGCAATATGAAATTTGGCAGGCATATTTATTGAAGTATCCTATCGAATTCCCCAAATGTTCTGAAAAAGCAGTTGTGGGTTATAGCCCCCTCAATACGAGTTTTCGCCTATAGTTCGCTTATTTTCCCTTTTACTCAAAATTATTTACAGAGCACCATTAAAATTCTTAACATAAAATATTTTTTCAAATTTTCATGCGGTTCTGAAACGAACTTGCTTGCTTGAACCCCTTCACCAGGTACTGACACCTTCTCGTCTAAATGATTGAAACATTGACCTGGAAAAAAACGCACCAAGTCGCAGCTACACTTCAAGTTCGAAAACAAACAAGAATCGCAATCTTCGGTTAGCGCTTGAAAATTACAATGAGTTTTCATCAGGCGATAACATCCCATTTAAATTTAGAAACTACTTCGGCTTGGAATACAACAAAATCTCATTGTCGAACGTGATCAAGGAAGTTTCGGGTAGAACCTGGTAAGTGACGCCAGAAAGAATAGCATCTGGCGGTTGATCTAACCTGGATTTTACAAATTGCTGAATGCCTAGTGATATTTTGCTGGTTGTGATTGGTTTAATTGCAGTAGTCCTTTGGGTTGATGTGTCAAGGAAGCCCTCTTCTTCCATGGTTATTTCAATTTGCTAAAAAAGGGGAATTAGTTGCTTTCGTTGCATACAGATTTACAAGGTGGTGGCTGAACGTTCTATTTTGAAACTTTGCAATTTATCTTTAAGTTCTTTTATTGCTTTGTTCAACTCGTATTTGGTAGTTGCGTCTCGGATGTTTCGCCAATTTTATTTATTTTTAGTTTTTAGTGATGGCTCTCTTTATTTCGATAGGACACTTATCGATTACTGTTTCTTCTTTTGAGTAATTTGGAGTGGTAGACCAAGCCGCATCTTGAATCGAGCATATCAGTTTTTCTGGGTATTTTAATGTGATGATTTAAAACGTCTTTTCTGAAAGACGTCCAGTTGGTACATTTGTTGTACAACGAAGGTGGGTTTTTCTTTAAAATTCCTTAGTCTATTTGGCGATTTTTAAGAGTTCTGCATTAAATGCAGTTTTTGATTGCAGTTCTTCAATATGTTGTAGGCACAATATCAAGATTGTACGTTGGTAAAGAAACTTTAATTTTTGAACCATGTTGGGTCAAACCATTGGCGTTCCGGACTGCTATATTTAGGTTTTAAACGTTATTTGTTTTGTTGATTATGAGAGTTAGTAGATTGAGCATGGTATCCATTCTTTCCATGAATTTTTTCATACTGTATTACTCGATATTTTTCATTTGTGACAGGAATATTATGTTGTGGTATGTTGAGAAATTGGGTTTGAGGATGAAGGTCTGAATTTTTTGCTGCGTTTGCTTCCGTTTTTAATAGTCCCAATAATCTGTTGTTTTCTTATGACTGGACTTAATCTGCTTGAGTTTGTTGTTTTGGGCGTAATAAAGGGTATATTTTGTTCCGAATCTCATTGTAGATCTTATAGCCTTTGTAGTTGACTGAACGAAAATCTGTGCATAGATAGGGTGTAGGTGGTCGGTATAATTGAAACGCAATCCTTTCTCCCCGTTCCTAATGAGGGAACGGCCCAGAAAAGAAAACGTACCACGCAGAAGGTCAAACCTTCTACTTATATTGCGTGGTAACCCTGGTGGACTTTTTAAACTAACTCGCTGTAGCGGTGAGCGAGGATCGTGAATTCCACTCCGTGCAGTGCTGAAAATAATATGAGGGTACGCTTTCGTCGAAATAAAACAATATTTGAATTGACAATATTTAATTATATCAACTCGACAAAACAATCGTGGTCGTGACGTGCTAAAAATAGAATGCACGTAAATGAATTTAACAAACGTCACGTCAAAGATGTTCACAAACCGGGACACCAGAAAGGTAACCCGCCAATGCAATGTTGGCTTCGATGAACAAAAATATACCACCATAAACAAACAAGAATTAAAAGAATACGTTACCGTGAGCTCAGGTACGTTTACAGATTTAAAGGTGACAGACGGCTCCTTGAATGAATAGGTGGCAGTAAGATGTTGACACAAATGGCTTCCCTCCAAGAACCCTCGGATGTATAGCACCGACGTGATGGCACGAACAGCAGGTTTCGGCAGGATGGACGATGATGGATCGGCGCCCCTCAGTAGAATGTGTTGGAGTGGTACACTTACAGGGCCTATTTTACCATAAGGCACATAAGGCCCGGGCCTTGGGCCTGGTGGAAAGGGGGGCCCGAAAAAGGCTTCAAAAAAATAATTATAAACCATTCCAATTTCAATTTGAACACACCAAAACAAGCCAAATCTGATAAAGGAAATTAAATAGAATTAGGCTTAAATTGGTATAATAATGATATGATATGATATGATTTATAATTCAGCGTCACTAATTCTCAATTAGTAAATTCTGGCAAATAAAAAAATGCATTAGGTACCAAACGGCACCGGCGCTGGCGGATCTTTTCGCGGCGTTTTTGTTTATGCCGCAATCAGCCGAAAGAGCTTTTGACGACGAATTACTTGGAAAAAAAATGCTACGGCGGTCGCCTAAGGCGATCTTTATTGGCGGTATATGGTACATTTTTGCGCGTGTTTGACAATACCGACCAAGCGTATTTTTGTTGCGTTTAAAAGGCAAAAACATGATAATACCAAGCAATCTATGGTGACGACAGTATTATAGTGCTATAGTGGGGTAGTTTTGTAGATATCATTTATTTAGATTTTTGTTCTGTTCAGTCTCAGCTCAGTTTTCAAGTGATGTAGTGATGTTCATATTGTCCAATCGAAATTCAACTTAAGGTAAGTTTTGAGTTATAATTGATATATTATTTTCGTATTTTTAATACCTTGTGCAAAATTTCAAAATAACCATAATCATTAAACAAGAATATAGACATGTTCAATCCCAAAAATAAATATTAATTGACACTATGTATTGCATTACCCAAAAATTCAAATCACTCCAACATTAATGTATTTTTTAATTTTAGAAGAACATGAGTTACAAATACCAAAGTGGTAGTGAGAAGCGTAAAAAGGCAAAAGTAAGGGAAAATGAAAAAGAAAAACATAGAAACGCAATGTTGGCATTCCTCAAAAAGGAGCCAGAAAATCAACATGATCTTCTAGAACAAAAACAAACGTGTGTTTCAAAAGATGAGGAAATAAATGCTTCAACGAGCAACATTGGGAGTACCATCGAGATACAAGAACACGAAGACGCGGACGTTGATGGTAACGTCGTCGTAAGTACTTTGGAAATGATGGAAATTGATGAAGAAACTCCTCAACAAAGTGAATCTGCACCATTTCCATGTGATCTAGCAGACTAGCCTCAAAATATAACATCAGAATTTCAAGAATATGTTCTTAAAAACAGACCTGAACAAAATATTGACAGAATAAGTGGGTGTCTAAAACAATTGGATGGGAAAAAATCTAGATGCTTACAAAGTTCAACATTCTACAAATCTAAAGAAAACGGCGAAAAAGCCCTTCGTGAATGGTTGGTTTACAGTCCCAAATCGGACTGTGTTTATTGTTATGTTCGCAAACTTTTTTCGAAAAAAGATGCCAAGTTAAGTACCGATGGCTACACTGACTGGAAAAATGCGACTCAGTACTTGAAAAACCACGAAAGGTCTTCCGAACACATAACTTCCATCAGTACAATGATTACTAGAAGTCGAATGGAGGGAAGGATAGATACAGAAATAGAAAAAAGTTACTTGCAGGAGAAAAACTACTGGAAAAATGTTTTTTTAAAGGTTTTGTGAGATAAAATCAGCGTTAGTACAGCTAAATGACGATGCAAACAAAAAAAAATCCACCAGAACAGAAGCTGGAGATCTACTTCACAAAATGAACACATTTGAATTTGCCCTGATGACAGCAATTTGGAAAAGAATCCTAGACAGGATAAACTCCACCAATAAATCTCTACAAGAAAATCAAGCCAATCTAACTGCAGCTTGTACACTATATAGTGGATTGATTGAATTTGTCAAGCATTTTAGAGAACAGTTTGATGAAATTGAGGAAGAAGCCAAAAAAAATCAGCCAAATAATAATGTTTATAAGGATGAGATTTCAAGAGTTCGTAAGAGAAAGCAGTGTTTTGATGAAGGCCCTGCACAAGACATCACTTTGAGCGGTGCTGAGAACTTTAAAATAAATACTTTTTTTCCTATATGTGACAAGTTAATTTCGGAGTTAAAAATGAGAATGCAAGCCTATGATTGTGTAAATGAAGTTTTTGAGCTATTTTTTACTGAACCATCGGATGATAGATTTTATGTATCTATAAAAAATATTGAAAAATATTACCATATGGATGTGGATGCTACTGAAGATTTAGTGGATGAAATTGTACAATTCAAAGCCCTTTGTGATTCAAATGACATTTCCTCTAAAGACCCTCAGGAAATGTTGAAATTTTTAATCGATAACAATATTTTGTCAACCTTTTCTAATGTTGAGGTATTGTTGCGTATATATTTAACTATTCCTATCAGTAATGCTTCCGGCGAGAGATCATTTTCTACGTTAAAAAGGGTGAAATCATATTTGAGGAACTCACTGAATGAAGAAAATGTCTCATCTTTGGCCATTCTTAACGTAGAAAGCGATATTCTGGACACATTAGAAATTAATGGTATCATAGATAAGTTTTCTGAAATGAAAGTACGTAAAAAAAATATTAATTAGTTGTTTCTTTTATTGATAATTCTTTATTTTGTTCGTTGTACCCCAAAAGCAGAAATTTCTATTATTTTTATTTTTTGTTGTGTTGTTGATTTTGTTTGACAATTTCGTTCATAATAATTCAACCAATAGGATGTTACAATCTCATCAATTTGAACCAATCATAATCTACTTCCTTTGACAATACAGACCACGGTGGTGTATTGTCGCGGCAATACGACCACCGTGGTCTGTATTGTCAAATTTCCATAGTAACGATGGAAACTACGTGAACGCATACTATAAATTATTTGTTGTCAGAAAAAATTTAAATTTTATTTACGAAATTGTCAAACGAATTCCACACGATACTATAAAATTGTCGGTTAATTTTTAAACCATGGAATCTTCGTGTTTGTCGCCATTTAAAATCACCATTCGTGCTAAAGCACTCATGGTGATTTTAAGGGCGACAAACACTCAGTTCCAGTTTTAAAAATTATTGCCGACAATTTGATAGTCTCTTGTGGTATTATATATGAATATTGTTGAAATATTATCAGTTTTTTGTATTACCTATTTTATGTTTTTGTCCAATTAAAGTTCTTATTTAATTGTTTACAATCATTGAAACCATTTTTCAATTCATTTGAAAATTTAATTTTCATCAAACATTTTTTTCATGAAGAAAAGGTGCCAAAGGTAAACAGAAAAATTCTTATTGGAAAGTCGTATATATAGGATAGGGGGCCCGAAATTTTGCTTGGGCCTTGGGGCCCAATTGAATCAAAAATAGGCCCTGTACACTTATGCAATCCAAATATATGACAAGATGATTGTCCAAAAAGTATACAATCATCCAAATGACAACAACTTGGTGAAATGTCAAAAATAAATACCAGTCGGTTCGCACCAAATAACCAGTTGGTAATACTGCGTGTTAATCGCACAAAATACAAAATGTGGTTGACGATATAAAAAAATTATTATATCCAAAACGGAGAATTGGCTGACGAAAATATCGCTACGCTTTATTTTCTCTAAATCCGTAGTCACGGTGAAAATACTAACACGTACGAATTAAAATAAACTTAAAATCGAATAAAAATTATCGATTTATAAACTCGATCACAAAAATGTCGACTCTTCAGCTCGTCGTCAAAACCAAGACTGATCATTCTCGCATGCGCGTTTCATACTTCTCGTCATATCACGTTCGTTGTACAGGGCTTAGGGAAAGGGGCGCTTGATGTATGAATTTGAATTTAAATAAATTCAAATTTGTTGCGAAATTATAAAAATTTTGTAACATAATACATTACAATGTGAGGCGAAATTTTCTATATTTCAGCAACGAGTTTGGCGTGAGCACATTTATTACTTTTTCTTACTTTCCCATTATTCTAAAACCACATAAACAATGATTTGAATATTTTTATTTGGAGATTTCTTCATTTTTATATACATAGATTTATTGTTTTAATATTTCTTGCCTTTTCTCACAGTACCATCAAACCGACTATATCGTAGTTTTTGAAAGGTATAATTTGATTTCCATCAACAAGGACTATGTGGATAAAGTGGATATCGTTAAGAAATTTGTGACCAGACATGATGTCAAATATAACCTAAGTTGCCAGTTGTTACAAGATGTAGATGCTCACTTTGTAGACGTAAGGAATTTGATTTTTTAGAAAGTCTTAATATAAAATTAAATGTTAAACATTGTGACACAGTATTTGCCCCAGATTTCCTGGGTTGTCTTCAGGTATAGTACATAAGTACTGCCTAGATACATACTCATATATTAATTACACTTTTGTCGAAGTTTTGAAAGTACATATACACTACCGGTCAAAAGTTTGGGTACACTTGAACTTTTTTTAAAATATAAAAAGTTTCACTACAAAATTCCACTTAAATTTGAAAAAATTTTGCACAGAATATCATTTATTAGTCATAAATCTAAAAATCTTTCAAAAGCTTCCCGCACGTGTCCGGTTAAACAGAATTTCAAAAAAAAAAACAAAAACCGACTTCAAAAAAAAAACAATACAAAAAAATTGCACTAAAAAGTAAAAAATAATTAGAAGTTATTAGAAGAAGATTTAACAGAAATTAGAAGTATATTTTTACAGTGCTGAGCATAAAAATTAATGTATTACGTCAATAATATACAATTATTGTTATTTTTGGAGTCGGTGCCAGCCAAGGTTAACAAACGTGTATTAACGAAGTAGCGGAGTACCAGTAGGTATACATTTTATATCACTTTGACTGCAAAGAGTTTCACAGTCGACAAGATCGCAGGCGCTTGGCGTTAAACAACACGACATCGGTATTGCTACATTGTCGTATTAATGTGATTTCAAATACATTTTGTAAATTTCTTAACAGCTTGGCTGGCACCGACTCCAAAAATAACAATAATTGTATATTATTGACGTAATACATTAATTTTTATGCTCAGCACTGTAAAAATATACTTCTAATTTCTGTTAAATCTTCTTCTAATAACTTCTAATTATTTTTTACTTTTTAGTGCAATTTTTTTGTATTGTTTTTTTTTGAAGTCGGTTTTTGTTTTTTTTTAAAAATTTTTTTATTTCTTGCTTTTTAGTGAATCTTGCGTTCCTTAACTGATTTATCGAAAGCGAATATGGGTAGACCTACTAAACGCGCTGCCCATATGCGACAGCGCCGTTCAAATGAGACAAGCGAAGAAAGGGCGAAACGCCTATCTCAAAGTTGAAAATGCGGGCTTACAACAAATATTTTATAATTGACAATACGGGAAACGGAATACGGGAAAAATTATTGGCGACAAGATTTACAGCGCATCTACCGGCCTGAATTGTCAATTAACACGTACAAATTGATCCAAATATAAATTATAAAGTTGTATTGGTTTTCTGTACTTTTTGGTAATTTTAAAAATATTGTGCAACGCTACTGACTATCCGTCAATGTCATTTAATTTTTAAGGTTAACATTATAATTTTAAAAATATTGTGCAACGCTACTGACTATCCGTCAATGTCATTTAATTTTTAAGGTTAACATTATTATGTCGAAGTTGTGCCCCCTATTCTCGAGCCGCTACTGACTATATGTAAATGTCATTATTTAATTAAACTTGTCATACATTATTTTAATTTATAACTTGATTTTTGCTAATTTTAAAAATATTGTGCAACGTCACTGACTATATGTCTGTCAAAGTCATTTAATTAAATTTCTAGTGTCAAAATCGCAACGTATCATTATTTAATTAAACTTGTCATACATTATTTTAATTTATAACTTGATTTTTGTATTGTGCTACGCCACTGACTATATGTCTGTCAAAGTCATTTAATTAAATTTCTAGTGTCAAAATCGCAACGTAACTATGACAACGACGTTGACCTGAAGTGTTTAATTGCAGATGACCGTCTTATTTAATTTATAAAAACCAAAGTACTCAACCGATTTTGATGAAATTTAAATGGGACCAATCTGAAACTATATCCTTTCGAATTGTGAAAACATTTTGAAAATCGGTTAATAAATGACGGAGTTATGAGGTAACAAACATAAAAAAAAAAAAAAAAAAAAACATACAGACGAATTGATAACCTCCTCCTTTTTTGAAGTCGATTAAAAAGTTCCCAAATGTTAGGTGCATGTCAGTGGCCCCCCCAGTTTCGAATTTTTTCATGCACCTCCAAATGTTGGGATTATAACAATTTCAGGTAGTCAGCCCGCACCGGGAACTATTGAACGAATTTCAATACTTGCAATTGTTTCCTAATTTTTTTTTTAATTTTATGGTAGTAATAAACCAAAACATTGGATATACTTACCGTAAGGCCCTTTCAAGTTGCAAATATAAAATAAGCTGTATTCAAAAAATTAATAACATTTGTTTATTTGTTACTAATTGAAACTGTGAAAATTAAATTGTTGTAATGGCAAGAAAAAATCAATTTAGTTTAGAAAGCGTAGTGCAGTTATTGCTGTTTACAAAGACAAAAAAATTTTGAGTGATATTGCAAAAAAACTGAACTTATTGCTGAAGGGTGTACAATACACTGGCATGCGCTTTACAGCTACTGGCAGTTTAAACAATGAAAAACGAAATAGCAGGCCAAAAATGACTTCAAACCAAGAATATTTATTTATACTAGCTCTAGCAAGCAAAAAAGACGACTGGCAGCATCCGAAATAAGGGCATAGAAAAATTATTTTAGACAAAACCCAGTGTTAGTTGCACAGTTAATAGAAGGTTGGGGGATGCTGGACCTCAACACATGAAGAATCGTCCTAAACTTTTATATTTTAAAAAAAGTTCACGTGTACCCAAACTTTTGACCGGTAGGTATTTCGGTCGTAGAAAAAGTGTTCCTTACTAAGCAAATTTTTGTATTACTTATAAGTGGGCAGAATCTCTTAAGGAGGTTCGGTAATACACCATATTATTATGGATATACATTTACATATACATATTATGGATTTACATTTTTCTTAGTATCCTTAAATAATAATTGATTGCATAAAAGGTTATTTTTTCAGTTGCATATTGAAGCAAGAAAATTCCAAAGTAATGAATACCGATTGTTTCCATTTAATTATACCGAAAATTCATGTCTTGCTTTGAATTTCCCGAAATTTGGCGACCAATTGAAGAAATATGATACTAATTTTAAACGAACCTGTGATGTTAAAAAGGTAATTTTGATACAATTTTCATGATTAAATATCGATATTTGCATTAATGGCTTTGTTTTAGGGTCACTATTATGTTAGAAACATTTACGTAGATGATTCCGAATATCCACCGTTTGCGCCAAGGGGACGGTATAAGCTTACCATGCACCTCAGCTACAACAAAAGTATTCTTTTAGGTGCTGCTGAATATTTTATACAAATAAAACCAACCAATCCTTTAGAAAGAACTATTGGAGCATAATAATTATGTAATATTTATTGCTCGCCTATACAAAACGGCGACCCTGTATTTATTATATTATCGTAAAGCAAATTTAACAATTAATGGTTTTTATTTTTTTAATTTTTACCAATCCAAATTATATATTTTCTATTCAAGATCACGATAGAAAATCACTTGCATCGGTAACAAACATGAAACTAATTAAATATCGTTTTGTGGAAAAAAATTTTTAATTGAAAAATAATTTATATTATAGTATTTGTATTATAACGATATTAACAGTCAGTCAGTATAAAGAACTTCTTCTTCTTCTTAAAGTACCGTATCCGCTCAGCGAACGTTGGTTATCAACTTGACCGAAGTCAAGATGACTTAACTAGAGAAAGAAATTTAATGGGGTGGTTTCCCGTTGCCTTCCCCATAGCCCACAGATTTATATTGGGCTTGAAGTTCACAGCAGTATATCCGGCGCGACTAGGTATAGAACCACGGTTTCCCGCTCGCTAGTCTGCCGGTGTAAGCTTAACGCCACACTGCTGGTTTGTATAAAGAACAAATTTTAAAAATATCAAAGAAAAATTGCTAAAATTAAACAGTAGGTTGGAAGAATTCGTTCATTATCGCTAGTGGACATCGATCCTAGCAGCGATGCAGCATTTCCTCTTTGTGTGCACAAGTTGATTCTCTGTATCACAGAGCTTTTTGCGAGGCTATCTCCCATTAGCAACGACCGATCTTTTTTCATCATCGTCAGGTCATTTTTCACTCATTTTCATTCATCACGTGAAATATCAGTAGGCTCAAGGATGCAGGAAATGTTTGCAGTGGGAAAAGGGGTCGTCTATTAATTTCATTAAGTGCAGCATGTCTCGATAATCTGCCTGCACTTTTTTTTAAATAAAAACCAATCTCTCATATAAAAACTTTTAATCTTTACTGTTTAATGGAACCCCTAATTCCAAATCAGGCGTGTAAAAGACTTCATGCAGAAAGTCTCGGTGAGAATTGAAGATTAAACCTCCACTCCACAATCCCGTAGGATATTGGGCCAAAGTTTAGGAGTCAGGTTCAACCCCAAACGCTCACCTAGACTATCGTAATGAAGTCGTAGTGAAGAAGAATGAAGTAATGAAGAATGAAGAAATTTTAGTTTATTTAAAAACAGGTGGAAATTTTATTTTATAGATATCGGTCTAATTTCTGATTTTCTCAAACTCAATAAAACTACCAATAAGATATCTATGTAAGAAATACCAAATTATTGTCACCGCCCGAGTTTTTCCTTCTATACGCCACTGATGAGATCTAATAAGATCGAAACATGTACAGATTTCATAAGGAAATCGTATAAAAACATTTTTTATTTAGAAATTTTTTCATTTTCACTTGGAAGAACTCATGTAAAAAGCTATATTTCGTTTATTATAAAATTAAACTAATTTTATGAATAAAAAGCTATTTTGTAATTTAAAAAAATAATTTTCATTTTTAAATAATTTTATTTCCACCTCAAAAGCTTAATTTTATGGAATAAAAAATAATTTGTCATGCAAAATAAGTAGTTTATTTATTTATTTATAATCGAATCCTCTTTTACCCTAAAGTGTAGAGGCTGTACCTTTTCTTTTTTTTTCTTGCATGGGAAGGGGGAAACCTTGCATAGGCACCACCCCATCAGGGGTGGTAGTGTGAGATTCTTACTCACTAAAACCCCCTCCCCGACGGCAGCGGGATTAACCTTCTCGGCATCACTTCCGCTGCCGTATGCGATTTTATATACTCGGTGTCTCTTGGGTAGTTTGAGCCCCCCCGGGGTTGCGGGGTTTGTGTCCGGGAGTGCGTGGCACTGACACCTGTTGAACTTCAAGTTTTTTAGCGACCCGGTAGCACCACGCACTGTGGTAGAGGCTGTACCTACTACATTTTATGTTTACAATATAAATCTCCGCCATTCTTCTCTGTTTTGTGTGATACTTCTTGCTTGTTCCCAAGTAACTCCTTTACTTCTAAGAATTTGTTGAATTCCATCATTCCAACTTTTCGTAGGTCTGCCTCTTCTCCTCCTTCCCATTGATCTAGCCATCCACGTCATCTTCACTGGCACATCATCACTCATTCTATTGATATGTCCAAACCATCTGAGCTGTTGTCTTTCTATTTTTGTCTGGGCCGATTCTATTCTCAGTCTCTCTCTAATGTCATCGTTTCTGATTCGATCCCTTCTACTCAGTCCCTCGACTCTTCTTAAGTACTTCATCTCGCTAGCTTGCAGTTTACTTTTTGTTCTGGTATTTACAAGCCATGTTTCGCAACCATAGGTCAAAATCGGTAGATAAATCGCTTTATATACAGTCAGTTTCGTTTGTTTCGATATCTCCTTTTTATTTATTATCGTTTTTTTCAGTGTTCGGAATACTCTTGCCGTGGTACCAATTCTATTATTGATATCCGCTTCATATCCCCCTCTACTCTCCAATATCGCACCCAGATAATTAAACTTCTTGACCTGTTAGTTCCACCTGTTTATATCCAATTGTAATGTTCGTTGTTATGTCTTCTTTACTTACTACCATAACTTTCGTTTTAGAAGCATTTATTTTCATATTTCTCGAACTAAGTTTTTCACACCACCTGTCAATATTGTGTTGGAGATCCTTTTCATTACTTCCAAAAATCACCTGATCGTCCGCGAATGCACATTCCGAAATCTCTATCCTTTTCATATTTCTGTACCCTATCTGTAGCTTCCTAGTACATAGCTTAGTGTCTTTTATTATATCATCCATTAGTACATTGAACAGTAGGGGACTCAGCACTCCCCCCTGTCTCAATCCTTCTATTCTTTTCTAATCTTTTGGTATTCTTCCCTGGCACCACGACAAGTTGAAAATTCTGTGTAGTTCCGACAAACCTTGATCACCCATATATTTTATCATTTCAGCTCTAATACCGTCATGTCCAGCTGCCTTGCCCATTTTCATTCTTCTAATAGCGTTCTTTATTTCATTTACTGTGATTTCGTTGTTTTTCATTTCTGTTTTTGCCACATTCAGCTCTGGTACATACTCTTCACTTGCTTCCAGTAGATCCGCGAAATATTCCTTCCACCTTTTCATTATGCTTCTTTCTTTAGTTAGTACCAATCCATTGCTGTCTTTTATATGTTTCAGTGGGCTTTGTTTATTTTGTCTCAAATTTTTCAATATTTTGTAAAACATTTTTTGGTTTTGGTTCTTGTTATTTTCCATATCTCTACCAAATTCTTCCCACGATAACTTTTTATTGTTAAGTACTAATTGTTTGGTTTTTAATCTCTGTTCTTTGTACTTCTGGTAAGATTCATCAGTCTTTTGTGTCAAAAATTTCTTTCATTTTATTTTCTTCTTTTTAACTTCTTCCTTTAGCTCATGATTCCACCATGGTGTTTGTTTTTTGTTTCTTGCAATTTTTGTTGTGCCACATATTTCTTTTGCTGCTTTCAGAATTGCTTCTTTAAATAGCACCCAATTACTTTCAATGTTCTCACTATCCTTCCCAAACCCGTCGTTTAATTCTTCCTCCACCCTCTTTTGATATTCCAGTGCTAATGTATTTTCTTTTAATTTGTATGCCGTGATTACTTCCTTGAGATTTACTTCTGCACTACTGTTTATTTCTATTACCTCCTGGGTTCGGCATTCGATTCTTCCCACCAACAACAAATGATCGCTGCCAATTTCATGTCCTCTACGCACTCTTATGTCCTTCACCAGACCTCTGTTCTTCTTCTCTACCAATATGTAATCTATTACTGATTTTTCGTTCCTACTTCTTTCTATTATGCGTGTATATTTATGGATCTCCTTGTGTTTGAACCAAGAATTGCCAATCATTAGGTCATTTATCAAGCAAAAATCAATTATTCGCTCTCCGTTTTTGTTCAGGGTTTGTTCGCCGAATCTTCCCGTCACTTGTTCGCAACCCAGATTTTTATTTCCTATTCTCGCATTGAAATCACCCGCAATATACACTTGACCTGTTGCATTTTCTAGCGTTAATTGTAGTTCTTCCCAGAAACGATCCTTTTCTGCTACTGCTGCATCTTCATTTGGACCATAAACACTGATTATTGTTGTAATTTGCTCCATTTGTATTGTTACTGTAATTATTCTCTCTGATATACACAACCAGCTCTTAATATGGTTCTTAAATCTCTTCCCTATCAGACAACCCACACCTCCCGCCGCTCTTTCCTGTATTCTTACTCCGCTATATATCAAAATCAAACCATCTCCAATCTCAATTATTCCATCTCCTTTCTTTTTAGTTTCAGTTATTGTTAATACTTCCAGTCCACAGTTCAAGAATTCCTCTGCCAATTCATGTTCTTTACCATTTAGCTCTCTAACTTTCCAAGTTCCTATTTTCCAATCACAAATTTCTTCTTCGTTTGTCCGAAAATATTGTTCCGTCCATTTTGTTCTGTTAGTTTTTTGTTCTGCTGTTACCTTCTAGGGATTTCACAATTTTTTCCTCTTGGCTGTCCCAATCCCAACGCTCACGATTTATAAATATCTTTCTATATCCCACCTTTGTGAGATTTCCCTTCTCTCTCTCTGCCCTTGTAATACTTCTTAAGCCAGCCTGAACTTTTCTTTCTTCCGCTGATAGGTCATCTTCAATGTACTTTCTTGTACCTTTCAACTTGTTTTTATTTTTCATAATCTCCATTTTCTCTTGCCATGAATTCATTTTGACCAGTATAAATGGGTTAGCAACTCCTGGTTTTATCATTTCGGCCGCTTTTATTGTTGTGTTAACTCCAAGTTCTTGTTTTAGGAACTGATCCACTTCCTGCACCAATCCTTGTTCGTTCATAGGTATTCTTTTTATCACTATGTTATTTTTGCTTTCCCTACCCTCTAGTTGTTGAACTCGATTTTCCAGGGTCCCCAGTCGTACCATAAGATTTTTATTTTCTTCCTTCAGCTTATTGACTTCCTGTTCGTAAGTTTTTTGACCATTTTTTATTTCACTCACATCAGCCATCAGCTGTTTCATCATTCGAGTCAGCTCCTCCATTTCTATTTCTGCTACGGTTTTATATAAACGTGGTGATCTTGATGTCTTTTTACTTTTATTGAATATGTCGTAACCTGCCGGTCTTTTCTTACTTTCTTCGGTGTTCGATCCGTCGCTATCACAGCCCGATCCCCTGAACATACCGTTTTAGACTTGTAAATTAGTTCATATTCATTAATTTAGAAAACTCGCTTTTTTCAGTTGAAAAGCAATTTAACAAGTAAAAAAATTACTTTTCAATCATAAATTCTTTGATTTTCACTTAATTTTATCAAACCAATTTTTATTTTAAATTCTTGTTCTAAATTCGAATTCGTTGATGTTTACTTGTTTATCTTCCAGAAATTAATTACTCATATAAAAACCTAATTTTAACATGATATTTAATTGGAAAACTTAATTTTTTCAAGTTAAAACGAATTTGTCCTAAAATCCACTAGTTGAAAACTCTTCAATTTTCTCATTGAAAACTTAATTTTAACGATTAATCTACAACTGTCTACTTAAAACTTTAATTTTAAATGGTAAATTCTTTGATTTTCATTTAGAAAACTTAATTTGCTCAACTAGAAACCAATATTCATTTAAACACCTATTTTTTAATTGAAAATTTTATGATTCTCACTTGTAAATGGCAATTTAATTAAATAGAAACCGATTTTTCAATTAAAGTTGGTTTTCCTCTTTGATTGTCACTTGGAAAATTTAATTTAATTAAGTAAAAATCAAGTTTTCAATTAAGATATTGGTTTTTAATTATAAATTTTATGATTAATTCATCAAATTCTTTGATTTTCACTTGGAAAACTTAATTTTCTGAAATAAAAACTAATTTTAAAATTAAAACCAATTTTTCAATTAAAGCTGGTTTTCAGTTGTATTCTTTTCTTTGATTTTCACTTGTAGTATTTAATTTAATTAAGTAAAAACCAAGTTTTCAAGTAAAATACCGGTTGTTAATTATAAACATTATAATAAATTTATCAATATCTCAATTTAACAATTTAATTTAAATAGAAAATTCTTTGATTTTCACTTGGAAAATATAATTTAATTAAGTAAAAACCAAGTTTTCAATTAAAAGACTGGTTGATAATTATAAATTTTATGATTAATTCATCTATCTCAATTTAAAAATTTAATTTAACAAGAAAATTCTTTGATTTTCCTATGAAAACTTAATTTTCTTATGTAAAAATTAATTTTCATTTAAACACCTATTTTTAATGGAAATTCTATGATTCTAACTTATATAATTTAATTTAATTAAAATGAAACCAATGTTTCAATTAAAACTGGTTTCCAATTGTATATTCTTTGATTTTCACTTGGAAAATTTAATTTAGTTAGGTGAAAACCAGGTTTTCAATTAAGAAATAGTTTTTAATTATAAATTTTATGATTAATTTATCAATATCAATATCTCAACTTATAAATTTAATATAACAAGGAAATCCTTTGATTTTCACTTGGAAAACTTAATTTTCTCAAGTAAATATAATTTTAACTAAAACACCTATTTTCCAATGGAAAATTTAATTGACTTAAATTAAAACCAATTTTTCAATTGTATATTCTGTGATTTTCCCTTCGACATTTTAATTTAATTAAGTAAAAACTAAGTTTTCATTTAAAAAACTGATTTTTGATTAGAAACTTTATGATTAATTTATCAATAACCCGATTTAAAATTTAATTTAACTAGAAAGTTCTTTGATTTTCGCATGGAAAACTTAATTTTCTCACGTAAAAGCTAATTTTCATTTAAACACCTTTTTTATAATGGAGAGTTATGTGCTTCTCACTGGGATAATTTAATTTAATTAAATAAAAAACCTTTTTTTTCAATTGCAAATTGTATGATTCTCACTTGGAAAATGTAATTTAATTAAATAAAAAGGAAGTTTTCAATTAAGAAACTGGATTTTAATTATAATAAGGAGGGGGGCATGCGCCTTTAATCCCTCTCTAGCTATAGGCCTGATCTACCCCCATCTAACCCATAATTGCCAATAACTGAATATTTTGTAACAAGTAATAAGAGTATCATTGCCGCGAGAGTTACATTTAGAAATAGATGGTGATATCCTCCGGGTACCAATTATGCCGATTTAAGGTTAAAACTAATATGGATCCTTACGTGATTGATTTTGGGTTCACCATGAAGGAAATCGCATGCCTTCTCCAGAATATCATTCAATCCCAGGTTATTAAAATCGTTGGCCAACCGTGGTAAGACTTCCAGGTAGTCCAATCGCTTCCCATTTCAGTCCGTGACGGGCACCGTGATGGCTCTTGAGGGTTTTTGGCCAATTCAAACGTGATGTAATTGTGGACACTCGCTGCCTCTTCATCACAAACCCTGCAGTCTAGAACCTCGCCCATCTGTGTTTCGGTTGCAAAGGCAATGTCCAGTATGGAAGTGAAACTAATTTGCCCTCTAGTTCCTGTGAGCGGGGAGTTCCATTCCTGGGTTTTGACGTTAAAGGCCCCCTTCAATCAGAACTGGTTTTGATTGGATTTTTGACGATTTTCCCCTGCAACCTTGTCTTGTCGTCCGCGCTGCCTCTTTCCGATTTTATTAGAACGTCGCCGCCTCTAGTCTTTGTTAGCCTATTTATGGTGGTCTTGTTTTCCATCAGGCAGTCCTTCACTGTCGTGAGTATGTCCTTGTAGATGAAGGTTTCTGATGTTTTGATGAGCATGGCCGGTGTTTTTTTCGTTTGGTCGTTTTTTTGAGCTCACTTCTTGGTGTTTGCCCTACTTTGCTTACGGCGTTTGTAATGGTCGATGAAGTCTACTTCGTCTTCCTTACACTCACTTCCCTGTGTGGACGTGAATGGCGGTCAGTTGGGCGACAGTGCTCGCGGAGACTGGTCCATTTATGGCCTCAAACACTTTGGATGGGGTCTTCCTGGTGACTCTGACTTTTGGTGGTTCGCCATCACTCAGGCCTGTCATGCTTGGGGACTGGTTTATAAGTATTCGCTGGCCCTCCTCTTCCACTTGAGATATGTTTGTTTATAGCTTACCATCAACGTTCTCTTGTGCCACCAGAACTTGCAGGTGGGCCGCTTGGTCCGGAGGGAAGGATGGCTCGAATTGGTGTTCGTGTATGGATTCCAAGGAGCTTTGGAATAGCTCCACTGCTTTGTGCATTTCGTTTAGTTTTCTGGATGCCGGTTTGTATATTTTTGATGACATCAGCCTGTGAGGCTGAGCTCTGGATTGACGTCTTAAATATAATATTAAGGAAGACCAATTTTTAATTTCCTCAAACTCTCGGACACAGATTTGTTTTTGGAGGGGTCTATAACGCGAATTGCCAGCAATTGCGACTCTAGAAGGAGGAAGTGGCTACTGAAAACTATCAACGCAAACAACAACGCACACCTGTCGACAGGTCAATCTACATATTGACCTACTGACAGAAATAAATTGCCAATACAAGAATTATGTACACGCTCAATCCTATCTAAATTTATCAGTGGATCAAATATTAATTTATACCGGGTGACCGGCGGAATACTGAACATAGGGAAATAACATGGGAAATTGATTTTTTCTAAATTCCTGCTTCCCATTATAACTGATATGAATAAAAAAATACCAAATTAAAGAGATTTTTTTTCCGCGCCTAAAGATACCAAACACTTAATATTTTGTTTTTTAATTATTGTTAAAAAGTCGATAGTAAAATTAAGAAATAGCGCTTCTTAAAAAAATATTAACAGGCTGGGTCTTTGCATTACGTCTAATGTGCCGCATTGCTATTGTATGAAAGCCAAATATTACAAACAAAAGTTGCTGTGACAGATTAAAATTAATTTTGTTAACAATGAAGTGGTCTGTTGAAGAAAAAGTTTTCATGGTAAAATATTATTACAGCGGTAATAGTTTACGCCAAATACGTGACTTATTTTCTGTTAAATTTAATAATAGCCAAATTCCATCAATATCGGCCATACAGAATATAATTAAGAAATTTGAAGACACTGGTAATACTTCGACAAATTTAAATAAAGGTATTAACCAAAATTATTAATTGAAGTTGTCTTATCATTATTTTTTAAATAGGATATCAGAGAAACAACCATGAATTGGAAGAAACTATATTAGGTTTAATTTCTGCGAATCCAAATGCAAGCATTAGATCCATTGCAGCTGAGTGTAATGTTGGTAGAGAAAATGTTCCAACAATTTTAAAAAAGCACAAGTACCATCCTTTTAAATATCAATGTCATCAAGAAATATTTTTGTTTGACGAAGAATCCATGCTTGTATTTTGTGAGAAAATGCAAGAACTTGTTAACAGAAACCGAAACTTTCTGAAACAAATATGTTTTACAGACGAATGTACATTTACATTAAACAATGAGCCAAATATACAAAACCATCGCTATTGGGCTATACAAAATCCGAGACTAAATTTAATGACCGGCTCACAATATCCTCAAAAAATTAATATTTGGGCTGGCATTTATAATAACCGTGTTCTTGGTCCATTTGAAATACTTGGAAATTTAATTTCAGATATGTATTTAGATCTTCTTATAAATAATATTGGTCCTGCGTTAGACGAAATAGCTTCTGAACACCATGAGGTCTAGTTTCAGCAAGACGGTTGTCCAGCACATTTTGGGGTAAACGTTAGAGATTATTTAAACCAAGCATATCCAAATCGATGGATTGGTTGTGGTGGTGCTATAAACTGGCCAGCCCGATCTCCTGATCTGGCACCGTGAGACTTCTTTTTGTGGGGTCATATTAAAAGCAAAATCTATAAAACTCGTCACCCAAATATTGATTCTTTGAGGAACGCGATCTTTGCAGAATGCAATCAAATTACTGCTAGACAGCTAGCAAATGTAAGAGAATTATTTTATAATAGATTGGGTTACTGTTTAGTGCAGAATGGAGGGTTATTCGAATACTTGTTATAATATTATTATTATTTGGTTACTTTCGTTCAGTATTTAATAATCCAATTGATATTTTTCTTATTCTTGGGTTTTGTTGACTAAATAAAACTACTTTTAACTTTTAATATTGGTCAACTTGTTATAATACAATAATATTCAAATTGCGTTCTTATACTATATATATAATTCTTTTAATATTAATTCTTTTAATTTAAAATAATAATATAAATTTTTAATTATGATTATTATTTATTTCCGGGACAAAATGGATACTTCTCGTGTTTTCAAATTATTTCCGATATTAATTAAGCTGCATATACATATATAAATGAAAGCGGTTATAATTGACTAGTTCTCCAAATTTTAAAATGAAAGTAGACTAGTTCTCCAAATTTTAAAATGAAAGTAGTTCTGTGCCTTATTATATTTGTATTTTTGAAAATATCACTGTCGGTAAGAAATTTTCCATGTTCATATAAAAATACTCTTTATTAAAGTAAAATTGAGTAATCAACAAGAATTAAATATTATATCCAATAAATAACTAATTAATTAACTACTAATATCCAAAATTAAAATATTTTGTATTGTAAAAATTTTTACCAGTAGTAATTTCATCAGGAAAAGATATAAAAAAATTGCTATTCTCCTTAGTTTCCATTCTTGTTAACTTGAATTTGTTTGTTTTCAATTGCTTTTATTGAAAATTATTTTTCAAAATTTTGTTTTAGTTAAAGAATTTTTTGTATATTCAATTATTTAAAAAAATATAAATCCATTAAAAATAAATATAATTTCTTTTTGTTTTTTACAGTTTCACCAAACCGACTATTCATTTATTTTCGAGAGGTACAATATATTGTTTTACAACAAAAGCTATTTTAGAACTTTTGCCATAATGGAAAGATTTGCTACCAGATATGAAAAAAAATACAATGTCTCTGCATGCTTATTACAAGATTTGGATGCCCACAAAGTAGATGTAAGTAATTTGATTTTAAAAATTGTGACGGATTTTACCCTGTTGATCAAATGCTAATTTTATAAAGCGATTATAAAAGCGCATGATACCCGCGCCGAGGTGGGGATTGCTCAAACTGCGCAAAAGGACAGTCTTGTGTGAGCTCTCGAACGAGCAAGATAAGTCTGGGGTGAATTTTCAAGCGAAAATGTCGACTTATGTGTCTGCTGGGGAGTAATCATGGGATTTGGGTTCCGAAATTAACGGGATGTGGAGCGGAGGTATTCTTCGGAACATTGTTTGTTGCCGCAGACTCAGTAGGGGTCTGAAATATCTTCGTTGATGGGGAATGGCGGATTCTCCCCATATCGGACGTTTTTTGTCGATTCCCACTGCCCACGCTGTCTTTGAAGGAGTGGTATTCCGTTCATATTGGTAAGTAACAGAATTTGTGACTAATTATTTCACAGAGGGATACATTAGTCGACTCGTCAAATTTTGCTTCGAACACCTGGAGTTCACTGACGATTGCATTCACCCTTGGCTGATTAATTTTTTTTATGTTTTAACATTTTGGTTTTTCTTTTGCCTGATATATTTTTGATTGGAAAGTTTTGCCAAGATTACGATTAAGTTGCAGGTTTTGTATTTCTGCATCGTGGTGATAAAGGGCAATCTTATCTTTCACACTCGCACGCGTTTAAATTTTATGTTTGCAAAATTATTAATTATAATGTTTACCTACTTTAATGAATTTAAACGACGTATATTTTAACTGTAGGTACCATCGTGCAGAGCTGGCTTATTGCTAAGGCAAGGAGATTCCGAAGTGGTCGACATGGATTCAAATCTCGTATTTGAAACTTTATGTTCGATATTTTTTTGTGTTTATTTTTATTTATGTGTTTTTTTTTGAAAGTAGGTAGCGATGCACGACCAAAGTACAGGGTGTTGAGTTTCATCGGGGGCAGTTCCGCTTGGTTAATTGTTTGGAAGTTTGTAGTGGTTCCACCGTTGTGGGATTTTTAATGACCACTCGAACGTTCTCTTGGTTGATTCGGGGAGGGGTTCTTGATGGTAGTGTCTTTACTACTGTACTGGTCCTGGTCGGCTAATGCAATTACCATCCGACATCGCTAATATTATCACCTTAAGGCAACGACCATCTAGTTGCTACTTTATTTTTGTTATATTAGCAAAGCTGTTCCTTGATCTTCATCGGGGCATTCATTTGAGATGACCCACGGCCTTCACCGCCGCTACAACAAGCTGGTTTATACGAACATCAGGGCCCCACGCAAATTAAGTAGAAATTTATTTTCTGCGTGGACATACTCGTATCTGATCCGAGCTACCTTCTCATTAGAGATAGGGAGGACAGATTATGTTTCAAAATCCCATTATAAAATTATAAAATTTAAAAATAAATTTTTAAAAATACAAAATTTAAGGCAAAAAATTCGATCAAGCAAAAATTATTAACCAAAATATGCTATAAAATAAAAAGTAAATCAAATGTTATTTTTTTTTAGTTGCACATAGAAGGCAGGAAGTTTCAAAGTAATGAATACCGATTATTTCCATTTAATTACTCCGAAAATACATGTGCGTCTATAAATTTTCCCAAATTTGGAAATTATTTTGATAAGTATGACTGCAATTTTACACTTGCGTGCAATTTAAAAAAAGTAAGAATGTACAGTTCATTAGTAGAATGGTTTTCTTATTATAACTTTATTTTAGGATTGCTATAGTTGTCAAAACATTTATTTTAATGATTCTGAATATCCACCGTATGCACCAAGAGGAAGGTTTAAGCTTACCATGCGCCTAACCTACAATAAAAATATTTTGCTAACTGTTTCCGAATATTTTATACAAATAAAACCACGTAATCCTTTAGAAAGGACTATTGGAACATGATGATGAAATATATAAATAATTGTTTGCCTGCACTAAAACTCCTATTGTATTAAAATAAAGTAAATATTACTATCAAATCGTACTTATTAAATTTTTATTAGAAAATCAAACCAAAGGCGAAGAATAAAAGATAAAAGTCTGATTTTTTGATCTCGAAATACATAAATTAACATTCATTATTAGTACAAAGTGTTCCGTATAATTCAGTGCACCAGCACTGGTTGCAATTTTCTTTCCAAGTTGTTCCATGCTGGCACTCATTGTAAGTTCCCTCAACATGAGATATACTAAAAATTATATTTAATCAAAGGTGCCACAAATTATTTAGGACCACATACCAAGCTTTAAAGGTGCAATGTAAAGCCCCATTCATACAACTGCAATCGTTGCAATTGTTTTCCAAGTAAGGCACCCCATCCATGCATTCTAAAAAAAATTAAGTAAGTCTAGAAAAAACTACTTGGTTTTCTTTACAAAAAATTAAAAGTGGAAATATATTTTTTAACTTACTAAAATTTTCACATTTTGAAACAAAAATTAATGAACAAACAACCAAACAAGCAAGTTCGACCTTCATTGTGAACTTTTGATCTGGTTTGGAACATTCACATAAATATTATGTAGGCGAAACGCTTTAGAATGAGATAAGATTAACTCATTGATTCCTAAATATATGAAAAAGATAACAATATGTGAAGAGGACTGTTGTGATAGAATTATGATTAATCAAAGGAAATTGATTAAAATCACCACATCATTTCGCCACGTGAGCGCTGGCGTTCTTGACTGTCTGATGAAATCATAATTAAACCATTTATCTGTGCGATAACCCTAAACTTTTGCAACGGTTGTCGGATGGCTAAATGAAGATCTTCAGCATCAGCAGTTATATTGAGCAACATTGAAAATTATCATCATGCAGCTCCTTCCATTCCAATCTCTCTGTTACTCTCTCCATCCAACCATTCGTATTTAAAATGCAATTTATCGGTCTACTCACAAATAAATCCGCTTCATGCGGTTGCGTCATAGCGATCAGATAATCCAAATCTGTATTATTTGAAATTCCTGGGATATTCCAGAAATTATTTATTTGGAATTCATTGGAAATCACTGAAAATTACTTGGAATTCTTTGAAAATCGCTGGTGTTCCTTGTAAATCGTTGAAATAACTTGGAAATCGGGGGAGAGTTAACTATCTCTGACCAGCTGAAAACAAATTTCTTCAGTTCCACACTAAAGAATAGGCTTATTTTAGTCTATAGAGAACAATATTTTGCGAGAAATCTTTAAAAACAACCCCAATATCGACTTTTTAAAAGTAGGGAAATTAGCATCAAATAGGCCGCGCCCCTCAGGCAGACGCGATGAAATGCATCGACGTTCCCTTCGAATCGAATGAAATTTTTTCGCTCCGATTTAAATTTTTCTTTGAAATTCGGATAGGTGGGGGTGTGATTAGTAGATATTAGTAATAAATATTAGCAAAAAAATGGAAAATAACCCGTGTATTGCCAAAAAAGTGAAAAAATTAAATTTTTTTTAATTAGATTTTTGGGGTGTGCATTCGATTAGGAGGTTTATCCATCGTCAAAACTCACCCTTACGGGGCGCCGCTCCGCGTTGCACTCCTTCGGGGCGGTTTTGACCCTGGTTTACTGGGCTAAACATACGAGAAGCGCCTTCGATCAAGAAAACCGGGATGAAGAAAACCGGGAGCTTAGAGACCCTTGAAATAGCATTAAAAAGTATAGTTGCGGTATGGGGCAGTAAACTATAACGTTTCACCCCCAAAATATCGAATAAAACAGAAAATAAATCGATGTTACATGTACGAGAGACGAGCTGCATCTGCCGGTGCGAAATTTTCTAAGTGTTAGGGTCATTCATTCCACACGTACCGTCAATAAAATGACGACGCGCGGAATCTCGTTAGGATTTTACATGTAAATTTGCTAAGTTCAAATTCGATTTATTAAAAAGTTTGGGCCTAATTCTTGCAAAATATTTTTACAATTTGCTCTATTAACCATGTTCTTTAGTGTGTGGCAGAAGAAATTTTGTTTCGAGTGGTTAGAGATAGGTAACTTTACCCGGAAATCGTTGGAATTTATTGAAAATATTTGGAATTCAGAATTCGGTGTATTTAGGTATTTTGTTTAATTTATTTAAAATCACTTAAAATTCTTTAAAATTCGTAGGAAATCATTAGAATTGCTTAGAAATTGTTGGAATTCCATGGAAACGTTTTAGAATTCCGAATTCTGTGTATTTTTTTATTTATTTTAAATTCATTTGAAATCACTGGGAATTCATTAGAAATCGTAATTTTTTGTAAATGTTTCACAATTTTGAATTATGTGTATTTATTTTTAATTCATTTTGAATTCCTTAATTATACGATATTGTCACAAGTCTTTGTGACGGGGATCATTTATGCCTTTTTGCATTAAAACGGTTCCGAAAATTTAACATGTTTATTAAACAACTAACAACGAATATATACTACATACGCCTTAAATCTAATACTTAAAATTAATTCTTACATGTTTATTTGGGGGTGAAATCTTCTAACACATGTAACTACATTTTTTAAACATCTTTACACATTCAACTTTAACTACCGACCCACTTGACCTTACATTTCTCACCCTTTATCAAACCGTTTCCCCCTACGTTCAATTACCTCTCCAGAAAACTTTCCTATCAATCTGAATACTCATCACATTTTGCTATAATTGCTTAGGCGAGTCGTGTATTAATATTTTTATTTTATTATAAATGTGACATAACTCCCCCCTCTAAAAACGGCTGCCCAAAGTCGTTTCAAAAAAAAATTTCAATGGGCTTGCTTCAAAAATTCCTTTCAAAAATTCCTTTAAAATAAACTTAAAATTAACAAGTATGTTAATAACATACAATACCATACATATAAAAATACGATAACAAAAACAAAAATTTTGACAAAAAGTTTAAACAAAAAAATTCTTAATATTTATTATTTACCACGTCTCTCTAAAGTACAACAATATTATAATTAAAAAAAAACTTTATGAAAATTATAGCTTAACCGTACTGAAAATTCAAGCTCAAAGTCGCATCTTTATTTATAATTATTTAAAATTTATTTTAAAAGTATCTTTAAGATTATCCCACTTTGGTAATTTTTTAATTGACATTTTGTGGCTTTATTTCGGTTTGTTCAAATAAGCCTTTGCATAGTTGTCTGCTAACTCCATATAGGAATTTTATTGTTATTTATTTTTATTTAGTTAGTTACCTTTTTAAACATTTTATGTTGTAACGTTACTTGGTTTAGTGGTTATCTGTTTCAATTATTTTGACTTACAGAACTGTATCTGTCTGAACTTGTAATATTCAACACGTTTTAAAAAAAAAATTTTTCTATATTATTATTCGTAATGTCATTAATTGTTGCATCTCAGAGATTCGTACTCTAAATTATTGCTTTAATCCTATTACTTATTTTATTTACATTTAAAATTTACATACACTTATTTTATTTACATTTGGGACTTATTTACCTTTGAAATTTACTTGTCTTAGAAATTTATCTTCATTTTTACCTTTATGTACTTAAACATTTATTTATATTTGGAATTTACCCTATATGTGAATCAATTTGTATTTTCAATTATGTGCTTCTTTCTTTCGCCTTATTAATTGCCATATTTTTCTTCTACATTGTGCCTTTATTATTACATTTATTCTTTCCTTTAAATTCATTCATATCTTTTCATTCATTAATATCATTTGAATCCAATTTAATTGCCTTATTTTTATTTTACAAATATTTTGGCTGGATTTACTTTTTAATTCTTGTGCCCAACTTTTAAAATTAAAATTTCTAACAAATGGTGTCTAACTTTTAACTAATACGGTAGTTTGCCTTATTTTTATTTTACATATTTGGCTGTTAGATACACCGGACACTTTTTATTTTCGATTTGGTTTATCGATATTACAATTTTTCCTTGTGCCTTTCTTATTTTATCTAGAACGTTTCAATACCATTGTAAACAATCTATAGAGAAGGTGGTGGAAAGGTGTTAAAATTTTGGGCTCAATCATCACCAATTCTTCTACATAGATCGCTTTTACAATTTAGGAGCTCCTTTTGGCGATATACTTAATTCATAATTTATTCTAACCACTGTTATTCACTTTTATGTAAATACTCTGCTTTTCACTAACTTTTCCATTTTAGGCACTTTATTATTTTTCTTATTTGAAGGTTTTCTTCTTCCCCTTGACTGGATAGTCTTATTGGCGTAGCACTTTTTTATTTCACATTTTGGGTTTTTTCGAAATCTTCTAAACTTTTCGCGCAGCACGATATTTTTACTTTAATTTTCGAATGTTCAAGGGTTTTTTCTTTAATTTTTTAAACTTGACCTACTTGGTTAGGCGGTTTCCAACTCTCATTAAATTTTGATTGTTTATTACACTAGTCTAGATGACGTGTAGGTGGTGATTATAGATATGTTATTAATTGGTTGACCCATAATTATTTACGTTTTCTTCTATTCGAACGAACGCCTTAGTTACTTAATCCTGTGACTTCCAATTCCAAAAACCAGATATATTATTTGAGAAACTATACCATATGAACTCCATCAATGGAGTGATCAGGTCCAAATCGGAAATCCATGGTCCCTTTTCCATTTTTCGCAATTCCTGTTTTAAAGTTGTGGCTTCTACGACGTTCGGCCAATCCAATTTGGGTTTACCATTGTTATCCATTCCATATCTCCATAAATCCATTGTTAATATTAGGCTCATCACCCTTGGAAATGGTTTCCCTACTGTTCCTAGTGACTTTTTGACTGTATACATATGGATACCTATGATTATTTTGACTTGTTATCTAAAATCAGAAAAATTTTATAACACGCCTAACGTAATATCCTCTTTTGGCTCTTTTGTAAATGAATTTGTGAATAATTTTTTCTCCATTTTCCTCGTAGGTCGGTTTTTCCTTTCTACTTTCTAAGGTCTACAATGAAATACTTCTAAAACTTAAAAAATGTTATTGGCTTACTTCCTACACATATTATCACTAAATTAATATTAATATTATATCCATTTATCTTGTATTATAAAAATTTCTTATGATTTAAAAAAAAATTCTTTTTTTTTTTTTTCTTAAAAAATATGTTATGCCATAATGACCCAATCACCATTTAATGATGGTGTCTGATTTATCAGTTTGTTATCGTTGGAAAATCAGGAAAACTTGCGATTTAAGTATTTTGAATGACATCATATTTACAAATTCAAAATATAGAGATTGGTTCTGATTTATCAATTATCTTTGGAAAATCAGCAAAACTTGAGTAAAAATTGGAAAACATAAGCGCTTTACTTAAAATTTTCCACAGGAAAATGTGGTGAGATAAGTGATGCTGTAGGTAACTAATCTACTGCATCTCTTAACATGCACCCAGCAAAACACACGCCCTGTTTGGGTAGTTAGGTCAAAAGTCCGTATAATTCACTGTCCCTTTTTCCCGTTTTGGTACAGTTTAACGCCATGCTCCAGGGCGATTTAAAAAATTTATTTTATCATTATTTTTCATTTGTTTCATACTGATATTTTTATCAGTCAATTAATCAATCAGATTCATTAGATAAAAAATAATAATATATAATGAGATAATCGGACATTAAGGCATAACAAGATAATTTAACGTAAAACAATAAAATTGATCATATTTTATGGTATTTACCAAATTATACCATTTTAAATTTTTAGAACAAACTTTTGCTACTTTTTTAAATTCAAATTCCTATCTTTTGTTTTCAAGCGAACTTTCAAATCAATTCTCTTTATTTGGGTGGTTACAATTTATTTTATTAATCATATAATTTTATTTGCTATTTTGCGACAATTGGTTTTAATTATACTTTTTAACTGGTATTCCCATATTTTCTCCACTATTAATACTTCATAATACATCTTAAACCCTTAACTTTTATTTAGTCATTTTGGGTTCCCCATAAAATTCCTACAAATTCATCATAATAATTCGCCTTTGTTTCATAATTATTTATATTCATTGGGATACCTCTTTTATCAATAAACCCCTTGTCCTTTAAATTAGCCTATTAATTCTTATTCAATCTCAAATTCATTTTTTCCACCCAAATTTTTTAAATTTAATTTCCCATTTAAATAAGTAAATCATATATTGTTCGCATTTTTAATTTTAATAACGATAAAATTTTGAAACAATCGTTTCGTGGAATTATAACCAATGTATTGTATTACTAATTATTTATTATTTATTTATATAATTTATTACTACAATAAAATAAAACCCCCTTAAAATATCATTATTATAAAATTTCTAATCTCCTAAATTCAAATTTTGATTTAATAAAATTTTTGAGCACTTAAAGATGAAATAATAAATGTCATCTTTTATTTACGAGATAATTGTTGAAATTGTTCCTAATTACACCTTGTAATGAATAACTTATATAAAATCTATATTTAGTATTAACCAAACCCATTTAAAATATTACTATATCGGAATTATTGTTAATTCCTATTGTTTTAAATTAATACGATTTATTAAAACTTAAAATTGTTAAATTTACTTTTATAACTTTTTCTTTAAAATATGCATTTTAATCTTTACCTTATAATAATTAATTTCAAAATTACATCGTCTTATTTTCATAGACCTCATTCGTAACTTGACGATATAGCAAATAATTTTCAATACAAAAGTTAAAAAAAAAATTGGGTTAATTTTTATGTTTTCCCAATTGCATTCCTCAAATAAAATTTTTTTAATCAATTAATTGTAACCTTTCTTAATAATGTATGCATATACCTGCGTAAAAAAAATTACTAATTTTCATTTAAACAATTAAATTCAATATTATTGAATTTCAAATAACATTGTTAAAATAATTATTATACTTTAAAATATTACGAATTAAAATTTTTTACTTTAACACAGACAAAGAAAAATTTTTTTAATTTTTTTAAAACAAGCTGAATCACTACTTTTCCTTTCAAAAATTAAGGCTTAAAAAATGTTATTTATTCGTATAATTATGCCCTAAAATGATTTTAAAAAAATCTTTCATTTAAATGTGATTTCTGCATACTTGCTAGAGTTTGTCGAGTTGCATTATAATGCATTTTATGTAACGTCCGTGCGTTAACCTTTCTGAAATAAAAGATACGTATACCAGGCAAAATTGTTTGCATTTTTTATTTTCCTTTATCAAATTAAATTATAAAACTGTTTATTAATAAAAACAAAATTTACTTAATTTAGGACTTATTTATTTTATTGAATAGGCATTATTGAACTTTATCAATTTTATAAAAAACTTTTTAGTTTATTATTTTGGGATAATAACCATTCCAATAGCCAAAATTAGGCTGTAAATTTTTGTAACTCAACTATAATTTAAGCATTTTAATAAAAATTTATTATTAAATTATAATAAATTACGTATCAACTTGTAAGCAAGAAAAAATATGTAATCTAAGACATCATATCCTGACTTCGGTAGTCGACCTTTCTGAAATGTCTGTGTTGCATTTCACACACTATATTAAATCGGTACTTTTCCATTAGTTTAAAATTTGCAATTAAAAAAAACTTTGTAACCAAAATTTGTGATTAAAACCTATTAATTATATTCGAACCCTTATTATTTATAAACATGTTTACCGTAACAACAAAAATGCAGTCAATTTAAATAATAAAATAATGAATTACTAAAATTTACTTATAAAAAATTATTTATGAACTTTTTCAAGAAAATGCATTTTGGTTTGTTATTTGGGGAAATAGAATCGATTAACGTATTGCGTAAGTTTTTAAAATATTAATTATGATAATAATTTGTAAAACATTCCGTTTTATTTATTCTAAATGTGCGAAGCGGTAGGAACTGCATACGCCGGCCGGATTACCTGACCGCCAGCAACCATCATACTCGCCCGCTTTCTCATAAACTATATGTTAAATTAAATTATATTTTAAATAAATGTTTTTTTTTTTAAATCGGTCGCTATTCGGCGATAGCAACCCTTAAAATAACGCGACACTGTATTGCCTGTTAACCTTTGAAAAAAAAATTTATAGTCAATTTGATTTAAAAAAAAATTATTTTGGCAATTTATTTGAAGATAAATGCCTCAAAATGCCTGCCAAAACGGCACCTCCACCAATTTTGTCACAAGTCTTTGTGACGGGGATCATTTATACCTTTTTGCATTAAAACGGTTCCGAAAATTTAACATGTTTATTAAACAACTAACAACGAATATATACTACATACGCCTTAAATCTAATACTTAAAATTAATTCTTACATGTTTATTTGGGGGTGAAATCTTCTAACACATGTAACTACATTTTTTAAACATCTTTACACATTCAACTTTAACTACCGACCCACTTGACCTTACATTTCTCACCCTTTATCAAACCGTTTCCCCCTACGTTCAATTACCTCTCCAGAAAACTTTCCTATCAATCTGAATACTCATCACATTTTGCTATAATTGCTTAGGCGAGTCGTGTATTAATATTTTTATTTTATTATAAATGTGACAATATATCCTTGGAAATACGTGGTAATCATTGAAAAGTGTACGAATTCATTGGAAATCGTTGGGATTCCTGAAAATCATTACAATTTCTAGTCTCGAGTAAGCAAAGTTAAAATCTCGTTAATCCATTCGTATAGCTACAGATGAAAATAATTTTAAGCATTCGGATTCGTTTTTTAGGCAGGATGCATGCGAGGGGATCGATAAAACGGCCCCAGCAGCGCGCATTCAGAAGGCTCTGTCTAAGGACCACTCAAATACTATTGGACTTATAAAACAGTCCAACGGTGCTTATACTGAGAACATCGTGGAAAGTTTAAATGTGTTGCTAAAAACACACTTTCCTGGATCCACGGTAATGGCGACAACAAACCAGATGCATGAAATATCCCCAGCTAATGGAAATCTACATTCCAGCAGGGATAGCAGAAGGTTAGCAAGAGAAATCTTTACTTTGGAAAAAGTAAAATGGGCAATAAATAGTTTTCAGCCCTACAAATCACCTGGATGGGACGGAATCTTTCCGGCTCTACTCCAAAAAGGAATAGATTTGATCGCTCCATGCATAACAGCAATTTTCAAAGCTAGTTATGCAATGGGATATATACCCACATCATGGAGGAGGGTGAAAGTGGTATTTATACCAAAAGCGGGCAGAAGGCCTCCTGAAGAGGCTAAATCTTATCGCCCAATCAGCCTATCCTCCTTTCTCCTCAAAACGATGGAGAAAATTGTTGATAACTATATAAGAAGCGAATCCCTCAAAAGGATGCCGCTTCATAGAAATCAATTTGCCTACCAACCAGGCAAAGGTACGGTGGATGCACTTCACCACCTTGTAAGAGAGATTGAAAAATCTCTCGAAACAAAAGAAAATGCGGTCGGAATATTTATAGACTGTAAAGATATATTATGTTTAATCTAAATGCATTTTTAAAATCATGGAATTTTTAAATAATAGCATTTAACATAATGCACGATTGGTTGCATACCGCTCCAGGCGTTTTTGAAAATTACAGTTTGCTGCAAAAATTAGAATCTGATAAAACAAAGCATGCAATTATGTTTAACATTTAAATATACAGAGGCAGTTGGTGAAAGGCTGACTTTCTGAAATCTTCACCCTTCCTACAAGAAGGGTCATAAAATTTTTGCAGAAAGGATACCGGTAACCGATTCCGATCCGAAAGTTAGATATCCGTCCGAAAGTATCTGACTGAAAGATCATCCGTCCGGCCGATGCATTGTTTATGTTCCTAGACATTGTACTCGACATTTCCAAATCCTCCGCTTTCGTTTATGTCTCTAGACGTTAGTAATTTCCATCACGTGGTTGTTTAAAGTTCTAGACAAGCATACTCGCTGCTCCGATCCTAGCTTGCGTTTAAGTTTCTAGACGTTAGTAAACCCCGTCCAGGTGATTGTTTACGACTCTAGACATTCACGTCCATCTACGGAAAAATCCTGTTGAATAAATTAGTTCTCATCAAGAATTAATGTTTACCTGTGATAAGCAAATCTAAGTTGCTTCCGAAGTCAATTTATTGACTTCCACCGTACGTAAAACTTTCAAAGTTCCGAGTAAGAAAAATCACTTGTATTGATTTTTCCCGATTAATCTTTTTACCGAAATCTTCAGTAGCTTGAAACAGATTCCGCCGTCAAATAAACTCCGATTAAAGTAAAATTGTTTTATTTCATTCTCACAAGTAGCAAACTGATTTGATTTGATTTAAATTCAATATTAACTGTCAACATTATTAAAGGTTATGTTATTTTGTATGTACATAATCCAGTGCCGTATCCTGTTAAATTTAAATTCAGAATAAAGTAATTAAATTGTAAAGAAAACCATTTTTTTTGAGGTAAATTATATTGTATATAATTCAGTAAATAAATCCTGTGTTAAAGTTTCCGAAAAAAATCAGTTGTTTTATTTTTTAGTTTAAAGTTTACCTATAAAAACTTTTGGCGCTCGAGTTTAAAGAAGTAAGTGCAAAAATCGACAAGACGTCCTAAAAACCCTGGCTACCCAAAAAGGCAATTTGAACGACCTAAAAAATCGTTACAAATTTTGACGCCCTGTGCAGGGACATTTTTTTGGTCACTTACACCGAGTTAAAAGCTGCTGTTTTCGGTCAAGGGAATCAATCTAATACCTATCTCCCTCCGATCCCCGATTAAAATTTTTTGTTTTAGAAATGAGTCTCGCTGCAGAACCAAATCTAATCATGCTGAAGACCCCGGAACCGCAGAGAAAGGAAGCCAACCCTCTGGACTCACCGAATCCCGCCGAAACCAACTTCGCATGGTTGAATGTGTTGAAGAAGCCGTCTCTCGTCGGTTTGGCTACCGATTGCGGACTCGTCCCCTACGGTACTATACCAGAATTGAAGGAAAGAGTAAAGGAATGCTTCTTAACCGGGAAAGGAAAGAGACCCACCATTACTCTTCCAGGAGAAACCAACAAGCCCGCCGAGATAACAAGATCCCGTATGAATCCCGCCGAAGTATGCAATACTGTCCGGAAGTGGAATCTCCGATTTGATGGAAAAGAGGATCCCATCTCTTTTCTAGAAAGAGTAGAAGAGCTAAAAGAGAGCTACCAATGGCCAGAGGAAGAGCTGCTATCAGCACTGCCAGAACTTTTTTATAGCAAAGCCCTGCTGTGGTATCGAAATAACCGAACCGACTGGACCAATTGGCAGCAATTTCTGGCCACCTTTCGCCAACATTATTGTCCCGACCATAATCGCTTACAACTGGGAGCGGACATACTAAATAAAAAACATACCACAGAGCCAGTCTTGGACTATATCACCGATATGCTGACTCTGATGAGAAGGTATGGCCGATACTCGCCGACGGATCAAGCCGAGATCATCCATAACAACCTACGGCCCGAATTCAAAATTACGATAAGGAGGAAAGACTTCTCCACCGTACCCGAACTAATCCTGTTAGCGCAAGAAACCGACCGAACGCTACAGGAAGCAAAGAGGAGACCCTCGAAAGGCATCCCGGTCTTAGCCCTAGAAGAGACATCCGACAGACTAGAACCGACCCCGCCGAATCGAACCCACATCCCACCAAGGTACGATAGGACTTCATCCAGAAATACCACTCCCGGCGACAGATGCTTTCGATGTGGAGAGACAGGCCACTGGAAACATCAGTGCCAAGGAACACCCCGACTAAGCTGCTCCCGATGTGGGAAAAGAGGTATCATGACCCGAGACTGTCATTGCCCAGCCCGTTCGGGAAACGAACCGGGTCGAAGGAATTAAGGAGACAATCCTTCCACCGACCGGCCATAGTCTCCTCCCTCCATCCCCGACTGGATTACAGTAACCTGGAAGACCACCGTCCTTACGCTTACGTGACTTTCAATCAACGAAAATACCGTGCCCTAGTCGATACCGGTGCCGCCGAATGCTTTTTGGGAAAAAAGATATTTTCCCACATAAAGAAAAGTCACAATGGGGATAATCGACCCCACCGACGAAGGGTAGCATTAGCCGACGGAAGGACGGTACCAATAAGAGCCCGCTTCCAGATAAAAGTGACCATAGGCCCCCGAACTGTCATCAGTAAATGGAACTATGTGCCGGAATTAACCACGGAGGCCATAATAGGCGTAGACCTATTAACCCAACTCCACGCGGTCATCCGACTCGACCCCCCCCGGCTGATTGTACCAGCTCCGGCCCGAACAACGCCACTCAACCCCCTCCGATCCGAACCAGAAGGCGAACTGGAACGCCTTAACCAATTTCTAGAGCAAGCTCTACCCTCACTGGAAGGAGTAGCCGGACCGATTACTACCTCCTATCACCAGATTCGGTTAAAACCGGGAGTCACACCTATCAAACAGAGGTACTACCCCCGCAACCCCAAGATGCAAGAAATAATCGACGCCGAAGTTGATCAGATGCTAAAAGAAGGAGTCATAGAGCCTGCCCAAAGCTCGTGGAGCTCTCCAGTTGTTTTAGTAAAGAAACCCAACGGGAAATATCGATTCTGCATCGATTACCGACAACTGAACGAAGTCAGCATCAAGGACGCATACCCGTTACCCCATATTCAGGCCATCCTGGATAAACTTCGAGGAGCCAGATACATCAGTACCCTAGACTTGAAAAATGGATACTGGCAAGTCCCACTGACCGAAGAGAGCAAAGCGTATACTGCTTTCACCGTCCCCGGAAGAGGGCTATACCAGTTCCGGGTGATGCCGTTTGGGCTCCATTCGGCCCCCGCCACCTTTCAACGGCTGTTGGACAACACCCTGGGACCCGAACTGGAACCACACACCTTCTGGTACTTAGACGACATCATCATCGTAAGTACCACGTTTGATGAGCACCTTCAGCGATTATCCGAAGTGTTCAGCCGCCTAAAGAGAACCGGACTCAAGCTGCAGCCCGAGAAGTGTGCCTTCTGTAAACCCGAACTACGATATTTGGGCCACGTGGTCAACAAAAACGGTATCAGCACCGACCCCGAAAAAGTGGAGGCGATCCAGAAAATTGAGCCCCCCGCTACCGTCCGACAGGTCCGCAGTTTTCTAGGAGCCGCTTCCTGGTACCGGAAGTTCATCCCGAACTTCTCCACTTTGGCCGAACCTCTCACTTCGCTCCTACGAAAGGGGAAAAGGTTTCTTTGGGACGCTGACCAGACGCAAGCTTTCCAAAAACTGAAGGACACCTTAACCAAGGCGCCGGTCCTGGCATGTCCCGATTTTTCCAGGCCATTTGTCCTACGCACCGACGCAAGCTACCGTGGACTAGGAGCCGTCCTAGAGCAAGAATACCCCGAAGGGTACCGACCCATCACATTCATCAGCCGAAGCCTACTCCCAGCCGAAAAAAATTACTCCGTTACCGAGATCGAATGCCTGGCCGTCGTATGGGCGGTCAAGAAACTGCGCGGCTACCTCGAGGGTTACTCCTTTACCATTATCAGCGACCACCGTAGCCTGCGATGGCTGAAAACCCAGAAGAATCCGACAGGACGACTAACCCGGTGGATCCTCGAACTCCAACAATACGATTACTCCGTCGAATACCAGCCGGGAAGAAGCAACCATGTGGCTGATGTATTGTCTAGGAGCTACCAGGAAGAACCTCTACCCACGATGGCCGCCCTAAAACCAGACCCGCCGAAATGTCGTTGGTACCGATACCTGAAGAAGAATGTCCGCCGGCAACCGCTAAAGTTTAAAGATTATAAGATCGCACATGACCAGGTTTTCCGAAAATTTCCCACCACTAATAGCACCCTGACCGGAGAATTGGGATCCCCTTGGAGACGGTGTGTCCCTACGTCCGAACGACCGGCCATCTTATACGAAAATCACGACCAAATGATCGCCGGACATGCCGGGATAACTAAAACGGCCGCCCGAATCGGACGCAGGTATTTTTGGCCCGGAATGCTACGGGATGTAGCCAAGTACATAAAATCGTGCAAATCCTGCAATGAGTATAAACCTGCCTCAGGACCACCCGCCGGACAAATGCACCCAAGGATACCCACTAAACCGTGGCAGACGGTGAGCTCGGATCTAATGGGACCATTTCCACGGTCCACCCGAGGGTACCAATACCTGTTGGTGTTCCAGGACACCTTTACAAAGTGGGTGGAACTCTGCCCCCTCCGAAAAGCCACCGCCTCCGAAGTTGGCCAAGCCCTAAGGCGACAAGTGATATTACGGTTTGGGAGGCCCGACCGACTATTAACGGACAACGGTACCCAATACACGGGCAAAGAAATCCGGCAATTAACCCAGGCTTACGACATCGAACATTGCTTTACCCCCCCCTACTCTCCGCAATGTAACCCAGTCGAACGGACTAATAAAACCATCGGCACAATGATTGCCCAAGCCTGCGAGAATCAACATCGAAAATGGGACGCCCTGCTACCTGAAATCCAGTTCGCTTTGAACACCGCCCAGCACGCATCCACCGGATTCTCCCCTTGCCTACTAAACCTCGGCAGAGAACTATATTGTTCTAAAGAAAGGCTCGTCGACGAAGAATCAAGGGAGATTAAACAAACCCTACGCCAGTTAGCCGAATTACGAGAAATCGCCCAGACCAACCTCGCCACGGCCTTTAACACCCAGAGCCGATACTATAATCGCCGTAGAAGAAATCAACTCCCCCACATTGGAGACGTTGTATACCGGAAGCAGAGGACCTTGTCCAGTGCCGTTACGGGGGTAATTGCAAAGTTAGCCCCCAAATTTCAAGGTCCTTTTGTCATCGACCGGGTGTTATCACCAGTAGTGGTGGAATTAGTAACTCCCGAAGGAACGAACCGGATCCGAGTCCATGTAAAGGACCTGAAATGGGGGAGGTTGCCCAGAACCCCCGTCAAACCGTTAGCTGTCCCCGAAACCCCAGTAGAGGACGACTTTCCTCTACGAAGGTCCGCCCGAACGACCGAGAAGTCGCTAAACTAAACGCCGAAACAAACCCAACAATACCGATGGGTAACGACCGAAAAGTCGCTAAACTAAAAGGCCAAGATCCTGCCGACCAAGCCGATTGGTAAACGACCGCGAAGTCGCTAAACTAAACGCTGAAATAAACCCTACAATACCGATGGGTTACGACCGAGAAGTCGTTAAACTAACCACCGAAATGAAATCCGATATCCTAAGGCAACCGAAGAAGGGCGTTCGACACCAAGGAAATTCTTCGGAGAAAGATTTCCCCCCCGTATAGCCAACCATCGTCCGCTACAAACTCCGGATTCAACCGTCAGCTTTCCGCCGATCCGTAAAAGAAGCTGCCGACGAATCACCCAGTAGTGGAGATGGGAAGGCTCCCGAAAGTGCGAACAAATCAACAGCCCGCCATGTAAACAAAAATTTCCTAGGACAACCCTGTAAAAGATTTCGAAAATTTCAATCTCCTGCAAAAGACCTTGCAAGATAGGAGAAAATTTATCAAACAAATGGTGGAAAATTTTCACAAACGACGTAGTCGCTTACAAGATTTCGAAGTGTTTCGTTGCAAGATGCCACCAATCCGCACCCAAAGGAAGGCGAAACCCGGCCAAAATACCGGAAACCTGTGGAGGAGATCCCACCGAGACGCCGAAGTATTGAGGAGAAGACTGCAGGTCCCTCCTACCGTAGGAGCACCATGGGGTCGCATACCTACCCGACCTACCTTGGTCACCAGCAGGACCTCCACCCCCACAGCCCGACCCAATTTCGAGGAAACGCTGCAGAAGATGGCCCAGCTGGACCTGACCACACCCAAGGTGAATCTTCCAGGAAGAAAGTCAGTGGTCCCGACGACCACTAGGAAACCAGCAGTCCTTCCCTGCACAAAAGAGCCAGGTAAGTACCGGACTTTTCGCCGACCAAATCGGCATGTTTTAGGTGTACCCCGGACAATCCGAGTCGCACGGGAAACCCAACCGTCGACCAAGAAGGAGGTAGCAGACCTCGTTATCCGAGAGGTCCCCGACTCCGCCATTCCGGACTCTTGGGTCCTACCCATTCTCCAGGATCAGCCGGAGCCCAGGAGAGTGGAACCCCTCATAGCCGTTCCGGAGAAGCCGAGCAGCGCCTCCATCCCGGAGGCCTACATCATCACCTCACCACCCTTCGTCACCACAATCGGGGTAATTCAACGGATCCTCGACGACGGGATGAAGAAGAGTGGCCCTTATCGTTCCATCGTGCTGTGTGATGGACAGCTCCGGGAGTTGCGCGCCCGCAGATTGAAACGGCTGCTCAAGAACGCCACAAATTAAAAACGGCTGAGAAATTTTATTATTTTTTATTTTTATTACTGGTGAGAGGTATGTGTACATACAAAGTTCTTTTATTTTCATTATCATTTTTCGCATACAGTTACGGTCTCTTTTTTTTGGACCCTCCGAGCTGTAAAGATATATTATGTTTAATCTAAATGCATTTTTAAAATCATGGAATTTTTAAATAATAGCATTTAACATAATGCACGATTGGTTGCATACCGCTCCAGGCGTTTTTGAAAATTACAGTTTGCTGCAAAAATTAGAATCTGATAAAACAAAGCATGCAATTATGTTTAACATTTAAATATACAGAGGCAGTTGGTGAAAGGCTGACTTTCTGAAATCTTCACCCTTCCTACAAGAAGGGTCATAAAATTTTTGCAGAAAGGATACCGGTAACCGATTCCGATCCGAAAGTTAGATATCCGTCCGAAAGTATCTGACTGAAAGATCATCCGTCCGGCCGATGCATTGTTTATGTTCCTAGACATTGTACTCGACATTTCCAAATCCTCCGCTTTCGTTTATGTCTCTAGACGTTAGTAATTTCCATCACGTGGTTGTTTAAAGTTCTAGACAAGCATACTCGCTGCTCCGATCCTAGCTTGCGTTTAAGTTTCTAGACGTTAGTAAACCCCATCCAAGTGATTGTTTACGTCTCTAGACATTCATGTCCATCTACGAAAAGAATCCTGTTGAATAATTAGTTCTCATCAAGAATTAGTATTTACCTGTGATAAGCAAATCTAATTTGCTTCCGGAGTTAATTTATTGACTTCCACCGTACGTAAAACTTTCAAAGTTCCGAGTAAGAAAAATCACTTGTATTGATTTTCCCGATTAATCTTTTTACCGAAAACTTCAGTAGCTTGAAACAGATTCCGCCGTCAAATAATCTCCGATTAAAGTTAAATTGTTTTATTTCATTCTCACAAGTAGCAAACTGATTTGATTTGATTTAAATTCAATATTAACTGTCAACATTATTAAAGGTTATGTTATTTTGTATGTACATAAAATACTCCAGTGTCGTACTCTGTTAATTTTCAATTTCAGAATAAAATAATTAAATTGTGAAAACCATTTTATTTAAAGCAAATTATATTGTATATTATTCATTTAATAAATCCTATGTTACATTTTCCAAAAACAACTCATTGTTTTATTATTAGTTTAAAGTTTACCTATAAAAACTTTTGGCGCTCGAGTTTAAAAGAAGTAAGTGCAAAAATCGACAAAGACGTCCTAAAAACCCTGGCTACCCAAAAAGGCAATTTATAACGACCTAAAAAATCGTTACAGGCTTCTATACAGCTACCTTTCTGGTGTGGAAAGTTGTTATTATCTGGTTATTTTTGATCGCCATATAATGTAACACCACATAATCAGATAATCTGCACCAATTAAATTTTTTGCGATTGGTAATTATCATTTACTATATAAGTAATAACAATCAAACTTTTCCATTCTATTAGAAATTTTACTTTTCTGTAATGTATGGTCCTTTTTTTGAGGTGGACCAATCCTCTCCTTTCTCTTTTATTTATAACTTAACTTCACTAACCACATCAATAAAAAATTATTTTTTCACATCAAAGTAAAACAAGTAGTTTATATAGGGAGACCTCTTCGAAAATATCTTTAACTTAGTAAATTTCTTTCGAACATTTGCGTATTTATAAATTGCATTAGTGAATCGAAGCAACGGATTAACAGATTAACGCAATACTATATAGACGAAGTATTTAAAATATAACAACGTATCAGTTGATCAACGTTATGATTGGCTCTGAAACATGCGGACGGACACGAAGCCAGACCATAAGGCTTCTTTCTATACCTTGTATAGAAGCCTAAATAAGGCTTCTTGTTATACTTTGTATAGAAGCCTAAAAGTAGCGCACTGGCTACCCAGTTCTTAGACCTCTATGCACACAGAGTATTTCCAACACGATTTGAAACGCTCTGTATGATTTTGAATTATGAGGACGGACGGACGGACAGACGGACGGACAGACACGGAGCCAGATCATAAGGCTTCTTGTTATACTTTGTATAGAAGCCTAAAAGTAACTAGAATTTTTGTTGGTAAAACCGTGTAAAACTAGCTTTAACTGATTTCGCGGAAAAAAGTTAACCTTAAATACATACCAAAAACAAATGTCAATAATAATTATAACCTACAATATTGACACATAAAAATATTACTTATCAGTCTGTTACCTATGTTGACAGCCCAATTTTGCTCTGTTAACTTATCAGACGACTTGACAGACTGGTAACTGCTAAAAGTCATTGGTGAATACAAATATATCACATTAACAGACTGTTATTGACTTGACTCTCTGTTAGCAACTTAACAGAGCTTGGTGAATACGGCTGTAAATGTCACTGATTACATTTTTGCTTGGAAAAACAAAAACACGTCTGGACTAGTCGACTGTTTACTCGCGACACCGGCAGGCCGCTTGTGTTAAATTAATAATTATTATTAATAATATTAAAATTAATTATTAATAATGAAATTATCATCTTAAACCTAGTAAAACACTTAAATATTAGTGGGATATTCGAATGTTTGAATATGCCGTAGTTGGTAATTTGTTCGAGAGAAATTCGTCCAACTCAGCATTTGTACGACTGAACATTTAATCGACAGGGCATTTTCAAACAAATTTCTGTCGCACATAACGCTGTCGAACAAATTACCTAGAATCGAGTATTCGAATACTCGATTTCCCAGCCCTCGTAGATATAACACTACCATAACACACCAGCTACAAGATTTTTTTTTAATTAATTTGATTTTGATTAAAAAATATTAGTTTTTTGATATCTATGATATCAAAACCCTAAAATAGCATCGTCCGAACCAAGTAACGTGATATAACATGCTTCGAAAATATTATTTTTAAAGCATGGTATATAAGTTACGTTCGTAATATAGATTGTACCATAATTGCTGACTTTCGATGTGATAAATACTGAAGAAAGATATGATTTCGCGCTATGCTGAAGAAAAATTGGTCACAAAGTTGCTAATGATTGTAATTTTACATACAATTTCTTAACGGTGTGGATATATTGTTCAAAAGATAAAAATACAAATAACGGATAAGCAGATAATGCAATAAATGGATAAACAGATTAACGGATCAACAGATCAACAGATCAGCGGATCAATGTATCAACGTATCAATATATCAACGTATCAACGTATCAATGTATCAACGTATCAATGTATCAACGTATCAATGTATCAACGTATCAATGTATCAACGTATCAACGTATCAATGTATCAACGTATCAATGTATCAACGTATCAAAGGATCAACAATTTACTATATAGGTTACACTTTGTATTTAAAATTTAGGTAATACTTTTGAAAAGGAATCGATATAGCAAGTACCACTAATTTATAAACATGAACAACTCAAGCAATTATTCTAGCAGCGACTTTTCCGATTCCGATTTTGATTCTGATGAAAGCAATACAAAACATCATCTAACCTGTAATAATAATAAATTGCATTAGCGAATCGAATCAACGGATTAACAGATTAACGAAATACTATATAGACGAAGTATTTACAATATAACAACGTTTCAGTTGATCAACGTTATGATTGGCTCTGAAACATGCGGACCGACACGAAGCCAGACCATAAGGCTTCTTTCTATACCTTGCATAGAAGCCTAAATATGGCTTCTTGTTATACTTTGTACAGAAGCCTAAAAGTAGCGCACTGGCTACCCAGTTCTTAGACCTCTATACACACAGTATTTCCAGCACGATTTGAAACGCTCTGTATGATTTTGAATTATGCGGACAGACGGACGGACGGACAGACACCGAGCCAGATCATAAGGCTTCTTGCTATACTTTGTATAGAAGCCTAAAAGGCTTCTTGCTATACTTTGTATAGAAGCCTAAAAAGTATTTGTTGGCGGAAGAAGTGCTGCATATCTTTAGACAAATTAGCGACGCAGATTGCAGCGCCCTGGGAATGGATCCGAAATACTCACGACCCGAGTGGATGATCGTGACGGTTTTACCGGTTGTTCCTCCTTCCGCGAGACCCGCAGCTTTCATGGGCGATTCGCCGAAGAAACGTCAAGACGATTTGACAAATAAATTGGCCCTAATCATAAATATACCTTGTATAGAAGCCTAAAAGTAGCGCACTGGCTACCCAGTTCTTAGACCTCTATACACACAGAGTATTTCCAACACTATTTGAAACGCTCTGTATGATTTTGAATTATGCGGACGGACGGACAGACGGACGGACAGACGGACAGACACCGAACCAGGTCATAAGGCTTCTTGGTATACTTTGTATAGAAGCCTAATTATTTTTTCACATCAAAGTAAAACAAGTAGTTTATATAGGGAGACCTCCTCGAAAATATCTTTAACATAGTAAATTTCCTTCGAACATTTGGGTATTTATAAATTGCATTAGCGAATCGAAGCAACGGATTAACAGATTAACGCAATACTATATAGACGAAGTATTTAAAATATAACAACGTATCAGTTGATCAACGTTATGATTGGCTCTGAAACATGCGGACGGACACGAAGCCAGACCATAAAGCTTCTTTCTATACCTTGTCCTTCCTTCCTTCTCAGTCCTTTTACCCTAATGAGGGTTTGGTGACCCATCTCGTTCTATCTCTTTCTATGCATATGATGTGCGTTCAAATTGTTTTCACATTCATAGAGGACCTACTAGTTTAACGTGGGCTCCGAACCACGGGAAGTGTACTACACTTCATTTCGAGATGGATTTTCTTGGCAGATTACCTCGGTGGTTTGCCATTGCCTGCCGAGGAGAGACGGTCAGAATAAAGTTCTTACCCTGCCCGGATTCGATCCGAGCGTTTCGCATTAGCAGTAGACGCACTTAACTGCCAAGCTATGACCACCTCTATATATACCTTGTATAGAAGCCTAAAAGTAGCGCACTGGCTACCCAGTTCTTAAGGGCTCGCCACATAGCCTGTGCTGTGCTATGCTATGCTCTGTGTTATGTCAACACAAACGTTGAACAATGGCATGGTCCATTTTGCGCATGACCATGCCATTGTTCAACGTTTGTGTTGACATAACACAGAGCATAGCATAGCACAGCACAGGCTATGTGGCGAGCCCTTTAGACCTCTATACACACAGAGTATTTCCAACACGATTTGAAACGCTCTGTATGATTTTGAATTATGCGGACGGACAGACGGACAGACAGACGGACACGGAGCCAGATCATAAGGCTTCTTGCTATACTTTGTATAGAAGCCTAAAATTCTAAGCACTTGGGGGTGGTTATTGGAGGGGGTGATGGAATACGATATACATGTTGTTTAAAAATTTTGCAACCCTCTAAATAATCTAATATAAAGCCAGAAAATACATTAAAAGAAACCTAAATTTTTTTTTGTTAGAAACCCTGTAAATACAATAATAATAGTAAAAACATGTTAAGTACACGGGGGAAGTCGAACCATACTCGGGCTGTTTTGACGAGGGGATGGAAAATAAATTTTATTTAAAAATCCTGTAACTCTGCAGATAGGCTAATATTAAGTCTGTAAAGACACTAAAAATAGTTAAAAAATTTAAAGCATGGGGGGTTGCTTTTAGATAGTGGTGGAAAACAAATTTTATTTAAAAATTCTGAAATTCTGGAATTAAACCAATATTAACCCTGCTAATACATTAAAAATAGTAGAAAAATCAAAAATAAATTTCGTTTAAAAATTGTGTAACTCTACACCTTTTCCACCAGTAATTCAGAAATCGGCAACCGTTATTCAGATTTGTCAATTAATATTCAGAAATCGTCAACGGTTATTCAGATTTGTCAATTGCAATTCACGATTTCTGAATATCAGTTGATAAATCTGAATTACAATTCACAATTTCTGAATATCAGTTGACAAATCTGATTTACAATTCACGATTTCTGAATATCAGTTGACAAATCTGAAATTCAATTCACGATTTCTGAACAGCAGGTGAGGTTTTCTGAATTACTCAAAAATAATTTTCTATTTCCCAATTTATTAAAATAGTTTTAACCTCAGAGAATTTTTCAACGTCCATATATTTTGGGACAAATTTAACCTCTCAGTAAACCACTATATCAGGGTTAATTAACCTTCGTTACTCATTTGTACTTCTATAAAACCGCAATATATTTGAAATATTTTACACAATAGCATCATAAAACTTCCCACATTGAGTAAGACCTTGACGAATGGGTGTAGCACATGATTGTTTCAATTAAAAAAATTTATTATATAATTTTTTGTAATACAAATGGATTCACAAGTTAAAAAATTAATACTGTAACCTTATCAATTCTATCACACAGAAAATACAGCACTTAAATATTGCATGATGATTGATCTAAATTTTAACATTCAAGATTTGTACACACAGTTCCTATTGTATCATGGCAGTGACATTCGTTACATTCATCCGTCCACGATTTTCCAATTTGACATTTTACCCATTTTGGATCATGTAACTCCGGACTAAAATAGAAAAAGTGGTTTCATTAAATTTTATTAATGAAAACTTACCAAACTTTGGCGGTGCATTCCAAAACATTTTCGCTACATATGCAGGTATTGCAATTATTTTCTATGTAAGACGATCCATCTCTGCACACTGGAATGGAAAATTAATGAACGAAATTGAAAAAATAAATTACTTACAAAAGTTGTCGGCGTTTACAGCGAGGAATATTGTAATAATCGAAGAGCAAACGTAGCACCACATTTTCGTCATTTTTCTTGCAAGACTAAAAAACTTGCAATAACAACAGAAAGATTCAATGTATCATAATCCGATTACTTAAAATGAAAAATTGTATACATTAACACAATAATTTTAATAAATTATTAGATAACCAAGGCTATAGCGTTAGTCGAGGTTAAAATTATTATTGTTTGTTTCCAGAAATAAATTTTTAATAAAATTAGTTAAACAAAATTATAATGTGAGAAATATCAAACTTTCTTGAACAGGAACTAAAATCTGGTCACCGGGTTAATTACTAAAAGATCACAAAACTGGATTAAAAGTTTCATGATGATGAAATCGCGCGCGCGATATCAGCATTTATCGGTTTTATAGCGTGAAAAATTATATTTTCTTTATTAATTTATTTTGTCAGTATTTTTTTTAATTCTTGTTATCTACATAATATTATATTATTAAACGTTTACTTTTAGTAAAATTACGAGTATATTTGAAAGTTATAAAATTTAAAAAAAAAATAATTTTTTTTTGTTTATTTTAATTTTTTAAAATTTAATTTACTACTACTAAACCGATGATCTAATTCTTCTCACAGCAAATTTGTGGAGTTCAAGATTGCAATATGGGATGCCACTCCATGTAATTTAGATACTTCCCTCTACCATCAGATACTACTTACTTATTTTCCCGATTCGTTGCTGCTTCTTATTCCCAGTCATCAATTCATTCAATCTGGGCAAGGTCCTATTGTTACCGAAACATCCCAAAATTATACCATATTCGACAGTTAGCCCCTTTTATAGAAGGGGTTAAATCTTATAAAAAATTTATTATTCAAAAACCAGCATTTCTTGTAAATCGAATAATCTTCTAAAATTCCCCGCTGACTTCTCGTTCAATTTGGAATTTTGAATTCCCCGAGCCCGTCCATTCCTGGCTTTTTTTATTTTATTTTATAACAAAATAAATTTTGTTAGCAAAATTTTTCAATTATTCTAGGCAAAGAAGCTGAAAAGACGTTTAGAACTTACAGCAAATTCCGGCAAAGCGCAAATTTAGCAGACATGTTTGTGTATTTGAGTGTCCTATTGACCTACTCAAAATTTCCCTAAAAATCCCCTGTTGGCTACAGGGGTTTATTTTTGGCTACAGGTCTTGGCTACAGGGGGTCCATTCATCAAAGGAGAAATTCGAGTCCAACACGTCCGGGGACACTCATGGGTCTACTTGGACAAAATGGATGATCATCGAGCCCTCAAAACCGAGCTGTTTTCAGGCGGAGTTGAGGGCTACACATTTACCCCAGCCAGTGAGAAGGCCATAAAGCTCATCATGAAAGGGTCGCCCTACTTGGACGCCCCCTATGTCAAGGAGCAATTGATGGATACCCACAAGATCGAGACCCAAAACGTAACCCAACTAAAGAACAAGTACGGAGACGTCACCGGCTCCTTCTTGATCTTATTCGCCCCAGCCGTCACCCAGAACCAAATAAAAGCCGTCCGCCATGTTGGTGCAGCTATGGTAAAGTTCGAAGAATACAACAAGAGGAATATCCGTCCACAGTGCCATCGTTGCCAGAACTATGGTCATGGTAGCTCCAACTGCAACGTAAAACCTAGGTGCGTTAAGTGCTTAGGAGATCATCTCACCCACAACTGTGCCCGCAAGGAGAAAGATGAAGAAGTCCGCTGCTGCAACTGCAATGGGAACCATGCTGCCAACTACTCCCAGTGTCCTGCCTACCTCAAATATGCATCACAGGTGAGTGCAAACGCCCAACGCCGTGCACAACATTCAATTTCAAACACACAAAATTATTTGCAACCCCAATCACAACCAACAGCACCCACACTTAATAGACAGAACTTTCCAGTACTACCGACAAGACAGACGTACCCCCAATTTCAATCCCCGACAGCAGAACGACTAACCTACTCCCAACAATTACAGTACAAGCCTCAGGACGCTCCTCAAGCAACACGGACAAACCCGACCGGTGACATCAATGGCCTACTCAAAGTAGCTCTCGAAATTAGACAAATGATTGACATTCCGAGGTTAATGGCAGTCATGCTCGAGATTCGTGAGCGAATGGCAGGGGTTCATGACGTCATCGAACAGGTCAACATCATGACAGACATTGCTGCCAAATACAGTAATTAAATTCAAACAATTAACGCAACTTAAACTCATTACTTGGAACGCTGACGGAATCACCCCTAAATTTAACGAACTTCAAGCCCTGATAAACGAACGAGACCCAGACATAATACTAATACAACAATCCAGGTTGAACAGACGAAATCCCTCGAAATTACCAAACTACAACCTTGTAAATAATCCAAACGGACAGTGCCACGGACTACTGACCTACATAAAAACTACCATTAACCACTCGACTTCAGACGCTACGCCGACTTTGCTAGCCGAAACGCAGACCATCGCACTAGACCAGGGGTCGGCAACCTTTTGAGATGGGAGAGCCAAAAGTTACAATTTACAAAATTTCCCAGTATTTAAAGAGCCACTAACATTTTTGTAGATTTGATTTTTGATTTAAAATAAATAGCTTTAAATATGAAATAATATTTATTCATATAAAAATAGGTATACCTACAATTATTGTTTCGCACAAAACATATTAAAGTATTTTAGCTAGCTGTGCTAGAATAATAAAATTAGTAATCAAATATGAGTGCCTCAATTCGCGGCATTTCTTTTAGAGCTGTCCACTTGTGCAGCGTGACGTACATACTTTTCTGGACCTCCAACTCTTCTAACTTGCTCTTGAATTCTGTGAACTTGCCACTCCACAAGTGTTTGGTTTTAAAATCCAGCAATTGCATTTGAAGCGAACCAGCATCAATTCCAAATGGCTCAATGTTGATCTCATTTGTATTTGTGTTGAGAGGATTTACTATGAACGCCAGAGTACTTGCGTTTGTTTTGAATTGCTTAAATCTCTCAGCGAATCCATCCTTCATTTTGTTTATAGTCATGCTGAAGTAATTCGTGTCTATAGTTGCATTGGTTTCTTCACGATATTGCTTCAGATTTTCGAAATGAAGTAATTTACCGCTCTCCATGTCTTCCACAAAAAGAAGTAATTTATTTTCGAAACAAACCACTTATTCAAGCAAGGCAGAGGCTGGGTTTCCCTTTCCTTGCAGTTTTACATTAAGCTCATTTAGTTTCTTTGTGATATCCACCATGAAGTTGAATTTTTGCAGCCATTTGTCTTCTTTCAATTCGGGATGGACAATGCCTTTTTCATTGAAAAATGTTTTTGTTTCACTCAAGCAAGAAGCAAAACGTTTCAATACGTTACCCCTGGAAAGCCATTGCACTTTATTGTGCAGAAGTAGGTCAGAATACTGGCTTTCTATTTCGTGAAGAAATTCCTTAAACTGGCGATGGTAGAGTGCTTTTGCCAAAATGCTGTTAATGATATTAATTAGTAAGTTCATGACCTCAACTATTTCGGCCGGAAATGTTTGGGCACAAAGCGCCTCTTGATGAATTGTGCAGTGAAATATTAAAATTTCGTGGTTTATTTTTGCCGAAGAATTGTTGTTACCCCTTTATGTATTCCTGTCATACTTCTGGCTCCATCAGTTGCTATGGAAACGATTTTATTTATATCGATTGCATAGTCTTCCAGGCATTTTTGCACAGCATTCGCTATATCTTCTCCACGAGTTTGCCCTGAGAGCGGCAGCAATCCTAGCAGTTCTTCTAGTGGATAATATAATTATTAATATTTGCACATGGAACTGGAGAGCCGCATCTTGACATCGAAAGAGCCGCATGCGGCTCGCGAGCCGCAGGTTGCCGACCCCTGCACTAGACGGGCTCACGGTAGTCAACTGCTACCTGTCCCCGTCGATGACGCACGATACGAACGAACTCGACACATTATTCAACGCCGCTGATGAAGTCGTCATAGCGGGCGACTTTAACGCAAGACATGTGCTATGGAACAATACCGTTACGAACCAATTCGGCCGCATGATTTACAATTACATTCAGAACAAACCCCTATTTTTATCCCACCCTGACGAACCCACCCACATAAATTACAGCGATCAAGTCCCCTCAACCATTGATTTTGTTATTTCCAAAAACCTAATTATCCATTCCATCACAACCCTTGATAAACTCAGTTCCGATCACATTCCCGTAGAATTCATAATTGGCTCCACCAACATCCCCGTCAACCCTCCTAGACCACTAACGAGGACAAATTGGAAAAACTTAGGCAATGATTTACAAAACATGAAAATTATACACGATATTAAAACGAACAAGGACATCGATGATGCGGTAGTCGGCTTCACCGACCGCATCAACGAAATTTACGAATCCAATACCACTAAAAACCCGCCCCCAAACCACAAGCTCCTCCTTCCCCAGGACATACTTGACAAAATTTCACGCAAAAACAAATTAAGAAAAATTTTCCAACGATACAGATTCCCTACCCTAAAAACTGAAATCAACAAACTTACAAAAGACATTAACAACGCCATCAGCGCAATCAAAATCAAAAACTGGAACAAAACTTTATCCGACATCACCCCACAAAACATTAAAAAAGTTTGGACAATTACAAAAGCATTAAAAAATAAAAATTACGACACTTCCTTCCCGACCCTCCAAACCATCCAAGGTCCTGTCACATCCAACCTGGACAAGGCAAACACCATTGCGACGATGTACTTGTCCCATCACAACCTCACAGCCCACCTCTCCGATCCGGTCACAAATTACAATGTTCAAATTTCAAAAAATATAGTCAAATATAACCAATTCCTCACTCCTGATGATGACTTAACTTCCCCTCAGGAAGTTAAGCAAATCATCAAAAAACTTAAAAACAAAGCTCCCGGATCGGATAACATAGCAGCCATCCTAATCAAAAAATTCCCAAGAAAGTCAATCCTCCAACTTTACTACATCCTTAACGCCTGCATTAAAAATCAGTACTTTCCTTCCGCTTGGAAGAATGCAGTCGTCATCCCCATCCCCAAACCCGGAAAACCAAAATCCAACCCTTCCAGTTATCGACCCATCAGCCTTTTACCTACCCTCTCCAAAGTTTTGGAAAGGGTCATCCTCACCCGTCTCCAACAATTCGACGAGACGAATGACACCATAATTCATGAGCAGTTTGGCTTTCGGGCAAAACAGATCTTTTCAAGTTAAAATTAAAGATTCCCTTTCAACCCCCCAAAACATCCCCGCCGGAGTCCCACAAGGCTCCATCCTATCCCCAACCCTGTTTAACTACTATATAAATGACATACCAAAATACGAACGGACGAAACTTTCACTTTACGCCGACGACACCGCAGTGACATCCCAATCCCTCCAAAAAACCAAATCCTTAGACTATTTACAACGACACATAAACATACTAGAAAATTATTATTCAACCTGGAAACTCAAAATTAATGAGGACAAGACGACACTCACGGCTTTCTCACAACTACAAGACCAACTTACTAACAGACTCAAAATTAACGGAATTGACATCACACAAACCCCTACAGTCAAGTACTTAGGGGTCACTTTGGATGAAAGACTCACTTTTAGACAACACCTACAACAGACAGCCAGAAAGGCACAAACGGTCATGCACGCTCTTTTTCCCCTACTGACCTACAAAAATCAACTTGACCCAAAAAATCAGACTGACGCTTTACAAAATGCTAATAAGACCCATACTACTTTACGCAGCACCGATTTGGAGCAAAGCCTCCAAATCGAACCTCAAGACAGTACAAATAGCCCAAAACAAGTGTCTCCGAGTCATTACCGAAGCTCCACGATACACAGATATACACGACCTTCATGAACTTGCTCAAATACCCCGACTGACGCACGTCATCCGTGACACCGCCTTAAAATTTTTCACACAAACGGTACGGCAAAACCAAAACACATCACACCTTGCAACACACAGACTACACACACTGCCCTTCAGGACAAAACACAGATTGCTACACCACATCCTCCTTTAAATGATTTTTAATTTTTGTATTTTATTTATTATTTTTTTTTATCACGGCGCGGGTTTTTTTGCACTCGTTTTTGCCCCGAAACCCCACTCATTCAAACCCCCATTCCTAATTATCCTCCCCAATTGAACCTGTTTTAATCCCACTGGGATAGGTACGGTTACAGCAGCCATGTGTAAATAATATAAATAATTGTAAATAAAATGTAAATATTTAAATTTGCAATATTATGTAGTTAAGAATTGATGATATTAAAGAGTATTTTGACTTTGACTTTGACTAAGAAGAAATGAATGTGGACTTTCTACATAAAATAATTGGATTCTCATGTATCTGGAACTACATCATGTTTTTTTCGGTGATGTCGATTTTCCCATTTTTTCACGAAACCTTTGGTTTTATGGCTAAAACCGTAAGGATTTTGCTGAACTCACTTTGGGAGCCGTTGCTCGCCAATATAGAGATATTAAAAATTTCATTCTGGAATTAAATCCAGAAAGTATAAATCAGTTTTATTTAAAAAAAATTGATATCGGCAGAAGTAATTCATCTTAAACAGAAGTGAATTCGAAAATATCTATTTTATAGATAATTTTGTGCTCTTCAAATTTAATCTGATTATAATTTTTCTTATATAAAAATGACATTGAGTTATAGACAAAAAACCATGTTGGAGGAACTAAAGAAATTAGTAATTGAGGGAGATCTCGACAGGTAATTTTTGGGGATGGGGTCATTCGGACACTCAAATACATAATCTGCCCAATTTCAGCTTTCCCGGATTTTTTGCTAGCTAAAATTGTTGCTAACATGGACTATTAATTTTATTTTAAGTTTACTGAAATATTGCATTCAATGGCTGCAAAAAAAAAATTTGAACTAAATATACATTCATAATCAGAAATCATTTTCCTAATATTTAAATATAATGTATTGCCTACAATGCCCAACAAACATTTTAGCTGTAAATTAGCTGTAAATTGGCTATTTAAATGCAAAAGCTAACTATCAGCTCGTTAATAGCCGATTTACAGCTAAAATGTTTGTTGGGTGGAAACCTTAATTTCTAATCAGGCGTATAAACGACATCATGACGAAAGTCTTGGTGAGCATTGAGGGTTAAACTTCACTGATAACCCCATACAGAGGTTTTGTTATGACTGTTTTAAATTAATAATATATTTTAAATAAATATTCTATAAATATAAATTATAATAATAAATTAACATGTTTTTATCTAGGAAAAGTAGATTGACAGTACATAAACCACCGTAAATGCGGTTCATTATTTAATTATGGTTATTAAGGGGTGGTGTTGAAAGATTTGAAGGTGCTGATTATGTGTTTGCAGAATGTTGTGTATAATTTGGAAATGAATTTGTTTGTGATAATTTGTGATATGTCGAAAGGTGATATTTGGTGTAAATAACAATGGTTAGTGTAGGTGTGACGGATGTTAGCATATCTTGGACAGTAAGACAATAAATGTTGCAGAGTCTGCCTACTTTTTGAATCGCAGGGGCACACGTCAGTAGGACTGATCTTAAACCTATACAAATACTCGCGCGCAAACGAGTGACCCATCAATATCTGTGTCATTTCAAAAGAGGTATCAAAGGCACCTCGGAACAAACGAACATCTTGTAGTGTGGGTAAATGCTGCCGGGTGGTTTAGCCTTGGACGGCATTTCTGTACTCGGTGTCCCAAGTACATGCCGACTCAAGGAGAATCACCCTTCTTGCGTAGCTTAGGGGAACTGGTTGTATGCCATGCGACTGTGCGAGACAGCCGCGTCTTTGGCACATTGATCTGCAACCTCGTTCCCTTCGATACCACAATGAGCCTTTACCCAGACAAACTTGATGATCATCTGACTCTTCAGCTTAAGAAGTGAACGTTGGATGGAGTTGACCAAGGGTACAGTGTTACTTCTATTAGCAATGGTAACAAGCGAAGATAGGCTGTCAGAGAATATGCACGCGGAGTGCAATCTCCTGGGTGTTATGTGAAACCAAGTTCACACACATAAAATGTTCCCAGGACTTCACCTGAAACCAGGGAAAGAAACTCGCTTGAACTTTCCATAGTTTAATAAAATAAGATCTGTTTACTAACATAAGCATTTTTTACTAAATATAAGTTGTAATAATTGTATTGTAAGTCAGTATTATTCTGTATGCTAAAATCGCTGCAAGTACTCAAATAAATTGTTAAGACTCAAATTGAAATTTTTTTAAAGTCATTTTGGGTAAATAACTTAACTGGCGCAGTCGGTAGGATGTCAGAAAGGCATTAGATAAAATTTCTAAACCTTTTTCGTTTCAACGATTTACTGACAGAACTTAGTGATAAGTTAGTGTATAAGTGAAAATAAATAATTAAAAATTAAAATAAACGGGAACGCCGTTCAGTGAATAAAAATCAAATATAATTTAAAGTGCATAAAAGAAAAACCTACCAAACCAAGGAGGAAGAAAGAAATTAAGAAGAAAATTCAATCAACCACGAGGAAAACTACCCGGTGATGAAGAGATTCACAACGCTCTTGGTATTCATTGCGTAAGTTTTTGCTCAAAATTATTTAAAATTTCCCATGTCCGAATCCGAGATCACAGACCTATTATCACAATTATCCATAACTAACGAAGTAGTAGAAGAACAACGTCAAGCTTTAAATCAACATCTCCAAATTGATACTAATACAATGGCAAAATTAGAGAAATTCCACATCGACGCAGTACCTAAATATGATGGAAATGCAGCAACCTTGTCAATTTTTACAAACGCATGTGAGCATTTATTATCCATGTGTAGTACTCCGACACCATCAGATGTAAACACACAACTTATTCAAATAATTCTTAGCAAGTTAGAAGGTCGTGCATTAACCTTAATTGCCTCTAGACAAAATGCTACTACTTGGGGTAATATTAAAGATTTATTAATACAACATTTCGGGGATCAAAGAGATGAAAATTGTCTACTCAGGGATTTGATGAGTCTAAAACCATTTAAAAATGAGTCATCATACCAATTTGGGATGCGATGTCAAGATGTACGTTGTTTATTATTAACCAGGTTACAATTAAAGGAAACCGACCAAAACGTTAAGGTTATTAAAACAAAATTGTACGATGATTTAGCATTACAAACCTTTTTGCAAGGGTTAAACGGACAACTTGGCTTAGTAGTAAGGCTTAAAAACCCAGGAACGTTAGAGGAAGCTTTAGGACATTTGATTTCCGAGGAAAATTTTATGTACGCCCAGTCAAAAACCAACCTATTTAACAACGGTCAACGTCATTACAATCCAATTGAAATCAAACAGCCGGCAAATACACACAAACCGGTAATGAATCAAATGATGTTCAAAAATAATTATTCAGGTCAAAATTTTTCAAATCAACATAAACCTAATTTTCAAAATTTCCAAAGACCGCAATTTATTAAACCAGCCACTTTTAATGTAAATAGAAATTTTACGCCACCTCAACAGAACTTCCGTATGTTTCAACAATTTAATAATCAAGCAACGAACTCATCAGGTCAACGTTACTCTCGACCTACTTATCAACCTTCGAGTCATCGAGTTAACATTTATCAGCAAGGTTCCAATTTCCGAGGACAATTTCAACGACCCTCAGTAGAACCAATGGATACATCATCAGCACATACGAGAAGATCAAATCAACCTACACGCAATTGGACCTCAGAAGAATTATTCCACCAAAATATTGAAGAAAATTATAATAATTTTGATGAAAGTCAAACTCATAATAATACAAATTACGACTATTTCGAATCATATGACCAAAATCAAGATTGCGAAAACTATGAATTTCAGGAAAATGAAATCAATCAAGTTCCTGATGATGAATTTGAAAATCCAGAGATCGATAACCAAAATTTTCGCGAAGTTTCCATCAGAAACGATCAAACTTAAACAATGTGACAAAAATTAACATTAATTTAATGGAACAGTCAAAATTAGCTTACATAGTAATACCAAAATTAAATTTTAAACTAATGATTGATACAGGATCGACAAGATCATTACTGAATCGATGTCAAGCATTCAAATATTTTCCTTCTGAAATATTTTATGAACCATTTCAAATTCAGACAGCCCATCAAATTAGTAGACACGACTTGGTAACACTTGTTAATTTAAAAACTCTTTTTGGAACAAATTTCAAACATAAATTTTATATTTTTGATTTTAATAAAAAATATGATGGATTGATAGGGTTAGATTTACTCAAAATAATAGATGCAAAAATTGATTTTGAAAACAAAATTTTAATAACGAAGTATGGAAATATTCCCCTTAAGTTTGAAAATAACCCTTTTCAATCTGTACGACCAAATTTCCAAAATAGTACATCAAACTTTCATAATTCAAACACATATTTTCAAAATAATAATTCAAATTTCCAAATGAAAGATCTAACAAGAACATCGACTTTTAATTTGACACCTACGGAAGTTCATTACAATAGAATTACAATCAGCAAAACGATGCAAAATAAAGCATTATATCACGAAAATGTAAACGCACAAAAATTTGATAACTATGAACAAAATTTCCCAAATATTAAACAAAATTATCAAAATCAATTTAAAAGTCAAGAACCGGTCAAAAAATGTAAACCCTTAATAAATGACAGTGTTATCGAATTACAAACATTACGGAACCAAATTTCAAAATTATATAAAGAACATCAATTAGTTAAACAAAATTTAGAAACAGCAAAATCGGAAATTGATAAAAAACATTACGAAATTTTGATGAACCAAAATCATGAAAAATTAATTTTACTACAAAAAACAATTTCAGAAAATCAAAAATTAAGAAGTCAATTAAAAGAACAAGAATTACCTGTTCAATCAGAAGATCAGATTTTGAAACCACTTGAATTAATAAATTCATACCATTTAGAACCGACAAATTTCCAAAAACAAAAACCGGTTAAAAATTTCAAATACATAAACAATATTTCGACAAATAATTACAAAAAGAAACATTTTAGGAAATTCAAATTATCTTCAAATAAATTCCAACAAATTTTCAAAAAACGAAATCTAGTTAAAAAACTCAAATACATAAATAAAATTTTGATTAATAACAATAGAGAAAATCATTTTAAAGATTTCAAATTATTTATAAACAAATCACAGCAAATTCTAAATTGCAATAACCAAAAACAAAAAAATTTAAAATTCCAAGTTTCAAAAACCAAGCAAATAATAAGACAAAATTTAGATTCAACAAAATTAGAAATTGACGATTCAAATAAAAATATTAATATCAGTCATGCTGATCATTCAAAATTAAAATTTAATGACGTTAATACAAATAATTTATTGTTGAAACTAAATACATCAAAATTTCTTAATCAAAATTATAAAAAATTAATAATGCCGAAAAGAACAATTTCAGAAAACCCACAATCAATAATTCAATCGGGAAATCAAAATTTAGAATTATCAGAATCAACTAAACCACAATATTTAAATTCGATAAATCTCAAAGGGCAGAATCTAATTAAAAATCCTGAATACGCAAATAAAATTTTGACCATTAACTATAATAGAAAACATTCTAGAAATTGCAAATTAATTTCAATTAAAGTACAACAAATTCTCAAAAACAACAACCGGAAAAGGAAAAAACCAAGTAACCATTATATTGACCAATACTCACTTTTTGGTACCTCCAAAAACCAAAACAGCAAATTTTCTTTTTCACGTAATTCCACAATATGCAATTTTAAATAATTAAAATAAAACTTAAATAATTCTAAACTTTTCAAAATTGCTAAACTTCAAATTTTACATATGAAACTACTTAAATACACTAACAAACATATTTAATGATTATATATTTACCAAAATGACGCTTATTCAAATTTTAATATGCAATCTTTTTATAAATCAATTTTACCCTTTAGAAAACAATATAACTTCATAAACCTTACATTTAATAACATCCTTGTCAAAAATCAATACAAACAAAAATTTATAAAATCAATCGAAATCAAAATTTTAACTTATCAACAATTTTTTTTTGATGTCAACAATTCCAAATTTAATAACTTTCGAATAATCAACGGAGCCACACCCATTCAAAATTGAGCAGACAGTTTATGTAAAAAGAACCAGTAACATAAGAGGAAAAACGAAAGAAAAGTTTGAAGGACCTTATGTGATACAAAGAATTTTTGATGACAACACCGTAGAAATTAAAAAAAAATAATCAAGTGCAAAAAGTTCATCTGAGATTATTAAGAAGACCTGTTGTTACAGATGCTGCACAGGAAGATGTACCACAACCATCGACATCAAGGAATTAAAGGAAAATCCCGGAATTATACCAATTCAATTGGGAACAGCTAGTAATAAGAATAGTTATTGGACCTTAATTAAGATAATAGAATTAGAAAAAATTAGAGTAGAATATGATAACCTAGTAGATAATTTTAAAATATTGACTTCAGCTTATGTTAAGCATGAGAACGGAAAAGATTACAAGCGAGAAATGGAAAACTTCCATAAACTTTTGGAACACATTATAAAACAAACTAAAGAAAAATTCGATACATTGGATCCAACGCCACTGAAAAGACATCGAAGAGGTCTGATTAACGGATTAGGCTCTATTATTAAATCGATAACCGGAAATTTAGACAGTGAAGATGCAAGAAAATATAACGAAGCGATAAAAAACTTATCAGATAACCAAAAAGGATTAAAATTATTAATGAAGGAACAAATAAAATTAACCACAACCGCAATCGAAAATTTTGATAAACGAGTTGGTCAACTGACAAGTAGTAACCAAGGGCTTTTACAAGAACGAATTTACCAAATTGAATACATCGTCAACGCTACCAACGTTTATAAAACTAAAATCGAAAACAAATTAATGATCACCTCAATTTACCTACAACTCATAACAGCAGTCAATGCTATAAAAGACGTTTTGGAAGAATTAGAAGAAGTAATAACCTTTGGCGTAATGAAAATAATGCAGCCATCAATTTTAACACCAGACGAATTAATTAAAGAATTAATAGAAATATCAGCCACCTTCACAAATACGAAATTTCCAATACCTTTGAAGAATGAAAATTATCCAGAATTTCTAAAATTGACCCACATAAAGATATTCATCCAAAATTCTAAAATACATTTAATGTTAGAAATTCCAACTGTCGAACTTATCGAATATAATTATTTCCATTTATACTCATGTCCAATCCTAAAAAATTCCAGTTATTCAATAATAATTCCTCATGCAAAATTCCTCTTAATTAATGAGCAAAGCTATGCATTAAATAACCAAGAGTGCACCGAGATAGAAGTAAATAAATACATGTGCGAATTTGAGACCAATCAAATTAAAGAAGACTCACCTTGCGAAGTTCACCTAACACAATTTACTCAAAATTACAAAAATTGCCAATACGAATATTTGGATATCAAAGACACTAAGATTCAACCTATATCAAAAACCCAATGGCTTGTTATTACCAAAGGAGAAGAAATTGTACGACAAGAATGCGACTCTAAAACTAAATCAATCTCACTAAATGGAACATACATTATTTCAATGTTAGGCAAATGTAACATGAAAATCAACTCAAAATTTATTCAAAGTTATGAAACAAAGCAAATTACAAATGTCATCGAGGTCCCAAATTTATCAATGGAATACAACAGAAAAACAGAAGAAATTCAGCTTCGACCAATTCAATTGGAAACAATTAATTTGGATGAATTGAAATTAGCAGATATCCAGTTACACCAAATCAAAGAAAAAATGGACGAAACAAAGACCAGTGCAATTTATTTTCACCGAACAAGTGGATGGACAATTATAATATATTGCTATGATGCAAAACATCAATAACACCGGCCGACATGATTTTCGTTGTCCAAGATATAATTAATTTTTTCCACTAATTTTGTAGTGCTGATTACGAAATCAGACCTAATTTTATCGTATCACATCAGATTTTTAGTAAAATTAATATATTCGCTATTTTCGATTTTTCAGTAAAAATAATTTAAATTATCGAGTTTTGGCGCTCTTTTCTTGAATTAAGCGACCTCTCGTGAGAAAATATATTAGTTAGAACAACGATACGCCCTTTCGAAACGCGTTACATGGAAATAAACCGTTATAGTTACTTTGTTTACAAACTTTTTACTGAAATCAGTGTGTTTATTTGAAAAAATTGTTTACGTTTTACTTTTGGTATTTAATATAGTATTTAATTAACGATTTGTGGTTGAAAAACGTCTAAAAAACATAATGTCTTCAAGAAAGTGTCATAGTAGTCCAGATACATTTTGTTACATTTGTGGAAACTTTATGGCTTCAAAGCAAAAACTGAAAATAACTGAGTTTGTGGAAAATACGTATAATGCTTATTTTGGCTTCAAAATACAACTAAAATCGTGGACGCCGCAGTTAGTTTGTACTATTTGTGTTGAACAATTAAGGCAGTGGACATACCGCAAAAAACAATCTCTACCTTTTGGTAGACCTATGATTTGGAGAGAGCAAGTTAATCATATTGATGATTGTTATTTTTGCTGTACCAATGTGAAAGGTTTTAATGCTAAAAATAAAAATAAGATAGCCTACGCAAATGTAACCTCAGTTACACGTCCCATTCCACACGGTCTAGAAATTCCAGTGCCCCTTCCAAGTTCAATATCTGATCTCAGCTCAACATCGTCAGAACAAAATTCACAGAGTCAAGAGTCAAATGAAGTTTTCGAACCAATTTTAAATCAACCACAGAAATTCACACAAGGTGAATTAAATGATTTAATTAGAGATTTAAATCTTTCTAAAGAATCTGCTCAACTTCTTGGGTCTAGACTTCATGCAAAACACCTGTTAGCTCCTGATACACATTTTGCTTGGTATAGGAAGCGTGAAGAAGAATTTGTATCTTTTTTCAGTCAAGAAGAATCATTAGTTTATTGCCACAATATTCCTGATCTCATTGAAAAGTTAGGAGCGCAATATGATCCTGGAGAATGGAGACTTTTTATAGATTCTTCGAAACGGAGTTTAAAAGGTGTTCTTTTACACAATACTAATCAGTATGCTTCTGTTCCTGTCGCTCACTCTGTTCATTTAAAAGAGACTTATGAAAATTTGGAAACAGTACTAGATAAAATTAAATATGAAGAACACGGTTGGCAGCTTTGTGGAGATCTGAAAATTATAACTATGGTGTTAGGTCAGCAGTCAGGATACACGAAATATCCTTGTTTTTTGTGCGAGTGGGAGAGTAGAGCACGAGAAAAGCATTATGTTCAGAAACAATGGAATCCTCGTACAAATCTCAAACCTGGAATCAAAAATGTTATACGAGAAAATTTAATTGATCCTGAAAAAATTTTATTACCTCCGCTTCATATTAAACTCGGTATGATGAAACAGTTCGTTAAGGCATTGGATAAAGAAAATGATAGTTTTAAATACTTGAGTAGAAAATTTCCAAGATTATCAGATGCCAAAATAAAAGAAGGAGTGTTCGATGGATCACAAATTAGATCTTTGATGACCGATAAAAAATTTGATGCAATACTAAATACTATTGAATTAGAAGCTTGGCTGGCGTTCAAAGATGTTGTCAACAATTTTTTGGGAAATCACAAACACCCTGACTATAAAAATATTGTGGAAAACTTATTAAATAAGTATAAAAAATTGGGGTGTAATATGAGTATAAAACTCCATTTTTTACATTCGCATGTAGATTTTTTCCCTGATAATCTTGGTGATTATAGTGAAGAACAGGGAGAAATGTTTCACCAAGACATAAAAACTATGGAAACAAGGTACCAAGGTCGATGGAATGTGAATATGATGGCTGATTACTGCTGGTCAATAAAACGTGATATTATTGATGATTCTCACAAAAAAATTACACCCAGACGTAATTTTATCGCTAAACGTAAGAGATGTCACACAAACTAGCCCTGTAGCAATTATTGTACTTGATATTTTCTTTGTTAGTTTTGAAATATATGTATTTATAACATAATAATTAATTTTTTCCTAAAAATTTAAATTAAATGTTTTTTCCTTTTTGTAAAAAAACCTGATGTGATAGAGTAATTATGTAGGTATAATTTTGTGTTCAAAATACTATAAATTAGTGATATTTTTCACTCAAATCAAAACAACGTTCAAAAAGTTTTCATTTGTCGGCCGGTGTAATTTATTATAAGCTAAAGCTCAATAAAAACTGGTAAAAGTAAAAATTACATGAACTTTTTATAGCAGTAAGAGTTCTGAAAGGTAGTTGAAGGTTACTAATGTAGTCAAGTAATTATAAAAGAATAGGTGACCAAAGGAGGTTTCTTCACCAATGATACGTACTGAAAAGGGACATTACAGATTAATTTATTTTTCATATAAAAAATTTGTTTCATAAATAATTTAATTTAGTATTATAATGAATAGGTTAATTTTAAGAAGTGCGATATAAATAAACAGTATTATTACGTAGTGGTGATTGACGTGGAAGTGAGCGGAAGGACGGATGCAGCGATTCGCCATCCGAGGCAGATGATTTTACGTGTAACCGCACCAGATGAGATGTTGTTATGACGACTCTAAAAGAAAACATTAAATCAATTTAATGACATTTGATCATAAATAAACGTTATCAAGGTAGCAAAGTACTTACGTTTGAATTAAAATTATCAAAGAGTGACGAAATCCAAAATCACACAAAAACCAGGGAAACGGATAACAATAACAATAAATGAAAAGAGAATTACGCGAGTGCGTAGAAGGACAAAGGTGTTCTTGTACACTCGTCCAAAATCAGTGAAAATTGGATAAAATCCAATATAAAGTGTTTAACCTAAAAGAAAGAAATTATTAAAAGGTTACGAGAAAAGAAATACAGTTTCAGCAGAATTAATTTTATAAAAATTAAAGGTGGATACTTACCTTATAAAAAGTGATAAAGTGGTTGAAGGAAATACTTCAACAAAGAAATTTCAGAAGAAAGAAATTAATTTAACACGTGTCCTTGACCTAGGAGGATCACGAACAGGAAATCACTGCAGCCTTGAAGATAAAGAAATTGAAAAGAAAGTGCACCGCCATCTGTTTCGGTAAGACAAATTTAAATAACTCTTTCGCGGCAATATTGGACGATTCAAAAGAAATTATAATACGAACTACGACGTGTAAACGGAATAACGCACAAACGTTCGGTTTTGCGCAAATTTAATTTAATTACTTTGTTTATGTTAAAAATTGTCATTTTTAGTTTAAGTTGTTGGGGTTTCTTATTAATTTTTCATATGTTTATGTTATTATTCAGAAATAAATGTTTTATATTTTGCAAAACCTATTGCGTATCATTGAGGAAAGAATCTTCCTCCACTTGATTTATATTTCAGAAAAAGTAAAGAGTCACCCTCGAGAAATTCGCTAATGGGATAAGTGTGCTTCATGCAAAATACAGTCATTATAAAAAAGAGCTAGCAAAAAGGGAATTTAAAAATCATAAAAATAAAATAATAACATAGTGCATGTGGCCCCGTATTTGAAGACCGGCACATTGCAATATTTATTAATAATAAGTTTTATATTGTATTATGTTCTAGCCAAATTTAGTTACAAATGGAAAAAGGTTCAGCTTTCGGCTCAGGAAAAGGGTTCACCAATCAGCTCAATCGATCAGGTCGGCTTACAAAATTAACGAACCGTAATTTTGATCTTCGGCAGGGAGGTGTTATGTGAAACCAAGTTCACACACATAAAATGTTCCCAGGACTTCACCTGAAACCAGGGAAAGAAACTCGCTTTCCATAGTTTAATAAAATTAGATCTGTTTACTAACATAAGCATTTTTTACTAAATATAAGTTGTAATAATTGTATTGTAAGTCAGTATTATTCTGTATGCTAAAATCGCTGCAAGTACTCAAATAAATTGTTAAGACTCAAATTGAAATTTTTTTAAAGTCTTTTTGGGTAAATAACTTAACTTGGGGGAGATCCAAGACAGGGCAGCGTCAATCGCATATAGCTCGGCTTGAAATACGCTACAAGCACCGTTTAACTTGTACTTGTGGATTTCTTGCCGAGCCTCATGGTATATAACGATTGCCGCGCCGAGCCTTAGGTTAGGCTTAGGTTAGGCTTAGGTTAGGCTTAGGTTAGGCTTAGGTTAGGCTTAGGTTAGGCTTAGGTTAGGCTTAGGTTAGGCTTAGGTTCGGCTTAGGTTAGGCTTAAGTTAGGCTTAAGTTAGGCTTAGGTTAGGCTTAGGTTCGGCTTAGGTTAGGCTTAGGATAGGCTTAGGTTAGGCTTAGGTTAGGCTTAGGTTAGGCTTAGGTCATGCTTAGGTTAGGCTTAGGTTAGGCTTAGGTTAGGCTTAGGTTAGGCTTAGGTTAGGCTTAGGTTAGGCTTAGGTTAGGCTTAGGTCAGGCTTAGGTTAGGCTTAGGTAATTCAGGCCCGGCTCAGGGAGGTGGGTAATATGGACTCTAACCTAGAAAACTTTCTTTCAGGGGGCGCCAAACCGTACTATTACAAATTATATAATAAAATAATGAAACATTTCTGATAATGTTCATATAATGTAAAAATTCGCTTTGGTTGGATATTTAAATGTCATAAACTGCAGGACGAACGACGATGTATGTCTGAGGCAGTGAAACAGTACAGAATTCGATCTTAACTTGAGACACTGAGATTATTGCATGGATTCATTGAGTTTTTTTGGAGATTTTTATATTAACAGAATGGGGTAGGTGAGAACCGTAATGAAACGGACGGATTATGAAACGGGCACTGCCATTATCTCGCGAACAAAAATTTATATAAATTTGATATTTTTATAGATGCAACTTCTCATATCTACAAACACACCATGAATTGAACATGAGTCAGTTGTTTGATAAACGCAAGTTAGAGTGGTTAGTTGTTTATTCTTCTAAAAAGTATTTATTATTTGCAAGTTGAGAGTGCTCGAAGGTAAGGTATTATGTACTTATTTTACTAGATATTATGGTAAAATGCATATCAATCTATCTATTAATCTTAATGACTATAAAAAATAAAGTTGGTTTTTCCGTTTAATTTTTTAAACAATATTTGTTTTAAATGTTTATGTGTATTGAAACGGACAGTGGATTGCGCATTTAAACGGACGTCCGTTTCAACGCATACCTAGTGTCTATTAGCCATTTTATCAAGTACGTCAAACCATCTTATGATCATCCATGTTTAATATTACTCGATAACCATAGCACCCACGTTACAATTGAAATAATAAACTTGGCTCGTGAGAATGGCATATCAATCTTGACATTTTCCCCTCACTGTAGCCATAGACTACAGCCGTTAGATGTTGCAGTACATGGCCCTTTTAAATATCGATATAGAGAAGCAATGCACAGCTGGATCCCAAGTAACATCAACGTCGGTTTTATACCGGTATACCATTGAAGTATAACGAATATGTACATATATTTTCATACCTGAAAATTAAGTACCAAAATGGTACCTAAGCGGCACATAAATTTTAGTTCATATTTACACTGTACTGTTTAGGTATAGTTTCAATGTACATATTTTCGGACCGTTATTCTGAAGGCAATTGTTGTATCGGATCGGCATTGAAATTTTATTAGCTAAAATATATTTGAACATACGGTACCGTTTAGGTAATGTTTTGATCGTTTTGTTTTGTTACTATAAAAGCGATATCTAACATGTACATGTATTTTATAAGATGGAATGTACGATATTTCCATCACCGGTTTGATACCTTAAAGTACAGTTTAAATAGTAATGTTTTAGTTGCTACAATTCCGGTATATAATATGTAAAGATGCTTTATTGGTTAAATTTTATGATTTTTACCTCACTGTTTTGATATTGTTCAACATAATAATATTTGTCCATGACAGGTTTAATAAGTACATAATAACATACAGTTAAAGTTCCTTATTCGCGGGGGATACGTTCCATAACTATGCCGCGAATACAGAAACCGTGAATATGGAATGGTAATTTGTATGGGAATATAGGGGATACGTTCCAAGGTTAGAAAATAAAATAAAAATATATCAAAATAAATGCAAGAGACACGTGTTATTTAATCAAAGTTCATGCAACGAATGGCAAGTTGAACAATTCAACAAGTACGATAGCGGCCAAGACAGCTTATATGAAATAATAACACCTTGTCGGCAAAATTTTTACTTTTGTCCAAGAATGTTAGGTTTAGCCACAATAATGTTTTCTCTTTATAAATACTTGGACGCCTACTTGTTTGTTTTGATAGGTGAGTGGTGTTAATTTGTAATTGAATATCTTGCGAATCACTTTTAGATTTGTTAATAATAAGCATTTCTTTAGAAAAAATGTATGATATCATTTCTCATAAGTATGTAATTATGTTCCAACACAATTTTGCAATGCAAGTGCCTGAATTCTTTTAGATAAAATACACAGCAGATATAATTTTAATTTGATATAGTACAAACATTGTATATTGTTAGTTTTTGATCCGCGAATAACAAAATTTTCAACCGCGAATACAAGAAGTGGTTGCATTTTTTAAATCCGCGAATACTGAAAACGCGAATAACGAAACCGTGAATAAGGAGCTTTAACTGTATTATGAAATATATTATATAATATAATAATTTTTATTAATATTAAAATGTGAAACATACGTAACATTAAAATATTTATTATAAAAATAAGTAATTTAAAGATCAATGAATTTTAATTACGTTTTAAAACAGTTGTAACCAATCAGAACGAAGAAAAATTTCACCGTTAGCAAAACTCTTGTTTCTCATTGGTTACAAATTATTATACGCATTTTATATTACAATTATTACCTGAAAATTAAGTACCAAAATGGTACCTAAGCGGCACATAAATTTTAGTTCATATTTACACTGTACTGTTTAGGTATAGTTTCAATGTACATATTTTCGCACCGTTATTCTGAATGCAATTGCTTTATCGGATCGGCACTGAAAGTTTATTAACTAAAATATAGTTGAACATACGGTACCGATTAGGTAATGTTTTAATCGTTTCGTTTTGTTACAATAAAAGCAATGTCTAACATATACAGGTATTTTATAAGATGGACGGTACGATATTTTCATCACCGGTTTGATACCTGAAAGTGTAGATTAAATAGTAAAGTTTCAGTCGCTTACAATTCCGGTATATAATATGTAAAGATGATTTATTAGTTAAACTTTGTGATATTTATTTCACGGTTTTGATATTGTCCATGACTACTTTAATAAGTACATAATAAAATATTATGAAATATATACTCGTAGATATAATATAATAATTTTATAAATAAAAATCCGTCTTATTCTCCAAAATCCCTTTTTATTAAATTAAATTTCGAGACGCGCTTTTTATAATTTTTATTAATATTGAAATGTAAAAAATATGTAACATTATAGTTATTTATGTATCAAGATTATGTATAAAAAAAAATTTCGCCGTTAGAAAAACTCTTGTTTCTGATTGGTTACAAATTATGATAAGCATTTTATATTACAATAATTATTATATGAGATATTATTGGGGTAAGAAGGGCGGTCAAATTTCTAAATTGGGGGCGGAAATTTTAAACCTCTTACGTCCGGTATTATCAACCCATATAAAAAGCCCTTTAGTTAACTAGCTAATGTAAAACGTGTATTTTAAATATTTTATGTTTTCTAATAGCTAATTAACTAAAGGCCCTTTTAAAGTTTTAAGACCGATAAATAACTGTGTTTATAATATTTATTAATAAAAATATTAAAAAATTAATTAATTAGGAAATTTATTTTTAAAATAACTTTGCCGGCTTGGGAGTTGAACCACTGTACAACGGATTGCCAAAGGTACCATCGTGCCTATTTACCATTACGCCATTGAGATTTCTTACATTCTCCAATATTTTTTTTTCCTATAATGAGAAAGGAATAATATTATAGTTGGGGAATCGGTCTTTTATGTCTTTCTAGTAATCATAAATCTTTATTTCAACTATGTATCAAATTTTTGATTTTCTAAATATTGAAAAAGTTTCTAACTTCGTTACTTCAATACGGATTTTTAAGAAAAACTACGGCGCAAATAATAACAATCAAAAATCTTCGAAAATCTCCAAATTTGAAATAAAAATTCTGGAAATTAAAAGTCAGGAAATTAAAATTTAATAAATTTAAATTAGTGGATATTGTTGAGGAAGCGGTCATAAAAACAAATAAAATTTGCCAACGTTTCGGGTTCTTTATTGACCCATTTTCAAGGCTACAAAAAGAAAGAAAAATTAAATAGAATGTAAAAACATAAAATGTGAAAAAACCATAGAGAAAACAAGATGACTAAAATTATAAAAACTAAGTGATTATAAAATTTTTACAAGAAATATAACAGAATGAAACAAAATGAATAAAAAGATTGAAAAAACACATATAGATGGAATACAAACCTAGATGGAGAAAAATGGAGGTTAAAGAGCCATCATTTTTCAAACTGCCCTCCTCCTGGCCAATCTCACTGCCACGTGCTGTCTTCAGATTTAAACTTATTCAACAAAAGAATTAATCGACCAATTCAGATAGTCGTCAACTTAAGAATGAAAAAATTTTTTACCCTAAGTTAACTACTTCCTTGAGGTTGGTACCAGATAAAATTCAAATTGAAAAATCCAAAAACTAAAAACACCCAAAGGAATGAGAAAGGATATAAAGAGAGGAATTTAGGTTAATATTCCATCTAAAAACCAAAAATTATACCGGATTCAACATATCCAAAATATGCTTATAGCCTCCGTCAAAGTGGTCAACATCCCTTTTATCATTTATTGACGATTTTTGTGTATAGATGTGAATTGCCTCCTTAATTTTTCTCTTCTTGTCTATCTTCTCTCGGTCTAGAATGTTAATGTTGTCATAGTCAATGGAGTGGTTTTCATCCACCATATGTCTGCATAAAGCCGTGGGTTTTTTAGAATTTTTGCACCCCCCTTCTCCGTCAGCCAATCCGAGGGTACGAGCGTTCTTTAAATCCCTAGAATGTTCTTTTATGCGGACACATAGTTTCCTGCCCGTCTCACCAACATATACCGCATCGCAATCCATACACGGGATTTTATAAACAAGACCACTATGGAGGTCCCCAGAGATTGGATCTTTGGTTTTTGAGAAAAACCTAGAGTTCTTGTTGGGACAACTCAACCCTAATTTAATCTCTGGAGAAGATCTCAAAATAGCAATTAATTGTTCCGTAAGTCCTCTGACATAAGTGAGGCTAAAAAATTTACTATCAGAGCTCGTGGATCTACTTTCCTTATTATTTACGTTAACTTTCTTCTGGGTCAGGACAGTATTAAGGAGGGAGTTAATAACATTCTTGGGAAAGTTATTGCTAGAAAGGATACTGGTTATTTTAAGGATATTCTTGGAATGGAACGAGGGATGTGAGGTGGTAAGGACTTTGTGAATAAAATTACGCCCGACGTTAAGAATTTGGTATTTAGGATGACTTGAAAAATAATTTAAAAGCCTTCCTGAATACGTGTCTTTGTGGTACCAATCAGTGATTAGTATACCACTCGGATCCCTAATGACGAGTAAGTCCAGGAAAGGCAAGGATTTATTACATTCAAGTTCCATAGTGAATTGAAGATCCACATGGAAGTCATTAAAGTGATCCAGAAGAAAGGAAACGTATTCACCTTTGATCACGAGAAAAAGATCATCGACATATTTTTTAATCAGTCTTATGCCGTTGTTGTGTTTTTGATTAAAAGACACAACACGGTCATCAAGAAGGATGTTCATACAGATGTTGGCAAGATCAACAGATATGCTTCCACCCATAGGAACTCCCTTCTTCTGAAGATAAGTTTTCCCGTTTGCTACAAAATAGTTTTTAGCCGTGATAAGTCTTAAAGCTCTCATTAAGATATCAGCAGGGATGTTCAAACAATTTTGCAGCTTAGGGATCTGATTATCAATATAATCGATGACCAATTTCACGGGAACATTGGTGAATAATGATGACACATCTAAAGAGACCAACATGTCATCGTCCTGAAGGGAATAATTAGAGAATATATCCATAAGTTGAAACGCGTTTTTGACATCATAACAATTGTCTTTATGAAAAATCTTTAAATACGGAGCAATGAATTTAGAGAGAGGGCGAAGAGGACCATTAAGATCAGAAACAATAGGTCTTAAAGGACGACCGACTTTATGGATCTTAGGTAACCCATATGCTCTAGGTGGAACACCAATCTCCTTCTTCCAGTACCAAGACTGATACTTACTCATACGACCCACTTTAACTAAATCGGAAAAGATTTCATTAGCACTCTTTTGTAAAGCAATCACGGGGCATTTTTTAACTACGTCATACGTACTGCAATCAGAAAATAGTTGTTCAAGTTTTTCAACATATTCCGACTTATTTATGACAACAGTAGTATTACCCTTGTCCGCCCTAGTAACAACTATATCGTCCCTGTGATTCTTTAGAAAAAAGGCAGTTTGTCTAGAGACGGTAGCTAGTTCAGATTGAAAATCATGTTTTTTGGAAGGGTATTTAGAACTATTAAGATGGTTTTGGATGATATTACAAGCACGTGCTCTAAAGCCTATGGCTGTCTTATCATCGAAAGAACTATTAGAAATTACGAAATCAAAATCAGAAATGACGTTGGAAATGTAAGAGGATGGATTAGACGGGGTCACACTGAAGGTGGGGCCTAATGATAAAAAATCGGCAATATGATCTGGAAAAGTTAAAGTGGAAAAATTAGTAAACCATGATTTTCTATTTGAATCACCTAACTTGGAAAAAGAAGATGGATGTTCCAAAGTATTGGCATTGTTTCGTACCAGAGATGATAACAAAGGGCCAGTTCTGTGACCAAGCAATGCCAAAAACTTCTTATGGAGATAGGGTTTGTTAAGGTCAAACGCCTTCTGTTCAAAAGAACTAAAAAACCGGAGAAGTTCACATCTACAAACAGGATCGACAAAAAAATTAAAAAGGGTGTCTCTTACCTCACAGATAGCCAACCGCAATCTGGATACGTTGGACACGGCATCACTAATGGATAGGTTTAACAATTTACAGTGAAGTTTGCCATATAACATGGAAACATAAGGTTGGAAATTCTTCTTTAAAAGGACCGATTTCAAAATATTATTCGTCGAATTCTTGATGAACCTAGGAATGAGTCTTCTGGATCTGCATTTTAGGAGGAATACCAATCTACTTCTCTGTTTGGCGCATTTTTTATGCAAATTGTAAAACTTCATCAAAAGTGATTTATGACCAAACTTTCTAACGATAGCCTTAATATCCGCAGCATTATTCTCTCTAGCCGTTGAATTAAAATTGTGTATATATAGTTGACCTTCCATTATAAATTAGTGGATATTGTTGAGGAAGCGGTCATAAAAACAAATAAAATTTGCCAACGTTTCGGGTTCTTTATTGACCCATTTTCAAGGCTACAAAAAGAAAGAAAAATTAAATAGAATGTAAAAACATAAAATGTGAAAAAACCATAGAGAAAACAAGATGACTAAAATTATAAAAACTAAGTGATTATAAAATTTTTACAAGAAATATAACAGAATGAAACAAAATGAATAAAAAGATTGAAAAAACACATATAGATGGAATACAAACCTAGATGGAGAAAAATGGAGGTTAAAGAGCCATCATTTTTCAAACTGCCCTCCTCCTGGCCAATCTCACTGCCACGTGCTGTCTTCAGATTTAAACTTATTCAACAAAAGAATTAATCGACCAATTCAGATAGTCGTCAACTTAAGAATGAAAAAATTTTTTACCCTAAGTTAACTACTTCCTTGAGGTTGGTACCAGATAAAATTCAAATTGAAAAATCCAAAAACTAAAAACACCCAAAGGAATGAGAAAGGATATAAAGAGAGGAATTTAGGTTAATATTCCATCTAAAAACCAAAAATTATACCGGATTCAACATATCCAAAATATGCTTATAGCCTCCGTCAAAGTGGTCAACATCCCTTTTATCATTTATTGACGATTTTTGTGTATAGATGTGAATTGCCTCCTTAATTTTTCTCTTCTTGTCTATCTTCTCTCGGTCTAGAATGTTAATGTTGTCATAGTCAATGGAGTGGTTTTCATCCACCATATGTCTGCATAAAGCCGTGGGTTTTTTAGAATTTTTGCACCCCCCTTCTCCGTCAGCCAATCCGAGGGTACGAGCGTTCTTTAAATCCCTAGAATGTTCTTTTATGCGGACACATAGTTTCCTGCCCGTCTCACCAACATATACCGCATCGCAATCCATACACGGGATTTTATAAACAAGACCACTATGGAGGTCCCCAGAGATTGGATCTTTGGTTTTTGAGAAAAACCTAGAGTTCTTGTTGGGACAACTCAACCCTAATTTAATCTCTGGAGAAGATCTCAAAATAGCAATTAATTGTTCCGTAAGTCCTCTGACATAAGTGAGGCTAAAAAATTTACTATCAGAGCTCGTGGATCTACTTTCCTTATTATTTACGTTAACTTTCTTCTGGGTCAGGACAGTATTAAGGAGGGAGTTAATAACATTCTTGGGAAAGTTATTGCTAGAAAGGATACTGGTTATTTTAAGGATATTCTTGGAATGGAACGAGGGATGTGAGGTGGTAAGGACTTTGTGAATAAAATTACGCCCGACGTTAAGAATTTGGTATTTAGGATGACTTGAAAAATAATTTAAAAGCCTTCCTGAATACGTGTCTTTGTGGTACCAATCAGTGATTAGTATACCACTCGGATCCCTAATGACGAGTAAGTCCAGGAAAGGCAAGGATTTATTACATTCAAGTTCCATAGTGAATTGAAGATCCACATGGAAGTCATTAAAGTGATCCAGAAGAAAGGAAACGTATTCACCTTTGATCACGAGAAAAAGATCATCGACATATTTTTTAATCAGTCTTATGCCGTTGTTGTGTTTTTGATTAAAAGACACAACACGGTCATCAAGAAGGATGTTCATACAGATGTTGGCAAGATCAACAGATATGCTTCCACCCATAGGAACTCCCTTCTTCTGAAGATAAGTTTTCCCGTTTGCTACAAAATAGTTTTTAGCCGTGATAAGTCTTAAAGCTCTCATTAAGATATCAGCAGGGATGTTCAAACAATTTTGCAGCTTAGGGATCTGATTATCAATATAATCGATGACCAATTTCACGGGAACATTGGTGAATAATGATGACACATCTAAAGAGACCAACATGTCATCGTCCTGAAGGGAATAATTAGAGAATATATCCATAAGTTGAAACGCGTTTTTGACATCATAACAATTGTCTTTATGAAAAATCTTTTTCATTCTTAAGTTGACGACTATCTGAATTGGTCGATTAATTCTTTTGTTGAATAAGTTTAAATCTGAAGACAGCACGTGGCAGTGAGATTGGCCAGGAGGAGGGCAGTTTGAAAAATGATGGCTCTTTAACCTCCATTTTTCTCCATCTAGGTTTGTATTCCATCTATATGTGTTTTTTCAATCTTTTTATTCATTTTGTTTCATTCTGTTATATTTCTTGTAAAAATTTTATAATCACTTAGTTTTTATAATTTTAGTCATCTTGTTTTCTCTATGGTTTTTTCACATTTTATGTTTTTACATTCTATTTAATTTTTCTTTCTTTTTGTAGCCTTGAAAATGGGTCAATAAAGAACCCGAAACGTTGGCAAATTTTATTTGTTTTTATGACCGCTTCCTCAACAATATCCACTAATTTATAATGGAAGGTCAACTATATATACACAATTTTAATAAATTTAAATTAAATAAATTTAATCCCACCACCGCTGTCGATTCGAATTAAAGTGACGCCGGCGTCGTAGCATTTTTCTTCAAAACACGTGCAAAATAACAACTTTTATTTAAAATAATTCATAATGTAATAAATTTTAAAGTACCAAAGCAAAATATTTGATTTATTTTAATTCAATATTAGGTAATATTTTTAATCTATGAATTGAAAATAAAATTGACCATCAAATAAGAAATATCATAGTTTATACCGTATACCCAGGTAGTCGAGTTGGCTTAGCAGTTGGTTTTCAGACGTATAGGTACAGTACAGCTTGGGTTCAAAACCTGGCCTCGGAAAAAAAAAGTAAGTAAAAATTATCACATTTATAATGTCAATTTTCAGATTCTGGCGCAGACAACAGGGAAACAATTTAGCAGTATGTAAAAAATAGAAATATTTAAAAATCAAAAATTTTATCTTCTATAAAAATTATTTTTTCTATTAAATAAATATCTCGTTCATAAAAAATCAACACATAATCGGTATAAAAACGATGTACTAATACAGTAACTGCAAAAGGGGCAAATCAATGCTGAACCGTTGCAAAAATACCTGTAATGTATATGTACATAAATGATACATCAATACAGTAACTGCAAAAGGGGCAAATCAATGCCGTACCGTTGCGAAAATACCTGTACCTTATATGTGCATAAATGATACATCAATACAGTAACTGCAAAAGGGGCAAATCAATGCTTTACCGTTACGGAAATTTCTGTAAGGTATATGTACATTTATGACGGTAAAATGTTACTTGGGATGCTACAAAACCCAGGCAAAGCTGTGACAATTTACGATGTAGCGCAATTGGCCAATCAAGCCTTTGTCCATGCCTTTTATATGCAAAATATAATTAGCAGTTTCGCTATAACTGGGATTCACCCATTTAATAAAAATGTTTTTTTGGATGCAGGATTCTTACAAGCATATGTTACTGACAGGCCTGAAAATACCCAGAGTGTACAAGTGGAAAGCGAAATTCCAGATAATACGGTTCCTATGCCTTCTGTTTCAAATATTTCAATTTCAGCCATGTCTTCACAGCAACCATCAACTTCTCGTAATTCCATCTTAATACCATCTCTTGAGCAAATTAGGCCATATCCAAAAGCGCCACCTCGTAAACATACAAGAAAGCGTCCTCGTAAAGGTAAAAGCACAGTAATAACTGATTCACCCGAAAAGGAGAGGTTGTTAGCCTTGGCAACAGAAAGAAAAAGCAAAAAAAGCGAAAAGGAAAATAGAAAGAAAGCTCGAATGCTAAATACGAAGAAAAGGCTTAAAGCATTAAGAGACTCATCTCCTGACACTGATGTGTCTGACGTTATATCTTTGCATGATAGTAGTAGTGGAAGTAATAATGAAGAAGTTTTATCAAAAAATGGAAAACGTAAGAACAAAACCTTCGCAGCAGTAAATGCTGATGTTTTTTTATTAATAAATAACTTTAATAACAGAGTTTACACTTTTTTATAAAGAAGGTCCGGAACATAACACCAACTGTCCGGTTCAAAATTACCAGCATCATGAAACGGACATTTCCCGATTATTATTGAAAAGCCAACAACTTTTCAGTTTTGATGCAAAATTTTATTTTACTCATTGATATGTCTGATGAATACCTTTCATTATTACGGTAACGTAGTGGTTATTGGAATTTATGTTTTTTTCGGAAAATACAACCATTTGAAAAAAGTGTCCGTTTCAATCCCACTCTCCCTTACAAATACAAAAAAATTTGTCGGAAATATTAGAACTCCGATTCTTAGGATGTCATTTGCCATATGTGATATGGTCAGATTATTGTACCCTAACTTACATGCACGTATATTTAAATAGTTCAATTCAAATTTATAAAAGTCCCCGAAAACAGCGCACAATATCACAACATAGAAACTCAACGAATGGTGGTAAGTGAAGTAGCGTTCTTACTGGGATCAATTATTGAAAATGCATAATTTTTAAAAATTCCTTTAATTTGCTATTTATTTTACAGCATAAATTTGTATGATCCAGTAGTCGAACTGGAAAAAAGAAAAATATGAATCATTTTGTAAAGAATTAAGTTTCCTACAAAAAGTACTTGACGGTATATTTGCATATTATGTAATAGTTTGGACGTGAAAGACTTTCAAAGTCGCGAATCAAAATTCAAAAATCAAAATCTGTTACTTGATGCCTCCAGTGTCAAAACTATGCAATTTAAATATATTACTTACTTATGTTTTTCAACGCCCACTTTAAAACATTTATAGTAGATTCAAATTCAGCGGTTATAGTGGACGCAATTTTTACCATTAGGCTTAACTGAATAAAATTGTATTGTGTTCCCCAAAAACAGAACAGCCTGTATAGTCAAAAATAATTTTTGTATTATGCACATGAAAGTGATATTACATAACCGTAATTTTTTAAATGGTAAAATAGATCTCGTAGAAGTTACATTATTGATTTACTGTAAATTAATACTACATAAAGTAGCTTAAAAGCTAATATTTACATTTGGAATTAGTATTAAGCTACTAATTGCTACATAAGCAAAGTAAAACCATTTTTTTGTTAAATGTTAAATCCACCCATTTATTCAAATTTACTTTAAACGTATTCATTTCTGAAACGGCTGAACGGATTGACAAAATTTCGAAATTATTTTGACTAAAACCTATCGCTAATTATAGTTAAAAATTGAAGATATTGGAAAAATCGCGAAAAAAAGAAAGGGAAATTAAAGGAATTAAAATTTTCAGCGCAATCATTTTCCATCTGCAACTGTGATTCTGATTAAGTATTGAAGGAACTTGACTATAATACCACTAAGATTTTAACAGATTTTGAAAATAAATATAAAAATGATCGGAAAACTCATTAAATGCAGGCCCTCATTGCATGCCGGCAATTAAAAGCTCTGAAGGATTACTTCGGGGTGTACGACATTGTCTTATTAAGAGAAGATAAATTGGCAATATCTCAACATTTATAGGTATTGCGTGATGATGGTCTGTTATAAAGGGGAACACTCCATTTGCTGCGATGAACTTAGGGAGCGAGCTGTTTCAAGACGAGTGCAGCTAATTGAAGACAATAAATCTGCACTTAAACAGAATTTTTAAGTCGGAATAGTTGGAGTAACTCATCCCGTAAACTGGGAATCGTGTCGGAATTTTAAATTATTTTAACTCAATAGCAAAAGCGTCTGATTAGTTCTTTCAAACACGAAAACGTTTTTCCGCGAGGCTATTAATTAGCGCAATCGTGACGGATGATATTTTCTGCAAAATCTGCTGCTAATCCATCACGAAAATTAGGAAATCTTAGGGAATGTAGTAAAAAAAACTGAAGGTTTTTGTTTATTCCGGAAAGAAACTTTGCAATCTGTACGCTCAATTTATGTAAACTCATAAAGACGCGACCGTCTAGTGCAATCCGCTTCGATTTGTCCCCTATAATTTCTTGTCACATTAGCTCTCCTGGCTCTATGCGTTAGACGACAAAATTGCATTGTGGAATCGCTATCAAAAAAGTTACAAGCGTCGTCGCCGTCGTCGTATAATTTAATGCGAAATTGGTTGTCGCCTAAAAAATTTAAAAGTTATTTCCAAAGAAAATAACGCAATCTCAAAATTAATTTGCTAAGTGAGAGAAGAGATGTGGTCACCTACTGACATATTTAATCAAGAAGCTCTTTAATACAGTTCTTAGAGACGACGATGTCGCAGCAGTAGACTAACGATATCATCTATACGACAACATTCCATTGATACTGTAAAAGGGTCCTTATTCCACTGACTGCTTGCTCTGATAAGGACTGAGAGATATTCTAGAAATGCCGCCTTAGCACCTCACATTCCATGAATAACCTGGCACCGCACCACAGCATTATAGAAGCTGTTAAAGGTTCATTAGGTTGCTTCTTTACAACCTGTTTTCTGTCTTGGCGAATAATTTTCCAAGATACGCTCATGAAGCAAGAAAGTAGAAAGTTTTCTTTTTATTGAAAATCGAAAAGCTTTTTAAATTGGAACTTTTATTTCATTTAGTTCGATGGAAATTGGATGAAATATTACAATTACCGTCGCTCCCTCTTATTCTCCACTCTATACATTTTAAAAATTAAGTCGTTTGGGCTCGACAACTCGAAAGAATTTTCTAAGGCATTTAATGTGTTTTTAATTTATTTTAATGATCGCTCGGAGAGCAAGCAACTTTGAATTACTTGAAAGATCAATAGCGTCCCGACATCTACCGGCGAAGTCCGCAATGCTTGCTTGCTGAAATAATAATGTAAACAGGTGAAATGTATCAGATTCGAGTCGAACTAAAAGTTCTGAAAAAGCAATAAAATAAATAGTTGAGTTTTCAATGAGTTGCTGAAACTTTTCTCCGTAGCTAAACGAACTATTATCTTGATCTTTGACGTAGACATTGGTTTATGTGTATAGAATGTTTGTGAGAGAGGTTTTCTGTTTATCGCTTCCGCTCCGCTAAAAATTACGCCACGGTGGCTAATACTGTAGTCTGTAATTTATGTGTTTATTACAGCTATCTTGATTATGGATTTGTTTATTTCACAAAAACTTTCACCCGTAGTAATCCAAAATTGTTTAAGTAAGTTAAGGCGAGTTTATTTTAAGTACCTTAAAAGCACCTCGGTATAGTAGAGCACGCCATTTTAAAAATCACTTCTACGCAACCGTGACGATCTGACAAGCTAGCAGTCCTTGTATTAGATGATCGACATTGAGCGACATTCCTAACCCTCCCGTGTAACCAATTTTTGATTAATTGGTTCCTCTAGCGCCACCTAGCGGTCGAACCGCGCAAGCACTTCCAGCGCGTTTGGTCAGCGCAAGAGTCAGTCTAGCCCGGTACGTACAACGGAGAGGTTGTGTGTTTGAAGAGTGCATCGAGTGTAGTGATTATAGTGGCATAAGTTTTTTTATGGTGAATCGACCAGCCACGGAATCTGTGGTTAATTTCTTTTGTTTGATTCCACTGGACTAACTCTCACCAAGGTCCCGTCTTTTTTTTGAGGATAATTTGGGCACCAACGCACCTTGCCAGGCTGCATAAGGTATTTAGTATCATTTTTGTATTTATTTGGTTACTGTGTAATATTTTATTGTTTGAAAATTAATTATTTTATAATTAATTTCGATTTCGTATATTTCATTTTTGTGCGATAGAGGACATTTGGTGGACGATATCATTTTCGGTACAAATTGCAGGCGGCCACGTTTGGCCATTTCTACATTTTGCATTTGTTATCCACTAATTCTGACTATTCAAATATTTTGAATTTATGTGTTATTATTATTTTGCTATCTACTCGGGATTATTTTCTGGTGGTTCCTCTATTTTTTGTTTTGCTAGCGAAGTTGACCATTAGGGTTTTCATTGAGCGTTCATCTAGAATAATCCACGACTCTAGCACACCGCTACAAAGAGCTAGTTGACCGAACACCAGGGCTCTTCACGTAAAAATAGTAGGAAGTATTTTATACGTGAGCGTAATGATCTAGGCTGTCTTCCCATTAGAGATAGGAAGATCACCTTACGTTTCACCCGATCTTTTAACAAAATTTTCTCTGTACGCAGACGACACAGCGATCTACACGTCCTCTATCCATCCGGACGTAGTCACGATCTGCCTCCAGGAGACCACCAACGAGTTAGAAAGGTGGTTCGAAACATGGCGCATCCAAACCAGCAAGATGTCACCAACAAACAAGCTGAGCATCTACAAGGCCATCATCAGGCCCACCATGACGTACGTCGCCTCCTTTCGGGGCTACGCAGTCCCCAGGATTATGAACAAACTCAAGGTTATCCAAAACAAGAACCGTACAGTCAGACGCCAACCTGGATACCATTCACACCCATGTAAGTAAGCTCGCCAGAAACTTTACCAAAAGATTCCCTTTTCAGAGAACCCATTAATCAAACAAGTCGGCCAATACCAGCCAGATGACCACCTCAGTCACCCCAGACCGAAATCCATCTTGAACCTCATAGTTACCTAATCTCAACCTGCCCCCACCGCCGTTTAACCTCTTTTTGAAGGACCCAACACGATTACTACAATAAGTGCATCAAAACAAACAATCGAGTCTACAATTCTGACTATTTATACAGTTTCTTGCCGCTTTCTTTATTTTCGCTGAACTCCTGAGCTAGCATAATAAACATATTAAAAGGACACCAAAGACGCGGGACATTGCAATACGTTGAAGAGAACCCTCTCGAAGACGAAACAAACGACAGAGCCACGATCGAATTCCTGGAAGGAATATGCAATACCTGCAAGTCACAAAATTCTACAAACATGAAGGGGTCTTCTGGAGAACGGAAGAGATAACAGACATTTGCAAGGAATGCAAGGTGACGAGAAGAAACTACCAGAGGCTCAGAAGACGCGGCCTTGTTCAACCAGCGGAAGAAGTCAGACTTATCTACGAAGAAGAGAGAAAGAAGCTCTGTATGTAACCAACTGATGAAGCCAAAAGAGATGTTGGAATGACCTAATCGAAGAGGCCTAAGACGATACGATGGAAATGGTATAAAAAATAAAAAGGAAAAACTGGGAAGAAAACCTACCCTTGGTATGACCAACTAGAAATTGACAAACATTACTGCCACCTTTGGGCCTGAACTGCCGAGACCTCAGACTGCAATTTTGGAGGCAAAGATACCTCTGCTCGTCACCACCGATCTGCTATAGATAAGTATAAAAAATACAGGCGGCATCTAACAAGAGTCGCGGCCAAAGCGATAAAACTGGGTCAGCCCCTCACTCGAATATTCCTAAACATCAGAGAATCCCGAACAGACTAACGCAGACTTTTGGGCTCAGCGATGGAGGGCACAAAGTTCTACGGGGTTTCCATATAAGCGAAAGCCTTGAAGAAAGGTAGCTAAAAAAATCCAAAGGAAAGGTGCTATCAGATCCATCTAAAGGCCGAAGAGAAAAGTGTCAAGCTCCACTCCACAGCTCTACTCCATCTCAAAGAGGGGATGGGCCGCGGCCATTACGAGATCAACTACCCCCTCGTCCAAATTCTATCCGGCTATGGGTGCTTTGCCTCCCGCCTATATAAATGGAATAAGCAAGAAACAGACGCATGCGTGTACTGCGGAGAGATGGACGATGTACAGCACACCTTTTTCAAAATCCCCTTGATGACGTCTGATAAAACTTTTGTATTGTATAATCGACAATTTTTTGTTTATCCTTCAACTTCTTTTGAGTCATCGGAGGCAGATTATTAAGCTTGATTACTACTGTTAACCTTGCAAATTCTTAAAAAATTGCCTGCTGCGCTTTCTCTTTCAGAAATCACTTGAAGGGCCCAAAATTGTGACCTTGAAAGAAAAGCTAGTTACGGCACTGTCCCTAAATTTAAATTTTATGTGTAAATTTTATGTGTAATAAAGATCTATTATTATTATTATTATTATGCTTATGTTGCTAAAATACACAAATAAAATAAATAATATAAAAAAATTTGACGTAGTCTGCACGCAGTTCTACGACTGCAGTCCCTAAATGTTCATCCTGCATGTTTAAAATTTATTTTTGTAATTTTCCATTAAGTAAATCCAAAACACAATCGTTTAAAATATGGGAAGCTAAACCGGGTAGTTTCCCTTAACGATATAGGAGTTATTCTACATTACTGGCCACAAGACCTAATTTGTATAAAAGTTTTTTACAATAAAAATAATAAAACTTAAATTTGGCCCCAAGAAAAGTTCTCTATTAATAAAAACTGGCCTTAATTATTCAATAAATCAAATTAAGAAAAAACATCAAGATAAATGACCAAAATCTCCACTATCGATTTGGAACTTAAATATTTTTATCTCAAAACTTATGGTGGTGAGAGGCAGGAGTAAACATAAGATAAAAGTTATGACGTAACGTAAATTTTCTTAAATTCGAACAGAGGGAAAAGGGAATTGCATGGAACTGACGCCACCCGATCTTAAATTTTGTGATAGTTTGTCGCGTCACCCTTTCTGTTTTAGGGTAGTTGGTGGCGCTTGTGGTCATAGTCTTCCGGCAACTAATTCTTTTCTTTGAATCTATAGAATTATTCTTATTTCGAGGGTTCCTTTAAGTGCTACTATTCGTTAATAAACGCAATTGAGGCATTTTTATATTCTTTACAATGAAGTTGCCCTCTCATAAATTTCGTTTTGATTCCAACTATCGAAAAAAAAATTTTAGTGAGGTTGCCAACCTCGTCGTTAACGAAATTGTCGGGTACAAAACTTAATGTTATAGTTTATTGTCAGTATCACGACGAAATCGATAAGTTTTAATAGTACTAGCGAAAAATTATTAATTTTTTTTATTTGATAACTCGAAAATCTATTTTATCTAGAAATTCTCTAAGGTTCAAAGTTTTTAGTGCACAGCACGAATAACTGCGAAGTTTAAACGGCTGTATCATAAATTTTTAATTAAGTAACAGAAACTATAAAACAAATATTTAAAACTTTATTATAAAAGTTTACATTTAAAGTGTAGTAAAGTTTACTTTCCAACTAAGTTTCGGGGAAGTTAGCAGGCGCCAAGTTCGTCCGTTAACCTTAAAACTACGCGAAATTATCTTATTGCACTTACAAGAGTTGAAAATATAAAATTTTCTAATGTTGCAATTAAAGTAATGGACGTAAAATTACATGAACCAGGTGCTGGATTTATTAAATGAAATAAGGGTTGAAATATTAAGAAAAATTAAGCTACACTTTTTGTTTATTTTCAAATTTTTTGTTAAACGAACGGATTTTGATAAATCGAAGCTCTCTCACTTGGTATTAGTGAAATTCCAGCAAATAATTATATTATTCTATCTGAAGAAAAAAAAACATTTAATTTATTTAGTGCGTGCTCGTGCCGATTCCTGCCTCTACTATTATACGCATTTCCACCTAAAAGCAGGTGACATTTTTCGCACCGCTAATCTAAATCTGACTAGCCGGTAGTGTTTTTTTTCAGAAAATGAAAAACTCATTTTTGATTGGTAATCTATTTGCGACGAAAATAAAATGCCGCCATCTATCGAATTTTTGCTTATCAATCTATTGAAAATAGAGCACCATCTAACGCTGATTTGCGTAACGCAATTTACGCTTTGAATATCCATCAAACGCAGTCTGACAGTTCAATATTGGAGATTTTTCAGGCTTAAAAACGTTTTAACTCCGCATATCAAGCTCCTGAAATGGGCAAAACTACAGCGTTTGCAAGCGCTTCCAAATCTAACTATCAAAATGCAATTTACAGAATTTCAAAAATAATAAAGTACCAAACCGAACGCAACCCTTGTTGTAATTACAGTTAACTGTAGTTGTAGTGAAAATAACACGCCATCTATCAATTTTTTGTTTAACGATCTACCGAAAATACAGCACCATCTATCAAGTTTTTTGCTATTAGGCAATTCACATAAAATTCTAAACGACGGACTACTCTTAGCGTACATAATCTATAATGCAACTTTATAAGTAGAGATGAGATTTTTAGGTCGTATAAATGTTATACCAGAGAGCGTTAAAGGGTTAATTGATACACGGCCCCGTTTCTTCTTTCTTTTTAATACAGCATAACTTTCGAACGGGGCCGTGTATCAATTAACCCTTTAACGCTCTCTGGTATAACATTTATACGACCTAAAAATCTCATCTCTATTTATAAGCTACAATAAGCGTATAACTACATAAAATATGTGTGGCGCGCAGAGAGTATAATATCCAGTTTCAACGGAAGCTATGAAGGTCCTAGAGGATCCTTACCCTACTATCCAATATCTACTACTTAAGTGAGCACTACGACCTATTACAGACTAGCATACCAAATATCGTCATAACATTGCTATCAGCAAAATTCTATGCCGATAATCCAATTACGGCGTATTTTGATAAAATGGCAAAGGCGCTGGAACAGCTTTAAAATTAATCTTCCTTTTGTCGTCAGGTATGAATCATGTAAGGACGATTTTTGAAATCCCCTCCCATAATGTACATATACGTAAAATTTTTAAGCCTCCCCCCCTAGTTTACGTAAGAATTACTTTGTAAATTTTCGACCAGCTCCCTCTCATATGTAGGTACCATAAATAAATATATTTAATTGTTGTAATATAACCTGCTTTCTTCTCATTCAATTTTCAGATAAACACTCTTACGTATTTAGTGGCACTCTCTAAATAAAATAAATAAATTCGTTAGTATAATGAAGGAATTAATAAATTCAATGAACTTCTTCATTAATAATACTATTACATTATGAACAGTAGCGTAATGTTGTTCTAAAGAAGAAAGGGGCAGCATTTTAAGGGTTTTGTTTTTAAAAGAAAGACTGTTTAAAGAAAAAACGTATTTTTGTAAAAGTTTGACCACTTCTAGTCCACCTGGAAAACTGAAATTTACTTGAAAAACTTGAAATTTCACTACGCTGAACAAGTTATCGAAATTTTACGCATTTTATTGGACGGACACCGTGTTACTTAATCCTTTTAAATTTAAACTGAAACGGTGAATTTTCTATAGTACAACGCTTGAAGTAATTATCAGCTGCATTCACTTTAATCAAAATTGTGATTCATGAATATATTCTGGCTGAAGGAATGGAAGACTGAACGGCTTCCTAGACGGCAGGGGTCTGCAGGGTATGGAATACCATTTATTACAATGATTAATTACATTATCCCGCAGGAGAGGGGTTTCATACCTATGTATACCTCTCATAATTATGATCGACCTGCGGGGCATATACATAATGAGTATAATATCGAGTTAGAACTTGTTGAAAAAATTTTAATTGATATACATATTGCTATGTACTTTTCTATGTAATACTTACACACGTCGATCAATTTTGGGCGCCACTTTCAAATGAAAGAAAAATTATAAAATGTAAATACTAAATTTTGCGTGCCAAATTTTACTGAAAAGCTCACCAACTTGTCCCTCTTATATGGCGCAGTCTAAGGCTCTCTCTGAGTATTGCAGGTAATTGATTAAATGAAAGGGATGCAGCTTATTGAATTGAGAAAAGTTTTAATTTTGAGTGACAGAAAAATGTTTGTTGTAGTTGAATAAGAATGCTTAAATTAATTTGATCAGATAAAACGATGCACTTTTGTTTTTGAACGACCTTAAAAATTCAGAGTAGTGACCTGTAATAGTTGAATGATAATAAAAAGATTTGATTAAGTCAAAAATGATTTTATATTAAAAATAAATATCGCATAGCGCAAATTATCAATGTTAACAAAATAAATACAGATAGCTTATCTGTTACCAGAATGTTTACAATAATCAAAATAACGTAGAATGACGATCCACTTCTTTCTTCTTCCTTGAAATGCTTAAATACAATTTAAGTCTTGCCGTTGTCCAAAACGGGTTAAATGTTTTTATAGTAAAATTGTTGCTCGAAGCGTAGAAAATTAAATAATAAAAAATATTTTGTTGCTGAATGTTTATGAAAATAGGGTAGCCAGAAATTGACCTGCTAAGGTCTTTTTCCTCGCATCCTTTATGTTAAATGCTGAAGGCAAAAAGTTAATAAAAATAATAATTTTGAAATACCTTTAATTTATTTAATCCTGACTCATTAAAAGTCTGCTTAGATAAAACACAATCTTGGTTATCACTCGCGCACAAATGCGACACTTCCACAGCTGTTGATGTAGTGTTGATATGGTGGTTCCAAATCTGCTCCTGTTGAATCGAGTTGTTGTGGTAATAATCATCCAAATTTGACGTTCTAATTGTGTTACTTAATTAGATTATATGCTGGTAAGTAATTTCGAATTAAATAATTCTCAGATATTCGAGATTTGAGTTGAAATATAAACATTCTTAATTTTCAGTTGCTGTAACTAGCTTTGGCCATCTTGGATTCCATATCGACCAAGTTTGATAAATTGGATCACATCACACGTCCGTCCACTTCGAATATCAAATTTCAACTGTCTTTGCTTGCGCAAAATACCATTTTGCGTTGATTTTCAACGACTTGTGAGTCAAATTTATTCCTTTTGTAAATTTTATTTTAATAAAATTTTCTGTAATTTTCAGAGTTGGTTGGATTATTCCGGAGATCACTTTTGTGTTGTTTTTGAGAAGATTTCCATTACAATAGTCGATTTCTGTGCCATTTGAAATAGTGAATTTGATCATTTTCGTTATCATTCTTCACTTATCACTTTTCAATGGATTTTGAACCTTATTTACCTTTTTACAAATTTCGGAGAACAATTTATGATTATTACATACAGTTAGATATGACATAATTTTGGTTGTAAACAGATTTTCACACAATAAGTTTGTTATTCACCGAGATATTTCAATTTAAAGTTTACAAAATGTACAGGTTATGTTTTACAGATAACAAATTGTAATAATTTTCATCATTTCTGATTTAAAGTACCTTATTGGAAGATTTTTATTTGTTCATCTTCAAAATGAATCTATTTAACAGGTTTTATTATAGCATTCTTATCTTTAAAGATCTCTATAGGTCTACAATGTCATGAAATAAGGTGGATTTGCTTATCTGTTCAATCTAAAGTTTTCAAATTAGGTCAAATTTCTTAAATATTACAATTAATTCAGATTTTCAACTAATTGTGTTGTGTGGGGTCATTTTAAATCACAGCAATTTTACTTCATTTTTAATAACCAAGTTAAGGAAATCAATGTCACCTACCTGGAATAATTGTTTAAATATAAATTTAAAGCTTATCTTATCTTATCTTATCCTTTGAAGCTTATCCAAGAAATTCTGCTTTGGTTTTTTAAATATTACCACTGCTTCATATAAGCCTCAAAAGGGTGCAACGATATAAGATATAAGATATAAGATATAAGATATAAGATATAAGATATAAGATATAAGATATAAGATATAAGATATAAGATATAAGATATAAGATATAAGATATAAGATATAAGATATAAGATATAAGATATAAGATATAAGATATAAGATATAAGATATAAGATATAAGATATAAGATATAAGATATAAGATATAAGATATATGATATAAGATATAAGATATAACATATAAGATATAAGATATAAGATATAAGATATAAGATATAAGATATAAGATATAAGATATAAGATATAAGTTCTCGCCTGTAAGTAAGAAGAAGATTATCATTAGTCGAAGGAGCTAGGTGCATTTCGTCAGTCCTCCCCAGCTCCCCCAAAAACAATTTAAATTTTTTGAACCTCGTTTCCACCCGTTTGTACCTGTTGTACTAAAAATGTTTCTTTTCCATATATTATTTATGTGATCAAATGTTGGAAATTTTCGTCTATAAAAAACATGGAATGAAATACACAATTTTTACTTGATACAAAACGGTAGAAAAAGAAAATTTTATAAGAGCTGAAAATTCAAGTTTATATATTTTTATATCGATTTAAAAGGAAATACCAGTGAGAAAGGAGCTGGGTGCTTTGCTCCAGCCCTCCCCCATCCAATTCGACTTTCGGACTAAAATGGTTTAAATCATTTGCACCTCATTTTCACCTGTTTATGCCTCCTTTACTTTTCTACCTATGTTACTAAAAATGTTCATTTAATAAATATTTTTTATTCGATCAAAAATTGGAAAATTTTCATCCACTAAAAAACCATGGAAATTGTTGCACTGTTTTTTCAACAATTGTTCCAAAACAGCAAAAAGTTTAGAATTTTCCCTAGCAAGTTTTAATTATAAGGCTGGAGTCTCACCATACCATCTACTACTAGTACCAAATAAAATTTTAGCTAATTCAATTGGTTCAAACCGAGTTCAAGGACCATACCCACCCACAAGTCGGCAACTTCGTGATTTACCTCACATTATATTGAACATAAATAGTTAAATTAAAAAATTAACAAATCAATTCAATAAAATTATATGAATTTTTATAAAAATATCAAATTAACTGAGTACTTGAATGAATACTTCGAACAACGTCATAGTTTTTAAAAATGCTACCCATTCTTTGAAACGTAATCAACGATGTATGTACCTATGTATTTATCTAACCTATTGCTGTGGTTTAAAATGAACCCACACAACGCAAATAGTTGAAATTTTGAATTAATTGTAATATTTAAGAAATTTGACCTAATTTGAAAACTTTAGATTGAACAGATAAGCACATCCACCTTATTTCATGATATTATAGACTTATTAAGATCTTTAAAGATAAGAATGCTATATTAAAACCTGTTAAATAGATTCAATTTGAAGATGACCATGTCAAAATCTTCCAAAACGATACTTTAAATCAGATATAATGAAATTTATTACAGTTTGTTATCTGTAAAACATAACCTTTACATTTTGTAAACTTTAAATTGAAATAACTCTGTAAATAACTTATTGTGTGAAAATCTATTTACAACCAAAATTATGTCCTATCTAACTCTAAATGTTAATCATAATTTGATCTCTGAAATTTGTAAAAAGGTAAATAAGGTTCAAAATCCATTGAAAAGTGATAAGTGGAATGTGATAAGAAAAATGGTCAAATTCACAACTTCAAAAGACTCCCAAATCAACTACTGTGATGGAAATCTTCTCAAATGTAACACAAAAGTAATCTTTCCAATAATCCAACCAACTCTGTAAATTACATAAAATCCCATTAATATAAAATTTACAAAAGGAATAAATTTGACTTACAAGTCGTTCAAAATCAACGCAAAATGGTATTTTGCGCAAGTAAAGACAGTTGAAATTTGATATTCAAAGTGGACGGACGTGTGACGAGATCCAATTTATCAAACTTGGTAAATAAAGAAAATCCAAGATGGCCGAAGTCAGTTACAGCGACTGAAAATTAAGAATGTAAATCTTCAACTCAAATCTCGAATATCTGATAATTATTTAATTCAAAATTACTTACCAGCATATAATCTAATTAAACAACACAATTAGAACGTAAAATTTGGATGATAACTACCATAACAACTCGATTCAACAGGAGCAAATTTGGAACCATATCAACACTGCATCAACAACAGCTGTGAAGTGCTACGTTTGTGCGCGAGTGATAACCAAGATAGTGATTATCTACGCAGACTTTTATGAGTCAGGATTAAATAAATTAAAGGTATTTCGAATTATAATTTTTATTAACTTTTTGCCTTCAGCGTTTAACATAAAGGATGCAAGGAAAAAGACCCTAATCGGTGAATTTCTGGCTACCCTACTTTCATAAACATTCAGCAACAAAATATATTTTTATTATTTACATTTTCTACGCTTCGAGCAACAATTTATTATATAAACATTTAATCCGTTTTGGACAACGGCAAGACTTAAATTTTATTTAAGCATCTCAAGGAAGAAGAAAGAAGTGGATCGTCATTCTTCGATTATTATGATATTTTGATTTTTGTGAACATTCTGGTAACAGATAAGTTATCTGTATTTATTTTGTTGACATTGATTATTTGCGCTTGCGATTTATTTTGAATATAAAATCATTTCTGAGTTAAAACAATCTCTTTTTATTATCATTCAACTATTACAGGTCAGTACTCTAAATTTTTTAGATCATTCAAAAATATGAAAGTGGATCGTTTTTATCTGGTCAAAACAATTTAAGCATTTCATTCTAACTCAACCAATATTTTTCTATCATTTAAAAATTAAATTTTCACAACTCAATAAGCTGCATCCCTTAAATTATCTTACTACCTGCAATACTCTGAGAGAGCCTTAGACTGAGCTATACAATAGGGACAAAGTGGTGAGCTTTCCAATAAAATTTAGCACGCGAAATTTTAACATTGACAATTTTATATTTTTCTTTCATTCGAAAGTGGCGCCCAAAACAATCGACGTGTATAAGTTTTATATAGGGGAGGTCATAGCACTATGTACAAGGAAAAGAACGCAGCCCCGTTTTCACTAATGGTAAAAACTTACTTTCTATTACAGAATTTATTAGCACTTGTAGCTTTAAAATAATTAAAATTTATAAAAAAACCGGTTTTTAACAGAAAAACCGGTATGTTTGTATTAAACTGTGCAAAACGATGTGTCACCGAAATAATTGAGAAATTATTTATTTATACTATATAATTTATTCAAACGTTGAAATATTAAATTTTACTAAGTACATACGCAAGTGTCGCATGTCAAATACAAAATAAGATTAGAGGTATGGAATATTTACATTACTTAGTAATTACTTACTGTTACTATGTATACTTATTTGACATTTTGACATAGCTGCAGATCTCGAATTTCTTACGCCCAGTTTTTCAACCTTGGATTTTCCTTAACCAAAGAGATATTTCCATAAAAATAACTGTTTCAAGAATTTTAGCCATGGAAGTAATCTTTAGGTTAAAGATAACCAAAGATTAAAAATCTAGACATTGAAGTCTCTTTCATAGACTACTAATAAAATTGTACTCATCTTACGTTTTAATTGTATAACTATAATTTAGCTCACAGGCTGTGCTGGCCCGGGGATTTTGACACAATACTACTCCATTTCTTCCTATCTTGCGCTTCTTCTTTCTATCTGCCAATACCCAATAGTTTCGGATCTGCTTCAACCGTATCCAGCAATCTCTTCTTTAGGACGACCTCTCTTGCCATTTTGTACATCTTCAATTTGACCTTTCGTGACACATTTTTGTTTCCCATTATACTTCTATTTCCCGCCGTTAGTCTTACGTTTATCTCCTTACTGTAGTCGTTTTTCGGGTTGCTATTGTTCCCAAAAAAGAACAGAACTAAACCAAGCCTTCAGCATCTCTTCAGTCTTCCATATTTCACTAATTATGAGTAAAAAAGTTCTCGGCTCTAGCCAGTTAGTATTTAAAAATACAAAAAATATCGTACAGCCCAATTTGAAATGTATACTCGAGTTTCGAACTTATTAGTTCTCATCAGTACAATATACATTGAAGTCGTTTAATTTAACGTGTTAGGATCGTCGTCAGGCACACCCAGCACGGGTCCCCATGGACCTGGGTCACCTCACTCATCAATTCACTTTGGAAGTTTCATGACAAGGTTGCGCCGGGACAGGCGCCCCATTTAAGGGGGTTCCTATCGGGTGCAAAACGAGTCAGTTAAGCACCACCCAAGGACGGGCCTCAAGACACCTTCTAGATCGGTCTCGAGCTTCCTGCTAACAGGCAGGCGCCGTTCACTTTAATCACCATGTAAACTGTCGCAGGTTCCACTTGTACAAGTACAAGAGGTTCCCACCGTTGGCAGAATCTCGCCCTAACCACAGCCACTACGAGTCCAACCTCAAATGACGGGGAAGAGCGTTTTTAATGCTCTTCGGGCCCCCGTCTCCCGTAGTAACGGTAGTATGCAAAAATCCAGATTTCTCAGGAATTATGCATTAAGGAGCTTCACCGCTGCGCCCCTCGACGCCCGACCTAAACGACTCTAGGGCTACGACGTCAATGCTTGGACAAAAGCTAGGGGATATGTCACGTCCCAGACAGAGAAGAGTTACCAACTCTGCCCCCTCGTATCGGACTTCTGTCCGCTAGGGTACCACTAAGTGTGGCTTTCCAAGCCTTGGGACATATTGACAAGTCAACATGTCTTGTGGTCACTTTGAACATTCTGGTTTGCTGCTACGTGGATCCCAAGGGATCTTGCATCAGCTGTTCCAGAATGCGCGCTTATCCTAGAGTAATCTAGGTTAGCGGCATTGCTTCTAGAGCACAGTGTTAACAGGTTCTTTGAAGACTTAGTGTGTTGAGTGTATACATCTCCATGTTTGCGATTTGGCTCCTGAATACTCTTTGGCTTTATCGGATATTCGGTCCGGTTCAGCCAGAGCCGTATTGTCAGGTGCACGTATACATTGCCTCGCGTTTGGATTGGTTTGGTTGGATAGGACTCCCAAGTTACAACTGCCCTAGAATTCAGATGTCCCCCTCAGCTGGACAAACAAGTTTGTGCAGCCATAAGAAGGTACCTCCTCTAGACGTGACCGAATTCAACGTCTTAGATTCGGGCTACATTGCACTGTTAGTTTTCTCCAATTAACCGCTCCTGTGGCGCGTGTACTTAGTAGCAGGCAGGAGCTTGCCGGATATGGATAATGTGTATCCTCTGTCCCCTAAGGACGTTCCGCTTGTTGCTCGGAGCAACAAATTGAACATAGTGAGGATAGTATGAGTAAAAATTTCCCTTTTCCGAGAACCGTGCGATGGCGTTGCTGAGACTTTCACTAATTAGTTCATATACCTTCTTCATTATCGATTCTCCTTCATATTTTATGAATTCGGCCTGTATGCCTTCTTCTCCTGAACTTTTGTTATTCTTTCATTTATTTACCCTGACTTCTATTTCGCTCTCCATTGAGGGTAAAATAAAAGTCTCTGTTTCATTATTCTCAACTACGGCTACTTCTTCCATTATTATCTTCTCCATCATTCAGCATAGTTTCAAAATATTCCGGCCATCTTGCCAGACGCTCTCTTTCTTCCATACATAGGCTTCCTTCTTTGTTTCTACAATTTTTGTTTTCTACTTTGGTTATTAAAACCTTCTTACTACTTTTGTTCTATATTTCTCCTCCAAATTTTTCACCACCTCCTCCCCTTTAGACTTTCTCTTCTTCATTCTGCATAAACGTTTAGCATTTCTTTTCTCGTTTCTGTAGAACAGTCCTATTTTAGGTTTCTTTTCCTAGCACCAGTTCTGCAGGTTTCTTGATACCACTTTTTAGTTTTTCGCATATTTCAACTCATCAACCTTATTTTTCAGCACAAGTACCTAAATATACAATTAATTCATCATTTCGTAACAGATATTCGCTAATACCATCTCATTATCCTTTTCCCGCCAGTTCGTCTTTTTATTTTTAGTGTTTTGCAACAAGCGCTGGCATTCGCTTCTCCTGAGGTTTTCTCTCTTCCTCATTCCAAAGGTATTGCCTTCCATCAATCGTCAATTTCTTATATCTGACCTTCAAATTGTTTCCAATTTTTCTTTCTTCCTTTCCGACACTTTTGATTTCAACCTGCATTTTTCTTTCTTCAACTGTATACTTTTCATCAGCATACACCCTGTATGCTTTTAATTTTACTTCTTTTAATTATTGCTGTTGGCCATTTTTGTGTGTTTTTACTCCGGTGACCACTGTACTGCTTCTTGTATTTTAACTTTCTCGTTGCTCCAGCTTTTTTCGACTTCACTGAGACGCACTTTTAAATTCCTATTTTCCACATGCCATTTAATTTTTCTCAGTGGAATTCATTTCGTTGTAATTGTATCGGTTTTGATGAAATCTTCCCTTCCCAATTTCTGCTGACAATTGGGCTTTCCATATCAATTTCAATTATATTTTGATTGCTGGCATTATTAATTAAAGGAGATATTATGTGTCTTCTTTTTCCAAACTTGGTAAATTTAATTAATCGAAAAGCAAATATGTAACTTCAATGTTTATTCGTTTAATACAAAATTATTTATATTTACATTTGGAATGTAAAAATAATGTAACGAAAACTACTAAAATTTACAAACCCTGTTCATATAAACATGACTATAACATTTATAATATAAACGCGAAAGTATGAAGTTCTTATTATACCAATCTTTTTTAAATTATTTTCGCAGGGGAGTGCATCACAATAAAAAAAATCCATTAAAAATTTCCACTAAATAAAGCACAATTCACAGACGATAATCTCGAATTCAAATTTTTGTAATAAAACATGAAATATGAACCCGTTTTAATAAAAATGAATAAAACTTTATTATTATTATTTTTTTTCATTAAACTTTCCTCGTTTTTCACCCAAGGATTACGAATTTCATAGGAAATAGGATACCTTGACTTGATTATTGCATTTTGTTTCGTTTTATTCGCTTTAAACACATTTTTTTAGTTTATTCAGAGCACGTGGCATAGAGCTTGCGCTTCTTTGAACACGTTGTGGTCGACGTTTGCGCGCGTCGGCGTCGCGACGCCACACAATTCAGATACTTTACATCGAGCACGTTAGTTTTATCGCGACCGTTCTAGTAGCACACCGCTACTCGCAATCTTAAAATTATCTCGTTTTCCGCTTTTATTAGGTGAGTAAACTTTCAACTTGTAAAATTCTAAATTTATTGTACGATATTTTTTTAAATTGTTCAACGATCCGATACCAATTATCGTTTCAAATTTAATTTCTTAAATTAAACTTTCAAATTTATTACTTTCTTAACAAATTATAAATTAATGAATTTCGCTATCTATATTAAAAATAAATTTTATTAAAGTTTGCATTTCAATTCATAAAAGTAATAAGTCAGCAATTTCGTTTAAATTTATGTACATAAATACAACGTTTTAACGATACTTTTAGCGCTTAACCTGCTCGTAAATGGTTTTTCACCGGTTTGAATTTAAATATTTTTTATATTAAATTTGTAAGAAGCCATATTATACTGGGCGATTTACTTCAAACAAAATTTAATATTGCAAATAAAATGTTGGCTTCTCACGTAATTTTTTAAGGATAAAAGAAGTTGCGTTTTATTTATTCAAAAAATTTTATTATTCGCAAACCAAATGGATTACGATCGATAATCGTTGACAACCATTAATGGATGTGATAGCAGAAGCAAGGTTATAGCTTTATAATCCCATAACAAATACAACTGTCAATAAGACTTTCTCTGCTTCAATTGACTTATCTCTGCGGTCAAATGTTATTTTATTCGAATCACATAAAATAATAATCCAGTAAAAGTGTCAATTAAATTTTATCATTAACTTTTGGTTTACTTTGGTGAGCTGTTCGGTTTAGATTTATAACCCCTGATATTCGTCATTAACCCTAACACTGAATAAACCAAAAGATAAATTAACTCAAATTGAAAGTAATCCGTTTTTATTTTACAAATTGAAAAGTTAATTATTTTTTCCTATTTGACCGTACATGGCGATACAGAAATTATATTATCCTTTTATTAATATTTACACGAGGGAAGCATCATATATCATTTTGTCAATTTAACGGTTTATCATGTTTTAAAAAAAACTAAACTAAGTGACATGAAAAAGGGGTGTAAATGAATTTAAAATTATCTTAATACATTTGCATCATTAAGGGATGTTGAATAATTACATATATACAGACGTCCGCTCGCCGTGACAGCTTCCAGATACTGCTGATATAACATCGCCAGGCGGCATGAAAGGAGAAAGATATTGAGTTGTGATAAAAATAAATTTACATATTTTTTTTGCTGCCAAATGAAAGAAAAATTAAAGAAATGAATGTTGACTTTGTAATCTAGCGCTTTCCCTTTGAAATTTCGTAGGTATCCTATAAAATATTTATAAAACAAAAAGATTTTCTCAAAATAAATCACACAGTTCTCAACGAATTTGAAGGAAACTTGGCGAATTCAATTAGAATGTGAAACCTTCAATTTAATGTTACTTTATACGGTGTTTTTCGTTCGTATCTGATGCTGTCGTCAACAAAGTAAATAAACATATTTACTTCTTCGTGTTTATTATTTTATAATGAGAAATGTAGATTTTAAGTGGGTGCACATTTTCAGCTTTTCTTACTCCTAAATTTTCCTAACTCATCACATCATTTCACCACATTCATAACGTCTTTCTCTTAACCTTACTTCACCCTGTTCGTACATTGTGGTAACTCCCATTTTTTGTTTTACACCAGACGAACATAGAACTACATTGCGTTGTTCTTCTCTACTGTTCAACCGATCTCCTCATCGTCTAAAGCCCCGCGCACGTTATTTGAATATAAACTTCTATTTAAATATTTTCCTCAACATCCTCGCTGATCTAAGTATTCTTAATTTCTGTGGGCATTTTTTACAACACAGTTTACGCGAATTTTAACAAAGCGTTGTACTGTAATGATGAATTTTAAATTTAAATCGTAAATATTGCGCGGTAAGAAAGAAACAATATGCCATCTGGCGGTTACAACCGCAGACACAGCGCGAACGGATGCACAAGACAATCACTAAACAAGCAGATCTCATAATGACAACACGTATAAATTTCATTGCGAGTCTTTCTTTTTGTACCGCAAAAGAACTCAAAATGTGCCACGATAGAACTTTCAATTTTAGAAGAACTTTTTTTGAGTTATAATCGAATAATAATTTAAATTTCACAAAGAACACGTAAAATGACACCGGGGTTTTAAAAATTCCCTCTAGATATTTGCAAAGTTGAAGATTTATAGTAGAAATATACAAAAAAAATTGCGGTATATTCAGGTTTAACCCTCAAAAACAACCCCTGAAATTGATTGAAAATTGTTAATTTTAGAGAGCTCAACCAATCGGAAGCTTTCACGCATTCTGTTGACAGTCCGTGTGCTTTCCTATAGTCAAACACATACTAGGCCCAGTTGTACAATCGTGAGTTAAACCAAGCTCAAGGGTTAACTCGGGGATTTAACCAATTAAACAATAGTATTTTGGGCCTTAGAAAAACTTCACCGTTCCGTACTGATGTAGAAATTAATTAAGTCCTATTTTTATATCAAAGTAGGGGTAGGTGTGACTTATGAGAACTGATAGCTAATGAGAGCCCCTGTTTCGTTACCCTTTTTAAATGCTCTTTTTGGGGGGGTATACTTGAATATTCCCCAAGGTTTTTTGATTATTTCTACTACTATATAAACCTCCAGCTTTACGAATATCTATAGGGAACTTTTAGGTTCTTTTTTTAGGTTCTTAGTTTTAGGTAACTTTTAGGTGGGCGAATGGCTGAGCGGTTAGCGTGTTAACTTCTCATGCCGAGATTCATAGGTTCAAATCCTGTGAGGTGCTATCTATAGAAGGATTTTTCGCTCACCAAATGGCTATCTGCTGGCCACAGGTAACATTATACTACATGGCTCAAAAACTTCCCTGGTTGGAGTAGACGATGTAAAAATCGTCTATCCCTGTGGTTCGGAATCCACGTTAAGCTGTAGGTCCTTTGTGCTCGTCACACAGTTTCAACACGTAACGAGCACAGACAGGGAAATCGGAAGACGTAGAACGTTAAAAAACCGATACATACAACAACTTTTAAAATCCGGATGCCATTTTACGTAGTACTCCCGTCATGCAGCCTAGTGTAAGATTGCTGTCGTTGTAGCCTGAGGGGAAGGGGGGTTTACAAAATGTGACCATGTGTGACCAGGTAGAGGGGGGATGTAAAAATGAAACATCCTATTTTTTGGGATTTTGGCATAAAATAGTCAAATAAAGTTTATCTAAATTCTTGCTTATTGAATTCCAATGTTTATTACAGCTATCGAAAGACTTCTCAGGGAAGAAAATGAGCTAAATTCAATATGGTGCCATAAAAATGTAAATATAAAATCCATAACAATAAAATTGCTTTTAACTGTGAAATTTTTAATTGTAGACTGTTTTTACATGAAGACGACATGAAATCTCGAAACACGAGCATTTTGAACGCCACCTGGTGGGCAAGGTTGTTACTACGTTATTGTTATATGATTATCTGCTATTGTAAATTTTATCATAACAAACAATAATTTAGTGATAACCCTGTCCACCATGTGGCGTGAAAAAGCCATCTATCGAACTGAAAATATCGAAATATTTTATATATAGCACTATCCCTCTATATACAATCCTCTTTGACTATATTAACCATCCGACGTGTCTCTAACTTAAATACGTGACACGTCCGACGTGTCTGGAGTCATCTTCTGGTTTAAGTTAGGTGTAGTAGGTTAGGATTGGGGCAAATTTGATTGCGTTCAAAAATATTCAGTATTGAATTAATAAATATTTTAGGATTGTCAGGATTGAAGTATTATCTGTTTATTAGTAAAACCTTCTCATAATGAAGTGTTCTATATTACTTTCCGTGGTTTCTAGTCCACGTTAAACAGTAGGTCCCATATGAATGTGGTGTAACTTCGAACGCACACCATGGATATACGATAGGAGAAAATAATGCATGAAAGATCCGCTCCAAGATAAAATGTCTATGATAGAAGCCCCGGGTTAAAAGTAAGGATGGATACAGGGGGGGGCGTAGGGGGTAAATACCTCTCATAAAATTTCAAACATCGAAGGAAAATGATTAAATTCACTAAAATTGGTAACATTTTTAAAAGTGCCATTTTCTGTTATTATACCATGAGTTCCCATCCCCCGATGAACTATGACTGTATTCACCCTAGATTACAACCAGACCTGCGGTTAGTTAGGTTAGAAAGTTAAATACGTAACTGACCTGCGCTATTTGGAAAAATTTGATAAAATAAATTGGTATATGAAGACTGACCTGGAAATTGAATTCTAACGACTTCGTCTTGACATCTTAAGCGGACAAATAATATAAAAATTAAATTGAAAAGATAAATTTCGCAAACAAAGTTTGAGTTGAAAGTGTAATATTGCAATTCAATTTTAGCGCGCGGTCTTTTAAAATTTAAACATAAAATATAAACAAAGTAGTAAAACAAGAAAGAGAGAGAGACCGAAAGTTGATCTTTTAAAAGCGAGATGGGGTGATTTAGCAAAAATTTAAAAGGTTGACCGATTAGGGGTAGAGGGAGGAACGCGACCATCATCGGGTGGTAAAACACAAGAGGGTTAGGTGTCAATAGTGAATGACGTGGTCAATTTTACCAAGTGAAATTTTATTTTAATTTTCATCAAGAAAAGATCCTAATAAAAGGAGATTATAGGGGAGAAATATTAACGATGGTGCGCTGTAAGCAACATCAACGTGATGTCACGCTGATACACGCTAATGATATAACCTCGCTTGACCTCGCTCAGAAATACTTTTATTTGGTTTTGAACGATAATAATACATTACAACTAAGTAATAAATAAATAATTAAATAAAAAATAATAAACTTAACGTATTTTAATTAATTTTTAAAACAATTTTAATTAATTAAGACGTCAAATATTTAGTTGATATTACAGCCACCAGGGTGCGTACAATTAATATTTTTCCCCTATAGACGAATATTCTACAAATTAACTAGTGTACGTGTGAGTAACAAATTTTAATTATTTATGGTATATTTTTGTGAAATAAGTGACCACGAGGTTTAACTTTTTGCGGTTTTCGGTGATTTTGCTAAAAAATGTTATAAGTATTGCTTTATTCAATGAGGGCTGTAAAATATCAAGTTAGACCTTTAATCAATAAATCATTATAATGCCGGATGGTTATGATTTGACGCGATTTCTGATAATCCCAGATAGTGGTTTGCACGTGGTAAAATTGATCTTGATTTTATATAATGTAGTTCAAAGAAATTCTATTGTTTATTCTATTAATAAATTAATAATCATATCTTGCATATTACATAAAAATATCGTCAATTATCGTTCAATTATATTCAATTATATAATATACAGGGTGTTTCCGAAAGGTTTGGCATTGCTTCACAGATTATAAGGTAGGTTTAAGTTGTTCTATTTATTGGTGGTAAATCCAAAATTAATGATGATAAAGGGCTGATGTAACAACTATATGTGGTTATGATTTAACAAGGTAAATGTTGAGGTGGTCAGTATGTGGTTACATGTGTTCTACACATAGTTATTTTATTATTGGTATTTTTTATGTCTATATTAAAGGTTTGGTAATTTATGCGAGACGAGTGTCGTCTCAGCTAGGTAAACAAGGTATTGAAGGTATGTCGGTATAACAGGGTCCTTTCTTTGAGGTATGGTGATATTTACAAGCTCATTGTATGAGTGTAAAGTAATTTAATCCATGTAGCAAATCACACCCGCGAAAATTTCCTCGACAAGCCAGAGGCCGGCTTGTGATTTGTGTAAATTCTGGTCAGGAGGCCGGAACATGGAAGTAGATAGAAAGTACGTCTGTTATAAAGTGGTAATATTTCACTCCCCCCCCCCCCCCGAACATTGTGTGCAGCTTGGAGGTGTTGCTTTATTCGATAAGGGAGACCTTTGTTATACTGAGGTGTAATTTTACAGGTATTATAAACAAATATTATGGTTTATTTATAGGTATAAAAGTTGTAGACGTAATTAGTCCAACTTACTTGCATAGAAGTTGAAGGCGTAAATTAGCCCGACTTGCAAGCCAGCTTAATCCAGTCGTATTTTGACTGATGACAATAAACAAACATTCTCAAAATGAGAAACTAAATATAAATGATTATTAATAATAGTAAATAATATTTTACTGATCTCAAAGGTGGATCGAAGGTGTGATTTTAGTTCGCAGTCACAAGTTTGGCTGTAGAATATTCTCTAAGAGAAATTTATGTGTTTGATGATTAATATGATTTACCACTGACCTTATTATCAGAAATGATGAATGAATTACCAATAAATATGAACAAATTATTAGAAATATCAAAATCCACTCAATAATGAGTTGTGTTCACTTGGTTTAATATCAATAAGAGATAACTTTCATTACTATTTTGGCTTGTTGATCCATTCCCGTGATTTTTTTCTTTTTTTTATTTAATAAATAATAAATAAAATCTGAGTACAAAATTGGGTGTTTTAATGTTTTATTTAGTGAATTGGGTTTTAGAATGTGAACTTCGTTCACATTCTGCATCGAACAACGGGACATCTTTCTTTGAATCACTGTGTATGATGTAGGTAGGCTAATTATGTTTTAGAGGTAATGCAATCTTCACGAACCGGGCTTTCCCGTTCAATAAAAGAACTGAGGTATACTACGGTAGGGTATTTACAACGTGTGGGTTGCTAGACAGATCACAGGCTTGGAACGATGGTATTTGAATTTCCGGATGTTGAGATTTTTAGGATGACGGCGGGAGATTCAAATTTAAAGTTCAACATTACAAAAGTTAGAGTGAATAGAAAATTGAAGTTTGCGGGGTTTTATAATTCGGAAAATTGAAGAAAAAAATTAAGTAAAGAGCTACTAAAAAGAAAATCCAAGATTGAAAAGAAAAATTTTAACTGAAATATTTTATACAAACCAAACAAACATGAAATAAATGGGCACTCAAATAAATAAAACAGCCCTTAAAACTAATCTCAATATTTTGCCAATTAAAACTCGTTTATTGATTCATTGTAAACATATCCTGAATTATATCCATATAGATTTTTTATCAATCACTTGAACCTCTTTCAACACAAATAAACGTGATGTAAAACAACTACAAAACAATTTTCCAGTTAATTACATGCAAAATTGGAAATTTAGTAGAAAATTCAAAGATTTGAATTTTAACTGTAAGTTTGAGATATTTACGAAGAAATTTTATTCAAAGGACGCCTTTCAGACGTTTATTTACCCTTTGCCGAAATTTATTTAGCTAACTTTGTTTACCCTAAAAGTCTTAAAAAGGATCGTTTGAATAAAATCGTGTTCTCATCGAACTAACAGTTAAAATTTGAATATTTTAACGCTTCGTTAAATGTTTTTTTAATACTTTCTAGAATTACCTACCGTCCAATTAAAAATTATTTTTTTACACTTTGTTTACACAATGTGGTATAATACGAAAAAGGTGTTTAAATCTTTGTAAATTATTTACTTAAAAGCCATTATGGCTTTAATAATAACAGCAATGCTGTCAGTAAAAAATATTTTTCAAACAATTCTTTCGTTTTACTCGTCATGGTGAGTGCTTAGAAGTTTACTTACTTTTTAACTTAAAAACATTTTTAGTTAAAAACAGTAATTTTAATTACAAAAAGTAATATTATTAAAAAAAAGTACAACGAGTACGTAGACGTTCTGGCTGAAAGAGATGTCATATTAGACATGTACAACCTTTGCAAAAACAACCAAAGTGTTAATAATTATATTGTTTTCTTTTTTTTAACTTTTATCCGCTTCACTCCATCACCCCCACCAAAACCTTGTCATCCTGCTGACCGTTACTCGCTACTTTGTCTACTATCCATATCCGCCTTGTTGCGTATTTAAATCCAATATATCATTACATTTCTTTTTCAGCCATTTTCTTAATGTTGAAGCTAACCAGTTAATTTATGAATGCCATTATTTCCTGTTCTCAGTTTCATACGCAAAAACCGATCATATTAGATGGCTAATCTCAAATAAATAATCAAAACTTAAACACAAAGCCATCTGCATAGAGTATAAAATGCAAACATCTGTCGAAACAATATATTATGTAGACCACTTAAACTTTATTACATGACCAGTTGCGGTGTTACCACAAAGTAATTCACCGATCTCCGATCGCACATCGATTTGTGCTTAAGCCCTGATTATGTGGGTCATCTCCACGTCAATCGCCTACTTACTTAGTTAAATTTGATCATTCAAATTTAACATTAAGTTAATGTATTTATTTTAATTTAACAGTAATTGTTTTGCGATGCCGGCTCTTGTAAAGAAAGAATTTTATTTGACAACTAATTTCGAACTGAAAGAAAGAATTGGGTCGAGAATTTTTGTTTTACAAAAAATAAAGCAATCCTGACTGCTTTGAAATAGTAAAATGCAACAACATCAATTCCTCCTTTTTTTAAAACGTAAATCGTATTAGAATCCAACATAAAGCAGGTTTACCGTGAAGGGGATTATACTGGTGCACTTGTTGAAAGGCTTCCATGCATTATAATACGTGGCGAGTGCAAGTCACGCGAGATTTAAAAATACTTTGTTTAGCATGAAAAGCTTTTCAGGGGAAAAACGCGTAAATCAAAATTTAAAAATTTAATATTCCATAGCAAATTTATTATTTTGTTTTTAGTGCTTCTATTACCATACGAGAAGTTGTAAACAATTTCGGTACGCATTTGTCGAAAAATTTATATCCATATAAATTTTCCATTTCTTTGCAAGTCAACTATGTACCCTTTCTATATTAAGAATGACAAACTGACGATAAAGCATAACAAGAAAAATGAGAATACAGAAAAACTTTTTTATCCCTTAAATTGTCTGCACTAGATTGACAAAAGTTTTCTTTTTAAGATAATGGGTATGGATTCTATCTTGCAGACAATTTAAGAAAAAATATGAGTTTGATAAAAGATTCTCTGCATAATTGTAGTAATTTAGATGGAACGTTTCTAGTTCACTCAACTTACGTTGACGATAATACGGGTAAAAACTATTTCAGCTTTTTAATGTTTTTTTAATCTTCTTCGTTTAAATTTGAATGCTGACTTACCATGATGGGCCAAATCTTTTTCTTTCTTTCCCCAAATACAAACCGGCTCGCTTATTTCGGTAGGCGTGGTAGTTTCTCGGTGTCCGATTTTTTATTTTAAAAATTAGGACGCCATAATATCCTAAAAATATTAACACATATCCGATTTGAATTTCTGAAGAGACGTAAATTTTCGATTAGCCTCAAAATGGCCCCTAAACGTAATTCAACATTATTTACTGTCCCTGAAATTAATGTGAGTCCGAGGACTAAACAGAATAATAAGAACAACCCTATGTGACACTATAATAAAATATGAAATAGAAATAATTCACATAAGAAATCAATTTATTCAGAGTAGGGTGGTTCTTAAACTTAAAATTGCAGAATTGAAATAAATTTATTTACAATATACCTATGTATAATCTGTAATAGCTACATAAATTTAAAGTAATATTGGTATTGTGTTACAAAAAGGGCTTACGTAGTATCATAAATAGTAATTTGTTAATGTGCATATCAATAAATTACAACTATGTATTAGATTAAAATTCAAATAGTACAACAAACCATGTAACTATAAACCATGTAATTATAGTCAAGAATTAATGAATGTAGTCCGGCACCTGTCTAGAAATATTAATAAATAATTCTATATTATGTTGTTTGAAATGCAATTAATTAAGCTAGCATTCAACTTTGATTGAAAGGTTGTTTGTAATAATAGTTGTAGTACATTCATTATTATTACATTGGCATCGGCGCTATTTGCTCGGAGCTAATGTTAAAACCATAAGTTGCTTTATGTTTCTTAATTTAACGTAATTAATTGTAATTAATGATACACAAAATATATATTGCCGTGAAATAAAAAAAAATAGTGTTTGATTTATATAGCGGGGAAAAACAAAACGGCACTTTTTCTTCCTCGACTAGCTCAGATATGCAGACTCTTGTATGGGCGTAAATTGGGTTCAGTCAAAATTCAAAAGCACACTCCAGTGTTACTGACAATTCGTAACTTATGCCAATGGAAAAATAATGAAAATAGCATCTACCTGCAACTTACTCGCACCTTGCAATGCTGTATAAACTTAAACAATTAGATCATATAAACTTTCTTCATTTAGTACCTGTTCGTTTATTCATATACAAAAATCTATGCGAAACAGAATTATCAATAATAAATTTCCACAAATTAAGTGTACTTACAAAAAAAATCTTAATAATTACCTAATCTAAAACCCCAAATATTCACCGCACTTGTTTTTTTATATAAAGCGCGCAAAAAATACAGTCTTACCACTTATTTCCAATGTAGTAGGTAATTCGCTATTCTTCAGTATGCATTGCCAGTTGTTTACGTTCACCAAGTCTCGTCTTTGATGCCGTTGATCCATTTAACATTCGAACCATAAAAAAATAACCAACCATCAATACTCCAATTACGTCTTCCAAAACATGTAACCATAATCGCAGGTATTAGGAATCAAATTCAACTTTTAATATTTTCCAATTTCTTGTATTTTCAGAAATCTAATCTTCTAACCAAACAAATCACTTGACAGCGGTACTCAAAATTTTCTTAATACTTCATAACTATGGGACGAGTCAAATTACGTGCTCGCTCCCCGCTGGTTGCGGCCCGAGTCCAATTTAATAAAAAAATACATGTTCTTTCGTTGCTTGCTTTGGTTAGAATCCCATTTAATCAAAATACATGTTCTTATGTGACACTCCGGTGGATGGAAATACAACTTTATTATGACTCTGGTAATGCAAATATAAGTTCCATTATAATTTCCTCGTGAAAGATAAAAACAAATATTATAAAATTATAGTAGAACCACGATTATCCGATTTTTCGCGGTAATCGAACCAAACTCCCTAAAAATATCTTACGTGTTATTCGAGGCACTACATATGTAAGTATTTCTTCAGAAGAAAAACGTTGCAATTTTCTCTTTCCATTGCTTTCAAGATATATATTTTCTTCATCTTCATCGGGTGATCGCCCGATACTGCGGGAATAATGTTGTAGATTTTCATTTTACGATTTAAGCGCAACTGATGGGGAGTATTCTCTTCTTGATGTACTGGGGCTAAATATTTCTTATACGATTTATGTACACCTGGGGGGTATTCCATACCCCCCAGACCCCCCGGTCGCTGGAGCGGTTATTCACGGTTACTAAGTATTTTCTGTACTGTTCGTACTGTTACGATAGATCCGATCTTCCGCGTTAACGGATCTGATGTATCTTGAATTTCAAAGGTGCTCACTTATAAAAATAGACCCCATAGACCGGGGGATATGGAATACCCCCGGTCTTAATTGTTATTTAGCAGTACTCAAGATTTATCTTACTTTATGGCTTCTATTGCAAAATCCGTTATACATCTAAACCATTAAAAATTTTCACAGATAAAAATAGAGACCATAAACCGGGGGGTCTGAGGGGTGTGGAATATCTCCCAGTCTTATCATTTTTCAGGAGTATTCAAAATTTATCTCTCTTCATGGCTTCTGTTGCAAATTCCGCTACATATCTAAACCTTCAAAATTGCTCACAGATAAAAATAGAACCCATAGACCAGGGAGACCAGGGGCTATGGAATAACCCCCAGTTTCAAATATTATTTTGCAGAAGCATTCAAAATTTACTTTCTTTATGGCTTCTAAATATTGCAAATTCCGCTATACATCTAAACCATCAAAATTCTTCACAGATAAAAAAGGATCCCATAGATCGGGGGGTCTGGGAGCTATGGAATACCCCCCAGTTTAAAATATTATTTTGCAGAAGCATTCGAGATTTATCTTTCTTTATGGCTTCTAAATATTGCAAATTTCTCTATACATCTAAACCATCAAAATTCTTCAGAGATAAAAATAGACCCCCATAAACCGGGGGGTCTGGGGGTATCATCAAATACCTAAGAAATTTAATGCAAATGAAAACTTTTTTGGAGGAACGATGTAAAATGTAAAGAATTAAGTACTCTGCGCTTTCCATTTAAAATTTTTATATAATATATCGTAGAATTGGAAGGAAAACAATGATTTCCAAAACACTAAATTTTATAATTTTCTGAAAATTGGGGATTTTTGGAAATTGTATCGCTAAATCTATTCGTGTTGCAACATTTTTATTTATTTATATCTAGGGTAGAATGTTAGTTTCTTTACATAAACGATTGTTCAATTTTCTGTTCAGGTATACTGAAACTGAATTATTTGTAAAAATGTAAAAAGTTCAAAAAAGTTTAGTAATTTTGTTACTTGATGTTACTTTCTCTTACTGCATACCACTTTTGCGCCATATCGTTTCCTGTTTCGAATAATTCCATTTCAGTAGTTAAATTTTTCTAATACCTATTTGGTGCAATGGATGCATGCAAATTCACGATTTCCTAATATTTAGGTCCTTTCTGACAAATTTTTTATATGCGAGCCCCGTCCACTTACAGTTGGCCCACTTACTAAAATTTTAATTAATTTCGAAATTATTTACATTAATATAAAACAAGCTGCTACTTTATAATTTCCTTTGGCTTTTTTGCTGTTCTGATCTTTTTGCTATGAAATAAAAAAAAACGGTTGAGTATAAATCCAGCCAGAATAATTTCACAACTAAAGCAGAAGTTACAATAAATATTAGATGATTTTACCTCAAAACAATTTCACAACTTAGTAAAAGTTTTGCCTTGAAGAATTGACTGTTATTGAAAATAAAGCTAATGTAACCCAATGGTAAACTTTTAAAAGTTGGTTTTAACTTTAATTTCTCTAATTGCATATTTCCTGTTATTATTATTATTATTAAATAGCTTTACATTCCTTGCGGAATTGAGCTGTCTTTTCAAGACTTACAAAATCCTTTTTTGAGGGGGATTAGTCCTCTGAGTCCTTTGATTACATAAACATAAATATAAATACAATGCATTACACTCTATTTCACTTCCTTCTTTTCTTGTTTTATCTCTTCTTTACAATCTCGGATGTGTTCTTGCTTCCTTCACTATTTGCTTCCATCTCCCCCTGTCGATGCACACATGTCGCCAGTTCTGCACGTTTATCTCCATCAGGTCTTCCGTCACTCATTTCCACCATTGTACCTTCGGTCTTCCTCTCGTTCTTTCCATGTCCGGTTTCCATAGCGTTAATCGTTTTGTCACGTCTTCATATATTTCACCACATCTTCTCCGTCCATCTCCTCCCGTAGTTCAAAATTCATTTTCGCTCTTACCTCTCCTTCTAGTCTTTTTGGGCCCAAAATTACTCTCAATATCTTCCTTTCGAAGACTCTAAGCTGTTCCTCCTCCCTACTGGTTATGCACATGGTTTCGGCCGCGTACGTTACCACCGGTCTTATTAGTGACTTATATATTCTAATTTTGGTTTTTTTCGCTATTTGCTTATCTTTCAATATATCTCTGTTTGCGTAATATGCTCTGTAACCGGCCTGTATTCTTGTTCTAACTTCTTCTCTTCCATCGTTATTACTCATCATTCGCACTCCCAGGTAGTTAAAGCTTTCGACCTTCTGGAAAATGCAGTCGTCTATCCTTATGTCGTTTCTGTTGTCGGTTTTAGTTCTCTGGCACCTCATGTATTTAGTCTTACCATTATTCACCTTCAGACCCATTTTTTCTGCTGCTACTTTTATTTCTCGGAGTACTTTCTTCATTCCTTCTTCCGTTCTTGAAATGATTACGACATCGTCAGCGTATGCAATGAGTTGACTCTCCTTATTTGTGATTGTTCGATTACACGTTGTTTTTCTGTTAATGTTTTCTAGCGCTATGTTAAATAGTGTCGCCGACATCGCATCACCCTGCCTCACTCCGATGTTCACTTCTATATTTTCTGTTTCTCCTACTGGAGTCCTTATTTTGGCTGTCGTTTTATTGAATGTCATCATGACTAACCTTGTCAATTTATTTGGTATCCTCAGTTCTTTCATGGTTTCGAGCAGTTTTTGCCTACTCACTGTATCGAACGCCTGTTTAAAATCTACAAAGAGCATGTGTATGTCCATGTCGTAATCATAACTCCTCTCTCCAATCTGTTTCAGGCAGTGTATGGCACCCACCGTCGATCTTCCTCTTCTGAAACCGAACTGGTATTCTCCTATTATGTTATTTGTGTACTCGCTGAGTCTGTTGTGTATAATCGTTGATAGTACTTTGTAGGCCGCGTTTAGGAGTGTTACACCTCTATATTTTTTGCATATTTCGGCGTCTCCTTTCTTTCTTATAGCAACTATTATTCCTTCATACCATCCATTCGGCATATTTTCTTGTCTCCATATTCTTTTTATCAGTTCATACATTTTATCATATAGTGCCTCTCCGCCATACTTCACCATCTCCGCCATTATTTCATCGCTACCCGCAGCCTTTCCGTTTTTTAATCTTTTAATTGCCTCCTTTATCTCTTCCCTTTCTGGTTCTGCTATTTCTTCTTCGCTTTCTGCTTCTTTCGTTTCGGTTCGTTCTATTTCCCTTTCTCGTTTCACATTCAGCAGCCCCTCGAAATGTTTCGTCCATATCTTCTTTATTTCCTCCGGTTCACTTTCCAGTCTGCCAGCTTCGTTCCTCATGCCTCTTGTTTTGATCGCATGTATCTTTCTTTTGTTGTTTATTGGGTCATAGAATGCTTTCATGTTATGCTTTGCGCTATTCTCCTCTATTTCCTTCATTTTCTCATCTAACCATTTGTTCTTTTTCCGTTTGTACAATTTTTCGGCTTCTTTCCTTTTTTCTCTGTAATTGCTGAGGTCTCTTTCTGTATTCGTCTCTAGCCACCTGAGTCGTGCTGTTTTTTTCTCTCTATTTTTTTCTCCACATTCATTGTCAAACCATGCTTTCCGTTTTGCTCTTTCTTTATATCCTATCACCTGCCTTGCAGTTGTTGTGATGCTATCTGATATTATCTTCCACTCCTCGTCCAAGTCATTTATCTCACCTTTCCTCCTTTTTTCCATCTCAACCCTTATATTATCCTCATACTTCCTTATAGTTGTCTCATGTTTTTTTCCTTTTGTTTTCCTGTTATTTTGTTTAATTAATAATTTTGATAGGAACAAATTATCACCAAGTTCTAAGTTATTGAAAAGTCTTTAAGATGTTTGGTAAAAAATTAAAAATTAATAATGTCTGCACTTCATTTGATTGAGTGTCAATAGTCAAGAAATTCGTCAGTGGGCCCTTAAATCAGCTCGACCGATGCGAAAGAAGCTCTTAAGTGGTAAACGTCAAGCAAAGGCAGATCGTCAAAAATTTTGATTTTATTCTTTTTTTAAGCAATTGTTTAAATTTTTAATTAAACATTGCCATATCATCAAAACTACTGATTTTTTTAGTAGTAATCGTTCAGTAATTTTTTAAAGAACCCTAAATTATCTGCAAACTTAATTGTATACTCCTATATTGTGAGGAATCAACGGTTTTCAAGTTACGGATTAAATTTTGTACTATAAAAACTTTTTATGGTGTCTCTGTTCGACTCCGGGTTTGTGCTTAAAAATATCTTGACCGTCTCCGTGATTCGGAGGGCATGCAAAGCCGCCGATCCCCTGTGCTAATGATTGGCTTTCGTGACAATAAAAAACAAGGTACAGGCACATCGAGGGTTAGCTTAGCAAGCTACCCAAAGTGTAAAATCCAATTATGCTCACATAACTAATTTAAAAAAAAGAAGAAGAACTGTTTTTCTTCATCTTAAAAACAACGTTTAAGGACCAGTATATCAATCTTTAGTTAAATTTACCTGTCAGATAAATCTACCATGTGGTGTCTTTTAGTCTAATGAGAAGACGCTAAACCTCATTTATCTATCAGATAAGTCTAACTGGAACTTTAACTGGAGATTGATAAATTGGCCCTAATAAAATAGATTCCTCTTTTCTGGTATAAAATTTAACGGACTACAACTTTAGTAAACTTTTATAAAAATCAATCAATTTAAAAAATGTATAATTAGAGGAGAAAATGTAGTAACCCCAAAAAGCAGCCAATTTCTTGCGTTACTATGAAAATATAATTGCCCTTTATTTTCATTTTTATGGCCATCCTGATCACAATATTGGGTAGTATAATTCCATAACCTTCAGTCCCGGGATTAATGTGGCCACCAACTTTTTGGAACTTTACAGATTACTTAAGGTTATGGGTGTGATTATTGGTAACTAAATAAAACTGAACCAATGAGAAGCACAAACGAGCCTTTCATACTTGACACACAGATATAATACAGAACTCGTCTTGATAACTGACCAGGAGGAGTTTCAAGTACTATATAAACACAATGTTTGTGTTCAATATTGTAAAAATGAAATGCAACAAAAATTAAGAAACATTAATTATTATTATTAGACAAAATTCATACATTAAGTATGATTGTAATGACAAATTTTATGCAACTAACATCCAAAGCTTAATGTAAGCTTACAGCTTGTAGTCTTCACTAATGCTTAAGCTTTGGATATACTTGCAAAAAGTTATGCATTAAGCTAATGCCGTCCGAATCAACCATTACGGCAAATAATATTTTATGTATGAATTTAGTCTTTCTAGTTATATTTGATTTTGATTTACTTAAAATTATTATGTTCATAATTTGCTGGCACAGGCGGTCTATCGGCCGCCTTTAGACCGTGTCGGATGTTCTAAATGACTAAAGACAATCAATGGAACTCAACAGGAGCGAGTGAACCTCACTGTGTGAGGTCGTTAATGATAAAAAGGGGCGCCACTGCTACTTTTCAATATGGTAAAAATGGTTCGGACAATATCAGACGACCGACATACCTTGCTGTTGGTTAACCTTGATTAACTATGATACCATAATTCCCCGAAAATTTACAAAATAGCAACAAGAACACCTGAATTAAATTACAAATTATTATTTTTAAATTTTATATGATTGTATTAACGAAACTGAAAACCACGTCACAACTTTTAATATAATATAAAATAGTCCATCTTTACGAGACTACAACACACTGATGAGCCACTAAGTTTTCATTGTAACCTTGGTTGGGAAAAAGTTGTAAAGCGTTTAGGTATCACGCCTGAAGGCTGAAGTGAGTTTGTTTAACATATCAGAATAATCGGAATAAAGAAAAAACTCGAATAACTTCTTTGGTTTGAGGCTTAACTATGTTAGGATCTATAACAGATAGGTTATTATATTTTATGTTATAGACGAAATTAGCTCCGTGGCTTTGCTCAGTTGGACATGTAACTTCCGGACTTCGTACTCTCATCCCAGGTGTGGTACTTACTTAGAAATTTGCTTATATTTTTTTTTTAATTCGTAAGAAAAAATCAATATTCCGAATATACATATATTGTTTCATAAATATCGTAATCAAATATACATCAGTTTTCACAAATACACAAGATAAAAATATTTATAAGAAATTAAGTGTTAAGGTGGTTAGTCAATAAATTGGGAAATTCTAATAAATTTATGCGAATGTGGATCTTAATTATTAACAATCCAATTTTACTGAAATAAAACACATTTCTCGCATGAATTTACGGAATATTTCCATTAATTCAATGTTTGAATTAAAATATCGTGCAAAGAAGAAAATTGACAATTTTGTTACATAAAATTCAAGAATAGATACAGTGATTTTGGTTAGACCAAATTTCTACCTTTAAAAGCGACGTAATCCGCAAATTAGTTGATTGAAGTACACTTAAAGATGTGGTTGTTCCAATTTTAGCTCTGACGTAGAAAGAATTCAACGATGTGTGGACCCTATTGTTGATTGTAATAATGTGTCGCCGATTAACTTTTTATTTAATTAGAACTGCACGTCGTAGATTTAGTAGCGTGTTGCACAAAACTTATATCGCACTATTATTGTTTCCAGTGAAGATCCGTTTAAGATGGGACACTTAAGTGTTTATAATTTTGTTCCAGTACTAAATTAAATTGAAGTAATGTTCTTTTTACACTTGGCTTTTAGTAATTTACGCGATCTAATTGGAGTATGATCGCATTTATTATTGGTATTAACTTCAATTCGATTCACGATCGTAGATAGTGTTGATTTACACTAATCTCGATTGTTACACCGAATTCTAGAGTTGATTGATTTGCTGTTTCAATTTGTTTAACAGTAGTTAATGCTCCGTTAGTTAGGATTTCCGTATTATATTCGACACTTTTAATTTTTTAATTGTTCAATTTTTTAAGTCGCCGAATTTTAGATTTTCGTTATCACTATTGTTTTTGTAATTATTAGATAATAATTTCTCTTTATGATTGTAGGAAATTATTTACTGAGGTTTTCTTCCGAATTGGAAAGTTAAAAAATATTACACTTTGGCAGATATTAGGTACGTTTTAGGTAGAAGTTATTTTGGTCGCTGGCTTTGAGAGACTGACTTCATTTTTCCATCCCTCCTTTCAAATTTCTTTCCCTTGATGAGGTCATTTGGGTAGGAATTAATTTGTTATCGCTATATGAGTTATATTTACAAAAATGCATATTAAACAGTTCCTTTGTTTCTCAGCGCGGTACCCGTTTGAATACGACATTATTACAAAGTAACTCTCTACAAATTAACTTAGTTTCAATAGAACCTAGTCATATGAGGATTTTATCACCTCGAACGTAGAATCTTGTTGATAATAATTTTCTCGCGGTAATCGGACTGCGTATTTCCTTTCAGCACAGGTGCGCTGTGCAACTATGTATCTTTGTTCTTCAATGTAATACTTTATAGTTATCTTTTGATAAAGAACGTCGATTGGCATAATATTCAAATATTAACATTTATAGTCGGATCCCGTTGACTTGAATTTATTTTTATTAACAAATTCTATGTTTATATTGAAAATATGACATTTCTGATTATTATTTAATATTATTGAAGTGGATATTTTATGATAGCTTATAATCTACGGCATCGCCGTAACACGCTATTTAGTTAACAAAAAACAAAAAAAAAATTGGTCTTCGTTATCAATAGGGGTTTTCTAAAAAACTTAAACGACTCAAACGTATACGAAATTGCAGGGAATATTTTCAACGAGAGGGGCAGATGATCGTAATTTTATACGAAAGATGCTAGCTCGCATGAGTACATTGTCTCCTTTGTAACTCAGAGTACAATGAGAGGGTTTTTTGAATTGGACGCCACTTATTCCGGGTACTCTTTTTAGTGCGGAACAAGAGTTCACTAAAAGGCAAAAGGGTGAAAAGTATTGGGGCACATCAGAATCATATTTACAAGACGTGTTAACTGAAAGAACCGAAGGTTAAAGAATTATCCGTCTCTTGGGAATGCAGATACTGCTTTACCTTGGTCGCCGAGAACAGGCCTTAGACTCGATCCGGGTCACGAGCCCAGGTTATCTGTACAAGGTCAGCCAAGTTATACAATGTCCTACATCCCAATATGAACTTTTCTCTTTCCATCGTTATTTCATCGCGGACTTACCATTAATATATTATTAATGTTGATTCGGACGACTGAATCATATTTACACCGGCAGCCGAATCAAATGGACTCGAGGCCCTAAACAATTGAATTTAAAGAAATTCCTATTGCTTCTTTATTGAATGTAAGTTAAAGTCGTGACACGATTGACTGTTGTAGCCGTAAGATCGGGCGGTTGTTAATTCTTACCATGTAAATAATATAGAGCAGTTTAGGGTCATGCCTTAGACCACTTTAGACGCGAAGTCTTGCAATAGTTATCTAAATTTTTTAAAAAATTTATTTTCAGACGTAGTTTAGGGTCGTACCTTGGACCATGATAATCGATTTCTCATCGATTGTGTTTGTAGTCTTGGGCCTTTGGTTTTGGGCCATTCCTAAGTTAACTTCAATGACATTAAGATAGTTGATCTTATTTTATTCTTTGGTTATTTAATAACCAAATAAACTAAAAGTAAATTCTTAGCTAAAATGAAGTAATTTCCACTTTAATCGAGTGGTACGTGACTTAGATAACTAAGGAACAAAAAAAGAAATATTATTACTTTGTAGTAATTTATCTTAAAGAGCTTACCCAAGCACGACTAGTCCTTAGAGAAACTCTTTAGATTTGTTCGATATTCCGAATCGTCTTTGCTAAAGCAGCTTGCTTTGGTTAGTTGAAAACATCAATCAAAAGTGATTATTTAAGGCTTATTGCTTTTGGTTTGTAGAAAACCTAGTTGGGGTTAATCAAAAGTGATTATTTGATCTATTTTGTTGGGTCTTATCATATTTACAATCAACAATCTAGATCTAGGGTTCGGATTTATCAGTTATCGTTGGTTAATTCTTTCGAATTGAAATCCGGAAAACTTGCGATTTGGGGTTGTTAATGTGTGATAATTAACATAACATACCACTGGAAAATATCGTGTGGCTCCAGTGACCACAAGGTAGCTAATCTTTGGCCTCTGGATACCTTCACTAGACCCGCCCTTTGAACAAATTGGTTAGCTAATCCAATCGTTCGCGAGGTGTGTCGTCTCACTTTCCAGAAAAGTAACGAATAGATATGAGAGGATATCTTGCAGGTATTATCTATGCCGTTATGGCTAATTTTTCAAAAAGAAATTAACATTATGGACCTGTCGTGGTCCAACATCTTAGTTATAGGGCTATAAACGTCCCTTGGGTATAATACAATTGTTGTTAATACCTCGATATTTTCCAAGATATCAGTAGTTTTGCCTGTTTTTTGACAAAACTCTTTGTGTGCTAATTAGAAACGTCAATGTCGGCATCGACTGACACGATAAGTTCACTGCGGGAAATCTATCTAGAAAGACCTATATTGGGGACTTCGGCACGTGGGATAGTAATCCAACGTAATTGTCTTGAGACATCGTCGTCGGGACTCATGGCCAGAAATTATTCTCCTAACGAGACTATTTGTCTGGTTAATTTCCGTAGATGCAATTGCTTAGAACAATGGTTCGAGCTTTTGCATGGGGATGCAGTTTTAGGTCATGTCCAGGACCAGTGTTGCTTAGTGTCTTGAATCGGGATAGATAAAGGGGATGTAATCTCTTTAAAATATCCTTATCGCGGGACGGGACGGGTTTATTTATAACCAAAAGTCTCAAATGGTTAATTGTATTGCCTTACTATGTGTGTAATACGTACAGACGTTCAGGATGAATCTCTAATGGATATCCTTTTGTAACGGCAAATAAATTACGTCAGGGTGTTAATTCAAAAAATTCTGAAACTAATCAATAATTGGTATCGTCGTTCGGAAATAGTTAATCTCAGTCTAGGTATCGATTCAATAAAATTTTTTTTAAAAAATTAATCAATAATTGATATTGATTCTCAAAAGCAAAAATTTAATTCAAGGTATCGATTCAATAAAAATTTAAAAAGTTAATCAATAATGAGTTTTGATTCTCAAAAACGAAAATTTAATTCAAGGTATCGATTCAATAAAAATTTAAAAAGTTAATCAATAATTGGTATTGATTTTCAAACGTACAAAATTTAATTCAAGATATCGATTCAATAAAATTTAAAAAATTAATCAATAATTGGTATTGATTTTCAAAAGTAAAAAATTTAATTCAAGGTATCGATTCAATAAAAATTTAAAAAGTTAATCAATAATGAGTTTTGATTCTCAAAAACGAAAATTTAATTCAAGGTATCGATTCAATAAAAATTTAAAAAGTTAATCAATAATGAGTTTTGATTCTCAAAAACGAAAATTTAATTCAAGGTATCGATTCAATAAAAATTTAAAAAGTTAATCAATAATGAGTTTTGATTCTCAAAAACGAAAATTTAATTCAAGGTATCGATTCAATAAAAATTTAAAAAGTTAATCAATAATGAGTTTTGATTCTCAAAAACGAAAATTTAATTCAAGGTATCGATTCAATAAAAATTTAAAAAGTTAATCAATAATGAGTTTTGATTCTCAAAAACGAAAATTTAATTCAAGGTATCGATTCAATAAAAATTTAAAAAGTTAATCAATAATGAGTTTTGATTCTCAAAAACGAAAATTTAATTCAAGGTATCGATTCAATAAAAATTTAAAAAGTTAATCAATAATTGGTATTGATTTTCAAACGTACAAAATTTAATTCAAGATATCGATTCAATAAAATTTACAAAATTAATCAATAATTGGTATTGATTTTCAAAAGTAAAAAATTTAATTCAAGGTATCGATTCAATAAAAATTTAAAAAGTTAATCAATAATGAGTTTTGATTCTCAAAAACGAAAATTTAATTCAAGGTATTAATTCTTAAAAATGAAAATTTAAGATGATTTCTTTAGGTTAGTCATTTGATCTCTATTACTGGATGAAGGGTAGGGCCTTTTTGTCTGGTCGATGCTAATGACCATTAGTTATTACTCGTAATTACTCGAGTTAATTTTTGGGGATTACATAAATTAATTGGGGTTTAATATCGTTCAAGTAATTTGGGTAGAGCCTTTTTGTCTGGTCTTGTGCTAAGGACCACTAATAATAGATATTTACAGTTAAGTATAATTTAGGAAGCGTAATAAATTATCATAGAATAAAAAATTCTTAAATTAAATTGGGTAGAGCCTTTTTTGATTATTGGTCTGTTGCTAAGGACCACTAATAATAGATATTTACAGTTAAATATAATTTAGGAAGCGTAATAAATTATCATAGAATAAAAAATTCTTAAATTTAATTGGGTAGAGCCTTTTTTGATTATTGGTCTGTTGCTAAGGACCACTAATAATATATATTTACAGTTAAATATAATTTAGGAACTAGAATAAATTAATAAAGGTAAGGTAATAATCGATACTGGATCGATAGGTCAGTTTTAGGCCGTGAATGGGCCAATACCATCAATGCGATTGATTGGTAGAGACAGTTTTTGGTCATGCTCGGGACCGATATTGATTGATTTTTAAGGGCTACTGCTCATTTTTAAATCTTTCACGTGCCAGTTTCCCAACGTTTTTCCTTTTTCGTCAGTTAGCTCATAAATCAAATTACCTATCTTTTTGATAACCTTGCATTTTATAAATTTCGGCGCAAGTTTGGCCATAAATCTATTTCCCGCGTTAGACAATACGTAATTCTTTTTCCAAACAGTATCGCCTACTTGGAAGGATAGGTGTCGTTTTCGTAAGTTATAATGATGTTGCCCTTTTTTATATGCGTTTGACAAAGACCTTCTTACATTTTGAAATAATATCGGTAATTGTTGCTGGTCTTTGTCCCATCTTATTTGTTGATCTTTTAGATCGGTATCGAAATCTTGCAATGATTTTCCGTAGTAATCACCGTCTATCGGAATGTATCTTCCAAACACGAGGAAAGAAGGCGTAAATCCCGTTACTTCGCTTTTAGAAGTATTAATTGCGAACGCTATTTCCTGGACGTGGTTGTCCCACTCGGTATGATCGTTTTTGATATATGAGGAGATGGCCGTAACTAGGATTCGATTTATTCGCTCGGTAGGATTATTTTGGGGATGATATTTAGCGTTGTAAATAATGCTTTTGATTTTAAGCTCCGCGAGGCAATTTTTGAATTCTTTTGAAATAAATTGAACCCCGTTGTCGCATATAATTAATTGTGGTACCCCGAACGTCGTAAAATAATGATTTTTTAGATAGTCTATGATTTTATTCGAATTGGCTTTAGTCAAAGGGTGTACCGTCACGTATTTAGTAAAATAATCGGTAACTACCAATAAATGTTGGTTACGTTTGTTTTTCGACATAGGCAGGGGACCTAGTAAATCCATAGATATGACTTGGAAAGGATATGATACCTTCTTTTGTTTACCCATCAACCCTGGTCTCATCATTTGTGATGATTTTTGGGAACTACAAGTCGCGCAATTTTGAACGTAGTTCCTAATGTCGTTGTTCATTTTCGGCCAATAATAGTTTTCCGCTATTCGCGCGGTAGTTTTAAAAATCCCCAAATGCGCGGCTTTTGGGTCGTCGTGCAAGGTATTTAAAATTTCTTTTCTGTTGGCCGTAGGTACTAATAATTTCCAATCGGAAAGATTAGCTGAGCTTATTAAATTATTTGGTACAAATTTATAAATTACGTTATCTTCAATTTTATAGGAGGGATAGCTATTGGGGTTTTCCTCAATTTTTTCTAATAAATCGGTATAATATTGATCTTTTTGCAATGTAGTCAAATCCAACAAACAAATTTCGGGATTATTAGCGGCCGCTCTGGTTTCCAGAGTGTCAATGCACTGTTGAACGTAATTTATTACTTTTTTTCGCGCTTTTTTAATATTATCTTGTCCGTTCGTGTCGACATTATCTAATTTGAGCAAATTTCTAGTTAACATTTCATCTAGGTACTTATACTGTTTATCTTTAGAGTTTCCATTGAAACATTCAACTTCACTCATTATTTTCGTCACGTCTTTTTGAACACAATTAATTAACTCATTAGGTATTTCTTTTAAATCTATTTTACAAGCATCGCGTGACAACATGTCTGGAACGATATTTAGTTTTCCAGGCCGATGCTGAATGTCGAAATCATATTGCGCTAATTTAAGCGACCATCGGGCTAAACGGCCGGTCGATTGGTCGAATTGTTTCAACCATTTTAGCGCCGAACAATCTGTTATTAAAGTGAACTTTAACCCTTCTATGTACCCTCGGAATTTATTTATTGCGAATAGTACAGCCAATAATTCGCGTTCGGTGGCATGGTATTTCTGTTCAGCGCTGGTGAACGCACGGGACGCATACGCGATGGGGTGTTCCAAGCCGTTTTGTTTTTGAAATAACAATGCACCCCCCCCCCACTAGACTTGCGTCCGTCTGTACGAAAAAAGGTTTTGTGAAATCGGGGGAAATCAATATGGGCGCGTTAGAAATCAAATATTTTATTTTTTCAAACGAAGCTTCTGCTTCTGGCGTCCAATCGATTGATTGACCTTTCTTCTTGTTTTTTATTAGTGCGGTTATTGGTGAAGAAATAGTTGATAATTGAGGCAGAAAAATTCTGTAATAACTAACTAAACCGATTATTCTTTTAACTTCGGTTGTATTACGAGGTACTTTTAATTTTCGAATTGCTTCGACTTTGGAAGGGTCCGTTTGTAAACCTTTTTCTCCCACTATAAATCCGAGAAAAGTTAAAGATTTTTGGCAAAATTTACATTTTTCTAAATTTATTCGGAAGCCGGCTTCTTTTAACTTTTCAAAGACCGCAGTCAAAGTTTCGAGGTGTTTTTCAAATGTCGGAGAAGCGACTATTATATCATCAAGGTATACAAAGGCATCCTCTTTATGTAAGATAGGCCCTAAAATTCGGTCCATGACCCTTTGCAATGTCTGGCCACTATTTGATAATCCAAAGGGCATAACCACGAACTCGTATAATCCCTTTCCGGGAATGCAAAAAGCCGTTTTTTGTCGACTTCCTTCTTCTAATTTTATTTGCCAAAACGCTTTTCGCAAATCTATCGACGAAAAATATTTTGAATCTCGTAATCTATTTAAAATGCCATCAGTACGTGGCAAAGGATAAGAATCCTTGACCGTGACCGAGTTAAGTTTACGCCCGTCAAAACACGCTCTTAATTCTCCGTCTTTTTTCTTTACTAATAGAATTGGAGACGAATACGGGGAGTTTGAGGGTTGAATGACTTTACCTGCTAGCATCTTATCGATCTCTTTCGTTAAATGCCCTCTCATAGTGGGACTTAGTGGATATTGTCTTTGCTTGAAGGGCAAAGAATCTCCTACGTCGATTCGGTGCTCTACGTTTTTTACACAACCGGCTGCGGCTTTAGAGATCGTTTTTAATTTAATTATTATTTGTTCTAGTTTTTCCTGTTGTTCATGTGTTAATGGCATTTGATTAGTTTCATTTATACAATTAATTTGAATATTCTTTGGTAACTCCCATGAAAAATTAGCAAAATTTATCATTAGATTGAACGCTTTACAAAAGTCGGTTCCCAAAATAATGGCTGTGTCGACCGTCGGTACGACATAAAATTTAATATTTCTGGTTACGTTTTCAATTGTTACCGATAGAAAAATTTCGCCTAATACTTTTGCGGCATTTCCGTTTGCCACACTGATATTACTTACATTAGATTCGTTTATTTTTATCGACCGTTGTTCCAATAAGTTGGCGCTTTTGTGCCCTAATATAGAAACATTACTTCCCGAATCGATTAAGGCCATGAATTTTTGTTCGAAAATTTTTAAGCGTAAGTAAGGGCGATTATCAAAAGGTTTTTTACAAAAAGTCGTCGCAACTTTTTGTGTAGCGTTTTCTTTAAAAAAAACATTGATGGTTTTTAACCATCTTTTCCAATTTGACGCGTTCAAATTGGATTGATCCGTAGATACATTTATTTTGGGGTTTTCGGGGACATGCGGGATGTGCCGAAATTTCTTCCACGTCCTCGACCGCGAATTGAATTTATTCGATTCGTTCGGTGTACAGGAATTTGACTGGTATTGTAATTGTTTATTTCGTGATTCGGGGTAACCGGTACTTCGACGCTCGTGCCCTGTTTCACAGCGCCGGACTGTTCGTTTTTTGGAAGTGGCGTAGAAACTTCATTTCTATTATTACATTTGCTGCAATCTTTTTTATAAATTCCGGGCGATCCGCATCCGTAACAAAAGGGATTTATTCTTGGTTCTTTACATGCCGGATAAATGTGACCTAATTTTTGGCAATTCCAGCAGGTTATTGCTTTGCGCATATTTGTTGTCGTGGGTACGGTTTGCGCGTCCGGCGTAGAGTTATTTATTTTTACAAAAGAAATTCGCCGTGGAGGTAAATTAAATTTGACTTAACGTATTTCTGGATACTCCGATGTTTGGTTTTGCAACGCCTGAATTTTTCTACATTTTAATTTTAATTCGTTCAAATCGTCGTACTCGTGTAGGACTATATGATTGGCAAAAAAAGGGTTTACGTTTCGCGTGATTTGCCTTACGATTTGTTTTTCATCTATCGGATTTTCAAATCTTCGGTATAATGACGCGATTTGATCGATAAAAGATAAGACGTTTTCGTTTGCGCCTTGGACCCGATTTTGAATCTGTTTTGATAATTGGTACTCATAATCTAATGGTAAAAATTCATTTTTAAATAATTTCACAAATTCTTTCCAATTTGTACTTTTTTCTTTCGCGCTTCGACAAAATTTAACCCCATCCCCTTGGAATAAATCATGTGCCGACATGAATAATTCATTTTCGTCCACGTTTCTCGCAATTCTTAAATCTTCTACCCGCTCTAAAAATTCCATGGGATCTTCTTTTGAGTGGTGACCCGTATATTGAATTCCCCATTTGAATATCGGAACATTTTTTACCGTTTTGACTTTAATTTTTGCGGGTGTTGCGTTTCCCGTTTCTATTTTCACCGTAGTAATTGTTGCGTTCATAATCGCGTCTTCCATATTAGCAATATCGGTTTCATACACGTCAATCGCATTTTTCTGCGCTGGGTCGCTCGCGGTTTTCATTAAAGCTAAACGTTGATCGGCATGTTGAAGACGTACCTTAATTTCATCAATTATTTCTTGAGATAGTTGATTTTGTATTTTTCCCGCCAAGTCACTAAGCGTTTCATCTAACTGCCCGGCATTTACGTCCCATGTAAATGGTAGCGCTTTTGGTTCAACGTATTGCTCAAGCAACTGTGTTAATATTTGTATATTAGCCAATTTTGTAATTCTGGGTTCGGTACTTCTACATAATATTTCGAATTTAAGTTCGCTATTCGTTAGGTATTCCGGGTTCATCTTGCTTTATTTAGATAGACCGTTTTTTTTTTTAGATAATTTAAAACCGATTTTGGCCGCGATAATTTATCTTCTTTTTGGTTGTTTTGAACCGTTTTTTAGATAATTTAAAATTGATTTTTTGTAGACACGTAATTTTCGCTTGATGTACGTACGTTGAATTCTTTCTTTACAATTTTTACCTTTAATTCTAACACAATTTTTTCTTACCACCTAAATTTTTTCTAGAATTTTACAAAAATTATAAGCAAATTCTAATTTTTCAGATTTGTCCCCAAATCTCTAGCCTGCAGTTGATGGCGCCATTTGTTAGGATCTATAACAGATAGGTTATTATATTTTATGTTATAGACGAAATTAGCTCCGTGGCTTTGCTCAGTTGGACATGTAACTTCCGGACTTCGTACTCTCATCCCAGGTGTGGTACTTACTTAGAAATTTGCTTATATTTTTTTTTTAATTCGTAAGAAAAAATCAATATTCCGAATATACATATATTGTTTCATAAATATCGTAATCAAATATACATCAGTTTTCACAAATACACAAGATAAAAATATTTATAAGAAATTAAGTGTTAAGGTGGTTAGTCAATAAATTGGGAAATTCTAATAAATTTATGCGAATGTGGATCTTAATTATTAACAATCCAATTTTACTGAAATAAAACACATTTCTCGCATGAATTTACGGAATATTTCCATTAATTCAATGTTTGAATTAAAATATCGTGCAAAGAAGAAAATTGACAATTTTGTTACATAAAATTCAAGAATAGATACAGTGATTTTGGTTAGACCAAATTTCTACCTTTAAAAGCGACGTAATCCGCAAATTAGTTGATTGAAGTACACTTAAAGATGTGGTTGTTCCAATTTTAGCTCTGACGTAGAAAGAATTCAACGATGTGTGGACCCTATTGTTGATTGTAATAATGTGTCGCCGATTAACTTTTTATTTAATTAGAACTGCTGTAACATAATCTTTCCTTACTGCTCTAATGAGAAGTCAGCTCGGAAAAGATTAAGTCCACGCAGAAGGATAAACCATCTACTTTAAATTTGCGTGGGGCCCTGGTGTTAGGTTTTAAACTAGCTCGTTATAGCCTGGAAGCGAGAGTCGTGGATCGTGTGAAAGAAACACCCCGGAGAGATCAAGGAAACAGCTTTGCCAACACAACACAATTAAAATTAACAATAAGAAGTTCATTGTCAGAAGGCAAAGATATACGCGATGTCGGATGTAAGAGGTGTTAGCCGACCAAAACAAGCACAGTAGCAACGACATTGCCACCGAAAATCACTCCCAAACATAAACCAAGGGCACATTCGAATGGTTATATAAAAATCCCACGATAAAGTGGAACCATATCGAATCCCCAATGATAAAACAAAAGACAGCAATCTCGGTGAAATGCCGCACCCTGTATATGGGTCGAACATCGTAGCCTTTCATAAAAAAAGAACATAAAAACAAAAATAAACACACAAAAAATTGTTCACCATAGAATTTCAAATATGAAATTCGAACGTACTACGATCATTCTGGAATCCCTTCGTCAATGCATTTTACCATAAGCTATTCGATGTTATAAGTGGAAATAAATACCCTGAACAAGTTAATTAAATAAAACACAAATATCAATAATTAATAATTTTAAAAGTTTATTACATATCAACCTGAACATTCGATCCATTTCACACTTGCGAATGCGAACTGGATAAGATAAACTAATATCACCTCGCCGCAAGAATATAAAATTTGCAAGGCTATCGCAATCTTGGCGACCACTCTAAGAATAAAAAAATGCATGACAAAAAGGAAACCAAAATGTTACACATAAAAAAATACATAAATTGGTCAAGGGTGAACTCCAACGTCATCGTTCTCCAGGTGTACGGAAGAAAATTTGGCTAAATTAATTATCCAGTAACTGCGAAGCAATGAACAAAATTATTGGGTGACTTACCATTGTGAAAATGAAGTAATATTTCACAGGAAGCACTGACCATGGGTCCAACAAAAAAATGTACGATCCGGGAAAAATCAACCATCCCTCAAATCACGAATGTCACATCCCCATGAAGGGTTTGAAGCGCAAGATCCAAAAAACCATTCGTATTGATGGATGGGAACCCTCCAAAATCGAATCATCCCTTTTCAAAATTTTGAACCAAAAACTGATAACCATTTCACAGCACTTTCAAAACATGACCGGAGCGTTCGAGCGCCCACCAATGACCTCTTATCATAGCATGCGCGAGTTTAATCTCCGTCAATCACGTTCGCTATACAGAGTGCTACGAAATATGTCGCTAGATGTTAAAAGTTGAATTTATAAATTCAACGTTGTTGCGAAAAGTGAAAATTTTTCGTAACACACCCCCGAAGTAAGATATCTGACCGGAGGTCAAGATAAAAAAATCAAAAAATTATCAGACAAGCGAAGCTGGAAACGAACTGTGAATTGACGGAAAAAAACTTATTCATTTACTGTAGTGTGGAGGTAGTTTGTAGCAGTACTTGGTAGGAAAGAAATATTAAGCGTTGCTAATAAAAAAATGAGCTTAAAATATTTCAAAAAAATAAAAAAATCAAAATCTCTAAAAGATTGAGATCAAAAAAATAATAATAATAATTGTATGGTTTATTTACACAATTGACGAAACGCCATCGTAAATCCGCAGAAGCGAAAACCATATGGTAGAGCTAACAATAGCTACTGAAAACCATATAGTGTGTGATTTTGTCTCAGATAAAAATCAATGAGTACAAAATTGGCAGCCCGCATTGGACCTGCACCGAAAAAAACTGTGGGCAGCCCGCATTGGACCTGCACCGAAAAAACTGAACAGCTAGGAAAAAAAACATCTAGACTGTCGATAAGGAATGGCTCGCATCGGACCCATTCGAGAATAGTCGAACAAAAATTATCTTCGAACTAATTCTTCTCTTCCAGTATGAGACAGTCATGATTCTCAACACATAGGAAGGGTAATTTGTCAAAACGACAAAATAATTAATAATTTGATCAAGAAACTTGACCAACAGATCGTCCTACCAAGACTTAAACAAATTTCCTCAAACCGTTGGAATAAATTCCGATGAAATAATTAATAGCTTGATGTTATGCTATAATTATGACGGGTTTTAATTATGTGCAAATATGATCTTAGATGTAATTAGACCAATTGAAAATGCATTACCCAACCTCCAGTTAGGTAATGGTTATGATTTCAGATGTTGTTAAACCAGTAGTGATAAAACATTACTATGTAATGTATGATGTAATGTAATGTATGATTTAAGTTGTTGTTAAACCATTAAGTGAACAAACATTACTCCATCCAACCACCCTTATGTAATGTATGATTCAAGATGTTATTGAACCAATCAGTGACAAACATTACCCAGCCTCCACCCTTAGTGTAATGTATGGTTTAAGCTGTTATGGAACCAATTTGTTTACAAACAATTACTCCATCCAACCACCCTTATGTAATGTATGATTCAGGATGTTATTGAACCAATTAGGATACAAACAATTACTCCATCCAACCACCCTTTGGTATTGTAGATCCACGGCAAGCTAAAGGGATTTCACCCCCAGTAGCTTGTGGAAAACCAAAAAAATAAAATTCGCTACACATAGCAACGAACAACACACATATCAAGGTAAAAAAAAATTTACACATAACACTTTACCAATAAAATAATAATAAAAATTTTAATTTAAATCGAAGGTATAAAATAATTATAAAAAATATTTTTCATAACCCTTCAAACACTCGGCATCAAGGAATTTACACAATCACCAAAAAAATATACGTTGAAACAATCCAATTACGGTGCGCGACTTAAACAACAACAGTCGTAACAGCAACCAAGGATCAACAAACGCAGTTGGCTGCAAAAAAAAAAAAAAATTCCGCCGGTATAAACAAAAATGTTTCATTCAAAAAAACATAATAATAAAATTGACAACAAAACAAAATTGCCAATAAAATAATGCAAAAGCTGTTCCTGAAATTATCTCCGGGCATTCACCAAAAATACAGATGGAAATGAAGCAAACAGTAGCAAACAGAAGCAAATACAGAAGCTCCCACGCTTCGGACGCCAGTGTAACAATACAGTAGCAGCCCCACGTTGGAACGACAGTGTAACAAAATCTTTCCTTACTGCTCTAATGAGAAGTCAGCTCGGAAAAGATTAAGTCCACGCAGAAGGATAAAACCATCTACTTTAAATTTGCGTGGGGCCCTGGTGTTAGGTTTTAAACTAGCTCGTTATAGCCTGGAAGCGAGAGTCGTGGATCGTGTGAAAGAAACACCCCGGAGAGATCAAGGAAACAGCTTTGCTAACACAACACAATTAAAATGGACAATTGGATGCTAATTGTCAGAAGGCAAAGATATTAACGATGTCGGATGTAAAAGGTGTTAGCCGACCAACACAAGCTTGACCTTATCTTGACCTCCGGTCAGATATCTTACTTCGGGGGTGTGTTACGAAAAATTTTCACTTTTCGCAACAACGTTGAATTTATAAATTCAACTTTTAACATCTAGCGACATATTTCGTAGCACTCTGTATAGCGAACGTGATTGACGGAGATTAAACTCGCGCATGCTATGATAAGAGGTCATTGGTGGGCGCTCGAACGCTCCGGTTATGTTTGAAAGTGCTGTGAAATGGTTATCAGTTTTTGGTTCAAAATTTTGAAAAGGGATGATTCGATTTTGGAGGGTTCCCATCCATCAATACGAATGGTTTTTTGGATCTTGCGCTTCAAACCCTTCATGGGGATGTGACATTCGTGATTTGAGGGATGGTTGATTTTTCCCGGATCGTACATTTTTTTTGTTGGACCCATGGTCAGTGCTTCCTGTGAAATATTACTTCATTTTCACAATGGTAAGTCACCCAATAATTTTGTTCATTGCTTCGCAGTTACTGGATAATTAATTTAGCCAAATTTTCTTCCGTACACCTGGAGAACGATGACGTTGGAGTTCACCCTTGACCAATTTATGTATTTTTTTATGTGTAACATTTTGGTTTCCTTTTTGTCATGCATTTTTTTATTCTTAGAGTGGTCGCCAAGATTGCGATAGCCTTGCAAATTTTATATTCTTGCGGCGAGGTGATATTAGTTTATCTTATCCAGTTCGCATTCGCAAGTGTGAAATGGATCGAATGTTCAGGTTGATATGTAATAAACTTTTAAAATTATTAATTATTGATATTTGTGTTTTATTTAATTAACTTGTTCAGGGTATTTATTTCCACTTATAACATCGAATAGCTTATGGTAAAATGCATTGACGAAGGGATTCCAGAATGATCGTAGTACGTTCGAATTTCATATTTGAAATTCTATGGTGAACAATTTTTTGTGTGTTTATTTTTGTTTTTATGTTCTTTTTTTATGAAAGGCTACGATGTTCGACCCATATACAGGGTGCGGCATTTCACCGAGATTGCTGTCTTTTGTTTTATCATTGGGGATTCGATATGGTTCCACTTTATCGTGGGATTTTTATATAACCATTCGAATGTGCCCTTGGTTTATGTTTGGGAGTGATTTTCGGTGGCAATGTCGTTGCTACTGTGCTTGTTTTGGTCGGCTAACACCTCTTACATCCGACATCGCGTATATCTTTGCCTTCTGACAATGAACTTCTTATTGTTAATTTTAATTGTGTTGTGTTAGCAAAGCTGTTTCCTTGATCTCTCCGGGGTGTTTCTTTCACACGATCCACGACTCTCGCTTCCAGGCTATAACGAGCTAGTTTAAAACCTAACACCAGGGCCCCACGTTGGGCGCCAGTGTAACATAATCTTTCCTTACTGCTCTAATGAGAAGTCAGCTCGGAAAAGATTAAGTCCACGCAGAAGGATAAACCATCTACTTTAAATTTGCGTGGGGCCCTGGTGTTAGGTTTTAAACTAGCTCGTTATAGCCTGGAAGCGAGAGTCGTGGATCGTGTGAAAGAAACACCCCGGAGAGATCAAGGAAACAGCTTTGCCAACACAACACAATTAAAATTAACAATAAGAAGTTCATTGTCAGAAGGCAAAGATATACGCGATGTCGGATGTAAGAGGTGTTAGCCGACCAAAACAAGCACAGTAGCAACGACATTGCCACCGAAAATCACTCCCAAACATAAACCAAGGGCACATTCGAATGGTTATATAAAAATCCCACGATAAAGTGGAACCATATCGAATCCCCAATGATAAAACAAAAGACAGCAATCTCGGTGAAATGCCGCACCCTGTATATGGGTCGAACATCGTAGCCTTTCATAAAAAAAGAACATAAAAACAAAAATAAACACACAAAAAATTGTTCACCATAGAATTTCAAATATGAAATTCGAACGTACTACGATCATTCTGGAATCCCTTCGTCAATGCATTTTACCATAAGCTATTCGATGTTATAAGTGGAAATAAATACCCTGAACAAGTTAATTAAATAAAACACAAATATCAATAATTAATAATTTTAAAAGTTTATTACATATCAACCTGAACATTCGATCCATTTCACACTTGCGAATGCGAACTGGATAAGATAAACTAATATCACCTCGCCGCAAGAATATAAAATTTGCAAGGCTATCGCAATCTTGGCGACCACTCTAAGAATAAAAAAATGCATGACAAAAAGGAAACCAAAATGTTACACATAAAAAAATACATAAATTGGTCAAGGGTGAACTCCAACGTCATCGTTCTCCAGGTGTACGGAAGAAAATTTGGCTAAATTAATTATCCAGTAACTGCGAAGCAATGAACAAAATTATTGGGTGACTTACCATTGTGAAAATGAAGTAATATTTCACAGGAAGCACTGACCATGGGTCCAACAAAAAAATGTACGATCCGGGAAAAATCAACCATCCCTCAAATCACGAATGTCACATCCCCATGAAGGGTTTGAAGCGCAAGATCCAAAAAACCATTCGTATTGATGGATGGGAACCCTCCAAAATCGAATCATCCCTTTTCAAAATTTTGAACCAAAAACTGATAACCATTTCACAGCACTTTCAAAACATGACCGGAGCGTTCGAGCGCCCACCAATGACCTCTTATCATAGCATGCGCGAGTTTAATCTCCGTCAATCACGTTCGCTATACAGAGTGCTACGAAATATGTCGCTAGATGTTAAAAGTTGAATTTATAAATTCAACGTTGTTGCGAAAAGTGAAAATTTTTCGTAACACTGCACGTCGTAGATTTAGTAGCGTGTTGCACAAAACTTATATCGCACTATTATTGTTTCCAGTGAAGATCCGTTTAAGATGGGACACTTAAGTGTTTATAATTTTGTTCCAGTACTAAATTAAATTGAAGTAATGTTCTTTTTACACTTGGCTTTTAGTAATTTACGCGATCTAATTGGAGTATGATCGCATTTATTATTGGTATTAACTTCAATTCGATTCACGATCGTAGATAGTGTTGATTTACACTAATCTCGATTGTTACACCGAATTCTAGAGTTGATTGATTTGCTGTTTCAATTTGTTTAACAGTAGTTAATGCTCCGTTATTTAGGATTTCCGTATTATATTCGACACTTTTAATTTTTTAATTGTTCAATTTTTTAAGTCGCCGAATTTTAGATTTTCGTTATCACTATTGTTTTTGTAATTATTAGATAATAATTTCTCTTTATGATTGTAGGAAATTATTTACTGAGGTTTTCTTCCGAATTGGAAAGTTAAAAAATATTACACTTTGGCAGATATTAGGTACGTTTTAGGTAGAAGTTATTTTGGTCGCTGGCTTTGAGAGACTGACTTCATTTTTCCATCCCTCCTTTCAAATTTCTTTCCCTTGATGAGGTCATTTGGGTAGGAATTAATTTGTTATCGCTATATGAGTTATATTTACAAAAATGCATATTAAACAGTTCCTTTGTTTCTCAGCGCGGTACCCGTTTGAATACGACATTATTACAAAGTAACTCTCTACAAATTAACTTAGTTTCAATAGAACCTAGTCATATGAGGATTTTATCACCTCGAACGTAGAATCTTGTTGATAATAATTTTCTCGCGGTAATCGGACTGCGTATTTCCTTTCAGCACAGGTGCGCTGTGCAACTATGTATCTTTGTTCTTCAATGTAATACTTTATAGTTATCTTTTGATAAAGAACGTCGATTGGCATAATATTCAAATATTAACATTTATAGTCGGATCCCGTTGACTTGAATTTATTTTTATTAACAAATTCTATGTTTATATTGAAAATATGACATTTCTGATTATTATTTAATATTATTGAAGTGGATATTTTATGATAGCTTATAATCTACGGCATCGCCGTAACAACTATCTGTCAGTTTTTATACACGAAAACTTTTTAACACCGCCGTTAGCATCGAATTCTCTTGAAGTATTACACGCCTGTGAATTTTTTTGTTTATTGCTTGATTTGCTGTGATTAATTTTGTTCTACTGGAAGCAAGGAAATGCTTCTTGTTTACGTAATTAAGTTCAATATCATTAAACGAAATAAGCGGTACTAAAACTTTTTTATTTACATAATATGACCATTTAACACAAAAGTTGTAATTTTGCAAAGTATTATTGCTACTTAGTATTCGTGAAATACACGAGCTATTAGGACAATCTTAAAAATCTGTTTATAAAGAAAATAACAAATTTACAAAGCGCGTCGCCTGAAAGAGTCGAGCTTTATAAGGTTATAAAAAATTAAATTACATCAACCATTAAAGAGCCGGGGAAAAACCTCAACACATTTGAAAAAAGCATTATAAACAAAATTTTCTTTTATACTCGTACCAACCAATCTCGTTTAAAGAAGTCAACACATAAAGAGATATAAAGTGAGAATTTGAGCATTAGACTGTATTAAATTATGATTGCATAACTCAGGAGGTGTCATGACTAAGTCTTACCAACTTTGTCGAGTTAAAGTTACACACCATTGTGAGGACATTTCGTGATGAAAAATGACTTTAGGTGAGGCAGTATAATATAAATTTTTAGGTCCAAGTATAAATAAAAATAACTTTTTGACGTAAATGACTTTTATGATATTGATACGGGCCCCTGGTGGCCTCTGAATTTTATGCTACTCGTTTACCTCGTGCGTTGCTTAGAATCTTTATATTGGGGTTAGATATGCTTCAATGTCGTTATCTGTTACATAAGCGTGCCCGCACATAACGAAAATAAAATTTATGAATAAGCAAAAATTGCGCCACGTAAAATTTTTAATTTAATTTGCGTAATACTAATAAATTTTAATTCTTATGACGGCATACGCGAAAAAATTCTACACTTTTTTGCCTTCGAAATTGCCACCAAATAGTGTTAATCATTTCAGTCACTATTCAAATAGTAGTCGGTCGTCTCCAAGGATTTTATTAAATTTTATGAGCTTACAGAACTTCCCTATCTATATTAAATTGGAAAACGTTCCTATATACTTTACAGATTATTATTACTTGAGTATACTACCTACGGACATTCCATTGTTTATCTAATAAGGTTTAAGCTCTCCATTCTAAAGTTTACGTCACGCTTTAGTGTCCTTTCATTATAATTTACCTACACAACTTTTAATGCACTCAATTTCAGTTCAAGCACGCACCACCACGATTGCGAGTTACTTCTGATTGGTCTCCACGTTACGTCACAAATTTTACACGCCCAACTTAAAATTCGTTATTTATTAATTAGGTACATTTTTTTACGAATTGTGGCGTTGTCTAATTAACATTGATTTACGACCGCATACAGTAAATAAAGCTTAGCTTGATATATTTTCAGTCACTTTTCATTTTTGTAGGCTGTAACGTTTCTTCCACATTTTTGTTGTATATTCCAAATGCAACCCGCTATCAGCAAACAGAATTAGTTAGTTACTAACACCATGTGTTAGTTAACTTTTTTTTTTTTTTTATTAAAGCCGATATATTACTTAATCTAGAAAACGAATTTTTTGATGTTACAGAAATCGCCGAAAGGGATTTAACTTTTTTGTGAATCGTATCTATAGTTGCTTTCAATTAGAATTATTCTAAGAAATTCTTAACATAAGGTTGACCCCGTTTCTGATTGGTTAATTATATAAAAAGGCGTGACAAAATTTTTATAAATTTACACTGACGGACCTCAGATCTTAGTTTTCATCGTAACCTCAGAGAAGTCTTTAGGGACCCTGATAAATAGGTATTTTTCGAAACCCTTCGAGTTGGGGAGGGGAAAATATCGAATGAATGTTAGGGCGTGGATTATCGTCTTTCGACATTTACTTCACCATCCCGACAGGTTCTGAATGCAGACCTTAGTCGATGTTTTCCTATTCTTTCTTTTCGTCTGCCTCTTTTTATTTTAGTATTACATTGAAATTTTCTTCGCTGTCTAGTATGAATTCAACGATGTTATGGTTTGTCACATTCTCTCCAATGTCTTCAATGAGGCCCTTCCCATTTTTTGCACTCGAACATTATGATTTTTGGGGTATCTTTGCTGTCACGGTACGGGCATGTTGGTATTTCATTAAGATGCATGCGGTAGATGTAGCTGTTAATAACATTCATGGCCTGTGAAAAACTACGTGACATGTTTCATTTCATTTTTTGATATTTGGGATGAGCGAATATATCCATTTATCCTTAGCATCTTCATTCCACATTTGCTGCAAGTTCTGACAAAAGAAAACAAAAGAAAGGAAGACCAGCCTCCTTGACTATCTACATAGTCACTAGCGTATATGTGAATTAAATGATGAACAAATTCGCCACTTGTGGCGCTGCAGTAGGTAGTACTACAATGCATGCTATAATAGGCAAATTTTGATAAAATCTATTTTGATCATAGAAAAATTTTAAAGAAATATATTGCGGTGTTCTAGTTTAATTATATTAATTCTGCAAGACACCCGCTATATATTTCTTTATTATTATTTGAAGATTGATTTTTAAAATTATTAATTTCCACAGCTAGCTCTTTTAAATAAATTACCTTGCATGAAAACTCTCTCTTTAGTAGTCGGTTCTGCGCTCTTTTTCTGAAATTAAATGTTTTTGTAGGGATAGAAAAATCCCCAAATGATACGCCTATGTTTTCTAACAAATGATAATTTAATTTATTTTTCATCAAATTATGCAAACACAAAACACAAATCTTATACTAACAAAAATAAACAATACATAATAAACAACCAATTCTTAAAACTACGCGTACTCTACCCCAAAGTTAATTACGTAATGCCGTGAAATCCGTTTAATGTTATTTTAAATTTTGCACTCGCGTCGCGTTATAAATATTAAAGTTTTGTTCTTACCACCCGTAGATGTCGCTCTTTTGTGTGTAATATTTTCGTCTTGAATCTCGTCTTCCAAGCTTTTACCAGTATCCAGAAATTTTCTTAAAATCTCGCCTCTGTGTTTGTACATCTGTGCTCCAGTGATTATTATAGGATCGTTTCATCAAAATTACATACCATCATTCCCAAATTTTATTCCAAGTAAGAATCGTGCACTTTTTATTTAACCTCACTTAATTTTATTTTTTCACATGTACTTATAATCATTTACTTTCCAGTTCTACACACTTTTTTTTATTGATTTTTAATCAAAAAAGAAACTTTTTCTGGAGCCGAAATTTACACGTGCTCCCCGCTTTGGCTATCGTGTGAGAAGCTCCTATTTATCGAGCTGTTGCTAGGCTTTTGAAAAATTCCTTTTTTTATTATTCCCATTTGATGTCTTTTCTTCCTGGTAAGTTTTGTAGCACTTTTGATAATAAATTGATTTGCTAATTGTCATTAAATTATTTACACCATTGTTTTTTGTTTTAGCGTTCATCTTATAATTCGTTTTGCCGTTACGATCTTTCGAACCTCCCGGAGAAGTATCGTTACATTATTGTTCAACCGCATTCGAACACTCACGTAATTTCTTATTCTTAACGCACCACTTAATCTAACCTAATTATACATTTTTTTATTTAAATAACAATTTCTTACAATCCACCAATTTTTGTGTAAATTAATTTGTGGACATTTAATTATATTTTTCAATATCATTCTTGGATCTTCCCATTCCTTACCTGTATTTATTAATAACCGAATTTATTTGAGTTTTTGTTTAACGTCGGAGAACCTTCTAAGTCTTAGAAGAATTTTCATGCAATTTGTAATAGCTTAACTGCCTGCCTAATAATTGTTAATTTCTTTATTGACGCTTGAGTCATCGCAATATGTTATAGAGAATTTTATGCTCTTCAAGTTTTTTTAATGATAATTTTTCGTAAAAGTGAAAATACGTGAGCTATAGGCGAAAAACCTCACTTGGGGGCTAAAATCCTGAAACGCCGGCTTGGAATTTTTAGGAAACATTCATTTTGGGGCTTTATTAGGATACTTCAATATACATCTTTGCCAAATTTCAGCTTGCCCGGACCTACTGTAAGCTCAAATCAAAATTTCTGTTTCTTTACTTGGAAGATACTATAACTTGGGCAAATTTTGAAAAAAATCTATTTTCTCTTCATTTTCCAACCTTTGCCACAATTTCAGTTAATTTATTATTAAAATCTTTTCCCTCGCCTGAAAACATTTCTCTTCAATATTGTACCATTTTAAGGGTGGGTCGTGTTTTCGGTCAATTATTTAAGTATTAGTGTGCCATGGAAAAATTAAAAAAAAATCTATTTTATAGAGACTTTTATACTCTTCAATTATGGTCTGATCATAATTTTTCATACAAGCATAAATAAGCGAGTTATCGGCAAAAAATCGCGTTGAGGGAGCTAAAACCCCCGATTGTGGTGGACGCCGGCGTGAGATTTTAGGGAACTTTTGGGGTATTCATTAAAACACTCCAATGTACTGTCGTGTTCTGTTAATCATAGGGGGTGGTATGACGTAATTGAATCAAAGATTGAAACACTCATAATTTTATTAACTAAGAAAATAAGACTATAACAGGTGATTAATAATTGTATCTGAGTTTTCCTTGATTTAAAGATTGATTGACTGCTTTGCCTCATAAAACCAGAAGATGCATACGCTGTTGAAACCTGAAAGATAAAATGGGGTTGTGAAAGATAAATATTGGTAGTTGTTTGGCTCATTAAAAATAATAGATAACAAATTAAATTTATTTTATTTATTTGTTAATGTAGGATTTTGTAAGATAAATAAAGTGGCGGTTTGCGAAAATGCATGCGCGAGTAAGAACTTTGGTGGGATATTTTGGAAAACGATAACGGAACTCTGGTAACGTCCACGGTGACGTTAAGACGTGATTTAAGGACTCTCTAGCCAGCGGTCATAGAACACGGACGCGCTGTTTAATCGAAGATTTAGTTTGATTAGAAAATAAAAAGAGTAAAATTAAAATAGTTTGGAAATTTAGTTAAGAATTTTAAAAGTTAGTTTTCAACAACGGAAGACATACCAATAATTACGAAAATAATAAATTGGAAGGTGTTATTAATTTATGGTTGACACTTTGATATTATTTGGAAAGTTGAAATTAAGTTTGATATGTTTACCCTCCTTTCCGTTCCTAATGAGAGAACGGTTTGGAAAGGCAAACAAGACCACGCAGAAGTAAAACTCCTACTTATATTCGTGGTAACCCTGATGTTGGTATAAGCTAACTCGCTATAGCCTGGAAGCGAGGGTCGTAAGTCCAATGAAATTTCCACTCTGCGTTGTGCTGAAAAATACGAGGGTACGCTTCGTCGAAAAATAAAACAATAATTAACAATAAAGTTTTAATGAAAATTGAAACGATTACGACAATTACAAACGCTCGTGGTAGTGGCGTGCCAAGAACAAGAAGCACGTTAACTGATGGTGACAACGGTACGTCAAAGGTGACACAATACGGGACACCAGAATGGTAGGCCCGTCAATACAAATAATTGACTGTAATGAATTACCACAATACCACAAGAATAAATCCACACAAGAATATAAAATTTGTCTCACCTTGATATCAATCGTGAGTTCACACAATGGAGATGACAGCAATAATCCTTGTATGGAATGCAGTGGTTGGTGTTGAATTCCAATGGCTCCCAATCTAAGATCCTCGGACTGCAGTACACCGACGTAATACTCGATGAGCAGGTTTTGACAGGCGGATACGAAGATGGACAGGCGGCACTCCGCTGCGTTGACAGTATGGTACAGGTTGACGATCCAAATAAAACAAAGTGATCGTCCAGTACAATTTGATCACAAAAACTGAAGCCGCGATTGACAATAACAATCGACTTCCAAATGTAAATAAAAGCAGCTGTCAAAATAGTCACCAGACGAATGTTACCAAATAAAATTATGGTTGGTACCAATTTGCACTTCGATAACGAAAATATGGTGGTTCGATACAACCACTCGAATATTTTCCAAAAAAATGCTTGAACTGGCTAAAACAAAATAGCTACGCACTGCTTTCACGAAATCCGTAATGACGGTGGAATTACTAATGCGTATCACTAATTTTGTAACGAAAATCGACTGACAAACTATTGATTTACACGCGATCAATAAAAATCGAACTGTCTTGTCGCACTCTCAAGCCAAAGTTAAGTTTTTAACGGCGCGCGTCTATATCCTGTACTATCAAGTACGTTGTAAAAATGAGTAAAGAGATGGCGCTTGGAGTAACAATTTATAATATAAATGTTATGAATTAACATTTGTAACGAAATAAACATATTTTGTTACACACCCCCCAACTAAACGATCTGGCCGCAGGCCAAGATCTAAAAAGATCAGATAAAGAAGTTGACATTTACAACGAACTGTGAATTTACAGAAGAAACCGTACTGTAGTGAGGAGAGAGTTTGTCGCAATCATGGTAGGATAGAAATATCAAGCTTAACAAGTAAAAAAATGAGCTTAAAATATTTCAATAAAAAAATAAAATAAAAAAATCTCTAAAGGATTAAGAATAAAATAATAATTGTATGGTTTTTCACCCATGGGACTAAATGTCGCCTTAAATCCGCGGAAACGAAAACCAATTGGTAGAGCTAATGATAGCTACTGAAAACCATAATGTATAAATGATTTTGTCTCAGATAAAAATCAATGAGTACAAAATGGGCAGCCCGCATTGGACCTGCACCGAAAAAAGTGAATACAAAAAAATCTTTAGGGACATCAAGACAAAAAAACGTCTGATAATCAACCTGGGAATGGGTCACATAGGATCCATTCGAGAATAGTCAAACAAAAAAATTATATTCAACTAATTCTACTTTCCAGTGTGAGACACTCATGGTTCTCAACCCAAAGGAAATGGTATTTTGCAAAATAAACAAAATAATTAAATAATTTGATCAAACGAATATTTGATCAACAGATCGTCCTACCAAGACTTTGACAGCTTCTCCGGAATCGTTGGAATAAATTCCGATGGAATAATTAGTGGCGAGATGGTCTGCACTAATTATGACGTAAAAACCAGGGAGTAAAAATAAAAGAATAAAAAACCCTTAACCCTGAATAGTAAAACGGATGGAATGTTTTACGGGATTTTTTATTATATGATCTGAGATGGAATGTGATCAATAAGTTGATGTGTCGACAAGAATACGGCCAACGACCCTTCATGCCCGTAACAGGAGGAAAACCAGCCGATTACCCCCCAACTAAGATTTCTGACCAACCCCACTGAGGTGTAGTCAATCCCGTCAGAAAGCAACAAACCGGCCACCCTGCCTGCACTAAGCACGAAGTCCGCTAACCCCATAAATGCCAACACAAATAAGGAAATGGTAAGACTGATGGAATGTCTTACGGGCTGTTTTATATGATCTGAGATGGAACATGATCAAAAAGAGACGACATTACTAATAAAATGTAGGATTCAAGGTGTAATCGAACCCCCCTGTGACAAACATTACCCAACCTCCGCCCATATAATGTGGATTTTAACCCTGAATGGATATTCGATCATCGTCGTCATCGGGATGTGATTTTAAGTCCTTAATATGATAGACACCTACATCTTTACCACGCTCGTTGACTAAACGATAAGTTAATGGGCCAGTAACCTCGCGAACCTTGCATTTGATATACTTAGGAGATAGCTTACTACTAATTTTATTCGGAGCATTAGAAAGTACGAAATTTCTTCGCCAAACTATGTCACCTACTCGAAAATTGATGGATCTCTTGCGCAAGTTATAATGTTTAGCCCCCCTAATATAAGCATTATGCAATCGCTTAGTAACATCTTCAAACACCCCATTTAACTTTCGCATATCATGCGCGACGCTTTCACGGTTAGCAAGGGTTAGATCATCCTCTTTAAACTGTTGGATGCGACCGTAATAATCTCCGTTTATCGGAACAGTGCGACCTAAATTCAAGAATGATGGTGTATACCCCGTAACTTCGTGGGTAGCAGATCTTAAAGCATGTGCTATCTTAAAAATTTCTACATCCCAACTACGATGATCACGCTTGACATAAGACCTAATAGCGGTACCAATGACTCGATTATATCGCTCTACAAAATTTACTTGTGGATGGTAGTTGGCATTTTTCCACACATGTGAAATCTTGTAGTTGTTCATTAGTTCTTGAAATTCTTTTCCCGTAAATTGGGGACCATTATCGACTTGGCAAATCATCGGTGTACCAAATAGAAGGAATACTTCATTTTCCAAAAACTCACAGATGGCCTTAGCCGTAGCTTTTCGTAATGGTTTGACTAATACAAATTTCGTGAACCAGTCACAAACTACAAGTAATACTGTATTACCTTTTGCAGAACGGGGAAATGGACCCATAAGGTCGATAGAAAGACATTGAAAAGGAAAACGGACTTTTTTCTCTTTACCCATTAGTCCGTAGCGTGCGCCTTGGCAAGCTTTAGAAGCCAGACAAACAGAGCAACGACGCACGTAGCGAGCAACGTCAGTACGCATTTTAGGCCAGTAATAAAGCTCCAGAATTTTATTAAAAGTTTTTAAAGTACCTAAATGTGCAGACGTAGGATCGTCATGACACATTTTCAAAATTTCATTACGACGAGGTTTAGGAATAATCTGTTTCCATTCAACCAAATTGGAAATAACGTCGTGTTTGTTTGTAATGAGCTTATACAGACGATCTGACTCAATACGCCAGTCTGGATAAAGTTGCGGATTTGTTCTAACGTTGATCAGCATGCGCCGATACCAGGGATCCAAGTCATCATCAGTTAAAACTAATGAAGAGACTTCCAAGGGAGCACGGGACAAGGCATCTGGAACTACATGCAATTGACCTTTGCGATGCTGGATGTCGAAAGAATGTTGAGCAAGACGAACGGACCAACGGGCTAATTTATTGGCTGGATCTTTCATATTCATGAGCCATAAAAGTGAATAATGATCGGTCACAACTGTAAACTGAGTACCCTCAACATATGGTCGAAACTTTTCGATACCAAATAAGACCGCTAAACATTCACGCTCCGTCGTCGAATAATTTCGCTCAGCCTTGTTCAAGGTTCTAGATGCATACGCAATGGGTCGCTCATCATCACCTTCACCCTGTGTCAAAACACTTCCCAAACCGTAACCTGATGAATCGCAGTGTATAAAAAATCTCTTTTCAAAGTTGGGACTAACTAAAACGGGTGCTGTAACTAGTAGTTTCTTTAAACTCTCAAATGACTCAATAGCGTTAGGAGTCCAAGTAATGGTTTGACGTTTAACCCGTCCCTTAATTAACTCAGTAATGGGAGCAGAAAAGGTGGAGAGATTAGGGATAAATCGTCGATACCATCCTATAAGTCCAAGGAATCGTTTTACTCCAGTAACAGTAGTTGGACGTTCAAATTTAGTTATAGCCTCAACTTTGTCAGGGTCGGTATGAAGACCAGATTTGTCAATAACATGACCTAAAAATTTTAATGTGGATCTGCAAAATTCACATTTTTCAAAGTTAACGGTTAGGTTAGCATCTTTCAGTTTCTCAAAGACTTGTTGCAAAAGGCTTAAATGTTCGGCAAAGGTATTGGAAACTACGATTATGTCGTCAAGGTAAACAAAGACCTTCTCACCAAGCAATGAACCAAAAACGTTGTCCATTAATCGCTGTTGAGTGATAGGGGCGTTGGAAATTCCAAACGGCATAACGACATACTCGAAGAGACCTCTGCCAGGCACAGTAAATGCAGTCTTTTCACGAGATGAGGATGAGAGAGGAACTTGCCAAAATGCTTTTTTAAGATCTATAGAGGTCAGGAATCTAGCGTCCTGTAAATGAGATAAAATGTCATCCAATCGAGGGAGTGGGTACGCATCCTTTTTAGTCAATTGATTTAATTTACGGCCATCAAAACACAGTCGATAGGAACCGTTCTTTTTACGGACTAAAAGCATGGGTGACGACCAAGCACTCTTAGAAGGGACAACGATGTTCATTTGTAGCATTTCGTCTAGTTCACGGTGAGCAATAGCTCGCATGGGTGGAGATAAGGGATAAAATCGCTGCTTGACAGGAGCGGCTGAACCAGTATCTATATGGTGAATTACCTTATCAGTACGAGTCAACCCCTCACGGTCCAGTTCCTTATATTTGTCTTTCATGGAAGAAAGCATAACCTGCTGCTCTATTGATAATTCGGAAGCGGAACGCATAAATTCCGTGGCACTAATTTGATTAACAAAATATTGGTCTCTACCAAAATCAATTTTGACACCAAACATCTTGCAAAAATCTATACCTAGGGTTAATGATGTGGTGATACTACGGCAAACTATGACGTTTAAAACTTTAGTGACTTCACCAATGGTGATAGGAAGCATGACTTCACCTAATAAATCTTGTGAAGTTCCATCAGCGGAATGTAAAAGAGATTTGGTGCCGCGCGTAAAACATAAATCTAACTGATTTATTAAAAAGTGCGCATCACTACCCAGAATAGAAACAGATGCTCCAGAGTCAAGCAGAGCAGCAAGAGGTACCCCCCCCACAGTTAAATTAACATAAGGTCTTATGTCTCGCGTGGGATGTGTAAAGAGAGCGGAAGTAGTCTGCGATGATCCGCAAAAAGAGCGTACGCGTCCTAACCACCCCTTCCAACACAAGGTATCGGCTTTAAGAGCCTTCTTGAGACGCACGCCGTGATGCCATCTCGCTCTTCTTCTTTTGTCGGCTTTTAACGCGGATTTGCCGGGCGAGCCGAAACGCCTCTCCGCCTTCGCAAGTTTTTTGAACGTCCTTGATGTTTTCTAGGACATGTGTTGGCAGTTACCCCTTTTTGGCCGCATACAAAACAAAATTTAGATAAAGGTTTTGGGCAATCCTCAAAACCATGCGCGGGATTATTACAGTTCCAACAGTTATCTAGAGAGTTGTCTGACTGAGGGTCTAATGGAAAATGAGTAGTAGTAATGGGAGATGAAGACATTGAACAAGTGGCCTCTGATGGAGTAGTCCACTTTATGACTCTTTCGGCGGCTTGAGCTGCCGTAATAAGCGCTTCTCTAGTTTTGTATTCATTTAACCCTAAGGTTAACGAAATTTGTGGAGACATGTTACGTCTTATAACCCATAGCTGTTCCTCATCTGAAGGAATTGGATTTAATCTAGAAAATTGAGCAATCATGGATTCTATGAATCCCAGAACAGATTCGCCTGGTAATTGTTTCCGAGCCCGGATTTGATCGGCATATTCTCTACTATAATCGAGAGATAAAAATCGGACTTTCAAAGCATCCATTAATTGTGACCAATTTGAAATAGTCGGACTCAAGGAACGGTACCAGACCAGTGCCTCGTCTGAAAAGAATTCCCCAGCTTTTCTAAATAATTCGTCTTCTTTAACACCTCGCGAACGTGCAAGTTCTTGTGCGCGCTCAATAAAATCAAAAACGGCTTTAAAATTACCCTTGCCATCATAGCTAAGACCCCATTTGTGAACAGATACCCGATTTTGCGATTGGTTCAATAAAATGTTAGTTAAGGCGGTGCTAATGTCTGGATTAATCGGAATTGAATCGGTAAGAGTGGACCTACGTGCAGGTTGAAAATTACTTGCTTGAACCGGAGAGTTCGTGATTGGTAATAACTCCTCGCTTTCCAGCGCATCTGAATCTTTGATTAAAGATTCGAGATTCTCACGTAAAGTTTTACATGTAAGAATTAAAGTGTTTCTTTTGGGGTCATCAAAACCAACTCCTTCCATTGAATCTAAACGATTACTATAATGCGCCAGCCGATGATCTAACGCATCCAAAAGCTTATCATCAACATTAGTTGACAAATCATTAATTTGTTTACTGATTACTGAAAGGGACTTTTCGCATATTTCTAGTTCGGCAGGTATGTCAAGTGGTTTATATTTAATCATAGCTAATGATGAATTATATTTCTCATCGCGCATCAACTGACATAGTAATTTACGACGAGAAGCTAAATGTTCAGGAATTCCGGGTAAATCATTTCCTTTGCGTCGTTGCAACTCAACGGCGATCTCCTCTCTAGATAAGGCTGCCACGTAAGCTTTTTCAGACATGATAATTAAGTTAACTTGGCAAAGACGAAGTAAAAAAATGTAAGCGTTCGATACAACACGAAACTAAATCGTACAAAGAATTGAATAATAAAAAAATAAATAGTGCGTAAACACGACTCCTAATTGCGTGACAAAACAAATACAGTCAAATTGCAATTGGAAGGAACGCAACAAATGATATTATTATTCTGATATATATACGTAAATGGTTTCTCGCCGGTGTGAATTTTGAAATGGGCGTAGCGCCACTCGCAAGCAATAATTAAAAATAATATATATATTGCAAAAATGAATAAAGCGAGAGCACAACAAAAGGATATTTCGTTCTTGAACCAACAAAACTTGTGCACCACAAACAACAAAGTAAAAAGGTTTTTCGCCGGTACGAGTACTAGGTTGACAACTCAATCTATTATTATTTACCATGTACCAAACCATACAAACACGCAAAGCGCCCAGTCCACAACGCTCTCCAGTTGCCAAAAACTGCTGTAATAATAAAAAAATTAACACGACCACAAACGTTCCGTTGTCGAATCGTATGCACGAAAACGCACCTCGGGACAAACACAGAGTTGGAAAATCAACAAATTGAGCTCCACGTATGGACGCCAGTGATATGTTTACCCTCCTTTCCGTTCCTAATGAGAGAACGGTTTGGAAAGGCAAACAAGACCACGCAGAAGTAAAACTCCTACTTATATTCGTGGTAACCCTGATGTTGGTATAAGCTAACTCGCTATAGCCTGGAAGCGAGGGTCGTAAGTCCAATGAAATTTCCACTCTGCGTTGTGCTGAAAAATACGAGGGTACGCTTCGTCGAAAAATAAAACAATAATTAACAATAAAGTTTTAATGAAAATTGAAACGATTACGACAATTACAAACGCTCGTGGTAGTGGCGTGCCAAGAACAAGAAGCACGTTAACTGATGGTGACAACGGTACGTCAAAGGTGACACAATACGGGACACCAGAATGGTAGGCCCGTCAATACAAATAATTGACTGTAATGAATTACCACAATACCACAAGAATAAATCCACACAAGAATATAAAATTTGTCTCACCTTGATATCAATCGTGAGTTCACACAATGGAGATGACAGCAATAATCCTTGTATGGAATGCAGTGGTTGGTGTTGAATTCCAATGGCTCCCAATCTAAGATCCTCGGACTGCAGTACACCGACGTAATACTCGATGAGCAGGTTTTGACAGGCGGATACGAAGATGGACAGGCGGCACTCCGCTGCGTTGACAGTATGGTACAGGTTGACGATCCAAATAAAACAAAGTGATCGTCCAGTACAATTTGATCACAAAAACTGAAGCCGCGATTGACAATAACAATCGACTTCCAAATGTAAATAAAAGCAGCTGTCAAAATAGTCACCAGACGAATGTTACCAAATAAAATTATGGTTGGTACCAATTTGCACTTCGATAACGAAAATATGGTGGTTCGATACAACCACTCGAATATTTTCCAAAAAAATGCTTGAACTGGCTAAAACAAAATAGCTACGCACTGCTTTCACGAAATCCGTAATGACGGTGGAATTACTAATGCGTATCACTAATTTTGTAACGAAAATCGACTGACAAACTATTGATTTACACGCGATCAATAAAAATCGAACTGTCTTGTCGCACTCTCAAGCCAAAGTTAAGTTTTTAACGGCGCGCGTCTATATCCTGTACTATCAAGTACGTTGTAAAAATGAGTAAAGAGATGGCGCTTGGAGTAACAATTTATAATATAAATGTTATGAATTAACATTTGTAACGAAATAAACATATTTTGTTACAAGTTATGGTGAAAATTTTTGGAACCACTGAAAATAATTTTATGGTTATATTTCGATGGTAAATTTAATTGAAATATTGGATAAAAGCATTCAATTTACTTACCGAATATTAATTGTACGATCCGAAGAAAGAGATTTATTAGCTGGTCATTCCTGTCTGGTTTGTTTGGGTCGAATTCAGAAGCTGTTTTATCTACGACAACGCTCACGTTCCACATACGACAAAGGCCGAATCGGAGAAATACTGAAGGACGATATACTCCGGTAAGAGCTTTTTTGTGTGTCGCATTTTATATTCGAACATAGACGAATCGTTTAAGTTTTAAATTTCGGTTGCGCATAAACTTTGGGGGTTATCATTGCAAATATCCACTTGTAAAATTTAATTTGTTAAATTTTAAGAAAAACCAATATTTGTTTTAATATTTTATTATGTTGAATAAATTTCATTGTTTTTCATTTTAACAGCGTATGAGTTTAATTTCAATTATAGCAGTACTAGATCGAGGAGAAAACAGATGCAAATTTCCTTTAATCTAAATAATCTTTATAAGAAAGATCACAAGTAAGGTGATGTATATGAGTGTTTCAATTTATTTACATGGACCCACTTTTGACCCAAAAATTTATGGAGTTCTCGTGCATTGCTGGTCGGTGCATTATTTAATTAAGTGCCATAACATCCCCGCTATAGAAATTAAAATTTGAGCTTTACAGTAGCGATACATGGCAGTACATCTACTCTGCCGAAATTCAGTTTGCCCGGATTTTTTGCAAGCTTAAGCCAATTTTTCGGCTTCGTTGCCTGGACTATTTGCCAATTTAATTTTTGGAGTTTTGGATCAATTTCTGAAATTGATTTTTATTTCAGGAATATGGCGTAAGAAAATTTTGCAGGCATCTAATTTGTAGAGAATTTAATTATCTTCAATCTTGATGTGATGAAAATTTTCAGTCAAAATTAAGCGAGAATCTACGTTCTTCTTCTTCGTGTGCCATATCCGGTTTCCCGGACGTTGGCGACCTCTCTCCTACATAGGAGAGCATAGCATAACACATACATATATGTGTTATGCGTTTGAAGTATTACCACACACATAGGGGACCTACTGCTTAACGCGAGCTCCGAACCGCGGGAAGTGTATACACTTCATCTCCAGAGAGGCTGTACCAGGCAGATTACACCTCGGTGGTTTTCTATCTCGGTGGTATGCTCGGTGGTTTGAATCTACGTTAGCCCAGATGAAGTCGCAGAGGATTTGAAAGAAATCGGGGGGCTCCTTGGGATACAGGTTTACATTTATTGGTTTGTTAATTGGTTTATGTATAATATTAAGCTTTGACTTATTGAGAATAATTATTAAATATATTTTTAATTACTTTTTTAAAAAACCAAGTTAACGAAATGTAATGGTGGGTTGATGCAAAATATTTAACATAACTTAATTTAATTTTTGCAATATTGAAAAACAAGCAATATTGAATACAAACTTCTCTTATAATTAACAAACATTACAAATTCAATTTGTTGCTAATCAGAATTTTGTAATCATATTCGTGCACTTTGTTTATAAATTGTTCCACTATTGATTTGTTCATTAAAAGCGAGTTTTTAACTGAAATAAAAAATTTACATTGTAAAAGGTTGGCCGGAGGCTCTGAAAATTTGGAATTATTCTAAATTGACCAAAATATCGAACACCTGACCGCTTTTAAAATTTTAATTAAAACGTGCTTAAATTTTGCATTTTAGGCATCAGCGGGAGTTTTATTTTCAAAGAATCTTGATGATATATTATAACCTGCTACGACGCTTTTCTGAAATACCGCTTTAGTAAAATGGTAAAATCTAAATCGTAAACAAAATAAACGAATTCTGAATTAATAGGATTTCAACCAAATATAGCGGACTGTATTCCAACTACGCTATTAATAATTTAAGGTACTTTACGGTCGATCCACGTGGTCGTAAATACTGATGGTTTTCTTTCTGCACTATTTCCTTGTGATCGAATAAAATAATATGAACGATAATTTTATATATTTAATAATATGAAATGTTTATCAGGAACAACAAACAAGAATCAATGAAAGCCACAAAAAATAGCTATCTAAACTATTCAGGACGATATAATCCAAACTAATAATGACGTGTTCCTATAACTTATTATTAAAGCTACTAAAACCAATCAAAATTTAATGTCAAGTTAGCCCCCCTTCAAACGAATTTTTAACTCATTTAATCGGTTATGATGTGTAGAGGTTTGGTAGTTCAATAAAAAGTTTTGGTAGTTCATTTTTTAGTCCTAATTAATTAATGAAGTTAAAGTTTAGCTGATGCATACACGCTATGCTCCACGTGGATGCAATAATAATTTTGTTGGTTTTTAAACTTTTGTTCAGCTCATTTGTTCGGTTAACACTTGTGGAGGTTTGGTAATCTAATCAAAAGTATTGGTAGTCGATTGTTTAAACGTAATTAATTAATGAAGTTGAATCGAGACCAACAGGTTATATTATTATAATTTTCCATTTGAAACAAGTCACGAGCCGCCACTGCCTGAGACCAATCGACCTAGCTCTCGATCGCGGTTAATTTAGATCGCATTGTATGTATCGTAACATCGCCACCTTGTTTCGAATTAGTTTAATATTTACACCCAAGTTCCAGCAGTTTTTCTACCACATTACATTCCATATAAAACTTTAACACAATTTGTCAAGTTTCAACAAGTTACCTAACAAAATCACAAAAAGTTTTGATGTAATCAAATACTCGCGACAAAAAATGTTGTTACAGAAACTTGGGATTTGTGTTACAAATTAAATGTAACGTAGCAATTTTCGACACAATAAATTTCACTTTATTTCGGCCAAAAATAAATTAAGAAATTAAGTTTCAATTATTATGACGTTTGATTTGAACTGCGGGATTTAATTCCGAATTAAAAGTTCTTCACGAACAGACATTTTCACGTAAAAAAAAATTGAATTCTTAATGCAAATTACCAAGTTTTTATTTATTCATGAAAATAAAACTAGCTGCGTTTACATGATGTAATAGTAAATATTACAAAAGGGAAAACCCATTAAAACTTTTGCAGAAGCTTAAAATTTTATTACGTGGAATTACCAAAAGATCTTCAACGACAAACTTTTTTAAGTTTCCTTCATGCAACTAAGTGGTCCAGAAAAATTTAATCATACAGGGAGTCGCAGTAAAATAATCGACAGCTTGAAAACTATTTTCGATTAAATTACAACTTTACTAACTCCAGTGCCAATAACTTCCATAACATTTATTGGATTATAAATTTTTTGAACTTTTTGGAAAGGCAGTTACTTCGGCTATAAAAACTTCCTTTTTAATTTTTATAGTTGGCCGCATACTTTTCGAGATATCGTTTGGCAAACCACAAAGTTTATAATTTTACTAATGTGAAAAACTAACGAAATAATTTTTTTTTACAGAATGATAATGACAATTTGGTTAAAGTGGTCTGGCGAAGGGGGATGAGCCATGCAGTTGGGCAGCTGGTGGGCCATTGTAGGGCTTGCTGGACTGCTCACGTTTGCAACAGGTTTGCCGCCAGTTATTAGAATAGGTAAGCGATTTCCATTACGTTTTTCAATTTTAAATTAAATTTCCATCGAATTTTTAAAATGTAAAATAAATTACGAGAGCAAACACTTCTAATTTTGTAAAAACAAATTTTAAATTCATATTTGGCATGGATCTCTAGTTTGCTGAAATTGAGGCTCGACATGATAAAGCTTTCGTAATTTGAAGGATTAGGTTAATAATGAGTGATTTATTTGTTGGAATAATTGCAGTCAAGATTAATGTACATTTTTCAGCGTTTCTTTTCAACTCATAAATAATTTGATTTATCGCTGCTGATGATTTCAGATTTGATTGAAATACAAGTCAAAGTTTGGATATTAGCTTTCAATTGAATTAAATTAAATTTAAGAAAATTCTGAAATGGAAACTAAAGCGCAGACTGAAAATCCAAATTTTTAGCGCTATTGAAGCTGTGAAGCCGTAAATATTGCTGCGAACAGGTTTGCACATCGAAGAAGGTTTATTAATATTTATAGTGTGATTATTCTTTGAACAGGCAGTTTAAAAGTAAAAGGATTTGCGATAAGTAGAGCTTTGTAACACAAACTTTAAGCCAACAGCTCCAGGCAGATTACAAAAAACTGAAAACTGAACAGAATTTGTAAGTACACCAACGCTGTTAAAGAAGTAAATACCTTCATTTATATTATGTCGAAAACTTATTTATGCTTTCGAATTTCACTGCAAATTATTATTCTTTCATTAATATTAAAATTTTTGAATGATGGAAGGGATCAAGTTTTTCCAACCGGTTGGATAAATTTTGCGATGTAGATAAAAAACAAATAAAATGAAAATGAAATATTTTTATGCAACGATAAAAAATAACGTAAAACCGCCTAAAAAAATTAAAAAAACTCGACCAAGTACACGAAAGACGGAAAATGTGCAAACTAGTTGGTCTGACCAATCAAAAACCTCGAAATAGCTTTCCGTTTGAACCGATTAGTTAATAAAACTATTACAGCGCCACTAACCACGCCTACTTTTACCTGTAATCGAACTAATATTTTGTCTATAAAACTTGAGTAATGTGGGAATTTATCGTTCGCTTGGATCACGAAGCATTTAAATTTTTGTAAATGCGACATTTAAAATTTACATTTAATTTGAGGGAAATGTACAAATTTATTTTCCATGCTGTAGGGGCGTGGAAAATTAGATTAAAATTTTAAGTTACCGTTGAAGGAAAGTAATTTTTAGCTATTGCCTTCGCAATTACAAACTGCACACTTTTAACAACCAATAAACGATGTTAGTTATTACCCGCTTTTTGATTTAAGTCCCAAAATGGTAATTTTGAGTTATTAATTCGCTGCAGTTGTAATTAACTTAACTATTGAAATGCTTTCGTCGCAATTTGCATGAATTCGTTTTAAATTTAAATGGTATAAAATACCTTGTAGTTAATTTTGGCGCCCAACGTGTGGCCAAATTTTGCATTTATGATGGAACGAAATTAATTGCATTTTATTTTGGTTAAAATTTCATTTTATGGAAAATTTTCTGTCAAATGAAAATTTTTTGTATACTACGTAAAGCGCTAGGCGTATCTTTATTACTTTTACCTTATGTCGTTAGAAAATTCATCATTTTTATATCGAATATGATACGGCTTCTTGACAAGCCAAAACTATAAATATGAAATATTTGCTTTTTACGTTCATTCCGTATTGGTTGTTGATTGGTTAGTAATATTTCTGTCAAAACATACATATACATCGCGTTTGATATAAATGATTCGATTTCTTACGAGATTCAAAAAGGGGGAATTTTTCAATGTGTTGTTCGGATTGTTTACATTTGATTTCCTGAAATTTATTGCAACAGAAATATTTTCATTTCGACGGATAATTTTCTAAGTGAAAAAATCAATTCAATTTTCATTTTCCTTGTAACGATGAAGTAGTTTATAAGTGCATCTTGTTCCTGTCGTCTCGCTACAAACTCGTTGAGATATTTTAGATTCCCGCGGGATTTATATATCCTCTACAGTTATAATCAAATAATTTTAGATTAAATTACGACTCGATGATTTCCTGAATACCTACCTATTCCATATGCTTTACTGTTCTATTGTTAGCGAAATTAATTTTTGTATTGTACAATATCAAGATCTCTATTACGACCTAGCTTTTTATTTAATTTTCTATCTTAGAATATAGCGATATTCCTGAGCACAAAACTTGTTTTTTGTGTGTGTGTGTATGGAGTCATACCTCACAAACAGGTATTTTCTGGTCAAATATGGGGAAACCTATACTACCCTACAGCCCATTTTGTCTGGGGTACCACAAGGTAGCGTGCTTGGACCACTTCTATACCTTTTATATACATCAGACTTACCGCTAACCCAAGATACCGAAACAGCCACTTTTGCAGATGATATGGGCATATTGGCGTCTGACGATGATCCAAACCAAGCATCTCGCCTCTTACAGACACACCTAAACAAAGTTGAGATTTGGCTAAAGACTTGGCGAATCGCAGTAAACACCACTAAGTCTGTGCATATCACCTTCACTCTCAGAAGAGGAATTTGCCCAAGTGTGGCTTTATATGGCCAAACCCTTCCTGTACAAGAAACAGTAAAGTATCTGGGATTCCATCTCGATAGACGTTTAACGTGGGCTAAGCATATTTGGAGCAAGCGCCTTCAGCTTGGACTCGTACATAGGAAGATGTACTGGCTCATGGGCCATAAATCGCTTTTATCCATAGAAAATAAAGTACTACTTTATAAAACCATCATAAAACCCATATGGACGTATGGCGTACAACTGTGGGGTGCTGCTTGCGATTCCAGCATTGCGCGAATCCAACGCTTCCAAAACAAAATACTACGTAGCATTTGTAATGCTCCATGGTACGTTACAAACCATTCTATTGCTAGTGACTTGCAGGTCAAAAGCATTAAGGAAGAAATAACATCTATAAGCAAAAAGTACCAACTGCGACTAAGCGACCACCCCAATGTACTAGTAAGTGATCTTCTCCTTGGACTCCAGACGAGGAGACTGAAGAGGTACGACCCGACGGACCTTCCCCGAAGATGAGCATCCAGGAGGGTCTCAAACGTCACTGTAACAATAAATAAGTTGTTGCATCACCTAGCGTCCAAACATCAAGCGGAATGTGCATGCCGCTGCTGCCTAGACGAGGACCAACGACTTCAAGCTGAAGTAGTGCATGTGTTACCAAACTTATTATATAACGTGTAATTATGTAGTATTCCTAAAGGAGGCCTGCCAGTGGGCTGGCTCTCCACTGTGCCATGTATTCAATCAATACAAATAATGTTACTTATCGTCCACGGACGGATTGTAATCACTCATGGAGTCAATAAAAAAAAAAAAAAAATTTTCTATCTTAGAATATAGCGATATTCCTGAGCACAAAACTTGTTTTTTGTGTGTTTCATTTGCAATTGCAATAACCTCAAAAATATACAGTCGGTTTAATTGTTTTACAAATCTACATCTTATTCTTTATTCTAATAACCTCTCGCGGAAACGGAAAGTGAAAGCAGCTGCGACTGGAAGCTTTCGCTACGCTCCGACTTAATAACGGCACCGGTGACAGTTGTTTCTGTTGAAATGGTGTTTTCAAAATTGAAACTGTTAAAAATTATTTAATAAACGAACACAACAGCACAAAGCAGATTATAATTATCCCCAAATTTATCTATTGAAAATGAAGAAAACGCGCCTTGAGCAAAGACGTTACGCCACTGCGTCTGAAGTCTAGAATAAGAGAACACCTCGAGGAGTCCTGATCAGAAAATTGCTATGGTGGCGAACGGTTTTATAATTTTATTATACAAACAAATTTTTTTTATGCAATTGCCTTAGCGCAAAAAGGTAATTTTGTGAAATGAAAATAAAACGGAATAATGTTTAAAACCGCGCTCGTAAGATGTTTATTTGGGGGGTTATAAAAAGTTCATTATCAGATTATCACCAATGATAAAATTTTATCAAGGAAAATGACCACTTAAATTTTTGCAACCCCAATTTATTGAGTAATTTAATATTTATATCTATTTCATTTCTTCCAAAACGTAAAAACACGGTTTATTGATATACAAATTTAACTATTATTACTTTAATATTATTAATATTTCTTTCTTATTTTTATTATTCGTTGTTCTGCATTGAGATTCGAAATCAAGTTAACCGTTGGTTTTAAATGGTGACCAGGCACGACGTGCTCGTAATTTCTTTATAGTTTTATAATTAAACTAATGAAATTTATTGTTAAATTATTTATTAGTAACTTCCCCCCTCCCATTTCTATTGATACATTTTTTTTTTTAAATTAAAGTTAACATCTAACTAAATTTAATTGCCTGGATAGTCAAAAACATTTAAATAGTTTCTCTAACTAATTTTAGTTCCTTTCAATTTAAATTACTGAAGGAAATTTCGTACTCAAATTTGACATCGTTGTAGTGATTGGTTCATTTCATAAGAAGTCTGACAAAATCATAATACAGTCTGGAACAAATACCTTCATTGACATTTTCTATGGTTTTCATTTTTGAGCTGTGATGTCATTGACAATTTTTTTAAATAGAACCCTAATTTTTTACGGATTTGGATAGAACACATTTTTCTGAGTACGAAATGTTAAAGCGGTATGTTTTAGAGTTAATCAGTCCAAAAGTTTCAAAACCTCAAGTTCAAGTTGTTATCGATCAAAAATCCTCGGAAATGTCTACCTGAAACGAAATCCTTTCTCCCCGTTCCTAATGAGGGAACGGCCCAGAGAAGAAAACGACTCACGCAGAAAGTAAAACCTTCTACTTTTATTTGCGTGGGATCCTGATGGTAGCTATAAGCTAACTCGTTGTAGCGGTGAGCGAGGGCAGTTAGTTTCACTATGCTGAAAACAAAATGAGGGTACGCTTCCGTCGAAATAAAACAATAATTAAGTGACAATGTTTAATATTATCAAATCGACAAAGACAAAGCATACGTGGCTATGACGTGCTTAAAATTGAAGGCACGTTAATTTTATTGACAAACGTCACGTCAAAGATGTTACACAAACTGGGGAAACCAGAAGGGCAACCCCGCCAATGCAAATGTTGGCTTCAATGAACAAAAAAATATACCACCATGTAACGAAATAAATATTTTTAGGTTAGTCGGCTGATGTCAGTTGTGTACAACTGTCAGCCGATGTGAATATTTATTAAGTTTTGGAGGTTAATGACAGGACCCTGTAAATAAGATTCGGTCACTTCAATGCCAACAAAAATAAATTCACACAACTTTTACCCATCCTGTTTAGGTGACGCCGGAGAAAGCCGCAATTTTATAAGCTTTAGTCTCTACCGCAGGAAGGTAGGCAATTTCTCTGGTGTCATCAGCGTATGTTTTCGGTTTCGCAAGGCGTACGTTCCCCCGACAGTGTTTTCGGTTCGCAAGGCACTGTCATCCCCGTTGCTCACCTACTCTCCCCGAGATGCTTTTGGTTTGACAAGGCAGATCAATCCATTACGTTTTGGTTAACAAGACGCAGGTCTCCTCAAGAGTGTTTTCGGCTATTACAAGACACTCTGACAAAGCTCCCGTCCTGTATTCATTTCTTCCCGAGGTACAAATAAGGTCACTGCTCCGGCCATTTGTAAGGTTAGAATTCAGGGGGCTAGTCTTTGTTGTCATTTGTGGGTGTAGATTTTGCACATATCCCAAAGTCAATTTGATTCATTTATTTGATCTACGAGAAGTAGAAATTAAAGTAATTATTCACTTCTTGATAATTAGTAAATAAAGTAAAAGATTTCCTACCGTGGTTAAGGGAGAATACAAGTCACTTGTTTTGTTGTTTTGATACTCAGTAGGTAGCCAAAATAATTTGTACCTGTTCGGTTATGAAACGTCAAGTCATTGGAACTACTACGAACAGGACCGTAGTAAGGAACCCTTGTGTATATAATTAATTTCCCTTTCTTTGATTTGTAAATAGTTTGTAAATGATTCATCCTGTATTTTAGATCTTGCCTAAGTAATTGTAAATACAATAATAAGTTTTGTTCATTTGGAAAATACCTGAATAAATATTATTTTTTTTAGAAGTTTTGATTTTTCTTTTGTTTTAAGTTTCGTTGTAAGTCTCTTTTATTAGAAAAGAGTGGCGCCCGCAGATTGTTAAAAAGTAAGAAGTGAAAGAGAGAAGTTACTTTCGGCATATAAGCCCCCCCCTGGCCCACGCTCCCGTTAGCTACCCTTAACAGCCGGTTGGGTTGTTACAACCATAAACAAACAAGAATGTAAAGATACTTTACCTTGAGCTCAGGCAAGTTTACAAATTTAATTGTGACAGACGGCTTCTTGAATGGATATGTGGTAGCTAGTGTTGGCACAATTGGCTCCCCTCTAAGATCCTCGGACGTATACCACCGACGTGATGACACGAACAGCAGGTTTTGGCAGGATGGAACGATAATGGACCGACATTCCTCAGTAATATGTGTGGGAATGGTATACTTATGCAATCCAGTGATATAACCAGATGATTGTCCAAAAAAATAAGCAATCATCCAAATAACAACAAGAGTTGATTGTCAAAATTTCACCAGATTCTTTTCCACCAAATAACTGTTGGTAACACTGCGTGTTAATCGCACGATGTAAAAATGTGGCCGAACGATATAAAAAATTATATATCCAACCCGGTTGAATTGGCTGACGAAATATCGGATACGCTCAATTTTCACTAAATCCGTAGTTACGGTGAAAATACCAACACGTACGATAATAAACTAACTGGCGATCGAAAATCGAATCAAAATTATCGATTTATACACTCGAACACAAAATGTCGACCGTCCAGTTCGCTCGTCAAAACCAGAATTAAAAATTCTCTAATGCGCATGTGATAACTTCTTGTCATATCAAGTTCGTTGTAAAGGCTGAGGAAAGGTGGCGCTTGATGTAAGAATGAATTTAAATAAATTTAAATTAGTTGCGAAATGAGAAAAAAATTTGTAACATACCTTACTTTTTTAAATGTTACTGTTTTTGGCCATTGACGGTTTTCTATTCTTTTTTGAGTTGTGACTTCATTGGCAATTTTTTTTTATAGCAACCCATTTTTCTTTACGAGCAAGCATCATCTTGAAGAGGAAAGTTTTCGACGTAATCAATCATTCAAATTATTAACAATAACAAATTTTAGAGGAGTTTTCTCCGAAAATCCTCCAACACGTCCACTTCATGTTTTTGAAATGTGAAATTTTCCTTCATTGACGTTTTCTTATCGTTTAACCAAGTTTCAGCTATTTATTAATTTTTTTAAATAGCAATTCTTATTTTTCCTTCGGAATTGATTAGAACCAGGGGTGGGCTGGAGCCGGCTCGGTCCGGCTCGCGCGAGCCGGTTCTTAAAATTTTTGAAGCTCGGCGAGCCGTTTGTTAAATTACCCCTAAAACCAAAAAATAAGCCATTTTAACCCTGAATCCACAAGGTGGTGTCACCCGTGTAAGCCGTGTAAGTAAGTCTGTACTTCCCCCGGAATATGACGTCACCTTGTTATTTACGTAATATAAATTTATTACACTCTTCTATATATATGATTTACCGTTTTTTTTTGCTTCGAAAAAATAGCGAGCCGGTTGTTCAAAATTTGGCAGCCCACCCCTGATTAGAACATATTTTTCAGAGTGTGAAAATGTAAAAATCTATTACCTGAAAGAACAAAATTTTCGAGATAATCAGTTCCAAAGTTGCAAAAATGCATTTTCGGGTCTATTATCTATAAAAAATTTTAGAAGAGTTTTCTCGAAAAATCCTCGGATACTTCACCCTTATTTTTTTTTATTGTAACTGTTTTCGATCATTGATACATTTTTATCGTTTTTCCTTTTGGAGCTGTGACGTCATTGGCAATATTTTTAAATAGCCACCCTTATTTTTCCTTACGGATTTGGACAAAGTACGTTTTTCTACGTATGGTCATGTTAAAACAAGATGAGCCAAAGTTTAAAAAATGCATGTTCAAATAATTTTTCCAATAAAATAAGGGGTTTTCTTTTAAAATATTATATTTTTCTTTCATTGACATTTTCTTATCGCTTTTCCTTTTTGGGCTATTTTTTAATTTTTTTAAATAGCGATCTTTACTTTTCTTTACTGATTTGGATAAAGCACTTTTTTGTGAGCACGAAAAGGTAAAAACGATGACTTGAAAAAGGAAAGTTTTCGGGGTTATCAGTTCCAAAATTGCAAAAATGCATTTTCAAGTCTTGATAAATTCAAAAATTTGGTGGAGTTTTCTCGGAATGGTTTTCTACCATTGACAACTTTTTAATCGTTCTTTCATTTTCACCTGCGACATCATTTGTAATGTTTTTAAATATCAACCCTTGTTTCTCTTTAGAAACTTGCATAAAACATATTTTTCTGAATATGAAAATCTTAAAAAAGTATGACTTTGAATAGGAAGATTTTCGAGAAAGTTGTTCCCAGAGTTTCAAAAATGCATGTTTAAATTATGACCAATAAAAACTTTTGGAGGGGTTTTCACCGAAAATTATCGTATTTTTACTTTATTGACATTTTTTTATCGCTTTTCCATTTTGAGCTATTTTTTAATTCTTTTAAATAGCAAACTTTACATTTCTTTACAGGTTTGATTAGAGCATATTTTTCTGAACAAGAAAATGTAAAAGCGGATGACCTGGAAGAGGAAAGTTTTCGTGGTTATTTTTTTATTATTATTAGCTTTACATTCCTTTTGGAATTTTGCTATCCTATATCAAGGATTTTACATATCCCTTTGTGGGGAGGATTAGGCCCCGTAATACATCCTACATTATAATTCTCTCTCTGTGCGTTAATATCCTACTTGCGTTATACATTTTCAAACTATAAACTTTTGTGCGCGGTGGCTTCTGCAACCACTCTTCTCCAATCCTGGCGATCTTGGACTGTTGCCATCCAGTCTCCCTCTCCCATGTTGCTCACATCATCCGTCACCTGGTCCCACCATCTTGTCTTAGGTCTACCTCTCATTCTGTCTTCTCCAGGTTTCCATAGCGTTGCCTTCTTCACGATGGAGTCGTCACTACCTCTCATGATGTGGCCCAACCATCGGATTCTTTGCGACTTAGCATACCTCACTATGTCTTTTCCTTTCAGTTCCCCATTTGTTTCGTGGTTCATTCTTACTCTCGATTCTCGACTTTCTGTCATTTTGGGGCCCAAAGTGGTTCGCAATATCTTTCTTTCGAACATCCTCATTTGTTCTGCTTCCGCTTTCGTCATGCACAGTGTTTCTGCTGCGTACATCACAACAGGTCGTATTACAGTTTTATAAATCATCATTTTAGTATGTTTCCTTAAATTGTTATCCGTTAGGAGTACCTTATTTGCATAGAAAGCCCTGTTTCCTGTTTGTATCCGTTTTTTTATTTCATGTTGTCTGTTATCGTTTCTATCTACATGCACACCCAGCTAACTACAGCTCTCTATTTCCTCTATGTTGTTGTTCATTCGAAGGAGTTTTCTCGTTTGCGTTTTGTTTTTGTTGCACAGCATGTATTTAGTCTTGTTATAGTTCACGTGCAATCCCAGCGGTTTTGTTCTATTTTCCAGATCTTCGAAAAATTCCATCAGTCTTTTTAAAGATCTTGCCATTATAAGGATGTCATCCGCGTATGCTATTAACTGGCCTTCTTTGGTCGCTATTGTTCCCCTCGCGTCCATACCTTTAATCGCTTGCTCCAGTGCTATGTTAAAAAGTGTGGCCCACAGGGCATCCCCCTGCCTAACTCCGTTGTTCGATTCAAAACCATCCGTTTCTCCTGCTGCTGTTCTTATTGTTACTGTTGTGTTTTTTAACGTCATTCTTGTCAGTCTTATAATCTAGCTTGGTATTTCCAGCTCTTCCATCGCATTGTACAATTGAAGGGCCTATTGGAAAAAGTAGTTAAGTCACTTTTTTTTCAATTTGTAGTTGAGCACATTTTCACATTGCGGCATTTATTCTCTACAAATTAGTATAAAAATCAACAAATTGAAAAAAAAATTACTTAACTACTTTTTCCACTAGGCCTTTCAATTCTTCTCTGTCCATCTTATTGAATGCTTGTTGAAAATCAACAAACATAATATGCAGGTCTATGTGGTGTTCGCATGCTTTTTCCATAGTTTGCTTGAGTAGGTGTATCGCTGCTACCGTTGATCTTCCCTCGGTGAAGCCGATTTGGTAGTCACCTATTTTGTTTTTGGTGTATTCTTTTAACTTTTTATGTATCATTGCTGACAATATCTTGTAAGTCGAGTTAAGCAGCGCTATCCCCCTGTAGTTCCTACATTCCTCTGGGCACCTTTCTTTTTTAATGGGATTATGATACTTTCTTTCCAGTTCATAGGCATTCTTTCTTCTATTCAGGCTATTTTGGGGTTATCAGTTCCAAAATTGCAAAACTGTATTTTCAAGTCTTGATAAATTAAAAAATTTGGAGGAGTTTTCCCGAAATGGTTTTCTACCATTGACAACTTTTTACTGGTTTTTTCCTTTTCGGCTGTGACATAATTGACAATTTTCTAAAATAACAACCCTTTATTTTTCTTTAGAAACTTGCATAAAAAAATATCACTTGAACAGAAATATTTTCGAGAAAATTGTTCCCAAAGTTTCAAAATTGTATGTTCAAATTATTATCAATAAAATTTTCAGAAGAGTTTTTTTCGGAAATCCTCGGACACGTCAAACCTTATTTTTTTAATTGTAACTGTTTTCTACCATTGACAATTATTTAGTCCGTTTTCCTTTTAAAGCTATGACGTCATTGGAAATTTTTTTAAATAGCAACTCTTATATTTCTTTAGAAACTTGAACAAAACATATTTTCCTGATTATGAAAATCTGAAAAAAGTACGACTTTGAACACGACGATTTTCGAGAAAGTTGTTCCCAACGTTTCAAAAATGCATGTTTAAATTATTAAAAATACTACTTATCAAGGAGGCGCTGAAAAAACCGGTTATGACAATAATTTTTTTAAAAGTTTTGTAGTTTTTTATGTATTTAAATTTTTTGACTTCTTCAAACTCGTAGTCCATGATTCTTGTCATTTTTATATCTTCCTTTCTCTTTCTGCTGCATCGCATGATTTTTGTCTTGCCTTCATTCACCAACAATCCCGCTTTGTGGGCTTCTCTTTCCATATTTTTGAAAGCTTCTACTAGTGCGTTGTGTGTTCTAGCCATGATGATCACGTCATCGGCATACGCCACTATCTGTATTTCGTTTCTCATTATTTCTCCATTACATTTTGCTCTTCTTATCACTCCTTCCAGTAATATGTTAAACAGGGTGGACGACAGCGCATCTCCCTGTCTCACTCCACTGTTAAATTCAAATTCTTCCGTGTTGCCTACTCTTGTTTTCACTATTGCAGTTGTTCTGTTTAGAGTCATCTGTACTAGACGTATTAGTTTTTTGGGATTCTCCATATTTCCATTTCTTTCTTGAGTTGGTCTCTATTTACTCGATCGAAGGCCTGTTTGAAATCAATAAATAAAGCTTCAATGTTTATATCATACTCGTGTGCCTTTTCCATAATTTGCGTTACTATGAATAGAGCATCGGTCGTTGATCTTCCGGGTCTGAAACCTTGTTGGTAGTCTCCTATTTCTTTTTCCGTGTATTTTTGCAATCTTACATGTATCAATCTTGTTAATATTTTATAAGCATTATTAAGCAGCGATATTCCTCTGTAATTTTGACAATCTCTATTGTCTCCTTTCTTATAGATCGGGATCAGACCCGCTTCTCTCCATTGGTCTGCCATCTTCTCATCTCTCCATACTTTTACTATCAATTCGTATATCTTTCTCATTATAACTTCGCCTCCTTTCTTTATCAGTTCCGTGTTTATATTAGTGACAAAAGTGACAAAAGGCAGATAAGTGACAAAAGTGAAAGAGGAGAAATAATAATAGACAGAGTGAGAGCAGGCAATAGAACTTATTACAGCAACCAAAACCTATTGAAGGACAAGAACATAGGACGAAACACAAAGATCAAGATTTATAGAACATTGATTAGACCTGTAGCGACGTATGGACTGGAACTACTCTGCCTGACAGAGGCGGAGGAGGAAAGTCTTAGAGTGTTTGAGAGAAGGATATTGAGAAAAATAATGGGCCCCGTGAAAGTGAGAGAAGAGCAATATAGAAGAAGAACTAATGCAGAGTTAACAAGAGAAATACGAGAAGCTGATATAGTCAGACACGTGAAAGCCCTAAGATTAGGATGGCTGGGACATGTGGAGAGAGCACAAGAGGAGAGAGCAATTACAAGAGCAATGAGGTGGAAGCCCGACGTGAACAGACCGAGGGGGCGACCGAGGAAAAGATGGAGGATGCGATTGAGGATCTGAAGCGAATGGACGTGAGTGACTGGATGAGTAAATTGATGGACAGAAAAGCATGGAAAAGGGTCGTGGAAGATGCAAGGACCGATGAAAGAATATTAAAAGATAAATTGATGTAAAAAAAGAATATGGGGACTAATCCACCCCAACAAATAGGATCTGAAAACATTGCAAAATGTGGCGAAATTCCCCCTGGGAATGTAAAGCCGAAAGAAGAAGAAGAAGTTTTTTATGAAAAATGTTGTTAATTAGTCAAAACCTAAATTTAATTATTCACCATTTGTGCGGAAACTGTAATTGTTTTAATTTTTATATACGTAAATTTTGTGACCGCCAAAGCATGTTTTTCCAGCGCCTCCAATAAATGATTGATCTACTGTAAATAATATTTAATATGAACATGCATGAAATTTTGGGATTGATTATCACAAAAGCTTTCCTCTTTAAGATCATATCTTTTTGACACTTCCATATTCAGAAAAATGTGGTATATTCAAATCCGTAACGAAAAATACAGGTTGCTATTTAAAAAATCAGAATTCGGGGTGACTACCAAAACTCATGAAAAAAAATTACAATCGTTTTGTAAAATTTGATTGTTTAGATTTGTTTCCCCAAAGTTGAAAATTTTGTGGCAAACAAACATATTTTAAAAACAAATAAAAAGTGTCATAAATAAATAAAAAAAAGTAGATAAGTAACTATAAGTTATTTCAAATTTGATTAAATATCACAAGAAGCTCAGATTTACATTCAGCAAAAAAACAAAAATTGCTCCGTAAATATTAGAAGCTGCTATAATTCTTGATGTTCCTTTATTTATTAAATTTAAGACGTCAGGTAAATATTTAAGTACAGTAAAGTATTAAATAAGGACGAATGTTTGTTATTTAAGGAAAAAAAATTATTTATTTTGTAATTGTAATTTGAAGAAGTTTTTGAAAAAGTAATTTAAACTTTGCTGGAGCTCTTAAATGTGCAAATAAAGCTGTAATGTCGAGTTGATTTAGCATTCAAATCTAGAAATTACGTGAATACGTCTAATTTTACTTTTTACTCTGTTAGATGTTTAATATTGAAGTCGAGAGTTTAACAAAATAATTGCGAATCTTAGCTTTCTTCATGTACTAGTTGAGCAATAAATACTGCAATTTTATTTTATTCTGGCTGGGGTATGCGAGGGCAGCGATGAAAATCGAAGATTCCATATTGCAACTGATGTTAGTTTTAGAATATAAATGAGGCATTAACTTATATGAGGATTACACGATATGCATCGAGAGAAAAGGAAAATCGACATCGCTGGTTTCAGCAACATCGACAGCTTATAGCACTTCTTGAAATGAAGTGGTTCGGAGCCCACGTTAAACAAGTAGGTCCTCTATATATTTGAAAACAATTTGAACGCACATCATATGCATAGAAAGAGATAGAACGAGATGGGTCACCAAACCCTCATTAGGGTAAAAGGACTGAGGAGGAAGGATACTGGAAATATTCTTTGACCATATCTACGGCTAGTCGTTTCTTAACTTGCAATCATAAAGACTGGACATCCGAAGAAGTCAATTAATCTATTGCTGAAAGCATACATATAAGATAACATTTCATTGTGTTTACTCAACTTAAAAGTTCACATAAAATTGAAAAACGTGCGATGAGATAATTTCTGTTTACTAATACAAAGACATCTTTAATAGAGAAAACATAATTGAACAAATAAAGTTTTGGAAATTGAAACCCTTTCTAGCGAAAATCGGTACAAGCAACCAACAAACAGAATACAAATACAAAACGAAAAAGGATAGTTAACGTCAATGGAAATAAGTTATTGGTATCCACATCAATTCCCCTTTTTGTTTATTTCGAGATAAGCTCGCCAAACTTTGATTTCTTTATTTGTTATTTTTACAGGAACTAAAAACAGCGTTCAGGATTATCGTTTCGGGCATGGACAGCAAATAAAGTAATTGTTGAATCCGAGTAAAACAATTTAGGATGGTAGTGTCGTACGGTTAGAAAATTGCATTTTTAAAGGTTGTAACTGATAAAATAGATTATGTTACTAGTAAAAACAAGTAAAATCTGAAATGGAATAGGGAATGCGTTTGGAACTAAAAGTGCTTTGTCTGCAGTTGTCTAATCACAATTACTTTTGTGCAATTTTCCGAAGGTTTTGTTGTTTTTTTCGCTTCACACAGAAACTTTTACAAATTTCGTAATAAAACGAAAATATTTGAAAATAAGGAACATATTTCTCATTGTTGCTCGTTGTAAAATTGTTTAATTAAATTTGTTGCTGTAATACCGCTTTATTTTCAGTATTTTAATTACAGGTGCCATATTTATGGAAGATCAAAGAGACGGGAGCACCGAGCTTGCTTTTAAGTATGCAGTGTACAAAATTAATCGAGACAAAACTATTTTACCCTACACTTCCCTTCAATACGACATTCGCTATGTTCCAAAGGACGACAGTTTTCATGCGAGTAAAAAAGGTCAGTATAAATTTATTACTAAAACACAAGAGCGTCATCATACAAATAAGAATCTTGGCGAATTGGGCAAATTTTATTACCAAGTTAAAATTACTATTTTGTTTGTGGTGGCCGACCACATGAATGACATCATTTTCTCATTTACTTTTATGTTACTGTCACGCACCCTGGTGAAATTAATTTGAAGTTTTGTATTGCTAAGTTCATGTCTACATTGTAACTTTTTGCGCTTTAGCTTCATAATGGAGATGCATCAGAAGTACTAAGTGTTTTCCGGCAATGTGGATGAACCTTTTTCCAGTAATAAAATAACTCTCGCAAAAAAATTCTGTCGTTGTACTTTGCTGTTGACTAGCTTTCGCCTTTTATCAATTAAAATGGTCGTTCTGAATTTAATTTGCATTGGTTGTTTGGCGAGGATAACTGCAAGCGGGTGATTGCTATAATCGGGACTACTATAGCAGTATCAAACCCCATGTTCATATTAATAAATAATAGCAAAGTCGTAAAATCTCGACATCTTGAGGTTAATCACAATCAGTCGGTTGAAAGTACGTTTGTTTAGAACCAACTTCATGATAAACTATGTCAATCTCAAAGTTGACCATTTAGGGAGCTTTATTAAAGTTTATTAAGAGGAGACAACCACGAAGACAATTATTAAACGAAGAAAAATTTTGGAATATCATTGAGAAGGCAACAAATGAAATTAGAAAATAATAAGGATGTAATATTTCTATCTTTCTTTATGGATTGTACAGTCGTTCAAATAATTAACTGTATCGCTCCATTTTATTCTCCGTGATACTTGCAACTACTAAGTGTTAATATACGAATGAACAAAGATAGCGTTCTTTTTATTCAGTAAAATTCTTTGCTGGTTAAGTTTTTTTGTAGTCGTCCGCGATTATTAAGATCCGAATAAAATGCCTTCAGCTGAAACGTTTGTCCAACCCGCTGGCGCCCTTAATTAAATTAAGGAGAACGTTTTCAAATCAAACCCACGACTTCAGCTCTTCCCAAACAACAGTAGCAAGTCATCAACATTTGGGCAGTGTGTAGGAAGCCATTTGTGGTATACTATCAAGGATGTAAAAAGCAATTATGTCCACAAAATTAATTTGAAAAAATTCCTAAAACACAGGTCCCAAAATTTATAAATTTTACATTTAATTTTTAAAGGGGGGCTACTAAATTTTTGGATTACCGTATGTTCGTATTATCGAAGAGGGTTGCCGGATTTTCCTGGATGGGGATGATGACTTACGGCAGTACCTAGAGACAATTTCAGAGACTTATAGTCAAAACTGGATGACGAGAGGCTAATCAAGATTAATAAACAAGCTCGTTGATCGACTAAGTCAATCTCGGCTAAGAAGTGTAATTTAGTTTAACTTTTCCGTTTTAGAACTCATACTAGAACAACGTTTTTCCTTACTTTCCAAAGGAACTTGCTTTGCTTTTGGTGGGATTGTAGGATATTTTGCGAGTGACGCTCGCTATACTTCTTTCATCGGGGTGCTTGAGAAGCTGACTTTGAAAGCAATGTAAATTTAATAATTTACGTTTGGGCTTCGAGGAAGATTACAACCTCGGCCGGACTGATATAGTTCAAACAAAGCATACAGTAAACCGTGAGGCGATTTACCAAGCAATTCTAATTGTTGATGAAGTCAACGATGTGAAGGGTGCCTGAAGAGCACTTTTCCACCCCCTCCACGGTGTAAAAACTTGAGACGGCTAAGTCTTTCATTTGGTCGCACAGATTGAAAGGTAAGTTTCAAAGGCTCCAACCCCTAAAAAGCGGTTTCCCCCATCGTTCAATCTTATCAGACCGTCGTAAAAAACAAACGTTTCAACCCCTAACCGTGGATTTGATCTAATTGATGAACACCTGGAAAGAAAGAGGTTATTTTCTCGTCTGGGTTTCTTTTATCGAGTTGACCTAATTTAAGAATGCAGCTGTTAGCAAGTTTAACTACGAACACAATCGCATTCCAAACTTGGCGATTGCGATATCTAATCGCAATGTTATCAGTGCGATAGCATTGTATTCGAGCTTGCAACCACTTCGACTCGGAATGCAACAATCCTCATTGTTAAACTAGGAATGTGCCGTCGCAAGGAATGGGGATCTGTCTGGCAACGCCAGACAAATTGGCACCTGCCGGTTGACCTGTCCTGAAATTAAAAAGATTAAATCTGAAGAAGAAGTTGAATATTACTCTTGACTGGGCGCGATGAATCTCTTCCGTGCTTGCCACCCGTAGCTTCAAAGACTACATGCCGAGATTTATTCCTCTTCGGTTGGGCTAATTCCAAAATGATGCTGCTGGCTGGAGTGTGCAGTGGGCCACCAAGCCGCTGAACTTCTGCAGACCATATGTTTATCATCCTTCTTACACGCTTTCAATGTCGGTGGTGAGTTCCTCTTCAGAGTTTCGCAATGCCCTCTTCTTGTAAATCGCACCCCCGTGCTGTTGAAAACGGTGGTATAACAGACTACATCGTTGCTATCTCTCTGTTCACTCGGTTGAGTAACAGAAAACGCGTCTAAATGCCACTGATTAAATTTTTGCTTGGAGCAGCAAAAACACGTCTGACCTTGTCGACTGTTCACTCGCACTCCCCAAAGGAAATTTCGATTAAAGTTAAACCGAAAGTACTACAAAATTTTGAAATTTTACACTGTTTGAAGAATTTGACGACTAGCTGTTAAAATGCGTAAGCAAGGTTAAGAAGTCGAAGGTAAATCGAAATTCTGAATAATAAATTAATTTAGCAAAATGGAGCAACTCGCGGCTTTCTTTCCATAGTCTATCACTTAGAAGTCAGTTTTTTGGAATTTTCTCCGGAATAGTGCATCTGAGCTTAAAAATACTTCGCTCCGAAACTGAAGGGAATTAAATTTCTAACTTAGTTTTTTTATACGAGGGACATTTTGTAAGTTATGGAGATTTTAAGTTGCAGCCATGTTTAGTTTTTTTCAGAATAACTCGGAAAATTTAAGTTTTTGCTGAAAGCTTACAGAAGTATAAAACGTTTGCTGTATAATTTCACTTTATACATTTTTTTTTTTACAAACCGCTAATCTTTCGTGAGTAATTTGCATACAATAAAAGCGTTGTATGAAGAGTGGCATTTACAGGTCAGATTTTAATTTGCTCGGTGAAAAGTACATTTATTATCTATAAATTTTTGTTCAAACAAACCATATTTTAAAATCCGCAAGAGATTTATTACCTCAAAGATTAAACCATGTTAGGTCAAACAAAATATGCATGCATTACAAAATTAAGACCCTAGAGATAGCAATTTATCAAGAAGTGCGTCAAGTACAAAAGCCTAGCTCGTGTAGACCTTTGACATTGATTAACGAATTTTTGAAAAAAGTTTACCAAACAGCTTTTGTTGATATTATTACGATGCACGATAGTCAATTAGTGCCTCGTTAAGTATGGGCTAAGTGAAATTTTTGTGTTAATCAATACGGAGCGGGCGAAATTTCGGGTTATTTCTTGGCATGTTGCAAATTCTTACATAATAATTTAACTGATTACAATAATACCAACATAATAACCACGGTTATACGTATCGTAATTTTGTAATCGCAGATTAAACGAAGTTTCATGAATATTCCCGCAAAATAATCATACAAATTAAACTTTTTTGTGTGGTGATGATAGCAAATAGGCAAACAAAAAATAAGGACGCACTAAACGTAAGAAAAGTTTTTATTGGAAAACTACGTTATAGTTTACGTGAAAGAAAAGTTTCGAGTTTAGTATTTCCTTTAGTGGGCATCTAAATATGATGAACGACTTGATCAATAGCAGTTGGAATGTTAAAGGACTCTCATCTAGAAAAATTTTCCATTTGCTCGGAAATAAGAAAAACATAAGAGCAAAATTAATTATCCAAAGTTGCCCACAGGAAGTGCTCAATATCACGATTTCTAAGTAAAGCACAATTAAGAAAATTATATTTATTGATTGTTAAAAGCTTCACTTGTCGAGAAAAGGTTCAGGACTATAAAATATAATTAAACAAAGAAGACTGAAAAAATTTTACTTCAAAGGTAATTTTGAATGTGCCAAGAAAGTAGACGCGTTTGTGCTACAGAGGTACCAAATTAATGTAAAAATAATTTTCGTACAGTATTTGTGATTATCAAATTTCATTAAGTTTATATTACAAAGTAAATATTTTTTATTAAATTTAAAAAAATTTAATTTTGTTCTCAATTTATAATAACGAAAGCTATTATATAGTCGACACGTCGTTAACATTTCAGTTTAACTTGAAAGTTATATATTATTATTTGATGTAGTTTCAGGCGACGCTTATATTTTAACACTGCCAAAGTAAAGAGAGATTGTAAGAAATATTTGAAGTTTTATTATCTTCATGCTGTATTTGATTAACTTAAAGTTGTGTTATATGGTTATATGTAATCCTGTGTTCGTTGTTGACATTTTTTATCTCTCGGATTTCTATCTCTTCTGCACACCTCTCCTCGTCACTAACGTCGAGCATGGGGACCTACTGTTATGGTATGGGGAGGTAATGTTTCGATTATTTAGGAATTTTATGTTAAGCCCACAAGGGAGTGCTGGGCCTTTGAGTAGGGTAGGAGCGAAGTAATAACACAACGAATGAGACATAAACGATTTATTGGAACATCCATATTAGATCAAGAAGTGATCAGGAAAATAATAGAAAGGAAAGTAGACAATTGCGCACCGTCCGAAACGAAGAACAATTTATGAGAATTGTGTGGGCAGGGACGCCCGGGAACTCGAGGGCTCACCTTGGTCCTGAAAAAGTCGGAGGCGGTGGTGATCGGTGATAGAGCCCACCCATCACCTCCCACTTGAACCAGTCCCCGATCGCTCTGGGGGACTCGATGACCATTCTGGGAGTGGTACACCTAAACTACGGCAACCATATTAGGGAGATTTCAGTCTGCATGCAGCCCCAGTGTGCATATTAAGCTTTTTCTTACTTCATCTCCTCCGTGTTTTATCAGTTCCATGTTTATTACATCTTTCCCGCGGGTGCCTTTCCGTTTTTCATCCTTTGAATCACTACCATTATTTCTTAATTGGTTGGCTCTCTTATCTCTTAATTATCTTTTTCCATTTCGATATCCTTTTGTTCCTCTTTTCCTATTGAACTTTTAGTAGTTTCTGACAGTGCTTCTTCCATATTTCCTTAATTTTCTCTGTGTTGCGTTCTTTCTTCCCTTCTTCCTTTCTGCGTCTTCCCATCCTCATATGCTTTCGTTAAGTTTATATATGTAGGTCTTCTAGGTCTTTTTTCAACATGTTGTTTATTTCTTTTTTGCTTATTTCGTCTTTGACTCTTTCTTCATATGTTTTACTTGTTTCACTTTTGTCAAGCTTGTCAGTCGCTAGTCTTTTGTTTATGTTTACCGTTCTGTTACATTTTATTGTTTTTAGCTTTATTTTTGCTCCTACCTGGTAATGGTCGCCTCTGTATGTTCTCACATCCATTACTGTCTTCTGTTTCTTCTTTGGTTACCCTCCTTGCTGCTGCTCCCTGGCCACACCCACGTTATTTTATGTAATTTTCTGTATACGAATTTGGTGCTGTAGATTGCGCTGTTTGGGGCCTTTCACCAGATTGCATAGTCGGTCTCCATTTTAGCTTGTTTTTCATGTATAGTATGCTTTCAAGCGATCGAATTAATACGTTCTTCTTTGCCTATTTTCGCATTGATGTCTCTTAGTATTGTTAACATGTTTAGGAATTATTTCGCATAGCTTCTCTTTTTTTTTTCTTTTTTCGCCACCAAAAAACTTCACACCAAAAAACAAGCCTTATTATTATTGTTAAGCACATAAAGATGCTGATAAATTTGAAATAAAATGTTTTTGATATTCTGAATACTAAGGAAGCTATGATGAAGTTCACGTTATTGATTGGCCCTGAACAATCAAAATTAGCTATTCCATCTAACCACAGTTGAATTTTGCAACAAGGCAGTTCCATTAAAGGAAATATTACCAAATAGCCACAATAAATCATACGGCAGGATTGGAATCATAACCTGAACGCAGAGTTCCTGGCTTCATTATTCTATGGTATGCAATACCAGATAAAGGAGAAATACCGAAAATATCGATAAACTATTGTAAGTATTGTCAGAACAGAATACCTAATTTCTGAACGTATAAATCATACAGTCATAGAAAATTATACATTCACCTTGTTTGATTATGCACTGCAAAATTATTGTGCTAACTCGAAACGAAATAATGGAGTTATTTTAACGGAACAACAACAAAGCGGGAATACAAACGACAACTTTTAGTATTCTTTTTAGAATAAAACGCTTTAGCCCCTAAAGACGTCCCTCATTGTAACATCGATCTCGCCTGCGGCGCCATTTTAGAAGTAAAACTTTTCAAGTCATTTCGTGTTCGTTTTAGCTTTGCTAAACTTTCTTTGATTCATTAAAAGGTAAATTATGTTGCGTCCAATTACGTTTTAACTTAATATGAACCATTTGTTACTAACTTCATGACTCACTTGAGTGGACGAGTTTCTAATTATAAAATTATGTACGGTAATACGTAGCAAAAGGGTGAGTTTTTAAGATCAAGTAATATCAATATTTTGTAATTAAAATTAAATTGCTTCCTGTACGCTCAAGTTTCGTTTTATGTAATTTATTACATCGGTGTAATTTGACACATCCTAAGTGGAAATTAATTGAAAAATCAAAAACTGGTCAACATTAGTTTATAAACTTCTAGGGGTGAAAATCTACATGAGTGGTAATGGTAAACCAACAGTGCAATGTGTGAATAAATTCATTTTATTGGATTCTTCACAGGGATCAGGGTGCGCACCCGGATTTCTTCACAGACATACGGCGCCTGAATTAAGACATCGCATAACTTCCAAATGAAGTTCATACTTGATAAAATTATTCGAGCAGAGACATGGACCGATATCATCTTATATTAGCTCGAAAACGTTTACCGATCTTACAAAACTGCCCTGAATGCATAAACAATATTTTCAAGAATTCGCATTGTCATCTGAAGCCTTCCTTCTACATATCACAGAGAAAATCGATGTACCATCGATTAGCCCACGTCAAATTTATGTTGCGAGTGCTAACGTTTCCTTTCTATTATCAAGGAATTTATTACGAATTGACCGCCGAGAATCTACGGTTCATTCCACACGAAATATTTCGACTACGCCATTAAAACGATACTACGGATTGAACATTTCCTAATTATTCGGTTAACAGTTTTAATTAGGCAAAAATGATTTGTAAATTGCATGTAAAACTAATTAAAACCCTGCACGTCTTGCACACGCTTAAATATAAACTTCTAATTAGATCGATGTTGAACGCTCTTTCCTCTATTAAGAAACTTCTTTTCCAACTAACTAAATTTTCTTGGAGGCGTGTAAGGTACTTACTTTATTTTCGAGATGTGCTAAAGTCAATTAAGGATAACGAGCTTAAAGAAATTAGGTAATACGTGATTAGCAAAACTTTATTGCAACTAAAAACAATAAAATTGGGATATCAAGAACTTTGAGATTTCAGGAACGCAAACAACCTTTTCTGATAATCTGCTCATATTCGGAAGTTGTTTTCCATTAGCTTACAGTTGCGGATCGTAGTCGCGATGGTATAATTATCGTAAAGTAATCTAAAGACTCCTTCTAATTACCCCCAATACCAACTTATTGCATAGGTCGAAGTCATGCCAGTATATCATTAGGTTACCTCGAAACCAGTAGATATTTATAAGAGTCTACCGCAGCATCCTTTTGATATCATCTTTATGACAACTATAATTTATATACTTTCGCCTTTTGGTTTACCACAGGTAGTACGCGCGCCTGGATGTCCTTTACAACGAGCCGCGCCTGATTAACCATTACTTCCTACTCCACAAAAGTTTTTAAGTCCATAATCCGGTGTTTGGGTCGCTTACTAAACGCTCTGTGTAAACATATCTATGTAAATGCGTTTCGCTATCAGAAGCTCGGACAATCCCGACTCCGAAACTTTAAAGCTAACAAAGTGATAAATAACAGAACTATCGATTTTTGCTAGCTCGACTTTTGCAAATGCTGATGTTTTCTTTTAGAGATAATCAATCATCGAAAATCTGTTTGCTTTTAATTTCGAATGCCTGGTGACATGAGAATTTTATATTTTATTTTGTACTAAATACACACATTGGGCTTACTAAAGCAATTGAAAGAAAAAGTAAAAATTATCAAGAACAGCAAAAGGTGATTAATTTTCGACAACCTAGTTTTTAAATCATTAAAAGTTCGTTAAAAGTAAAATGGCATTCGTGTTACTTGAAAGCAAAAAGTGGGAAAACAAGCTAATTAACACAAGGACGATTTATAAATCTAACGGAAAGCTGAAAATGCAGTATTCGAATGAGCTCCGTGTATAAAAGCTGTTAAAGCTTTTATGCAACGGTAGTAGCTCAAGGTTGTATGAAAATGTAGTTAAAAGTTTGCATTAGAATTCTGTCATTGTGATAAAGCAGCTTGCAATTTATTAAAGATCAAATAGAAATATAAAGTTAGTTTTAAAAAATAAAAATAAATTAATGTTGACAACACGAAAAGAAAAAGGAAAAGCGATCAAAAATATGGACTTGACCTTTTCTTTGACAATATAACATTATTAAGCCGATATTATTAATATTTCATAACTATATCCTAATCATAATATCGTATATCATATTATACTTCAGGCAAGAAACACTTTTAGCTTGCAAAAAATCCGGGTTAGCTGAAATTTGGCAGACACGTGTATTTCTCCCCTAATTAATTGATAATTTTAGTTAATCCAATATGTTTTTGTCTATAACGCGCTTAATTTCACTTTTACGAAAAATTATCATCGGATCAATATTGAAGAGCATAAAATTCTCTATCAAATAAATATTTTAAAATTCACTGCTGATGCCGAAGATGTCGTGTAAAAAAATTTTATTCGAAATAAGAATTATTCAGAAACTTAAAGTTTTTTAATAAGACGCATTTCGACTTTTGGACATTGATTTTTATTTCAAAAATAGATAAAAAAATTGTATGCTCTTTAATTTTGATCTGATGAGAATTTTCCGTAATAATGAAATTAAGCGAGTATAGCCGAAAAACCATATTGGAGAAAATAAAAAGGGGAGATTTGGGGAATTCGTGCGGACACTCAAATACACGTACAAACGTCTACCTAATTTCAGCTTGCCCGAATCTTTTGCAAACTATATAATAAAATATCAATCTGTCTATATAATATAATATGTACTACATACTATATCCGTAACGCACCTCTGATTTATTCAGTTCTAGTTACCAACCTAAAATATTTCCAGTGGACTTGACAAGAATTTCGATCTATTTAATTAATTTTTTATAAAAGCGTTCGTAGTAAATTTAATAAGTTTCTGTATAACGAATTTATTTTCACGATTTTTGACTATTTGGATACAGAATTTATAGGATACAGATACAGAAGGGGGTTAAGGTTGGTAAGGTCTCGAAAGGGGTACTGATGCCGATTAGGTGCCCCTACTAAATTTCGGGAAATGCCTCTGGAACTCTGCAGCTCTGCCAACAAATCCTGTTTCCACGTTCACGTCGTGCCCCCTGACTGTAGTCGTAATAGACTGATGTAGCCAACGGAAAAGAATGGAGGGCGAGATTTCGGCGCCTTAAAACCGGAACATATCGGCTAAGGGAGAAAACCCCAACAGAAAAATCTAGACCAGAAAATGTCGAAAAACTATCCGCCCCGAGTGAGGCCAGCAACCTGCTTGGAGTGAACAATTGATATGCTCATAGAAACAATTTATTGCCTCGGATATTGGATGGATCAACGGTGACGACCATGGCTGGAAATAGGACAAAGAGAAGAGATATAATGAGAATAGCTACGTGGAATATTGGTTCTTGGAGTAAGAGAGAACAGGAAATGTATAGAGCTGGATGAGCATAGAATCGACATATGTGCAATCAGCGAAACAAAAAAGAAAGGTAACGGGTCAGCTCTCAGAGGGAACTATATACTGATACACAGCGGTGTAGAGAAACAAGCCGCTGCAACGGCAAGTGTGGGTGTTCTCATTCATAAGAAACTTCAGAGTTACATCACGGACACACAATATGTCAACGAGAGCTAGAGCAAATGACTTTCAAAAGTACCCAAGTTAATATTGTAGCTGTATATGCTCCTCAAATTAATAAAACTAAACTAAAGAAAGAGCTATTCTATGAAAATCTGCAAGATCTACTGAACACTATATCTAACAAGAGTAAAGTAATAATATTGGGAGACTTTAATGCTCGGATCGGTGATCAGGTACTACTGGGAGTTAAACATAAGTTCAACGAAGCAGTGCTAAATGACAATGGAGAGAATCTAGTAGAATTTTGTAGCATCAATGAATTCGAGTGGTCATATAAAAATCCCACAAAGATGGAACCACATCGAACTCCCAACGATAAAACCAAACGGTAGCGACCCTGATGAAATGCAGCACCCTGTACATAGGTCGCACATCGCAGTCTTCATAAAAAAAGAAACATAAAACCAAAAATAAACACAAAAAAAATATCGAACATAAAATTTCAAATACGAGATTTGAACGTACGACGACCACTCTGGAATCCCCTTGCCAAATGCATTAAGCCAGCGCCGTTCGATGTTATACTAGTGGAAATAATACACAGTTCAAATTTAATTAATAAAACATTATAATATCATAAAATAATTAATAAGTCTTCAACATAAAAATTCTAACATCAATCTATTTCCACGTATGCGAACGCAAAAAGAGATTAGATTGCCTTAATCACTACGATTCAGCAATATAAAAGCTGCAACTCAATCGTAATCTCGGCAACCACTCTGCAAATAACAAAATGCAAGACAAAAGAGAACCAGAATGTTAAAAACATAATAAAAAAACATGAATCAGCCAAGGGCCAATTTGATCATCATCGAACTCCAGGTGTTCGGAGCAAAAAAATTGGCCAATTGAATAACGAATATCTGTGAAGTAATTAGCAAAAGAATTAGGTGACTTACCAATGCGAACGGATAAAAATCCTTCCCAGAAAGTATGGGCAAGGGTGGTCCGACAAGAAAATACGGTACGGGAAAAATCCCGTAAAAAAAACATTTTTATGGCTGTAATAAAAATTGGAATTAAACAAGCAATAATTTAGATAAACTTTTAAAACTATTGAAACACAATTTTCTTAGAAATCCTAAATTGGGAATTTTTATGATGACTATACATTTGTCAACCGCCCTTTCCCCCATGTCACACTTGGACATATTTTGTAAAACCCCCTCGCTTCAAGGCGTGGACGTCCTTTATGAACGACCCCCTTAGTGATAAATACCCATAACTCGTTTATAAATATTCTGAAAGTTTCGTAATTTAGCGAATTTGTTCAGTGGTTGAAATTCATTGATGCAATTAACAATTTCGTTGTAATTAGGTATGAAAAATTCATAGAATTTTTGTTTTGTCTATATATCTTTTATGATTATATATGGACAGAACCCCACTTCTCTATATTTTTCTATCACTTCCGCTTGGTTCATTTTTTAGTTTCCAACTTCCAACATAAAACATTTGAGTGCGGCCTGTAGGCCGCACGATCTCGGCAGTAATCGCACACACAATAATTACATATTACTGGGATTTTCTGGGACGTTTCCGTAAAATTTTTGTTATACAGTTCAATAATTTTGAATTTATTAAGGAAATTTCGTTATGTTATTACTATATTGGGTTCTTCAAAAGAAATTGAAAGATGCATTGACCGGGGGGTCTGTACGGTGATCAAGCGGTAAACATAAAATGATTATTAGTGATACTGCTTTGCTTTTCTTAGCTATGATGATAAGTATGTTAGGGATAGTCCATGCCGCTAAACCTTCCAAATTTTAATTGTACGAAAAATAGTGTGTATACCACGGGTAGAAAGCGCCCTTTACACTCGTGCGAGGGCCGGTCTCGGCTATGCCTCGACCTTTGATTTTAACTTTATGTTCTAGACACAAAAACTACTACATGCTCTTTTAAGGTTCGAATAATGATCGACGTAATATTTTTATTGTAAACCCTAGTTCTATTTAATATTATCATGCATGAAATAATAACCAAATATTTCATTCTATAATAATACAGAAATTCTATATCTCTGCAGTAATTATTATGTAACTATTTACTGTGAACATTGTATGGAATTTGTAATGAATAATAGTCATTTAAATTTTAGATTAGTTTTCCTAAGTTGACATAACGTTTGTAATAAAATTTTCACTATTTTGTTAAATTAAAATCCAAATAATTTTGATACAGCGATACGGGGCGTTATTTTAGCAAACATGTTAACAATACAAACGTAATGCGATATTATAAAAAACAAATTTATTCATAATGTTTCAAGTGCTTTGTGTTTGCCATTGCTTTTAACTCAGATTCATCTTCTGTATTAAAAGCACAATCCATCACATTCAGTTGACGAACCCCACGGATTCATTCATATTCAAAGCCTTATTTACAATCTCCGCTATAACTTTCAAGAAGTAAATTCTTGAATATTTACATAAGAAATAATTCGCGGTAATAAAAAAAAAACTTAAATAGCGTAATATTTTTGTTACAGCATGCGGTCAAGTTCAGCTTGGCGTTCAGGCCGTGTTCGGTCCTTCCGATCCTCTTCTTGGAGCACATATTCACTCCATTTGCGACGCGTTAGATATTCCTCATTTGGAAGCTCGGCTGGATTTAGACAGTGATGTTCGAGAATTCTCCATCAACCTTCATCCCGCTCAGCATCTGCTAAATACCGCGTTCCAAGATGTCATGAGTTTTCTCAATTGGACTAAAGTTGCGATCATTTATGAAGAGGATTATGGTACGTGAGATGTCAAAATTTCAAACTGTTGGGGTTAATTAAAAATTTCAGGATTAATTAAGCTGAGGGAAATCGTTCGGTCGCCTCACAATGCCGATTTGGAAATACACCTACGTCATGCCGATCCGGATTCGTATAGAGCGGTTTTAAAGGAAATCAAAAATAAAGAAATCCATAATTTGGTTATCGATACGAAACCTACGAACATGCAACATCTATTAAAAGGAGTAAGCGATAATTTTCCAATATCCTGCGTAACGGCGAAAATAACATTTCAAGTAAAATTTTTTCAGATACTTCAGCTTCAGATGAATGACTACAAGTATCATTATATCTTTACAACTTTCGACTTGGAAACATTCGATCTTGAAGATTTCAAGTATAACTTTGTCAACATGACAGCTTTTCGAGTCGTAGATACAAGCGACCTACACATACAAGAAGTATTAAGCGATATGGCAAAATTTCAACCGTCACCCACTTCTTTCAGACTAAATTCTTCTTCTATTAAGGTTGGTATTATTATTTTTACCTCAGCGTCTCATAAATCACAATTTTCATTAACTAAGCTTGAATTATTTCAAAAAATAAGTTAGATATTATTTCAAACTTGCTTACTCAAACATTTTCTTAAATTATTACCGCTTGAATTTTTTTTAACTTTTTTTATCCACCGAATAAAATATTTAAATTCGCTGTGCTTTTTCCAAAAAAAAAACTTGAATCGATTTTTGATTTACATTTTGATATTTGCCAACTTATGTTACTGACACATGGAGGGTTCTGAAGCCAATCAGTGTAAGTCATTAACTAAGTTAAATGAGATAATTGGATATTTTCAAATTGTTGCACATGAAAAAAACTACTTTTTATTGGAAACAAATACTTAAACACAGTATTTTTAATTGAAATTGAATTAAAATCACAAAATTGATGAATAACGAACAGGCTATAATAGGTAAGTCATGTTGAATAAAAATTTGACTTACACTGATTGGCTTCTGAACCCCCCACATATCACAAGTTGAATTAGAATCTAAAAAGTAAAAAAAAAACAATTCTCTCGTAGTAATTGATCCGTCACTTTTGTCCCCTCATATATAATTAAAAAGTTTTAAGTGAAAATCTAAATGGGTTGAGTACCTAAACAGTAAACAATTTTACCGCCAAACCTAGCATTTGGATCGATGAAAAGCGCGCAATGCAACGATTAATTATAAGACGAAGTTGTGAAAATGCAACGTATTTATCAGGATCTATCAAGTATTGTCGCCAGATGGATTTATGGCTATAAATCAAGATTGATTTCATCATTTATTTATTCATAAAGCTTTTAACAGTATTATTAAATTTATTACCATAACTTTACAATGTGACTTCTAAGTTGTAATCGTCATGCAATCGAAGTTATTTCACTTCTTTAATCAACAGATGTTGTTCCATTTTTGGACAAACGCCTGACTCTTTGCCACATACTCCCAATTACATAAAATATAAGTTAAAGTCATCGATTTTATATTTACTAGATAGCACATAACCATATACTCATGCAGGTTGTTTTGAAGCACAGACTGTTTTCCTTTTCTCTCTCCAGTCGTTAAACTTCATTACAGAAGTATCGTCATCCATATCTTCTGTGCATGTGATATACATTCAAGGTGTTTTCGCATACATAGAGGGCCTTCTTGTTGTTCTTACCTGAACGGATTCGAATCGCCCATTTAGAATCAGCAGTATACGCTCTTAACCGCTAAGCTATGACCGTCTCGTAGGGTTTACCTTTTATATCTCCTGAAATGGCTGCAACTGTATATACCCTTTGATGTTATTCCATGTGGTAATTAATGTTTTTGTTTCTTGACTTCTAGTATTTTCCTAAAAGTTAATAAAATTAAGTTCCTATAATATGACAGGATGTATGGTATATCATAAAATATCATATTAATCCCTAATAGCATGCAATCTGTGTTGCACCAACGAGAAAAACAAACATTACATCTTTAATGTTTGCTTTACAACAAATACGTCTATGTCCTATCTAGTAAACAAAAAATCGATACTTCAAGTAATCATGTGCAATGACCCTGATTTTATTAATTGTTTACTCTCCACTGTTTTATTAGTTTATGCGAGTTATTTATTTGTTCTTTCGCTTAAAGCAAGTTTTACTATTACGGTTACCTTTAAATTTAATTTATTTTTACGCGCGCTGAGGAAGGGGAGATCCCCAAAGACACCACCCAGGATGAACTAAGTGGTAGTGTGAAATTTCTATTCACAAAACCCCTCCTCCCTCACTGGACGTATGATATTCGATTATCCTTTCCGTGAGATCACCCTTTCGCAACTTTGTCCTTCTTAGATGTTGTCTCTCGTTCTCTTTTTTCTTCATCAATATAGACCATATCATTCCCGAAGCATCCCACCATTTCTACATGAAGGGTATTTGGTTCGTCACAATTGTTACAAGTATCCGTAGTAAGCTTGCTTATATTCTGGGTTATGGATGAAGGGAAACCAGAGATCGCACGCACTCAGGCCACCAAATCGGGCCTACTATGTTACCTTCATTGTATACGTGGCAATCGTTCTCCCTACTCCTCCAGCCTATGAAATGGTATGACGGTCATTGAGGCGTTATAACAGGCTTATTTCCACCATGTCCCACAAAAGTGAGGAGAGTACTCTTCCCTGAGGGTATCCTCCAGTGACAACACCTTTAATGTTTGCATATCCCGCAAAAATTTCTACAGCCCTGTTTTCGAATATCCCTTAAAGTGACATCATGTGCCTGCAGAGAGTTGTTAATGCTTTCGAAAGTAGCCTTATCAAATGCCTCTTCAATATATTATATAAATGCTCCTAGGGTGCTTCTTTAAAATTCAGCGATCTCTCCATATGTTTAACCACTTTGTGAAGTGCAAGCTCGGTGGATCTCCCCGGAGAATATTCATGTTGATTCGCATGCAGTGGCTTACGCCAAAGTCTGTTGCACAATCTTTCCAATGTCTTCAAGAAAAGAAGGTTAGACTTATTGGCCTTCTACCTGGCTTTGGTATGAAGACAACTTTGACCTTCCGTCATTCATTGGGCGTATAGCCATGCAAAATTCACGCCCTGTACATCCTCACCAGGCGATGGACAATTTGTTCAACCCCACTTGAGGTAGGGATGGAAACATCCCATGAGTCCACGACGACTTATAGTGACTGAAGGTTTTGATTGGGTTTACGAAACGATTTGCAATATCCCAATCCGTCTCAATCGGCGTCGAGCTGTCCCACACGTAATCTTGCTAAAAGATAGTCTTGCTTTCCAGAAAAGTGTGTTCGAAACACTATTGAGGCAGTTTCCTCAAGGCTTTCCTATACGAGCCGCTCCTCGGAAAATAATACCTGTCTGGTAATTTGGGTCTTTAGAGATGATCTTCCTCAGCCTTGCCACATCTGTGGTGGACGCAATGCCGCTACAGAAGTCTCTCCAGGACTTGCGTTGTTTTTGACGAATCAATCTCTTGTACTCCGAATGTTGCGTCATAAATGCATCTCAGTCAGAGTCGCATTGCATAGTTTTGTAGCCACCTCCCTAAGCCGGTTCAGTTCGTCGCACTACCAAGCTGTTACTCATTTGCCAGATCTCTTTTCTTTGTTTCGGCTTACGGAGGGAGGTTCTAAAATGTTACAGATGTTGGTCGTGTGAGCGCTTATTAATAGTTATGCCCAAGTTGTTACGCAGCTTTGGGGCTCGATTAGATGTAGTGAGAACCTGAAGGTAATAGGTTTTAGTCTTCTTTTCATAGTAAGGAGCACCGCTGCAATCTTATATTGGACCATGGAAATCCCTCAAGATTTCACCCACTTCGTCATTCTTTCGATTGTCTCATTTATATTCTTCAGTCTTGGTCGGCGCTATCAGAGTCAAGTCAACAGTAAATCTTATCAACTCTGCATTTTCTGCCATTGTTTCTTTCTGCTCGTCTGAGCTCCAGCTCACCGTCGTACGGAACATTCCATAGCGTTGCGGATAACCCCGCTGATAATCTTCACGTATTCAAGGAGGTTTTCTTCTTCGATGATAATGGTTCTGCAAGAAAGGCAGCTTTTTAAGATATTCGTTGTGCTTTGGCTCATCTCTCCTTTCCTCTCTTTTCAAGTTCATCAACTATGTTCACTCACATCCAGCGTCAGCATGGCACATATCCTTCTGGTGCGCCAGGTTCCCAAGACTTCCTCGTTGGATATTTGCAACATAGCTTTTATTGCATGGTTACGATTTAGGCCTCCGTTCTCGTCGAGCTGCTCGTCTGAAGCCTGCTCAGTAGCATTCCTTCATATAGTTTACTTGCGTTGGCCAGCCTGTATGAACTCCGGAGTTCATGGGGTTTGTGCCCCTGCTTCAGTAGCACCAGTTCCACTCGCTTCCAGTTGATCGGGAAGTCTTCATGTTGTGCGTGGTTGTTTAGGACCATTAAGATCGTTTGGGAGTGTTACGTCATCATTATTTTGACTATGGAACGTTATCAGGACTCGGTGCTGACATCTCTCCAGCGGCTGGTGCCAATTCACTTTCAGTGAAATCGTCAAATGTGCCTGCTTCCTTGACCTGATCCGTCTCCGGGTGAGCCGAAATCAACTTTTGGACCGTTTTCCTGGTTTTGTCTTCATAGAGGTTTGGAAGGAGCGCTCTACTCAGTTTTTTCGTGATGATCTTATACCCCAAATCTCAGATGTCTTTATTTCTTATTGCTCTGGTTAGTTTCTTTCGAGGAGCTTTCATTTCTTTGTGGCCTATTTGTACCGCATCGTGTAGCATTTATTTTCATTTTAAACACCTTGGAATGCTACAAAGGGATAATAACATCATCAGGAGACCTAAAAAGATCAACATTAGTTTGTTTATTTTATTCAATTTACTTAATCACACTTTTGAAGTACCCTGTACTTAACTTTAGCATTTTTGAAATTAAAAATTGATAACTTTGCAAGGTCGTACTGACAATCAGGTAGAGGTCTGAGATAAGCAAGCAGACAAGTGCGTTTTACGAAAAGTTCGTGGTAGTTTTTCGGAAAAAGTAGACAAGTTTATAAGCCGATATCTGGGTCTTTCTACGATTTGATAAATAATCAGTTACGGTTGTAATTTACTTATTCGGCAGCGTCCGGGATTAACGTAGAAGACCAAAAGTAATTTAACCTGGTGGAATTACGAGAAGTTTCGGTACCACCTGTTAATATTTTCCCTCAAGGAAGCTAAAAAGGATCACCGTTTATAATCACGTTTACCTCGATCAACCGCTTACGTCTATTTTGGAGCCCTCGTTTGTTATTTTTGGATGTTTAACATCAACCTGATAATACCGCTACTGTTTGACACCAGTTCGATTCAACTTTGTTATCAATCGTTCAACCTAATCGCTAATCTATACTGCTACTTAACCTCTACAGCGACGTGAATTCGAGAACACCCGAAGTTTGGTTACAACAAGGTCAAGCTCCAGTGCCGTCCCGAGACGAGTTTGGTTAAGGGTGAGAGTTTTTTTTTACGTTTAATTTTTGTGTGGGGTTTGCGATACCGCCACAACAATTGTTTTCGTCGTGTATTGGTGCGCCGTCTACTACCATCCTAACCTATATTTTGTTTGCATTAATAGGGGTGAATCCCCCATGTTATTTTGGTATTGATTTGACGATAACAGTTGTTATCGACGCCAACACAGATAACCACTTGTACGGTGCAACTATTTATATTTTTTGTACAGTGCGATTATTTTTTTGTACTGAATTCGACACTAGTAATTATATGTTTATGTGTGCTCCGGTGTTTTATTTCACTAGCATTTGCCCTTTCAAGAAAACATCTATTTATAGCGACATAAAGGGTGTGGCGCCTTTATTTTTTTGAATTCAGTTCTAGGGAGAACTGAGAGACGCCAACACAGATAACCACTTGTACGGTGCAACTATTTATATTTTTTGTACAGTGCGATTATTTTTTTGTACTGAATTCGACACTAGTAATTATATGTTTATGTGTGCTCCGGTGTTTTATTTCACTAGCATTTGCCCTTTCAAGACAACATCTATTTATAGCGACATAAAGGGTGTGGCGCCTTTATTTTTTTGAATTCAGTTCTAGGGAGAGGGTATTCATCCCCTGCTCGCCTGACCCCCCCATAAATTGCTCTACTGTTGAGCTTGCCGTAGCGTCGCTTTATTATAATCACTGGGAGTGCAGGTAAGGTCTGCATATTTTTATTTAGTTTTTGACGACTGGTGCTCAGGTGAAGTACGCAGGTCGCAATCGTACCTACCCCTTATTAAGTGACATTGGTAGGTTCTTCGTGCCTTTTCGTACACATTGTGTTGATCTTTAATCAATAGATAGAACGACTCGAAAAGATCTTAACAATATTTCGAAATAGTCAAGTATTTACATAAATTTTAAAGTTAATTTCCAAACATGTGAATTCAGATCCGTTATTTTCTCATTGTTTCATAGGTTAAAAGGCACCAGACCACTTACATGAAACTGCCTAGGATTTATGTATTCCAGCGCCACAATCTGGAGCGCCCAACGTGAGGTGCCAATGACACTTAATTTTCGAATCCGTCACCCCTATTTAGCAATGATAAAAAATAACAGTTTGCATTGTAACCACTTAATTTCAAACCGTCACCGTCGCACAGTGGGGCAAGAGAGCTAAAACGTGCTATTAAATCAAATACCATTTGAATGGATTTCTAAGTTGGATATATATTTTCAGGGTTGTTAGTACGTAGTATTTAAACAAATCGATAGATACAATTTTATCATATTCCTTAACCGAAAAACAGCTTATTTGGTTTAGCAACAAAATTTATTGATTAACGCTTACCGAAAACAAAATTAATCTACAAAATCTCCTAATATGCTATCATCATAATCCTCATCATCTTCACTGTTATCATAATCATTATCCCGATTACGAATGACCATGACCGTTGGAGATTTCAATAATCCTAGTGCTTCTTTTGGAATGTATTGGATTTTTCTCTTTTCTATTTTTCGTTTGCTAGTGATTACGAGATCGGAACTCAATAAAAAAAAGTGAAAAATATCAGTATTCGTATTTTCCCGACTGCATTTTCTGGAGTAATGAGTAATTATCCTTTAAATTTTTTTGGACCACCCTGTATGAATTGCTTCCGAAAATGAACAAGATTGTATCTAGCGAAGAGATTTGTAAAATTTGGTACAAAGTTTAAACGCGACTGTTTTCTTATACTCAATACCCATTAGGGAAAAATAATCAAAGCTCAATATGCTTTAAAACATAACCAAAAAGCCCAAAAACTAATTAAACTTCAGATTTCAACAATACCGTTCCGTAGCGTACTTTTATAAATCACATGCTCTTTAATACAAGTTTAGAATTACTAAAATGTCACAATATACTTCAATTTCAAAGTTTCAAACTAAATATTTCACTTCTTAAAAATGGTTCCGGTAGAGAAAAATCGCGCTAATCCGGGTCACGGAGTGCCCACCGAAAATTTAGTAGTGTTCTAGTGTGCGTGGGTTAGTGGTGTATTCATACATTATGGACAGGAATCTCTAAATTGCATTTAATTTTTTCATTTAATAGCACGTTTTGGCTCTCTTGCCCCACTGTGCGTCGTAACGGACCACGACAATAAAACAAACGATTCAACGATTTCTAACTGAGAGGAAACTTTACGGTTTAACTTTCGGGTTATCTCAAAAAGAAAATGCTACAGCAACGGCTATACAAATAATTTGTATAGCTTGCATAGGAACTTCACCACGAAACTAACCTATAAACTATAACTAATTGCTACAAAGGTTCTCATGCTCATTTTAAATTCACTATCATAGAAACAATTTGAATTATAAGAAGTCTGCATCTTAACCTCAAGACTAACTTGTCAATTGGATGTTTTTACTAAAACTGAAACATACTTTTTACGAACTTGTACATTCGTAACCCACGTATATCAAAGTAACCCTTTTTAATTTAACCGTTACCAACCAATGTCAAACAAACAATTTAACCACGTTACCTACGGCAGTGGAAGTCAAGAGCTTGATTACGAAACTAAACTAGAAATTAAATGTTGCTACGGATGCTATGACGATTATGTCACAACTTTCCGACGTATTTCACTACGATCATACAAACAAGTTGGTTGTTTGAAATACCAGAAAGTCTGCGTGTTAGCCGTAGTGTTATGTATGAACAGACATAACACGTAGGTTCTATACAAACTATAATAATCAGTTTTTCAGAAGTACTTCTTGTACAAAGAGTATTTCTAACCGTTACAATGTATCCACAAACTATTAAACAAACGTTTCTTTTATTCAAATCGTTTCCCCGGTGCAGAAAGTACACGGCTTAACTACTGGATCAATTTTCCATTAGATACTGTTACAGAAATTTCAATAATGGATTCTACAAACTTTAAAACTAAATTTTTAACATTCGCTACGTATCAAAGCAGAATCACATAAATAATTCTTTATCCAAACTTTACCTCGACATTCTTCCGGAAATCTGCGACTTAAGACTAACATGATACCAACGTTATTAGTAGTCTCGCAAGTACCTAAATTGATTAAAACTCGATTTCAATCATAAAGAGCACCAACTGCCGGGACCGTCTTCAGAATCATTTCATTTGAATGATCGAGCACTCGACAGGTGCAATTCGGAGTAAATTATATTTCCCTTGAGGTAATCGAGATAAACCAATCCAGTATAGGCAGCCGTGGGGTCTAAATGCTGAAATCTTTCTGAAATATAAAATACGAAATATCTCAAAAACCGTACAGTATAGAATAACATTACAAGAATAACTTTTTCCTCTAAATGATATAGCGATCACAAAAATGTAGAAAATCTTAAAAAAGGTTGAGCAACAGCGAGGTTATCAACATTTTTGTTTTGTTTTGAAATAAATTTAGAATATTCTGTTTCAAAAAACTTAGCATAGAAAGGAATAATGTAAAGTAGACTATATCGAGGAGGAATCGCTTTCATTGCCAACTTCATAAGAATATATTTGGAAAGTTGACAGTATCAAACGGGTTGGCTCGGGTCCAGAACGATGCGCTAAACCGAAAGTTTAATTAAGCTTGCACTCGGTTTCCTTTTTATGAAACTTAAAAAACGTCATAGAAATATAGGCGATAATTTTTAGTCATAAATTTGAAAAGTTAGTTCCAAGAAGGAGTGTTAAAGTAAACCACCTTGATAACTTTTCGTTGGTTGGAATGATTTTTTTAACAGGAATTGCGTGACCAAATGAGCTAATGGTGCACGAAAAGCGACGTAATTTATCCTTTTCCCTTTTTCTTTAACAGGAAGCGGTGAAAAAGCTCAAGTGAAATGTTGCAAAGCGACCGTGCACACAAGTTATAGATTGATTTTAAATTTGTTATTTTTTTCCCGTGTATATGCAACGAAAACAGGAAAATAGAAAACTGTTAACTTGACAGATTTTGGTAAAAATTTTATAATTTTTTTGTTACAGGCGGAAGCTGCATTGATATACGATTCCGTCTTTGTTTTCGCAATTGGTTTACAAACTCTTGAACAATCGCACACCTTAAAACTTTCCAATGTCTCCTGTGAAAAGGAGCTGCCATGGAATGACGGACTGAGTCTCACCAACTACATCAGCTCTGTAAGTGGCAAGTTTTTCAATAATTTCAGAAAAAATAATTTAACATTTTTTTAAAAGCGTTATGATATTCTAAATGGTATTTTTATGCTTAGTTTTGTTTTGCCAGAAAGTTTTATTCTCGTATTTTATTTTTATTTATGTTCTTTACGTGTCGAGCATTTAAAATTTTCTGGTGTCCCTGCTACCCTAAAGCAGTTACCGTAAAATTGTGACTTATATCTTGTTTCGCCATTTAACAAGGTTTTCAATACAATGAATTCTGGTTATCCACCTTTATTCGCATCGCCTTATTTGCGTCTTCGTTTATCTAAAATCCTCGACAAAAAAAATTAGGTCGAGTCGAATGCTAACAATTTAATTTAAATTTCTGGCGTAATCACACTTAAGACTAATTGGGGCTCAAAGTTTGCACAAAAGTCATTTAAATTATTAGACAATAATGAAATTTGCAATTACAAACCAACGCGGTAAATTTTATCAATGGGTTACCACATTTAAGTTGTCGGTTCGTATAAATGTGAGGTATGAAATTGCATTCGCTTGAAATATTACAGTACGTACAGCTTTATTGACTTCATTTGGATGCATTCACCCATGTTTATTCTAAATAATTAAAAAATTGAAGCAATGTGTTAAAATGATTGTCAGGAAGCACATGAATAACATTTTATCCTGAACTTTTTATTCCATGTGATTAATTTTCAGCTTGCGCTGGAAAACCACCAACTTTTATACTGTGTATATATCGCTTGTGCAGTCACGTTAGCTGAAAATAGGTACAAATTATTGTAATCGCCATGTATCTTTTCCACAAGAACGCCGTGCCAGGAATTCCGAGAAGTCTCTCAGACGTCTGTGATTTCCACATAAATACCAAACCTGTTGTTTGCAAAATTTTCGGTACGTTTCTCCTATTTATCTCCAGGTTGTGTGGATCCTAAACTCTTGGTAACACTTCGGATCTCCGCTATTTGTAAGATAGGGACGTTTACAGTCAAATCAGGGCCGCATTGACGTGGCGGGCGGTGTCTCATTTTAGTAACGTTGACGTCGGAATACTTTTGTTCTACCGGTTTTTTGTTCTACCAGATGTCCCTTTTTCACGTTCAATCGCGAACCGTTTGAATCATGTGCTGGTCGGTGGAAGGCTTGAGGCTTTAAATATCGGGGATAACGGGTCTGCCACGCTTTTTGTGGAAACCCTGGTTTAGCTAAGTAAGTGAGCCCTAGTTGTTCCTTGACCTTCATACGATCATCTCATTATCCCGAGAACCCTAATAACGTTTAGGCCTCTTGCTTGCAAAGAACACGATGCGTTTGTTAAAAGTAGCGATCGGGACGTTGTCTAGGCGGATTTGTCATTTTCCAGCGCAGGTAAATTAGTGTAGTGCATAAGAAGTCGCATAGACTTCGGACTGTTCCAAAATTATTTTGTGTTGAAAAATAACAGATCCACAATTATTGTAACAACTGCTTCCGGCGGCAGTAAATCCCATTTTTGGGATTTATAAGAAAATATTCTAACACAATATTTTCTTAGAAATCCCAAAAATGGGGTTTTTATGCGAACGCCACATTTGTTCAACCCCCCCTGCCCCTGGTCATACTTGGTCACATTTTGTAACGACCCCTATGTACGAGGGCGGTCCCATAATTACCTGGCCTAACAAAGAAAACACCAAAATTTTGGAACAAAATATTGTTATTTCTCAACATAGTTTCCATTTAGCTCTATACACTTTTGCCAGCGATGTTCAAAAGCTTTGATACCCTTTTTATAGTAAGAACCGTCAAACTCTTCAAAATAAGCATCAACCGCATATTCGACCTCTTCATTATTGGCAAATCTTTCACCACCAAGCCATTTTTTTAAGTTTGGAAAGAGAAAATAATCCGAAGGGGCCAAATCTGGCGAATAGGGTGGGTGAGGAAGCAATTCGAACTTCAATTCATTGATTTTGGCCATCGCGATAAGGGATGTGTGAACAGGGGCATTGTCGTGATGAAACAACACTTTCTTTTTCGCCAAATGTGGCCGCTTTTTCTTAATTTCATCACTCAAACGCTGCAACAAGTTCGCATAATACTCGCCGTTGATGGTTTTTCCTTTTTTAAGATAATCAGTGAAGATTATGCCACGCGAATCCCAAAAAACTGACGCCATGACCTTGCCAGCAGATGGAACGGTTTTTGCCTTCTTTGGAGCCGATTCTCCCTTTTGAGTCCATTGTTTTGACTGCTCCTTGGTCTACGGTGTATAGTAGTGAACCCATGTTTCATCCATAGTTATAAATCGACGCAAAACTCGGATTTATTGCTCTGAAACATAGCCAAAAAATCGGTTGAAAATGGGTTTTGTTCCATTGTGAGCAAACGCGGCACCCATCTTGCACAGAGCTTGGTCATGTCCAAATTTTCGTTCAATTTGCGATGTACAACACTTTTTGAAATCCCTGTTATATCTGCTATCTCGCGCACTTTCAATCGACGATCACCCAATACAATTTTGTGGACTTTTATCACATTGTCTGGAGTGGTCACCTCATTTGGTCGACCATTGCGATGTTCGTCTTGGCAGCTCGTACGACCTCGTTTAAACTCTGCCACCCAAAATTTTATTGATGAAAATGAAGGTGCAGACTCCCCCAAAACAGGATCTAGCTCGTCGTTGATGCCGGTTGGACTGAGACCTTTTAAATGAAAGTATTGTATCACATAACGACAACCAATTTTTTCCATGTTTATAAATTCACTGAGAGCGTTCACTACTGATGACTGTCAATCAAAGACTAAACAACGTATCGCCGTCAAACTTCGAACTTAAGCTTTATAAGGTTGGTACTTTCGAAAAAAAATTTTGTTTTCAACCAATTAACGCCATCTATATGTTAGGCCAGGTACTTATGGGACTACCCTCGTATGTCCTTTATGGACTACCCCTTAGTACGGGCATTAGTTTTTCAAAAAGGTTTACTCCGGTCTCAAGTTTTTCTTAGAAATGGCTTGATTTTAAAAAAAAGATTACTTAACTAAAGTTGTAGCCCGTAAAATTAACTACCAGAAAAGGGTATGCATTTTTTTACAAAACTTTTCGTTTAAAAGTTACAAGGTTGCAAGAAAAATAAAACTTCGAAGTTTTCCACATTTCTGTACTTAATTTAATCGATAACTCAATATCCGTTGATTTTAGACAATAAATTGTAAGATTATAATATAGGTATAGAGAATTTCATGGTCTTTAAAAAAGAACTAAATTGTTAACACTAACAAATCAATAGTTTCGGTGCTATGGTCATTTGAACATGGAAATTAAAAAAATTGCTTTGCGAGGGGCTATACAAATTGAAACGGCTGTTCTGAACAATTGGGTAGATGTACACTTATACCATTCTCTCAGATTTCGCAGCCAATATGTCCGCCTCCGGCCAGTACTTCTCTTTCCCTGGATTTTCCCTGCATGATCACCTGCAGTAGTTGATATTTCTGTCCTCTCATCATGTGGCCCAGGTATTCAAGCTTCCGTCTCTTGATGGTAGTTACAATTTCCCGCTCTTTCTTCATTCTTCGGAGGTTCTCCACATTCGTCACCCTATCCGTCCACGACACCTCAAGCATTCTTCGATATACCCACATCTCGAAGGCTTCCATTTTATTAATGCTGTTCTTATTTAAAGTCCACGTCTCCACACCATAGAGAAGTATGGAGAAGACATAGCTTCTAACTAGTCGAATTTTAAGTTGTAGGTTTATGTCGTGGCTACAGAAAACGCTCCTCATGCTTATGAATGCTGCCCGGGCTCAATTCTTATTCTTATCTCTTGAGTCAAGTCGTTGCTGTTGTTGACATATGTTCCCAAATATTTATACTTATGCACACGATCAATGGAGCACCCATTAATGTATTGTTGTGTCCACACTATATCTTAAGAGCCGCGATCAACAGCGATCGACGCGGACGAGATGTGGTTTCAACATGTCAAAATTTTAGTTTAATTAGCGTAGTATTGTTTAGATCGTTAAATAGTATTGTATTGTTAATTTTAAGTTGTTGTTTATTGTTTCGTTGTTATGTTTTTAAGACATGCACGTTTTTAGAAATGTTGATTAAAAAAAAAAAAATAAAAACAAAAAAAGAGGAGAGTAACGGTGGAGATTAAAAAAAAAAACAAGTTTGATTGGGACGTGAGTGTCCACATAGAAAAACGGCGGTTAGTTAAATTCGTTCAAAAGATAAAGATTAAAAAAGGAGTTATTGATTTGAGAGCGTACGGACGGACGTGTTGAAAGTTCCTTTCCGAAAGTTTAAATAATTGGGAATTGAAGTGATCAACGGGAGTTCGGGGTGTGATGCATCATCGAGCATATAATTAAATATTGATTATCCGATCAACATTTAATTGCATTTAATTAGAAGGCCCAAGATTAATTGTGAGTGGAAACTTCGCAAAGACGAAGTTTTTCACAAAGTATTTTTACACGGACTTAGGTTCCGTTTTTCCTACGGGGAAAGATTTTGGAATTGAAATTGGACTGGAATTGTCTCAGGTCAGAGACCTAGCCATTGCAGGTTACCATTTGGACCAGGCGATAGATACTTGATCAAGAAGAAAGTGAATGTGCGTCTGCTGTTGTGCGATACGCCCAGCCGGATCACCATAAAAAAAAATACAAGGTTAGGATTAGATTTAATTATAATTTTAAGTTTGTGTTTTGTCTTAAATTTGAGTGTTACATTTCCAATTTTAGTTTAAGGTGTTTCATGTTTTTTTGATTTAAGTGTTTTTAATAAATATGAATTTTGAAATTGCATCTTTGTCTGTGTTGCTCTTTGTTGGTCGTGACTCTTAAGCAAAAGACGAACCCTGAGATTGAGTCTACCAATAGGTAAGTCTGCTCTTATTAAGTTCATAACGCAACAAATTGCCAGCCAACGAGTGGCAAGTGCGCGGAACGCTACAAAGTGGCACCCAACTAGAGGGCGAGAAGTCACTCGGTATAACGCTACAAATTGACGCAACAACGAGTGGGCTTTTGAAAGAGTACACGACTACAAACAACAATACATTCAATTGGCACAAAAAGGGGAAAGCTCAATAAAAGAGAATGAACACCAGGAGTAAAAGTGTGAATGCAGCGGGGGGAGATAGGGATAGTAGCGATGACGGGGGAGAGACCGGGATCACAATCCAGGAACAATCGGTGCCGGAACCGATGCCTGCCCAGATGTCAGAAGATCCGATGGAGAAAATGATGAGAATGATGATGGAAGGTTTTAAAAATCAGAATGCAGCAGTGAATGATAGTTTAAAAGGAGTGAATGAAAATTTAAGGGGGTTTAAAAAAGAAATCACGGATAAATTTGACAACCTGGACGCTCAGAATGCAGGAGTGAATGAAAATTTAAGGGGGTTTAAAAAAGAAATCACGGATAAATTTGACAACCTGGACGCTCAGAATGCAGGAGTGAATGAAAATTTAAGGGGTCTCAACGAAAGCATTAAAAGCTTGAATGAGGAAAATAAAGTCAATTTTGATCTGGTCAAAATAAAATTTGACGCAGTAAATGACAAGTTTGAAAAAATAAATGAAGCTTTGACAAGTATGAAATCAGAGGTCAAATGTGAAAATAATAAATTAGAAATTAAGATTGCGGAGGTAATAACCTTGGTGAACGATCGGGTAGAGGAATGTGTCGGCTTAAACGACAAAAATGTAAAAGGCATCGAAAAAGGGGTAAATAAACGTTTCGATCAGGTAAATGTCAAAATGACAGAAACGGAGGATAAAAATGACAAGAGTATTTCATGCTTTCGAGGTGAAATCGATGTCATAAAGGATTCGGTCAAAAACGAATCAATAGGAGAACCAGTGGAAAAAATGGAAAACCACAGTTTTCGAAATGGGGGCAACCAAATAGAATCCGAAAATTTCATTCAAAGTTTGGGCGATGACCTAAATGAAATAGAATGCATGATTGGGCAAACAATCATACGGGAGGCTATAAAGGGAAAAACTGAGGTATGGCTCAGCAGGAATAAGAAAATTATGGTTTCTGGTAGCATAAATTATCGCTTGACAGATGACATAATGATGAATTATAAATACTTCAAAAAGAAAGGTCAAATGGAGTTAGATTTTAACGCGTTTCATCATTTGAAAGCGAATTAAATAACAATTCATATTTAGACCCAAGTTTGAAATTAAATAACAAATCTTTTTTAGGCCCAACTTTGAAGATTAATAATTTAAAAGAAATCAATTTTAGGCAAAAGTTTGAAAATAAAAATATGATAAACGAGATGTGTAGGGGACAAGGTAATTGTTAAAAGTTTGAGGACATCAAACAGGGGCAACAATATATGCGCCAAGCTCGCGCTGCCTTATGAGGGTCCATACAAAGTATTACAAGTCATAAACGACAACGTGTATGTACTGGGATATGAAGAAGGGGAGACAAGAGGAAGGTTTCATATTAATCTTTTATATCCTTTCGTCGAGTGACAGATCAAACAAGACAGTCAGAAGGTCATCACCAACAGTATTTCGTAGTAAAGGCGGAAAGAAAATTCAACAGATTAATCATGGGGTTTCAAACAAAAGTGGTTCAAAAAAGGGGGGACAAATGCCTGGTGATATGAGTTACCAGAAGAATTTAAAGTTGCGGACTAGTTATGACCTAGAAGGTGTAACGTCTTAAGACAACGGGGGACAGGGGGGAGAAAAGAATCGACAAGATGTCTACATGAATCGTCGAGATCTACAAGGGGAAAATTATTGAGAGCTGAGGCTACAATAAAAAATATATCGGTATCAGCTGAGCGCTGAACGGATTCAAGCGAACCACGAAAGTAACCCGAAAGCATGAAATTTTTAAATTGTTGAATGAATGTGTGGTCCAGATACCACGAGCAAAGGTGATGATAATGAGTGACTGTAAATGAGACGAATGAGGTATGAAAGAAATGAATGAAAGAAGGGGGGAGAGAAAAAAGACATGAGGGAGAGCGGTGCAAAGAGTGGAACAATGGTTTGAAGTACCTCTTGAGAGTACAAACCATTGGTTCAACCTTTGCAGGGGGGATGTGTTGTGTCCACACTATATCTTAAGAGCCGCGATCAACAGCGATCGACGCGGACGAGATGTGGTTTCAACATGTCAAAATTTTAGTTTAATTAGCGTAGTATTGTTTAGATCGTTAAATAGTATTGTATTGTTAATTTTAAGTTGTTGTTTATTGTTTCGTTGTTATGTTTTTAAGACATGCACGTTTTTAGAAATGTTGATTAAAAAAAAAAAAATAAAAACAAAAAAAGAGGAGAGTAACGGTGGAGATTAAAAAAAAAAACAAGTTTGATTGGGACGTGAGTGTCCACATAGAAAAACGGCGGTTAGTTAAATTCGTTCAAAAGATAAAGATTAAAAAAGGAGTTATTGATTTGAGAGCGTACGGACGGACGTGTTGAAAGTTCCTTTCCGAAAGTTTAAATAATTGGGAATTGAAGTGATCAACGGGAGTTCGGGGTGTGATGCATCATCGAGCATATAATTAAATATTGATTATCCGATCAACATTTAATTGCATTTAATTAGAAGGCCCAAGATTAATTGTGAGTGGAAACTTCGCAAAGACGAAGTTTTTCACAAAGTATTTTTACACGGACTTAGGTTCCGTTTTTCCTACGGGGAAAGATTTTGGAATTGAAATTGGACTGGAATTGTCTCAGGTCAGAGACCTAGCCATTGCAGGTTACCATTTGGACCAGGCGATAGATACTTGATCAAGAAGAAAGTGAATGTGCGTCTGCTGTTGTGCGATACGCCCAGCCGGATCACCATAAAAAAAAATACAAGGTTAGGATTAGATTTAATTATAATTTTAAGTTTGTGTTTTGTCTTAAATTTGAGTGTTACATTTCCAATTTTAGTTTAAGGTGTTTCATGTTTTTTTGATTTAAGTGTTTTTAATAAATATGAATTTTGAAATTGCATCTTTGTCTGTGTTGCTCTTTGTTGGTCGTGACTCTTAAGCAAAAGACGAACCCTGAGATTGAGTCTACCAATAGGTAAGTCTGCTCTTATTAAGTTCATAACGCAACAAATTGCCAGCCAACGAGTGGCAAGTGCGCGGAACGCTACAAAGTGGCACCCAACTAGAGGGCGAGAAGTCACTCGGTATAACGCTACAGTATATATTCCCGTTCACTCTATGTGTCTTCGAGATAATCATGAATTGCGTCTTCTTGTCGTTTAGTGTCAGCCCTTTCTCTTCGCTAGCTGTTACTACCTTATTTAGAATGTGTTGTAGGTCTTCTATCGTTTCCGCTATTAGGACGGTGTCGTCGGCGTATCTAATATTGTTGATAGGTTTTCCGTTGATTTTTATCCCTATCTCTTCGCCCTCCAGCGCTTTTCTCATGATCTCCTCCGAGTAGATATTAAAAAGTAGGGGCGACAGCACGCATCCCTGTCTAAATCCTCTCTTAACTTGGATCTCGTCGGTCGTGTCGTTTCCCACTAGAATAGTTGCTTTCTGCCCGTAATACAGATTCGATATTATTCTTATATCTTGTGTGTCTAGTTGTTTTGCTCTCAGTATCTCGACAAGTTGGTCGTGTCTGACCTTATCAAAGGCTTTATTGTAGTCAATAAAGCAGGCAAAACTACATCCTGGTTTACATCCAGGCATCTTTGGGCTAGGATATTGAAAGCAAACAATGCTTCTCGGGTTCCATATCCATTCCGAAATCCAAATTGTGTCTCTCCTATGTCTTCTTCCAATTTTTTATATAGTCTGTTATGAATAATTTTAAGGAGGATTTTTAGTGTGTGGCTCATGAGGCTGATCATACGGAAACAGCCGTTTCAAAGATAAAAATAGCAATGATGATTGCCAAACTCCGTAGCGGGGACGGCACTTGAAGAAGATACAAACTTTAATTAAACATTTTTCTTAGAAAAGCGTAATCTAAAATCATTTAATAGCATTGCATCGGTCACAGTGACACCCTGTATATTACAATATTAACACAATATTTAATTAGAGTTCTTGTATCTATTACTTAATTTTGTGTCATTATTTTTTAGAGAAAATTAAAAATGTTTACTCACGAGGATTCAACAGAAATTATATATTTTTCTTGAATTATTATTATTTAAAATATACTAGTACGTGAATTGGCATTGTAAAAAAACTAGACTAAAAACCATTTTTATACAAGTTGCTGTATAAACATAAAATTCAGGAATTTTTCAGCGACTCGAAATGAACTCAACATTATTGTGAATGTAGGAGTTTTTTGCAAGCATTATTTATTACCTTTTACAAACTTGATTTAAATAAAAAATTACTTGAATAAGCTAAAAAATATATACAATACTCATTCATTTTGTGTTATTAAGCGATTGTAATACTTGTTATTTTTTAACGTTTTTTTTTTAATTTATTAACCCATACATGAGTATGCTTTATGTCGGAGACCACTCGACTGGTATTCACGTCAACTGCAGTTTAGACTTGCCAACTTGATGATCAACTTGGTCGGTCTCACATTTTCTAAATTCTTGGTGCGAGTTTCAGGAATCCATCCAGGTGCATGTCGTTGCGATCTGCGTTTGCGTTTCGTAGGTTCTTACACAACTAATTGTTACATAGTACTATAGCATAATAGTGGCGTTGGGGAGTAGTTTTCGAGCGTAGCTCGCTTAACCTCTCGTCTGACGATCGAGTAATCGAGTTGGCTGACGTAGAAGGCTCAGATTACAGAGCCTTGCGGTCTTGAATTTAATACCAAAGTTTTAGTTAGTTTTAATTATAATTCAGCGTGAGCCCGTATTTAAAATCATAGAATGCAGCTTTGAGATATACAACAGAATATTGATACCTCCCTCCTCTTTTAAGGTATCAATCCGCAGTTGATAGTCATGGCATAGTTTTACAAAATGCCACGGCCTGTCTAACTATTATTTATAGCCAAAACACGGCGTTCCTTCCCCCCTTGAAAACTGAGTACGTACTATATAATATTATATAGGTACATATAATTTATTTGTTCAAGTTAATAGACGACCAATGAGAGCAAAGCAATGCAACCTAGAACTACCACCGCGTTTCAATTTTACGTTTGTAATTAGATATATATATGATATACAAATCCAATATGAAATACTAATTTTCTTGCACTTGACTAGAAATTTTCAATTCGCTAGAGGAAATGCAATTTCAGTATAAAGCTTCTGCAAAAGGAATCTTAATGAAGTGTGTCAGGAGAACGGATATTGCAACTCGAATAATTTGTTTAGTTTGACCTAGAAATCCAATATATTTTTTGCCGAACAAATTTTACAAAAATCTGAACTTCTAGATTGCTAAACTTGAGTGTAGAAAATATTCGATTTGCAGAACGAAATGCAATTGCAACGTAAAGCAACTGATAAAAGCTTCAAGTAAACTGATTGTAAACTGAAGTACAACAATAAATTGGCAACTGCCATCGACGTCTCTTGTGCATTTTTGTATTAAAAACAAAGTTAGCGTAGCGTCGTAGAAAATTGCAATAAATCTTGAGACGGTGAAACTAAAACTGAAAAACATGTAAACGTACAGGTGAAACGTATTTGCCCTTTTCAATCTGGTGTCAATTTAACTTCCTTTGTTTTAGAATTTGTAACCAATTCTATTGTTTGATCCACGCTCGTCATTTTTTGGTCTTGTTTTGAGAGCATGCTATAAATTACTGGACTTAAGAGATCGGGATGAACTGAGTGGTCGCTTTTCTTTGTTATCCAACTAATTGTAACGCCGAGTATTACCACCAGAGAGGCTCCAATAAAAGAGTTATACCAAAATGAGAGTCGGTATAACACGAACGGTAAGGGTTTGGTAGTTTGATTGATTGATGTTAAAGTTGCGGTTAAGTTTGCATCAAAATTGCAACCATCAATAGAAATTGGTTTAGCCAGATTTGGAAGTAAACCGTTTACTGAATTCCATTGATTATTAGCAACTATCCAAGAGGTAATCGCCAAACTACCAATTACTCCAAACAAAGCGCCCTGTACACAGCATAAAATTAAAGTTTTGCTCAAATTTACTCGAAGTGCTTACCTTTGAGTTAGCCATCGGAAATAAGACACCCAGAGTAAATAATCCCAGCAAAGGACCCACAATTATTCCTTGCAAAGTAGCAGTTAATTGTAATATTCCACCCATGTGCTCTATGATGTATACCAGACAAATGCACAGTGAGCCTACCACAACTACGAGTATTTTTAGGATATTGCTTGCTTTCCTTTGGCTTGTGTTAAGTGGCAAAAAGGGTAAAAGGAAATCTTGGTAGACCACTCCCGCCACGGTATTTAAACTTGCTGATAATGAACTGAAACAATTCAATAAAAATTGCGGCCGCTGAGTGAATGAAAACAATTAATACTACCTTAAAGCTGCGCTAAAAACTCCGCCGATGAAAATTCCAGGAAGTCCTGGAAAGCTTTCACCAATCTCCATAACAAAGTACGGAAAAATTTGATCAGTCTTAGTAATTTTATTGCTCAAAAGAGGGTCGCAGGTGGAATACTTCGCATACAAAAGGTTGCCACTGAAGACGCTAATGCTTGTTAGTAGTATAAATAAAACACAGAAAATTACCGTTGCGCTAAATGAAAGGAAATTCAGGAAACAAAATATTTTATGAAAAAAGGTTCTTACTGTTTGGCGTGACTTAGTGAAGGAACTGATAACATTTTTTGAATCGTTCCTTGGTTTGTGGTGAACAAACTCATACAGTATATTGTCCCACCGATTAAATATGCCCAAAATCCGTCTCGAATGGTTGGATCGAATTCAAAGCTGTAACAAAATATGGTAATTTCTTTTGAACTTTGTGGCGCCCTACTCTTTTCTTTAATTCCTTTAATAATCAGATAGATCAGTTAGATCCAGGCGAACTACCTTTAGCTAAAGTTTTTGGTTGCTTAATATGATTTGTCACTAACTTTGTTAACCAACCAAAACCTTTATCTAGCAGTTAGTTATCTGTAATTTTAACTGGAGGTTTTTAAAAGGTAGGCCAGTGATGTTTTGAAATGAAATCCAATATAAAAATAAAAATTAGGTACTTCAGCAAATCTAAACGATGGCCTTCGATGTTTCTCCTATAAACGTTTTCAAGTCCACCAACTTCTGCCACTCCCATAATCATGATTGTAACTGCCGATCCAATTATTCCAAAAAATTGCAAAGTGTCTGTCCAAACCACAGCTTTCAAACCACCAATAGCAGTATAAAAAATGCAAATTACGGTAATAAATGACGCCAAGTAATGGATGCTGATTCCAGTTGCTAAAAACATAACCTTACAATCAGACTTCCAAATTTTCCAAACTTACCTTGAGAAAACGCCAACGCAGGCACATAAATCACTATGGAATTGTAAATTAATGCCATTAGAAGAAAAAGAACTGACGCAATGATTTGAATCTTTTTATCGAATCTCACACTTAAGTATTCGAAAATGGAAGTAAACTGTAGTTTAAAAAATACTGGGAAAAATACGTAAACTGAAATCAAGCAAGTCAAAATTACGTTGAAGTTTATCCAAATATAATTGGAACCAAATTTATAAACATCGGCTGGTATTGCTAGGACCGTTATTCCAGATACTTGACTAAAATATGTACCAATGAGGTTTTTTGGTAGGTAATTTAGTGGTGGAGGCGTTACCTTGCAGCCAGCGATATCGCAACTGGAAGGCTTTTCATTTTCTTTCCGCCTAGAAGATAGTCAGTGGTGGATTTTTGGTTGGCACAGAATCCAAAATAAATTCCAATTAGTAGACTTATACTGAGTATTGCAATGAAAACTGAATAGTCGATCCATGAGAATGTAAATAATTGTTCAGGGGCTGTTGGTTTATCCATTTCACAGTGATTTTGACCTTTCTTCTTTGGAGCGTTTAAAATAACTACTAGACACGATGACACACAAGAATTAAGTTAAAATAATAACAATTAGAATTAAATATAAAATGTATTCAAATTTACCTTATCATACTTTACAGGATAATTTATTAACATTATAAATTTAATGTTATTTGCAACGATTAGCTTAATTTATAACTTAATGTTTAAGATAAGTCAAAATTATGAGATAACCTAATACCTAATTGTAAGTATAAGAATTGTACAGTTTGCAGCCCACCAAACAGTTTTATGTGGATTGTTCCGACGTTTCAAGCTTTACTTCCCATTTTCCATACCAGGACAGGTGAACCTGAATGATTAATGCAAAGCTGGTTACGCTGAGACTGACCTAGCAAATCTTCAAGCTGGAGATTTCGAGCAATGAACATATTGAGGATACCAAAACTGAGATTGAGGTACCTCGATTGATGTGCAAGTCGTGACTGAACATATTTAAAAAGAAACAAGAAATTCAATTAAAAAAAAATACAAATCAAGGTGAAAGATTGAGGGTTACTGGACGATGGAAGTCGGTGGGGGGACATACATCTACTACACCTTTTAATAACTTTTCTAACCTCTATTTTCTTGAACTTATCAATTTAAACGCTTTTAATATAATTATTTTTATTAAGTAACTGAAATTTTACTTTTTTAATTACATTTGTTTTTTACAATTTTATTTATAGTTCTTAAGAATTTTAAATTTCAACTTCCAAATTGAAATCACTTGTAGCCGGCCACGTCGCCGCACATCTTTGGATAAACCTGCGACTGCAAAATACAAATTGCCGTCTCACAAAATTTTTTATAAGTATTATTAATTATTATAAAATTTAATATTATAGATTAATTGGGCTAAATAAATCATTTTATTTATATATGGCACACTTTCCTCAATGCTAAGGTTGAGTATTCTAAAGTTCTAAATTTTAGATAAAAGGTACACCAATTCCCAATATTTATTTTGTCTTAATTATCTCTAGAAAACGTTCTTCTCCATATGTTCCCGGAAAAGTGCGTACATATTCTAATTTTAAGTTTTTGTGTTCCTCTAAATAATTCTTTAACGGTTTCGGAACATCCGGATGGACCTCAAGAATCAATTTTCCACCTTGGTTCAGTACTACCGAAGAAAATTGTAAAACAGGTATCATCATCTTCAATCCATCTTTACCGCCATCTTGAGCTGTTAAGTCTTGGTATCTGAAAATTTAACAAAATCAATTATTTTCACGATACTGCAAATTTTACCATACAACAAATATTCAGTAGGCAATTCCTTATAATCATTTTCGGGAACGTAAGGTGGATTGCTAACAATGAGATCCAGTTTTTCGTAATTTTCAGGAACGCAATTTTCACTTCCAATTTTAACGTTTTCAATTTTTATTCTTTTTGATAAATTATTAATTTCTGCGTTCTCTTTTGTAAGTTTGCAGCATTCTGGCAGGTGGTCAAAGGCTAACACTTCCATCTACAAAATTTTAATATAAAATGTAAAACTTTTTGGTATTAACGCATTCTCGAGCTCTCGTGGTTACTACTACGATTACACTTGAGGTTAAGCATGACAAGACAATAAAGTGGGCTTACCTGAGGCCTTTCTTGCAAAATAGCCAGACTGATAGCTCCTGAGCCACAGCACAGCTCGATTGCGCGATCAATATTTTTGGAGTCGATTTCCTTTACCACGATATCGATAATCATTGCGGTTTGGTGTTGTGGAATAAATACAGGAGGTGACATTTTCAATGTCAGCCCACGAAATTTTAAGTTTTGGGTAAGATATGGCACAGGAACACTTAAGAGAAAAAAAAGAGTGAATATAGAAAAATAAGGAAAAAAATTCATTTACTGTTTTAATCTTTTGTTGCACATCAGGTCGATTTGTTTAATTTCGTCGGCCGTTAAAACGTCCGTTACCTGAAAGAAAAAAAATTAAATTGAAAGTAAAATAATCGCGAAAAGTGGAGAAAATTTTCACCTCATTTTTCAAAATATGGGTTAAGATTAATTCTATTGATTTTGTTGGCTCCAATACGTTATTCTCAATAAAATGTCTTTCCCATTGCTGTTTAACATCGTGCACCGTTTTAGCAACGCCATTATGATTTTGGTACGTTGAAGAAGACATAACTGATTACGACTAATATTCAAAAATAATTGAATAACTAATTTTTATATGATGCATATTACGCTGTATTATATTACAGTATTACAAAATAAAAATAAATTTATCGTTAATGTTAGATTTTGACTCTGATCTATTGAAGGTCGTTGTTAATTACGTTACTATTAGAAGAAGCCTAAAATTTGTTTAAAATAATTTCGACTAATTATAGAAAATATACACTGATAATCAGATATTAGTTGGGAAATAGGTTATTAAATCAAAGCAATAGATTTTTTTTATTACAAAACCATTATCGGTCGGAACCGTATTCAGAATCATTTATTTGATAATTTAATCCAAATTTTTGCATAGGTTTTCTTTTCAACAGCAAATATAATATATTGATTGTCTTATTTCATCACGTGGTTCCACTGTTTTCTATCTCTTGCCTTTTGATTTGTGATCTTGCGGGAGGGGCAAGTATAAACTTTCACGCACTTAGGCCACTCCACCGGGCCCATTGTACTGCCTCCACTTTGTTGCTCACTCCTAGTTTGACCCACAATGCCGACACTGCTAGGAATAACCGCAGCCGTTGGCCACCACCTGACCAGAATTCCCCAACAAAGGCCGACACTACGAACCAGGGTCTTCCGCTCGATGACCGAGCTCTGAGAAGTCCCGTGATTCGCGCCCCGCCAGTGCTAGGTGCAGTCGATGGGTGGCCCCTGGACCAGGCTACCCAGCCCGGAGCCCCAAAGAACCCAAGTAGTGCGTAGTCGATGGGGGGTAAGGGTGATTGTGATTACCCTGTTCGAATTATAAGATCAGGTCAAATCAGGCGGACATTAAAAGAAAGATAGTCCAAAAGAAGATTGACTCGTGATGGATTTGAACCAATGCCTTTAGCATCAGTAGTCGATTGCTCTAACTACTTGATCAATGGCCGCCCCTTCTCTTGCCCTCTGTTCCCAATTCAGATCTTCTGGTACTTCTCTTTGCCACTTGTTGTTCGGTGTTCCCTTTCTCTTTGTACCTCCGAACTCCGTTTTCCATACTGTATTGGGCACTCTTATCTCATTCATTCTTACGAATTTCCCCAACCACTGTAATGACTAATAATACTTTTTGTATCAATTTGCAGAATATACTCCCTCGTTGGGTGGTTTAACCCAATGGAGAAACAGGAAAAAACCCACTGTAATCTCTGAGTTTTCACAAAACTTACTATACTTTGTTCTTTATTCGTTCTTCTCATCCACTGTTATCAAAATCCTCGTCTTTGCCACATTCTGTTTTGCCACCTTTTTCATGTATCGGATATAATATCAACGCTACCTTCCATGACTTGGGCATATCTTCATTTTTCTAAACCTCTCGTGTATCAGTTTCGCAATCATTTCGTGTAGTTTCCTTCCTCCATACTGGATCATTTCTCCCTGGATTCCATCTTTTCCTGCACTACCGTTACTTTTCAAGCTTCGTACCCCTTCAACATCTCTTCTTAATTTGTTACCTCATTGCTAAGATTTTCTTCCTCCCTGTCTACTTGTCCGAATTTACGGTCTTCACTTCTTCTCAGTGGTTTACTTAGGAGTTCCTGAGAGTATTCTGCTCATAGATCAGTTACCTCTTCCTTTGCTTCCACTAAATTACCCTCCTTATCTCTACATAAGATTGTTCTTGATTGGTAGCCTTTCTTTACCTTTTTGACTTCTTAATAAGAATTTCTTATTTTTTTGTTTGAATATTTTCATCTACGAGTATTTTTGGGGCTGTCCATAAATAATGTCACACGTTTTGGGGGAGAGGGGATTTAGTTTGGTCCTAAATTGTGTGACATCATTAATGGACAGCTCCTTTACTACTTTTCTAATATTGTATTTTCGCTTCTTTTCTTACACCGTGTACATTGTTCTTCGTAGCTATTTTTCTTCTTCCGTTCTTCTTCTTATCATTATCTCTCTTAAACCTCCACGTATCGTTATTTGATGTTCACATTGTTTGTCTTGCCATTCTTTTGTTATTTTCCTGCCTTCCTTGGGTTTATTCTTTATTACTTTATTTATAATCTCTTGAATCGCAGTCAATATGGCATCAATTACGTGTAATATTTTCAAGTGCCCTTCAGGAACGTAAGTAATAGTCTTAATTTGTGGCCGTTACGGTTTTGGTTTCTGGTTTCTGGTTCTGCATTAAATAGCATCCCGGTAAACCGGCCTTCTCTTGGTCTCGACTGGCATCGAACGATGAGTTCGTTTGATTGTCATCAAACTCGGAGCGTAGCTCCGGATTCTGCTCGTAGGGCAAGTCGCAGTGGGTTGTTTTTGGGAGAGGAGGAGGGAGAGGTTTTTTTTGTCATCTTAAGATTTTGTCTGAGTTTTTGGCGTTTTTTTCACTCGCGGTTTATTGTCTGAATTTTTCGCGTTTTTTCACTTGCGAGGTTTGATTGTCTTATTTTTGCACGAAACTTGGCTCGCGGTGGTCCTTGACCGGGGATTTTTAAACTGAGTTTAGTTATTAGTGGCATGTGTTTTGACTGAGTTATTAACACTTAGGATGATGTTTTCTTGTACTTCAGAGCTAATGTTTACCTCCCTCAGGGCAGTGACGATTGCTGACGTCATTATTGATATAATTTCTGTAATGGTCAGGGTTTCGATATTTCGTCTGGATTGGTCAGGTTCTTGAGCAGTTTGTTGTTCCGTTTGAGGTGGGTCTCTTGTGGTGGTATTTCTAAGAGCGTTTCTGGCAGTTGGATCGGCAATGTATTTATCCAATAATTGTCTGGCTGAGAGTTGTTGTCTCGGTTTTGGGTGCGAGGGACACCCTTTGTAATTTGCAGTGTGTGCGCCACCGCAGTTGGCGCAGGTCGCGGGTTCACTGCGTGGTTTTGTGCAGGCCGCAGTCAAGTGGTCACCGGCCCACTTTACGCATTTTGGTTTAGCATGACAGTTCCTCTGTACATGACCAAAATCTTGGCACCGGTGACATTGATTTACACCTGTATTTTTCTTGTTAGGAGTCTCTACTGTTACATTTAAGCCAAGTATGGTAGTGGCGTTGAAAATTGAAGTACCCAATGGCGTTCTTTCGAGGGTAACCAGGAAAAGCTGCATGGGGTGTTTTTCTCGACCGTGGAGCATCTGATGAATTGAGTGTATGTTGAAGCCCCGTTCTTCAAGATGCTCTTTTATATCATTGCATTTGAGCGAGGTGTGCAACCCTCTAATGACTACTTTGAGGGGTTTGTCTTTTGGGAGTGAGTAAGTGTGAGATGGAATGTCCTCATCTTCCAAAAGTTTTGACAAAGCGCGGTAGTCCGTTTCTGATGTGGGATGTATTGAGGTGCCGTTAGCAACCGTTTTATTTTTTTCTTATTTTATGCGTTTTTCATTAATTAACTTAAAAATATGAGGCCAATTGTTATTAGCGCGAACTACAATTGGTGGAACTTTGCACGCTCGTACCGGGTGTACGGGTGTCGGGTTGATGCGTGGAGCCGGGCGCGGTTGTGGTACCGTGTCGATCGCGTTCGCTTTCGCGGGGTCCTCGGATTGAGTTCGGGAGACCACTGCACTGACCTGCTTTGTCCTCCGCTACTTTTTGGTTTCAGCTTGCCTCTCTTTCCAGTCGTAATCTTCATCGGAGTCGCTTCCCAGGTCCTCGAGTTGACAAAAACGATTATAGAGCTGAGCATTTTCGGGTGACGAGTGTTCGGAATTACTTGAAAGCTTGCGTTTAACGACTTTTCGGGGTGTTTCGAAGGGCTGTTCTTTCGAACAGGATGGAATGTCTTCGGTTTGCGGTTGTACTGGTGTGTCATCCATCACTTCGTCAGGTGGAAGGCCTAACGCTTCGAGGATGAATTTTCGTTGTTCAGGTGACCCCTCTTTGATGGTTTGAGCCGTTTCTAACACCCACTCCAGGTGGGCTTGTCGCTCCTTGGCTTCTTCGTAGGTCCTACTTACATCTTCCACCAATGATTTTGCATCGTGGAGGTTTTGCTCGACCATTTTCGAATGAGGTGACGAGCCAGGGGGTGTTTTCCTAGCGGGCGGGACAAGTTCTAGCATAGCGGGGTCGACTGACACCGTATCTAGATGTTTGGTCTTTCTTAATTTCTTACCCATTTTAACGTGGGTAATTGTTCACTTTTCACTGGCACTTCACAATAACACTTGTTGTCGGTTCGGATACTTGGACGCGAATGACCGTTACGGTTAGGAACGCATTGTAACGGTTTAAAATTTGCCGCCAAATTCTTTGGGTTTTGGAACCAGTGACCGTTGGTACGAGTGAGGGAAATGCGCAGGAGTCGGGACGGGACTTGACGTGATACGTTGGATCTGGTGCGAGGTAGTTGTGTGTGTGCTGTGCGAAATTTTGTTGAAGCCGGATTTTCGAGAAGAATTGGTTAGTTGTTACCATCCAGTGGCAAACTGGGATTATCTTCTCGAATCCGTAGGTCGAGAAACTCAATTTTTTTTTGGAATCACTTTATCGGAGTTCTCTTCCGCCTTTATGGGATTAGAAGCTAGACAGATTTTGCATAGGCCGCAAATCAGCGTAGTTGAGGTATCGTATCATTTTTAGTTGGTTATTTATGATAATAATTATTAATTATTTAGTTGATTTACTTATCACAACGTGTAAATTTTGTATAAATATTCCGTCGTTTTTGGGTAATAATCAACATATGGTTGATAACATTTTTGTGTGGTCCGCCATTATTTTGTTAGTTCTTTGCGGGACTGCGCGTAAGATATTTGCGCTTTATATTTGAGCAATTATTATTTCCGTTTACAAAATTTCTTCGTTGTTCAAAATTTTCCGTATGCCCTGAACTCATTGCTGGTTTTTGTTTAATTAATTATCTTCCAAGCTAGCCGGCAAGATTTACAAAGATAGCTCGTGATTTCTCGATTTCCCCTTTAATCGAGTTGTCTAATCTTTCATAACGACGTCTTCCTTTTTAACCGAAATCGAGTGGCGCCTATTCCATCTTTTTTTCTTCGTCGTTTTAATTAACACCCCTTTGGTTAGAAATTAATTTTAACATCAATTATTAACGCTAAAGTTCGTGAGGAATTTTAGGCGTTGCAAGTTTTAGTGCACAAAATTGGTTTAATATCATAGAAACATAACAAGGGATCAACGAATGTCATGCCATCTGTCGTGTAAATTTTAATGGTAGGTGAGACGTGAAAAGATCAATATATTAATATAGAAGATAGATAGCTGTCGCAATTCACTCAGTGCGGCCTTTAGGCCGCACAACCAAGGCCGACTAGTATGATTATAATCATCACCATTGTTATAAATCAATCAATTGTATTAAACCAATTATGCTTAATAAAAGTGAGGATTTATTCTAAAACAGCTTACTATTCTTAACATTTCTATAGGTTTATGTTTAAATACCGTTCCAGATGAAGGGATGAAAGAAGTTTATACTATTAATTCACACTGTATTGTTGTGATACGCGCTATCCATGTTGAGGATAGAGTCGTACCAACAAGGAGAGAAGTACAGTTGGAGACCGGAGGTTCAAACACATTTGTTTACATGTGTTTGTTTTGTTGTGTCGTTTGAATTTAATTTTAAGTTTGTTCGAGTTACATGTTGGGTGTAAACGGGATATACAACATGTGGAAATTAATCAAACGTGCAAAGAACCGTCGGCCATGTACAAACAAACCGATATATAAGAAGCTCCGGTTTGAAAAAACAAAATATATAGTAACGAACGTTACATAAAAAGTAAATAACAGTTCCATCGAGATCACGAGAGGTGACGGTCGTGTATTTTGTACTGCGAGATAAATTCGCGAATTCAAGTAAGATTCAAATAAAATATACTGAAATAAATTATATTCGTGAACGATATACGGTGGTACTACCCAAGAAGATTAATTCCTTGGAGAATTTAAGATTCCGCAAGATAGCGGGATACAGAAGGTGTTGGCAACGAAGGTTGTGTTCGAGATCGTGTCTTATAGATACGTTGGGGGATACGGATACTAAGTTATCCGATATATGAGAAGCAGATTGGAGATTGGAGATTGGAAAGTGGAATATTTGAAGAAAGAAAATAGTGCGCACGATACAAATCACAGGTTAGCTACCTTTTAATAATCAGTGCGTAGAATAGGAGTTTACATAAAGATTGTTTGATTGTTTGGGTTCTTGTTATATGTTGAAATTTGTTGATTTGATTAAAAACTTGTTAACGGAATTCCAACTGTAGTTTTATCTTTATTGGAATACAGAATTCGTTCAATCAAGAATAAGCTCGTATAAGAAGTGTTGGTTGATTCAAATCCCGACGCATATTACCCTGAGAAGTATAAGAGTCGAATTAAAGGTAGGTGTCCATAAACCGATTGTGTGCGTACTCGTGCATTCTTCAGAGCACCAGACGCAGCAGTATATTGGTTTATAAAATTAATGAATGAACCATGAATTTCAGCATCGTAACTCACGGTATCTTATAATTACATAGTTATATTGCAAGAATACAGACTATCGATACAAAATTTAGTATTACATGAATATTGCATATTTAAGAGCTCACTGCTAATGGCTATGTCACGCTGCGCTTTCGAAATATTGATTCAAATGTACTTAGTAAATTCTATTCAAAACATAATTTACACTTTATGCCATTATTTACGATACATAAAATTGAAATAATGTATTGAGTAATTTATGCTAATGCTAATACCACGTATTCGGTTCGATTCCGGACAAAGTAAGACGTCATTTTGGCCGTCTCCTTCGGAAGGTACTAGCAAACCACCTAGGTTGAATCTGCTTAGTAAACCTTCTCATGGTTAGAAGCCCGCATAACTGTAGGTACCCTATGTATGTAGTAGCATTACAGTAAGACACAACACAACATTAGACACAACAGTTAAAGCTCTTGCTAAAGATAACTGTCCACTGCATTTAGGATTTTGATACGGAATAATTCATACAAAACGTTTTAGTGTGTTTTTGGCTTTAATAGGTTGTTCTAAATAGTTTCTCAAAAGTCCCCAAAGATTGGGTGTCCGCTAAAGTTTTCAGGGCCTGAAAACGGCTGAAATTTCAGTTCCAAAATTAATTTTTCTGAATATCTCAATTTCTATAGGATTTAAGTAAAAAATACATCAGATAAAAAAGTAAGCTGAAGAAATTTTGGAGAAATTACTAAGATAGACATTTTTTCAAATAAGCAACCGTGTCCATGTTACACGTGAGTGAAATGTCATCTGAAAGCAGGTAAGTATAACATAATATAATTTTGAAGGCAAGGGAAGGGTTTTCGAAAAAAATGTTATTCTACATTTCGCTTTAGATTTGCTCACTTTATCGATTGAAGGAAAAAAAATTTTAAATTGGAAAATTTCTTCAAAAAATGTGACATATTTTTCGATTTGAGCTCTTCTCAATTTGTAATGTTTTGGCGAGAAAAAAGGTTCACAACGAAAGGAAAATTTAATATGTCCAACGTGTATTCGTTGGCAATCGACGAGCGTGATTGTTAAAAATCCATCCACAACGTAACGGTCCTTTCGAAGAGCTCAAATCCAAAAATATGTTACATTTTTTGAAGAAATTTTCCAATTTAAAAGTTTTTTTTCTTTCAATCGATAAAGTAAGCAAATCTAAAGCGAAATGTAGAATAACATTTTTTTCGAAAACCCTTCCCTTGCCTTCAAAATTATATTATACGAGGGTCAAGCTGAATTTATTGAGAATAAAAAACACGGTTAATATTTTCTAGGATTTTATTTTAAATATGCTCAAAGTAATTCCCTCCAACAATGATACACTTGACCATTCTTTCTTTCCATTGCTTAAAAGCTCCCAACCAATCTTCTTTCGGAACACCTTCAAAATAAGTATGAACTGCGGTATCAATCTCTTCTTCAGACGAAAACCTTCTGCCCCGCAAATTTTTTTTAAGCCCAGAAAATAGCCAAAAGTCGCACATTGCTAAATCAGGTGAGTACGGCGGATGTTCTATGACTTTTATATTTTTTTCAGCCAAAAACTGGCGAGTTATAGCTGCCGAATGGGATGATGCATTATCATGGTGGAGCATAATTCCCTTGGCTGGAACTCTACTGAACACATCAGGTAAACATTTTTCAGTGTACCATTTAGCTGTAACTGTCTTTTGTCCATCTAGCTTAATGGCATTTACTAGGCCCGTACTTCTGAAGAATACCGCATACATAACTTTTTTCATAGCTCGCTGTTTCTTGATCATTGTTGGAGTTTCCTCATCTTCGTGAATCCATACACGACTCTCTTGACGAGTAGGTATGTCGAAAAAGGAAATATAAGTTTCGTCACCTGTCACGATTTTGGAATAAATTTGGTGTCCGCCATTATTTAACAAATTTAGAGTTTCATGGCAAATTCTTACACGCTCTGCTTTTTGGATATCAGAAAGGTGATGCGGCACAAAACGACGGACCACTTTTTTTAAATGCAGGTGATCGTGTATGATTGTTTTAACAGCTGAGGATCCAATCTTGAGTTGATGCTCTATTACCCCATAAGTGGATTTATTCTCCTCTTTAATTATTTTTTTAACAGCAGCAATGTTTTTGTCGGTAACAGCGGTAGAAGGACGTCCTGCTCCTTTTTGATGCTGAACGGAATTCCTTTCGCGTTCAAATTCCTTATACCATCGGTAAATTGTAGCCAAGGAAGGTGCTTGTTCACTAGAAGTTGAATCTAAACTCTCTTTGAACTCGTAAGCGCTTAAATATTTTTTAAAATCATAATAAATCATGATTCGAAAAAGCTCTCTTGTTAATTCCATGTTTTCACTTGCAATGTCACTTTAAAAAATTAGTAACTTGAGTTATAACGAACGTATTTTCAACTTCTAAACTTCAAATGACAGATAAAGAGTTTCTCTAAATAATACCGTATGTTTTATTTTCAACAACTTACTAGATCTATTTTATTCTCAATAAATTCAGCTTGACCCTCGTATTAGTTACTATACTTACCTGCTTTCAGATGACATTTCACTCGCGTGTATCATGGACACGGTTGCTTATATGAAAAAATGTTTATCTTAGTAATTTTTCGAGAATTTCTCCAGCTTTCTTTTTTATCTGATGTATTTTTTACCTAAATCCTATAGAAATTGAGATATTCACAAAAATTAATTTTGGAACTAAAATTTCAGCCGTTTTCAGGCCCTGAAAACTTTAGCGGACACCCAATCTTTGGGGACTTTTGAGAAACTATTTAGAACACCCTATTAAAGCCAAAAACACACTAAAACGTTTTGTATGATTTATTCCGTAGTTTGCTTGATTTTTTGACTATAAGCAGTGGACTAAACCGCTTTAAAGGTTATAATTAATTATTGGTGAAATTCGCAAAATAAATTTCCCAATTATTTTCTTACTTCATTTCTTAGATAGAACGAATTGTGAGAAAAAAATTATTATTTTATGAAACTTGATATTTATTACGAAGTTGTAGTTTTATCTTATCTTCTTTTCTCCTAATTGTTTTTAATTATTTACTATAATATAATAAACAATTTATTATATAATAATATAATATAATAAACAATCAATGATATTAATGTTGCAATCTTACATTTTAAAGAAATACATGTACATAGTTAAAATATCCGATTTCTAATTGCATTTACTTTAACCCGCTTTAAATTAATTTTTAATTAAAGATTTTCTAGAATATCATTTTACGTTGTGATTATAGCAAAAGCAGCTTACCATGTTATTAATGCTAGCGGAAATAAACTACAAAGTAAAGTTCACATGAATTATAAAAAAAGAATAAGTTTTCCCAACGCGTGCTTTTATTTCATAACCTCGTGTTTTTTTTTAATTTATGGTTTAGTTTAGTAGTTTAGTTTATACTCATAATTAATAAAATAATAAACTTATAATTTTTCTCCCATTGCTGAGGTGTGAAGTTCCAGGTTTGATTCCTGGTAAATCTTTGTAGTGAAATTAAACACTAAATGCCTAATCTGATGTAGACAGCAGTGGGGTTTAAACACTGAAACTCTAATATGACATTTGGTCTTATAAGACTGTCTTATAAAATATTATTTAATACCTTAAAACAAATTTCTTAGTTAAGACGTTTTAACTAAGGATGACAGTTTAGTTGCTTTCAATTAAGAATAACTACGAATTCTAGCATCACTAAAAGATCGAATTGCATAAGTAGAGACAACACTTAGATTAATGAATTGACATTTACACACTTTAAAATTATAAATTCTGAGTCCCATAAAAAACTTCATCATGGGTGGGCCACTCTGTATAGCATCAACTTAAAATGTAGAATGTAAATTTAGCCCTAGTTGCGATTACTGGGCATAGTGTAAATATATGGCATGCAAATCTGTGTTTACTGTACTTTTATATAGCATAAAATATAATAACTTGCTTATTTTGCTTGAATTTTATATACCTACTATTTTACATTTTTTCAATGCTACGTCAATTACCGGCTCAAGCTTGGTGGATGTTTTTGATGTTTTATTTTTAATTACACGCCGCAATCAAGCGATCGTCGTTTCATTTTTAACTTTTTGTCATTCTTTCTCAAATAACTCTGTTATTACTACGACTTCTGCAGAAAAATGTCGAGAAATCAACAAAACTAGTATTTTTATGTTATCGGTCAAAAAATAAGCAAGTTTCGAAGACTTCTCTGCATTTTAGTATAAATATCATATTATGAAGTTGTTTTTCACTATACCTTCGTGGATTGCAAAAATAAAAGAATTGGACCTTGGTCAAGTCTTCTGGCGCCGCGCCGCCGTTCGAAGTGTTTACTGTACTCCAAGATAAAAAAATATCATAACTTCCTTAGTTTGAACGGAATTTTTAAAATTAGAGGACTACTTTGTTCAGAATTTTATGCTCTGTAAATTTTCTCTCCTAACTTTTTCTGCTAAAGTGAAAACTAAATGAGTTATTACAGATAAAAGTAAAAATTCGTGTTATTCGAAATGTTTATATTTCAGGATCAAAATTGATATTTAAGGCAAAATCAACCGTTATTGAATGGCGTGCATTACAGAAATTTAATCCTATAACCAAATTTATTACAAATATTTAGGTAGAACAAACTAAGTTATCTGATTTCAGATCGGTATTTAATACATGTAATAATTTGATCGTTGCAACATTTTTACGTTCATAGCAATTATTTTAGCAATGCTGGAGCCTAAAGAAATTTTGATAAGTGGAGGATAAGAAGATACATTTTGCGATATATCATTTATGATAGCATTTTGGCAAAGATTCAATTTAACAAGAGCTAAGTTTTCGGGACTAACATAAATTTATAGGTCGGCATAAATTTTAAGCTCTTGTTAAAATATGTCAACAATTTTTTTGGAAAAATCCATCACGTGTTTAGTTGTAAGATTTGCAGTAAACACGAGAGCAGTTCACATAAAAATGGCTTTTTCGGGCAGGAAGTTAACAACTTCATTTGTTTTTATTGTTTTCGTGTAATCCACCCTCGTAAAACAATGCAAGTAGGGGGAATCCTGACATCAAAATCGATCGCATTTTTGCGTTTTGGTGATTTAATTCAATTAACGGATAATCATCGGTCTCACGTTATGAACCAAACAGAAAACGATTAAAAGGGATTAATTACTTTTCCAATAATTCGCTCATTTGCACCTACAGGAAGTGCAGAGATTAAAAGTGCGGTTAAACTCAGGTAAACAATTTTCTTCTAAATAACATCAAATTGATTTTGTAATTATAAATTAAGATTTAAATTGGTGCATTGTGAAATTACAACTACCCGTTTCCAAACCAACTCTTGTGATAGTAAAGTAACCGTTTGGAAGGAAAATTAATTATACCACTTAGTAAATGGCGCATTAAGTCTATTAGTAACTTCGAATGCAGCCATTTTACATTTTACGAAGAAGGTAGGTACACTTAACAGTATAAATATTAGTGCGACATAATAAACGTCCGAAATTTTAAAGTGCAATTAATTTTGATAAATTGCACAACATTTTTCTTCATAGCTCTAAAAGTCTGTTCACCTCGCAGACTTAAATTCATATACATTACGTGGAAAATCTTATATTAATCCGTCTTAATTTGTTTGAATTTTAATGTTTTATGTAATTTTTATCACGTCGTGGAAGTCTTGGTCCTGGAATGAAGCTGCCACTGGAGATCTCGATTGAGTTCATCCCGATTTAGTAGTTTTACCTTTTTTACATCAGTATTCTGTGTACCATAGTCATCTTGCCAGAACAGCATTAAGGTCAAAGTTTTGCAAATTTTTCCGACGGCCGTAGCGTCCTTATTTACGGACGGATTTTTAATAGTCCTGTAGATCACAATTCACCATGAACACTTTTGATCAATTTTTCTCAAATATTACTCGTACAGCAGCTTTACACAGATTTTTTTTTTTTTTGCAAGTTTCGCAGATTTACATAGTGATCACATTGGTACGCTTGTTGTATGATTCTCATGTTCACTTTTCGTGGCTTCACCCTTTCGAGTCTTTGTTCTTCTTAGATGTTGTCTCTCGTCTTCCACTTCCTTCTGTCTCTCTTCTCCTCGTCCGTAATCATAGTCTATACGAGATTTTACGAAGTAAGTTTTAAGTTGTGTTTCGCTTGGAAGGTGGTTTTAGGTGTATTCCATGTCCTGAGAAAGCGAGAGATATAGCAGCGACGCAGCGCAATGTAAAAGCCCGTGGTTATTATTGCTCGCGGTTTGTACTTGGATGGATGACCGCGAGGTACCTAATTTAAAAAGAATACCACTGGCTGCTCCCCTGCCAACCCGCACTTGGCCAGCTTGGTAGAATATGACCTGAACCTCCTCTTCGTGGGGGAGAGGCCTATAGTCCAGGAGTGGACTGTATGTTTGAAAGAACATCATCGGAAGAAGAAAATATCCTTAGGGTGCCTTGGTTTAGTGGATATTCCGTTCTTCATGTCCTCTGATTAACAATGGATTGAAGTCTGAAATGAGGAGCCTGTTACAGGCTCCGGTATTCGAGGTTGGCCATCTCTTTTGCCAAACTTCTTCCACCTCTGACCGGTGTTAGGCCTTTTCTAATTTTGTTTCGTGGGTTTTGACTCTTTCTGCCACCATGCAGCCATCTATTGTTAGCATGCCTGCAATGACCAGCACCGCACTCTCCGACACCGTGCGGTACGTAATCTAAGAGCCGTTTTGCGCTGTACCTTCGCCAGCTTCTTCCTGTCAGTAGGCGTCCTACTGACATGGCGTCCACCCATATCGGCAACCCGCAGAAAATGCTTTACAAATCAATACTGCTACCTCACTCACTCATCAAAAAATCAGCGATTGGTTCCAGAATGCATCAATCAATGACATCCATTTTTTAAGTAGTAAATTAAGGTATTACCTTTGATCATGTAGTATCAGATAGACAAATCTTTATGAGTTTTGGACACACCTGGCGGAGCAGAAAAGGTTATCAACAGATGACACTTCTAAATTGAGAGGTATAATAAATGGTTTGAGCACCAACCACAGGCCTCTTACAGATCCGTGGAACCAATACAACAAGAAATACAACAATAAAGAATTTTATGACAGTAGTGAATAATCGAGAGCACCCCCCCCACTACCACATTTTTCTCCTAAGGTCACGTGTTTTCAAGGTCAACTACGTGCGCACATGACCTTAAAAACACGTGACCACATGACTTTGACAGAAAAAGATTGGGTGGAGTTAAAATGGAGAAGAAGAATTACCATAGTATAGTTTAAGGCATTAGAAAAAAAGCGTCTCACTGTTATCTATGCTCCCCTAACCTTGAAACGTTTGACCTTGATGCTTTCAGCAATCAATAGTAGTAATTCAGAGTACCCCTCACTTTTAACTCGGCCCGCTTTTCTTTTCTCAAAGTCGGTTGCGTGCGCACTCCACCGACCTTGAAATTTCACCCTTGAGTAACCTTGAACAGATGTCTTTGAATCATTAAGAGCACCCCTCCCCCATTTTTAACTCCGCCTACGCTTTATCTCTCAACGTCAGTTGTCACGTATTTGCAAGATCAGGTGCGCACGCAAATGGCTTTGAAAACACGTGACCACGCGACCTTGAGAGCAAAGGTAGCACGGTTTAAAAGTGGTGGGGGTGCTGTCAATTATTCACTACTTATAACCACTTCCAATTAAGTAGCGCCATCTGTTGATAGCCATTTTAACTATAGAAGGTTTTTTCAAAACTCACGTCTTTGAAATTTGACCTTGGGCATTTACCTTGAACAGATGTCTTTGAAAAGTAAACTTGAATAATTGGGAGCACCCCTTCCCTGACTGACCCCTGACAAGGGCATGTTGTCACGTATTTTCGAGGTCAATTGCGCACGCAAATGACTTTGAAAACACGTGACGACGTGACCTTAAGAGAAAAGGTGGAGCGGTTTAAAAGTGGTGGGGGTGCTCTTAACGATTGTTCACTAGTTATAACCACTTCCAATTAAATAGTTCATCTGTTGATTGCCTTTTTAACTATAAAAGGTTTTTCCAAAACTCACAAAAGGTTTACCCATCGCTAAAGCCAAGAGTTTTTATAGACGTATTTACAAACTTGAGAATTTAAATTGTTGGTCCCCTCTATATAATCTTGCCCACTACAAAACCCATGAATTTATGCATTCGATTGGTTAAAATCAGTGGCGGCTTATGACTTTTGTCAATGGGAAGACACAAAATTAAAATTTTTAAGCAAAAGTAAAAGTATAAATTTATTGTATTTTTTTAATTCCAGATCAATTTAATTTCAAAGAGCTGTAACCGCATCCCTTGGGATAAACATGAACATTTAAGAAATTTAGGCTTGCACCCTCTGTGCTACGGGAGTGTAGAAATGCTTATACGTATACTCTGAAATGGTCCGACAGCTTACGAAATCTAACCACAACTTCTTGTGTTATTTTGAAAATAGTGATACTCTTTATTGAGGAATTAGGAACTCAAATCACCAATAGAAAGTAAAAACTAGAATCCGGGGAGTCTGGGGGGTATGGAATACCCCCCAGCGCAACATCGTAGTCAATAAAAGTAAAAACAGCTAAGGGCAAGTTTGAACTTTTTGTCTCCCTCTCTTCCAAGTAGAAGCATGTAAGATGTTTTAGGGCCCCCTCCCCCCACCTTAAGTAAGCTATATTTTGGACATTTTTGCCCCCTCCCCCTTAAGTAAATTAAATATAATTTTTTATGCGATAAAGTAATTTTGAAAGCCGAATATAAACTGGTTTCAGTTAACATATTTAATTAAAGGAACACTTGGAGCCCCTCACCAAGTAGGTAATAATTCGTAAGATTTTCCATATTCCCCCTCCCCAAAAAAACTCTTACGTAATTAATGGATGCTCCCAAACCAGTATGTAAAAGATTTTTTTAATGTTTTACCGCCTGATTAACATATTACGGGTGGGGGGCGTATTCCGTACCTCCAAAACCGCCCAGTTTATGTGGTAGTTATTATTTACACGCTAAAAATACATGCGGATGTAATATTTTTTTCTCTGAAAGAAACCGAAATAAAGATTTTCTCGAAAATAATCAAAGAATTAAACATTAAGAATTTAACATTGAAGTCTCTGTGGTTCGGAACCAATTCACCACCCTGTATACAGTCAAACCTGTAAAACATTCCGGTTAAAGCAGGTTCCGGCTTAAGCAGTTAAAATCTCCTTGATAGGCAAGATTCCGGATGTTCTAGTATTAGAATTATTATAAGATTTCTTAGCAAATAAAACTTCTAAATACGGTCTAACACCATACTAAAAATTGTACTTTCATTTAATTTTCTTAAAGATAATAAAAATCGACGACGCCACGAACCGATTGTGGTAGGGCGCAATAGACGTGCACCTCCTTTTTTACGTGGGATCATGTCAGAAAAAATTCATCCCTTCAACTGGAGATTCGAACGATCAATCCCCCAATGCAAAGTTCTCATTCGAATTACTGATGAGAACAATTTGTTCTATATTATTAGCGTGACAGACTTAGGGCACTGCTTTTAGGTTAGTAACCTACAATTGACTTTAGAAACATTAGATTTCGCTCCGCGGAAAAAGTTTTGTTAAAGTTAAATTACTTATGCTAATAATAATGACACTTCCAAGAGCGGCCTTTAGGCCGCACTACCCTTTTTATTTACAGAAAATTATGTATTTTTATTTTTTTAAATACTTAATGGGAGCATCAAACTTTTGGTACAAATCCAACCCTGGTTTTCGGTGCTTACGGAAAGAAAACATTCGAGATAAGAGAAAATGGGATAATAAATAAAAGAAATGGGATGAACAGACGATATGAATATGAGCATGGGGAATAGTAAAAATCAGGAACATAATGTGGGTTACTAACATCTAGAGTAGTTGATAAGACCCTTCAGAACTAAAACATCGCACACGTGTCTAAGGAAAAGTCTGAGAAGCTTGTTAGATGTCAGTAAATTACAAAAAAGAATACCCCCGAGACCATCATTGCTGTTTCATGCTTTCCTTTAATTACTTGAAAACTTTTTCAATCCGTCTCAATCCTCATTTTTTATTTGCAGTAAATAAATTAAATTACATCTGAAGAAAAAGTAAATGTAAGTATTACTATCATCTCAAGATCATTCAAGAGCACAGAATTGTAGCATTGATTTATGTCTTTAGTGACCTAGGGAAACACCAAGACGTGATAAAATTCCAAACAATTTTCAGTTTTTCTTATTTTGTATTTCTTTAAATTTTTAAAAAATACTGCACAAGCTTAGGATTTAATTGTCAAAACATTTGTTTGCCGTTGAGGATATGAAAAATTAACACGAACTTGATTTCACCCCTAACGAGAATCTTAACTAAGCGGCGCTTTAATTGCTCTTAATTAGGTGCGACAATCACACGCGTTAATTTCGACGTGTTAAATTTAAATTACTGCAATAACAGTCGCGGAAAATGTCAAAACTTTTTAGGGTGTTAAAATCTTAACTCGGTAAAATCATGTTACACGGATTAAGCTACACAAAGAATCCTTATAAAAAGGGTCGGTGTTGAGATTGAAACGTGTAGCTCGTCGAGATGAATCGATCGCCGTCTTGGTGTTGATTCGAGGGTTGTTAATGACATTTAAGGGTTTTCTGGAGGTGATCACCCGAAACTTTTACTCATAAGAATTTAACAGAAAAAACTCGAGTAATAATTTTTTCATTTTTAAATGAGGTCCATTGAACTTCGCGAATGTAACAACTCCTAATTTTTAGGGTCACTTCATCGCGAACTTCTAAAATTACAATGCATTATTAAATAATGCAATTAGATGTGCACGAGTAAAGCTAATTTAATTTTCTGCAGCAGCTGCTTCCAGTCGCAACATTACAGTTTCATGAGATTTTCCGAATTATCATACAAGGTGTTCGAGAATAATGCGATCTATTTAGCTAACTACAAATTACTTTTAAGAAAACTGCAATGTGTGATTCGAACCTCAGGTGTTTAGACAAAATTATTACGTCCGAACAGGACGATTTAGTATTCTAAATTCTTAAAAACTATTTAATGGGGAATATAAAATGCCTAAACTAACAAATAAAATATCAACAGCTTCAAAAATTTAAATTCAACAAAGAAACTGCAATTGTTTACTTAAAATATTTACCAATCGCGCGCAATCTTTATTTCCTCTTTTCAGTCACGAGTGTAATGTTTACACGACTAAATCAAATCGATTGCCTGAAAAGGGAATAGGGTAAAGTGTATAAGAAAATTTTAACTTGTTATTTCATTCATCATCGACATCTTTATTCCGCAAAGCTTTTGGGATAATAAAAGTTTTGTGTAGTAAAAATGTTTACGGCAACATAATTTTGCTAATTTGTTATAATTTTGGTAGGAAGTTGAGCAAATAGCAACGGATTGGATACTTAAAGTAGGTAATTAACAGTGTAACCAGTGGGTCGCATTTAATTCTGATTAATTGAGGGTTAACGTTTAAATTGAGTGGTAATTTTATCGACATATTGGATTAATTATTGTAATTTTCGATACTTTGGGAAAATAAAATTAGAACCATATTATATTTTTTTCAAAGGACTAATCGCCGAATTAAACTATAACACGTTTTCACGGGGTTTTCACCATATAACATAGCACCACCAATGGGGAATATGTCATGATTTGTATTTTAAATTATAAATACTGCGATGTTCTTTGCTCTGCTGAATTGGCAAATCAAAAGAATGAACGAGTTTTAAGTCAAATTTTAAATGAAAGTTGAATTATAGAGAGATCATGGCAAGGCGATATAACGATTGACTCGTTATAGAAATTATAAAATTTATATCATCTTAAAATTATTTGTTATTTGTTAGTTATAATTATATTAGTAAATATTGTTATTAAAACTAGGTTAATTTAGAATTAGTTGTGTTAAGCACACTGAAAAGGTTTTCGTGATGACATTTGTTATAACAGCTTGGTGCGATAAATTAAAAGGACGATTATTCGCCTCAATTTAAACTTTAAAGTGCATCGTGTCTCCAATTTACAGTTCTTTCCTAAAAAACATTATTTAAATGAAGATTAAGTGCGGTAAAATTTAATTAAAGTTACCGGCCAATGAAAACTTGCTGCATCAAAAACAGGCATGCGTTGAAATATCAACGAAAATTTATATCCTTGGCGACGAATTTGTTTACCTTAACAACAAAGAACAACGATAAAATTTAATAACCCAAAGTGAATGGACGCAAATTTTATGCTGCTCCAGAAAATTTGTGAAAAATGTGTTTTTGAAAACCAAGTAGGGTAAAGTACCTAAAGTTGATTTATTCTGGAAAAGGTTAAATTATATTGAAAATGTTAAAAAAATATTAATACACTCACAAAAAACTCAAAATTTGGTATTGATGGCCGAGGAAATATTTGGATGATTGATGAAAATTAACTGGATGATCACAGAAAAGTAAACTGGAGCGAATTCTAGGTGTAGACAGGGTATAAACACGCTTAGGAACGAACTATGATGCAATTCGGAAGTGGGGTAAGATTTATTTAAATATCCAAGTGCGGGAAATTTAAAACATTAAAAATCAGAAAATCTTTTTTATTTACAAACATTTATTTAGATTTATCAGTTAGAATTAAGAATTTGTTACATTTAGTTTCAAAGCACATGGTTAAAATTTTCTTTCGTCTCCATGACGACAATTTGTGCAAATTTATTAATTTCATTAAAAAATCAAATTGCCATGATTCTATTTTATTTGAATTTAAATCAAGTTTATAAACAGTGTGAAAATATGAATCTTGTTCATTCTGAAGATGAGCGAATGCAGTAAGGTAAATTTTACAAATAATCAAAGAATTTCTTTCACTTTTGAGCTAGCCGAGGTAAATACAAAATTTCTCCACACGTAAGTTATCATTATGGGATAAGCATTCCAGGTAAGGGTCTCATTCTTATCATAAGCTTTATTTATATCATTAAGGAGAGGGGTCATTGCAATACTAAAGGGTCGTTCATAAATTACATCATTAAATTTTTATCACTTTTTTGCCGCTCTCCCCCATCATCATGTTGCGTCATAAAAATTGTAGACCCCCTCAAGTATTATGTTATATATCCCTATACCCCCCCCCCGGTCCCATCATAATACTTCGTTATAAACCACCCCTGCAAATATTACGTCTCTTATCTATATACACCCCCTCCCCTTAATATTACAACTTTAATGGTCTAAAAATTACCAAAATAATGCAATTATAAAACTGAACGTTCTAACGTCACAATTTTTGAACCCTTTCCCTTCTTCTGCCATCATAAATCGTCACACAGGTCTGAACTCCCCCCCCCCCCCATTCTTTAATTTATGAAAGAACCCTAATCATAAAGACAAAAATTCCAATTAATTAAATACATCATGTCCAACAAATAAAAATCAAAAAAAAATTTCATCTTAAAGAATATCAAGACTGTCACATGTTATAAAATAATTATTTAATTACTCTTACGAGTATTTCTATTAAGCTAAGTGCGTCTTTCGACGTCTATTAATCTGGCCCTCCACAGTGGCGGATCACCGCACAGGCGAGGCGCATGAGACTGGTTCGGTATCTCAGGGTTGCCAAATGTCACATTTGAAATTTTTGTACGTTTAAAAAAAGGCGAAAGAGATTTTTTTAAGGTTGTGCCTGGGGCCTCACAAAATCATGATACTTATAAGATTACTCGATGGTACTCTGTCACTGTATAACGCATGCATGTTTTGTTTATTTTTTGTTACCAACCTAAAAATAGTAGGTAGATAAAAATTCTGTCATTTCCTAACGCACTTCCAATATAATCCAAGAAAACATAATCCAATCTAACGGATTACTGAATTTTCGGATTAGAGGATTTCATTAATAGTAAATAAACCATAATAACAATTGAAGACAGAGACGAACAGAAGGTTTTAGTCCATAACGGGGGGGGCTTTTAAGTGCTCAAGATGCCCTTTCCTGGCTATGGGCCTGTAATATAACAGAATGTAAATTATTTAATAACCTTAAAAATTCAAATTCTGTCATTCCCTATTTTTTAGTTACCAACCTAAATAAGTTCCAGTGCGGCTTTTGGGCCACTCTACCAGAACGTGCAAAAAGCGTTATAACAATGTCTAACTCACAAGAAAACCGAATTCATTATTATCCCAAAAGGTGTCAAGTGTTTAATTTTATTTCTCAAATAAAGCGCAACGTTGTAGCCAGTGTTTTTCAAAGGGGGATCGTGGTTTATGAATACACAGACCAACTCGGATTATCTTTTTTGAAGAGTAATTTCGGGTGCGCCCGCCCCCCGTCAAAGGGGTTCGTGGTTTGAAAATTATTTTAAATTGATCCGCCCCAACACGCAGTGCGGCCTTTAGGCTGTACAACCTAGGCATTTGATATAGTTTACGATTTATGTCACTTCGTAACGCATACCTGATTGGTTCATTTTTTGTTACTAACCTAAATTACCAATCTAATAAATAAAAATGCCTGTCGTTTATCAGATTATAAAATTTACTTTATTAAGCTACCCGAATCACGGACGCAGGTTCCATATTCTATGCAGCGAGAAAACGAAGTTATCGTCGTTTCTCAGATTTTAAGTGCGATGTTAAAAATAATAAGCACAATTGAAGTAAAACAAGTGCTTAAAAAGCACACTATTTTGTGAAAGTATACCAGAGATGGCAATCCTAGAAATTATAATAAAAATCGATTTTTGTATTTAAACATTTTTCTTTATTTGAATGTCCTGCGTAAATCCTGTTTTCAAAGAGTAGTTCTTTAAGCATTTTATATTTCTGTTGAGTCGATGATTAATATTTTTTATAATTACATCGTTCTATCAAAATTGCAGTATTATACTTAACCTCGCCAAAAAACAGGCAGCAACGATTCACCACTTCATTCCAAGTGAGATTCCTTTCTTTCTCGATCTCTGTAGACTTCATCAACCTCTTTAAGTGTAAAGCATAGCTGTAAAACATGATCAAACATGGTCAATCAACTGTGACACTTGCCATCATTAAACAACCAGATAAAACTGATTAAAACTGCAGCCATTTAAATGCGCAATTACAAACTATAACACTCAAACAAGATAACAAGTTGATTGGACTCGAGCAAACTGCATTGATGAACTCAATTAGCAAGGGAGTGCTAGAAATAGGAGCGAACTGTTCGAACTTACCGGATTAACTTGTAAGAAATCTCTTGAAATGATGTCGTTCCTTGAAACAATTTAAAATTGGCGCTTTAAAAATCGAGAAGTTAAATTCGGTTGCAAATTTAAAATGGCGCTAACTCGAAATACACATAACAGTGTTTCATAGAAATGATCATAACTTCCTTAGTTTTTAGCTAATTTCAAAAATAAAAATGTAATTCTCTTGAGAATTTCAAGCGCTATAAAATCGATCTGTAGGTGTTTTTCTATAAAATAAGTAATAACGAAGTTATTTAAGAAAGAACAATGAAACTTTAAAGCTATAGTTACCAGGTCGACGTAGTTATGCAAAACAGAACCACCCTATGTGAATTTTTATCCTGCAAAAAAAATAAAATAAAAAAATTATTTTTTCAGGTAGAATATAAAGGTTTAAGTGGACCAGTAGAATTCAAGGAGGGTAGACGCATTCGGTTTAAGCTCGATCTTCTCAAGCTGAAACAGCATGCATTGGTAAAGGTCGGCGAATGGAACCCTGGGGCAGGGGTTAACATCTCCGACCATGCCGCCTTCTTTGATCCTGGTACTATGAATGTAACGCTGGTAGTGACGACAATTTTGGTAAGCTTTTTTTTGAAGTTTTATTTTGAAAGTTTCCTTGCAAAAATATTTGATTATTTTAGTTTCGGTTGCATGTTTACTGTTTGTTTAGGAAACTCCTTATGTCATGATGCATGAAAAGACAAATAAGAGTGGAAATAGTCGGTTTTATGGCTTTTGCATTGACGTCTTAGATTCGGTCGCCAGGGAAGTTGGATTTGTTTATCTAATCGAATTAGTTCCTGATAAAAAGTATGGGGCACTGGATCCCGATACAGGAAACTGGAACGGCATGGTGTTTCAGCTTATGCAGCATGTAAAACTTTTTTTTATTTAATTAGTCACCTATAGGGTAATAACGTAGAGTTTTATTCCTGATGTACATACTTTTAGTGCGTTGCACGTATTGCTTAAGAAAATTGAATTGTAAAAATCTGGGAGAGATTTTTCAATTTACATAAAATCGTAAAATTTTGTATTATACCTATTCGTTTTTTTGTACTATTGGTATTGGTTGCACATCACCTTAGAAAGCTTTTATTGCTCCGCTAGGAACAGCCTTATGTTATGCTGAGACCCCAGTCAAACTTAACGGGCAATGCAAGATACGAGGGATTTTGCATCGACCTGTTGAAAGAAATTTCCACGATGGTGGGATTTGAATACCGCATCGTACTGGTCCCCGATGGAAAATATGGTGTTATCGACTTAGAAACAGGAGAATGGAACGGAATTGTAAGACAACTTATGGATAAGGTACGGTCAGCACGTATGTTTCCTATCTCAAAAGATAATCCCATTACGTGTTTTATTAGACGTTCTACCCAAATAATTTACAATTTAATAATAAATCCTTGTGTAATTTAATTTATTACCTTTTGTACTCAATTGAAGATACAATTAAATGGATTTAAAACATCAAAGCCATATTTTCGTTTAAATAAACGTATATCTCTAAATGTTTATTAAATTTTATTTTCATTCCAAAATACCTCAATTTATTGTTTTTTGCTGATTTTATTCCTACATAAAAATGAAAAAAAGGATAACCACTTTGGGTTCTAATAAGGGCTTTTCAACAGGGACTTTGTTTTTAAATTGTAAATAAAACACACATTTTGGATGAAAGTTCTGTATTTCTTTATTGATATAATATTATAATGTAGAACGTCTACAATAAATTTAAGAATGAAAAATAATATTGGACAAAAAAATATCCACCAAGACCACGTATACAGACGTCGATCATTCTGTCTAAATTTATTATTACATTTTTGCATAAATTGATAAATTTGGATCTTATGAAACCGAAAATATTCGAAATGTTGTGATATGTAGTTCTCGTATGTTACAACACAAGGGTTCGGAAAATACTCAAAGATTCAGCGAGTACAGGTTTTAGCAAGGAGATTGCACGAGCGTAGCGCAGCGGAGCTTGTAAGAATACAGCTAAAACCTGTACTCGCTGAATCTTTGAGTATTTTCCGAACCCGCGTTGCTGTTGCGATGATAATTCCGTGAAGAAACTCCACGACTTAAAAGCACATACAGACTGCACACAAAAATTGAACGAGGAAAATACTTCGACGGTTAATTCAAACTAAAAAACAAAAGCCCAAATTTAAATGGCGGAAAGGTAAACATGAAATTAATCGGTGAAGCTAAATTGACGGTCTGTTGTATAAAATTTAACTTAAAATGTGTGTAAAATGGTTGATGTGCATAAAATGCATTCTGTACAGAGAAAATAAACTCATTGCAGCTTAAATTTTACATTCACGTCGTACAATGGCGTCCATTGAATTCACCCTTAACAGTGACGAGACAAAAAAAAATTAGTACCAATGTCCCACCAATGTCCTGTCTGAAAGCAAATTAATGGAAACATTTTATGCATTAAAATAGTGCAGTAGATGCCGAAATAGCCATGGGACCACCCAATTCCTCAATCATTATGCTTGCAGCTTGTAGGTATTCGTATTGATATTTCGGCAGCTCGTAGTGTTTCAATGAGTTTTTGACGATGACCGCAGAACCCCCGTGAGCCGTGCCATCGGGATGGCGTGAATGATAAATTGAGTAATTTGGGATTTTTAAATAACTCCGGTTTGTGAAATGAGTTTCCGATATTAATACGATGTCAATTTTGTGATTTATAATGAATGTTGCTAACTCTTGTCCATGTTGGGACAAGCCATTGGCATTCCATAGTGCTAATTTTGTTGTGAAGCTTATGGCAGTTTTGACACGAGCTTCATAAGAATGGTTAACATTTGATCCATTCTATTCATAGAATGATAGTTTTACCACCTTCTTCGAGACACTTGGTTGCCGATTTATTGCGGCTGGTGATTTTAATGCTAAGCATCAACAATGGGGCTCCAGAATCGCAAATCCACGCGGCAGGCAATTATTAAAAACCGTAACAAAATTAAATCTAAACCACCTTTCATCAGGACACCCAACGTACTGGCCTACGGATAGGAACAAAATCCCAGACGTACTAGACATTTGCATCACGAAAGGAATTGCTGGAAACTATTTAGTAGCTAAACCCTGCTTAGATTTGTCTTCGGACCACTCTCCGGTTTTAATTGAAGTAAATTCTAAAATTACAGATAGAGTGAAGCCTCCGTCGTTGAGCAGTAAGTACACTGATTGGGATACATTCAGGGCACTAATAGACGAAAATGTTGACCTAACCTTGCCACTGAAATCTGAAGCGGATCTTGTCTTGGCTGTGGAGCACCTAACAACTACTATCCAAAATGCTGCCTGGTTGTCAACTCCTGAGGTACACAATCCCACAATGGAAGAAACTTGTTCCCCCAAAGTAAAAGAAGCAATTGCTAAAAAACGTAAACTTAGAAGAATATGGCAGAACACTAGGCATCCAAGTGATAAAACTAAACTCAATCGTTCAACAATAGAACTCAAAAATCTTCTAAATGAACTAAAAAACAAATCTATTCAGCATTATCTGGAAAATCTATCACCATCAGAGGCAACCGACTATTCACTATGGAAAGCCACCAGAAAATTAAAACGAGCTACTACGTTTGTGCCTCCCATTAGAAGAACGGGTGGCGACTGGGCAAGAAGCGATCAAGAGAAAGTGGACGCCTTTGCTGAACATTTAACTGAAGTTTTTCAACCTTTTCCACCAGAAAACCAAGAAGTCGACGAAACTCAACTAAACAGTGAGTCACTAAACAAACCTCTCAATGAAAATCAAATGATCAAACTATTCAAAATAATCGAAGTGGAAAGGGCTATAAAATCTCTAAATTCCAAAAAGGCTCCGGGGTATGATCTTATAACAGCGAGAGTATTGAAGGAGCTTCCGGCCAAGGCAATTAGATTTGCTACTTATATTTTCAATGCTGTAATCCGTCTGAATGTATTCCCATCGCAATGGAAAGTTGCACAAATGGTTTTGATTCCTAAACCTGGAAAGCCACCCCAGGAGCCTGCGTCGTACCGACCTATCAGCCTCCTGCCTGTATTGTCGAAAGTTTTTGAGAGAATACTGTTACAAAGAATTCAACCAATGCTGTCACAAGACAACATAATACCGGAACACCAATTCGGTTTTAGAAAACAGCATTCTACCATCGAGCAGGTTCATCGGGTAGTGGATGTTATTACCAAGAACATTGAAGAAAAAAAGTTTTGTGCAGCTGCATTCATAGATATTTCTCAGGCGTTTGATAAGGTATGGCACAAAGGTCTTCTAATAAAGATCAGACAAAAATTGCCTAAATATTACCTACCCAATAAACATTTTAGCCTGCGAATAGCCTGACAATAGCCTGACAGTGACAACTCGGGCAGGTACCTATCCCTGCGGCAGGCTCATATCGACCCTGACACCGGTACGAAATAGCTAAAGTGGCGCAAAAATTAGCCTGCGTCATACTTGATCGCCGGCAAAAAATAGCCTGCATTAGCTAACCGCAGGCTGAGAATTGTGACTAACCGCAGGCTTGCGGTTAGCTAACCGCAAGCTATTTTTTTGCCGGCGATCAAGTATGATACAGGCTATTTCTTGCGCCACTTATAGCTATTTCGTACCTGTGTCCGGGTGGATATGAGTCTGCCGCAGGCTGAGAATTGTGACTAACCGCAGGCTTACGGTTAGCTAACCGCAAGCTATTTTTTTGTTCATTCATTTGAACAAAATTCAATTGAATTTCGTTTAATGAATTTTTAAATTTATTAATCAATTTTGAAAATCAAAATAAAAAAATTAATTTTTTTGAATTATCCATTTATTTTTTATTTCTTTCAGGTGTTTTCTTTTCTAATTATTTACAACTTTTCTAATTGTTTTATTGACTCCATACACATAATTTTTTATTTTACCCATTTCTCATATTTGTAGAACTTGTTGGTGGTGATTACTCTTCATGATTCGTCTTTACTTTGTTTCTTGGAGTCTGCAATTAAATTTTGAAAATTTGAAATAAAATCTTACCTTGTGCCAGGATCGAACCAGTGACCTTTCCCTTCATTGTCCGTAAGCGTTAACCTCTCTGCCACAGAGCTGTTGTTATTTTAGTTGTGAAATTGCTTTATGACTACAAAAATTTAATTTATAAGAAAAAAGAGGACTAAACGAATTTAATTTTCTAATTACATTTGCGGCGGATTATCAGATAATTGTAATACCAAACAAAAATGAAATTTGTATATAAACGATTTCGACAGTCAGTCAACTTGAATAAATATATATACTGGTATTAAAAAATCCAAATGGTTGTTCATAAAAAATTTGTAGTTTTATATATTTTTTCACTATTACACCTACTTATTATTTGTCACAATTAATTAATTTGAATAATAATTAATTTATTTAAATACTTTTAAACACAAATAAGCATAATTATTTATAATAACATGTAACCAATGAGAAACAATAGTTTTGCTAACGGTGAATTTTTCTTAATTCTGATTGGTTAAAACTGTTTTAAAAGACGGAATTAAAATTCATTGCTATTTAATTATTTAATTTTATAATATATTATATTTTAATGTTAAAGATTTTTCACATTTCAATATTAGTTTTCTTTGCTACAATATTTTTGTTTTCGACATACCTATGGTGACCATATGTACTCCTTTTAGTAGGACAGTACTCTTTTTTAGAACGATGTCCTATGTACTTTAAAACTTCTCCAAGTACATACAAATGTACTCTTTTTTTCATTTGAAATATTTAAATTTAAAATGCAACCACAATGAAGCCTGGGGGGTGCCAGATTTCATTGTGGGGGAAACAGACGTGCATTCATGGCTGTTTCCTTGAGTGAGACCCCTAAAAAAAAAAAAAAAGGTCATCAATCGTAGCTTTAGGTACGCCATTGACCTTTTTTTTAAGTTTTTTAGGTATTCACCTTGTTTCGCCGAAATGTACTCTTTTTTCATAAAAATAATATGGTCACCATAGACATACCACGTGGTTGTTCATAAAAATTTGTATTTTTATTTCTTATTTCACTATTACACCTTCTTATTATTTTTCATAATTAATTAATTTTAATTTTAACAATAATTAATTTAATTTAAATACTTTTAATCACAAATAAGCGTAATATATATTTATAATAACATGTAACCAATGAGTAACAAGCGTTATGTTAACGGTGAAATTTTTCTTAATTCTGATTGGTTAAAACTGTTAAAAATCGGAATTAAAATTCATTGCTATTTAATTATTTATTTTTGTAATATATACTTTAATGTTAAATATTTTTCACATTTCAATATTAATGAAACATCACATTATATATTTTATTATGTACTTATTAAGCCTGTCATAGTATTAACTTAAGTATATATAGAGGCCTCTGTTAATTAGCTAAAAGAAAACATAAAATATTTAAAATACACGTTTCCATTCGCTAGTTAACTCAAGGGCTCTTTAAATACCTTGATAATATCGGGCGTAAGAGATTAAAAACTACCCCCCCCCCAATTATAAATATGACCGCTCCTTCTGACTCCAATAATATCTCATATAATAATTATTGTAATATAAAATGCGTATAATAATTCGTATAATCAATGAGAAAAAAGAGTTTATTTGCTAGCGGTGAAATTTTTCTTCGTTCTGATTGGTTAAAACTATTTACCACGTGGGTGTCTATAAAAAATTTGTATTTTTATATCTTATTTCACTATTACACCTTCTTATTATTTTTCATAATTAATTAATTTTAATTTTAACAATAATTAATTTAATTTAAATACTTTTAATCACAAATAAGCGTAATATATATTTATAATAACATGTAACCAATGAGTAACAAGCGTTATGTTAATATAAATAAGCTAACGGCAGGGCCTGACGCAGGCTAAATTATTAGCTAATCGCAGGCACAGATAAATAACCTAACCGCAGGGCCTGACGCAGGCTAAATTATTAGCTAATCGCAGGCACACAAAAATAACCTAACCGCAGGCCTGACGCAGGCTAAATTATTAGCTAATCGCAGGCACAGATAAATAACCTAACCGCAGGGCCTGACGCAGGCTAAATTATTAGCTAATCGCAGGCACAGAAAAATAACCTAACCGCAGGCCTGACGCAGGCTAAATTATCAACGAATTGCAGGAACAGATAAATTTATCTAAACGGCAGACCTGACGCAGGCCTGCGTCAGGTACAGGCTATTTACAGGCTATTTGCAGGCTAAAAATGTTTATTGGGTACTTCTAAAATCATATCTTACTGAAAGAATGTTCCAAGTAAAATATAAAGAAGCATATTCAAACCTTTGCCCAATAGACTCTGGCGTACCTCAGGGCAGTATTCTGGGTCCAGTGCTTTACCTAATATATACAGCCGACCTACCAACAACAAATTTTACAATGACCGGTACTTTCGCGGATGACACGGTGATTATGGCATCCCACAAAAACCCAATACTTGCATCGGGAGATTTGCAAGATAATTTAAACCAAATCCAGAGCTGGTTAAGGAAATGGAGAATTAGAGCAAATGACTCCAAATCGGTACATGTCACTTTTACCACGAAGAGAGAAGTTTGTCCACCAGTGACTCTAAATGGCCGAAGGCTGCCGCAGGCGGATAATGTAAAATACCTCGGTATGCACCTAGACAAACGCCTTACATATAAGAAGCATATATGGACAAAGAGAAAACAGCTTGGTCTTAAGTTTCGAGAAATGTATTGGCTCCTGGGTCGCAGATCTCAATTATCATTGGAGAATAAAGTTCTTCTATACAAATGTATCATAAAACCCATATGGACTTATAGTATCCAACTGTGGGGTTCGGCCAGTAATTCAAATATTGATATCTTGCAGAGATATCAATCAAAAGTGCTTCGCACCATTGTAAATGCACCGTGGTACATACCGAATGAAGTTATTCATAATGACTTATAAGTAAAAACTGTGAAAAGTGAGATAGGATCCTATAGTGTAAAATATCAAGATAAACTAGGTGCCCACCCAAATAAATTAGCGGTGAACCTCCTTGAAACCGATAATATACCACGTAGACTAAAACGTTATCACCCTCGGGATCTCCCAAATAGATTTGTGTAAACGAAATGCTATATGTAAAACTAAAAATATAAAATTACTATGTAAGTGAAGTTTGAAGAGGTTAGTCGCTGGACTTACCTTATTATGTCACATGGTCCAACTATTTACTGAATGTTTGTAACAGACAGATTGTAAATTTCTAAGACGCCAATAAAAAAAAAAAAATAGTGCAATTTATAAGTAGCAATACAGATAGTACAAATTTTAATCAGTATTATAAGATTTAAATAAATATGCAGACAAAATTTTAAATGTGAACAAAGGATTTATGTACACATGTTTAAAATACAATAAGACTTTGTTCTGTATTAAAATAACTACACTTATTTAAAAAGTTAAAAATTAAAAACTCACCGTAAAAAAACCAAAAACCTTATTTCAAAGCACTTAGGAACACAGAAAAAACACTTGTTAAATCTAGCGTTAAAACTAACCGGAAGGTACAAGGTTGCGAAGGACAAATTTTGGTGCGTTGGGGGTGAATTTTACCCTACCATAAATTGATTGACCAATGGGTTACTTTAAAATTTTGTAGTTACTAGAAAATTACGTTAAAGATATAATAGTAACTAAAAAGTTACTAAACCACAACGAATGTGACCAATGGCAAAGCTAATATTTTTAGATTCAAGGCTATGGTAACAAAAAGTTACCAAACCACAACGACTTTCTGACCAATCACAGAGAAAAATATAATTAATTCAAAAGCAGTTTACAGAGCGAATATTTTTTAGCGCTTTACGAGTGCGTTTCCACTACAAATTCTGGATTCTGGATTATAAGTGGAGGGCAAGAAAACTCATACGCACTTAGGCCACTAAATTGGGCCCATTGTGCTACCTCCAATTTCAGCGACCCCCTGTCCCGTCATTCCCCAAGCCATCCCAACTGGAGGATGAACTCCAGGATCCTGGCGGGTGGGGTGCCACTGATTCTGGCCATGTCGGGCCAGAAGTCTCCCAGCATGGATCCTCTCATAGAAGTCAAAGCTGGGCAGTAACAAAGCACATGCTCAGCTGTCTCCTCCTCCTCTTCGTTGCATCCACGACATAAAGGGTCATCTGCAAACTCCATATTGTGGAGATGTTTATTTAATCTGCAATGTCCAGTCAGTATCCCTGCAATTGTCCGCAGATTGACTCTGGACAGCTTCATATAGTATCTTGCATGTTTCCACGAAGGCACGCGTATTGCTGCTCTAGCTTGGTTACATGTAGTTCCTTGTAGTCATCTGCTGGTGTGCAGTTCTAGGGTATAGTGTTTTAGGAGAGTATCTATGGTTTTGACGGCGGGCGTAATCATCGGCTCCGGGCCGCAGGGAAGACCATTGGAGCCATTTCTTGCCAGCTCATCAGCCTTTTCGTTACCCTCGTTACCTTTATGTCCCTTGACCCAGCAGAGAGAAAGGACATTTTGAATTGATATATCATTCAGCGCCTGGATGCAATCAAGCACCAGACCAGAAGTGACTTTGTGGCCCCGAAGTGCCACAAGAGCCGCTCTACTGTCTGATAGTATTTGTATGTTTTTGTTCAGAATACTCCTATCCTGAACTATTTTTGCGCAGTGTAGTATACCCACAAGCTCCGCCTGGAACACATATGTATATTTACCCAGCGGTATACTTATGTTTAGATCATGTTCAGCAGAGAAAATTCCTGCACCCGATCCAACATTATTTTTGGAGCCATCCGAAAACAAATGTATATCGTAATCGAATGTTTCGTTTGCGTTTAACAGTAAAGTAGCATTCAAGTAGATTCAAGTAGCAGAAGAGGTATTCCTTTGGAATATTCCTCCAAGATCTGCATATGGCCCGCAGTTCCTCGCCTATGAGTCCAGGCTTTCCAACTGCGCAACCTGAGAGCTGCCTTGACCGCCGTTTCCTGCACATGAAGATCAAGTGGAGGGAGGCAGAGAAGGGTCTCAAGCGCTACGGTTGGGGCCGTTCGCATCACTCCAGTTAGAGCCAGACAGATTGATCTCTGGGTCTGGTGTAGGGAGGACGCTGTTGTTACTTGTTTGGTTCTGGGCCACCATACAAGGGATCCGTAGCAGAGCATGGGTCTAATGACTGCCGTATAGAGCCAGAGGGTGATATTGGGGGATAAACCCCACGACCGTCCCATTGCTCCCCGACACTGCCAGAAGGACATTCTCGCTTTCTCTAGTTTCATTTGTAATTGTTTTCCCCAATTCAGCTTCTTGTCCAGTATTAATCCCAGATACTTGACTTGATCGGCTATTTTTAAGGGAGTCCCTGTTAAGCTAGGCATGACCATGGTCGGTAGCTTTTTCTTTTGGGTGAAAAGAACAAGCTCTGTCTTTGCCGGATTAACCGAGAGAGAGTGCTCCTTACACCACTTCTCTAAAATCTTGAGAGCATCCTGCATTAGGGCGCATAAGACATTCTCAAATTTTCCAGTAAGCAATATGACGACGTCATCTGCGTATCCTATGGTGTGGTATCCCATGTCATTTAACAGTTTCAGAAGGCCGTCTACCACCATGTCCCACAGCAGCGGGGAGAGTACTCCCCCCTGAGGGCAGCCCCTTGTTACAACTCCTTTAATATCAACGTCTCCAACTCTGATCTCCACGATTCTCCACTTCAGTATAAAACTGATCCAACTCGCGATGGTCGCGGAAACGCCGTGGATCTGCAGAGCAGCATTTATACTTCCGAAGGTATACACTCCCAGGGTGGACTCTCTGTAGTCCAGTGACCTCTCTATGCGCTCCACAACCTTATGTAGCGCTGATTCGGTCGATCTCCCTGGGATGTATGCATGTTGATTCGCATGTAGTGGTCTGTGAAACAGAGCCACTTCGCGGATCTCTCTATCACACAGTCTCTCCAACGTTTTCAGAAAGAACGAAGTGAGACTGATAGGTCTAAAAGATTTGGCCAGGGAGTAATCACTTCTACCTGGCTTGGGTATAAAGACAACTTTTGCCGTCCGCCATCCTTTTGGTATGTAGGCATGCGCAATACATGCTCTAAACACCCGCACCAGGTGACGGAGCACCACATCCACATCCACATTCCACTACAAATATCCAATACTCTTTTACGGCCCCCTACAAAAATATTTAAAATATTCAAATTGACCTAGGGTTATTTAAATATTCACGTAGGATTTCATAATAACTGGATATTTTACAGTATTTGCGGGTAAAATTCGACGGTGTATGAATTGTATCCGTATAAGTACAATGTAAAATAACGCACGATGATTGGTCGGAACGCCAAAATTTGACCCTGAATGGAATTATCACAGAGACTTTCGATTGAAATTGAAGACATTCCTTCTGTCATCTGTAAAAAATTGAATGGCAAAACTGTTACCACATCCAAAATTTCCCCCATCAAAAGCAAGGTCCCTGTTGAAAAGCCCTCTGTATTAAATCGTCTAATTCTAATTATTACATAATATTAATTGTATTTAACTAATTATCCGCATCGTCTGATTTAGGACAGACGGTGGTGAGTTCTATGTCTCGGTTTTTCTGCATACTCAAAAAACAACCCAAGATTATTACAAGAATCAAGTATGTAAACTAATCGCAGCTCATCTAAATTTTGTATATCAAGACTGAATACCTAATACATAAAGAAAGAAACGATTTTCAGTATCTACCCTATCCAATAAATTTGCTTTATCAAACGACCCACTCAAGCCTTCATTGTTTAGCAGGGAACTAACTATTTTCAGATGTCTCAAACATTCAGCCCATTTAAAAACAATTCGGCATATTAATCAGGCATTTTTAAAATGAAATTATTATTTTCATTATTCATCAACTTAATGAGTTGTAAAAGTTTCAAACATCTTTTGCTTTTTATTATTTCTTTCTAATTGAAAATTAATTACATTCGCGAATTTTTATTTCCAGAAGTTGTAACGGTTTTAAAATGTGATTTGTCAGTATTTACGAAAAATAATCCCGAAAAACAACTTCAGCATTTTTTCGAAGTAATATTTCTATTGACGATAACAGTTAAATCATCGAGTTCATAAAAGAACGCTTCAAACAGAAGTTGTGCCAAATTTTATGCTCTATAAAACTTCTTTCGTTTGTTTTGGCCGTAGGATGCACCGTTTTGCGAAAATTGAGAAAATAGTCATTTTACTATGGGGTTGTTATTTAAGAGATAACTCCATAAATACAACGACAAGCTAATGTACAAACAAACCTAAGCTATAATGAGAAGCAAAATATACCGAAAAAAGAACGAGAAATGTGTGAGAAAAAATAGTTCAAAAGTATACGACGAGAAAAGAAGAGAGACAAATTTCACCGATTACCCTAAAGACATGGGACGAACATTTTAAGAACTGTAGTTATTGGGAACTGAATTTAACGTTGGGGGGCGCTGAAAATGTAACAAATATGGCGGTTTAAATCGGTTTACGTAAAAAAAAATAAGTTCACAATAAGAACAACTTGCTGTGAAAGAGTTCAAGTAATACCACAATCACTTTAAATATCACTTTATCACTCAAAACTACGATAAAAACATGCACAAGTAAATAGCGCTTTTATTTATTTAACCACACTTTAACGTCATATATTACAGTTCTAAAAACTGTCACATGGTGGCATTTTCTTATTTGGAGTTTCCAATCAATGATAAAAGAAGTTAAAGCAGTACGTGCGTCTCAAAAATTGGAATCAAATCAAAATCAAAAACCCAACCCTGCAACTCAAAAATTCAGGTGCAGCGGTGAACCGTCTATGCAAGGGATGTTTGAGCACGCAGGCTCGGTCTCCACTTGTCCTCCCCGGTCCCCCCTTCAGGAATCACAGCCAGCCTGGCCAAGTCATAGGCGAAATTTTACTTTACATACTCAATGCCTATTAGAAAAAAAGAAACAAAAGCTTGTTTTGCTTTGGCCCAAAAAGTAATTAAACTTTAGATTTGATAAATTACATGCGCTTTAATACAAGTTTAGAATTACTAAAATGTCGAAGGATTTTAAACAACAAGATTATTTGCACGAACCAGAGTACTTAGGAACAGGTAAATTGATAAATAGACCATCGACTATTTTGTGTCACCCAGCTGATCGAAACAAAAATAGCATTCAACCAGGAGGTTCACATAGTATTGTATGTCGATTTGAAGAAAGCGTACGACGGTGTCCCTTTGGAAAAACTTTGGGAAACCCTAGAAAATACAAATATTAGTTTGAATCTTATAAGAATATAAAAGAATTGGAATACCATTGAGCAACATCATCTTGTATGCACCTTCGCCGACAACCAGATTGTAGTGGCCCAAGACTACGATGATCTTCTGGAAGTACATAACTCATACGCTTATTGAAGAGTACAAAAAGTGGGGTGTACAATGTGCACAAAATGTGCATAGGTGCACAACATCAAGATCTGGTTCTGGATGATGAACTGCGACTATGAAAACGAACGGCTAATATATAGAATATAATATTACCATTAAAAGGCCGAAACCAAATACTCTTAAATACCACTGAGCTGACTTCTGGAGACGGAAATAAAAGAATACGAGAAATAATGGATGTACCCAAAACAGATGCCCAAACAGATGCTGAACTGAAGTCCAAAGGAGCAACGAAAGAGAAAGAGGTCCAGTAAAAGTTGGAAAGATGAGAGAAAGAAACCTGGAACAGAGAATAATGGAGATTATTTATCGGAAGACAGCGTAGAACGTTTTAAACTGATTAATACATACGAGGGGTGATTTTAAAATTCACGGAACAGGGAAGAAGCTACCTGGAGCGATTCATCGCTGTCGAATTGCCTTCCACGAAACTTTTTTTACCAATTTAGAAATGGGTGTTAATTACTTTAGGCCAAATCTAGAATGTAGGGTAGATGAACAAGTTCTTTGAAACCGCATCACGTTATGGCACACATCGCAATATTTGCTTTGTGAACATGTGCATTATCTTGTAGTAAAAGTACACGTTTGGTCAATTTTCCTTTTCTTTTTATTTAATTTCTTCTTTTCATCAATGTAAAATACCAACATAGTATGCGCCTGTTATGGCAATATCTTTATTTTTATAATCTATTAAAAGAATTCCCTTAAATTTCCAAAAGATTGTTGTCATCACTTTTCCAGCAGAAAGCACATTTCTCACGACATCAACTTTTTTGACCGTTTGGCCTGCCAGGGCGCTGGTCATCTTTGTAGCACTTATAAATCGTAGTTCTACCAGGGCTAGTGTCACCATAAACTGCCTCCATTTCATTTTCAATGGTTTTAATATTTTTTCGTTGCTTTGTACGGAATTTTATAGAAATTCTCACAGAATCACTTGTCATTTTATTGGTTGCGACTAACTATTTGATATAAATGCATACAATTTTTAGTGCATACTTGAAATGAAAAAAGGACATTGCAATAAAAAGAATTTTAAAAATGGCCGCCTCCTTTTGTCTCATTCCGCGAAGTTAGAAATTTCCCTCGTACCTTGTTATTCGGTACCAGTAGCAAATAGCTCTCGATATCTCGTGGGCACTTCCCTTCCGGGACCAAATCATAATTTGGTTTCAAACCCATTCGTGGGATCTTCAGCACGCGAACATTAATTTGTCGTCTTTTTAACTCTTAAAAGTTTACTTTGAAACATTTAAATTGAAATCCTAGGAAGGATACAATAAACTTACCGGTTGTTTGCGTAGTTTTGTGCAAAGAAAGTACTCCCAGCCAATGAGATAAACTAATCGACAACAAACATTTTGAATTGACAAGACAATTATTATTCTTAGCTAGTTTTGACAAGCATAATGTAAACAAACCACCGTCGCTTAATACTATTGTGCTTTTCTTAATTAGCCTTTAGCAATTAAAGCAGAATAGCGTACATCGTTTGAGTTAGATTTTGGAGTTTATTTATCTTTCGCTAGGCTCGTATTAAATTTGCAAATGCTTAAGCGGTAGAAATAAATCATAATTGCGAGTAATTCATTAAAGACAATAACGTCGTTGTACAAACTTGCGAAGCTTAGTCTTTAAGCTTCTCACCGCTTTGAGCACATCCATTAATTTACCTTACTACACCCATTTTCCCCTAATAATGAACACCGACCAATATCGACACCCTAAAACCTAACTTATGTTCTAAGAGCAATCAATACTAATTTATTAAAGAATATCCATCCGACTTTAATTTTATTTCGCCGTGAGCTGACTTCGAAATTCTATCAAAAAGGAAAACTTTTCACGCACGATCTCACACAAAAATTTTAAAATATCTTAGAGGTTTTGTCTAAACGACCAGAATTTCTAACGAGAATATTTGGTTTAACGAAAAATAACAGAGAGTTGTAATAAAAGGAGAAATGTTGATTTGATTAATTTTTTTTTTATTTTTTGGCTATACCAATTAGCAGGGATTTTCTTTTTCCAAGTTAGCTTAAACCTTTATCGTCATTATCGTTTGTTAAATTGACTTACTTTGTTAAGTGTTTCTCTTGGTTTGTGGCTACAACTTACGTAAGACTTTTGAGTAGTAACTGAATTAGAAGTTTAATGATAAACTAACAGCAATTCATTATCAACGTATTTCAGTTTGTTTAATTAATTTCTTTTAAAATTAATTATTCCCTAATGCAGATTTTCAAGAAACGATGCTATCTGTAAAGTTAAAGTCGTATTTTGAAATCTTGTATGTCAATAATTTGCAACTGGAATTTTAAAAAACGTTATTAAATAAGTAAGGCAGGATGCTGTGAATTTGAAAATATCAGTGATAGCTTTGAGATAAATTGAATTAATCTATTTAATTTTGATACCTCGCTATCGGGATCTACCCAAACCAAATATCGATATATGTCTTATATTAACTTGTATTTTATACTATAGTTGCTTTCAATTTAAACTACTTAAATTTCTTCCGGATTTGCGTAATATGTAAGTCGTTTTTCGGAAGCGGTCATCTTGTGAGTTCATGGGCACATTCGGGTTGAATGAAATGTGCTTGTTTAGGTCACTAAGATGACCTGATCGTTTTTTACCACTAGTAGGGCGATGATGTCTGAAAAGAGCCTGGCTTTTTCGGATTGTTTGTATACTGACGTCAGGAGCAGCCATCCATTTTTGTTCGAGTGAATTTTTATGGAGGCTGCTTCTACAATTTTTAACGAATATGGAGTGAGCTGCTTTCGGTGCCTCCCCACCGGCTTGTGTCTCTGTCTGTCCTGTAGGGTGAGTAGCTGGGTAGGGCCACGTTTTGAGTGCGTCTAACCTAATAGGATTACCTCTCGTCGCAGGCCTTTGGCGTTCCTGTAGATGATCTGCAATGAAGATGGTTGCATCTTTTGAGTTTGGCTATACATCTAAAGATTTGCGATTAGCTTAGGTTGAGAGATTAGCTTGGGAGAGCTTGAGAGAAGGTTTCCAGTTCTTTTAGCTTGAGAAGAGTCAACGGCGTCTGCATAAGTCCGTTTTTCATGGCGACTGCGTCGTATTTTGGCTTTTTACCTGTTTTTGATTGTGGCTCTGTACTATTATTACTTTATATTACAGTAGATCCGATCTTCCGCGTTAATCAATCCGAACCTCTGAAAACAATCTTCCGTAGAATTCAAAACACCAATGTTAAGTCCTTCTTATTTCATCTTTACCGATTACCAAATAATCGTTTCTGCTATACCGACGCTTTGTCTGCTGTTGTTGACCTGTAGAATGAGTTGATGATGATTTGCATAGTTTTTTTTTTAAGGATTTTCACAAAAATTCTGCGTACTCCAAGTTTTCGATTATCCGAGGCACCTCCTACCAAAATTAACTGGCGTAATCGGAGTTCTACTGTAATTCAAAATTTATTCATGTCTTTTAAATTCAGTTTAAAAAATTTAAGAGTAAAAATGTACGTACATTACAGACTCTGAATTTCGATACAAAATCTGTTGGATTTGAAGTCTATGTTCAATTTTTTGGAAGCAAAATCCATACGAAGTGTCATCAATTTAGATACCTGCACAACGTGCCTACAATTTAACTACGCGAGCCGTCCGACGTGTCTCTAACTGAAATACGCGACACGTCCGATGTATCCGAACTTGCTCTCTAATTTTAATTTAAGCCATATTTTTAACGATAAAATTTTAATAACTAAAAAAGTTTCAAACAAAAGTTATTGCCAGTATTGGCACGATGAAATTGTATTAACAAATTTTTTTTATAAGCAGCACCGTAACGGAGATATCAAAAATAAATTTTCGTCCTGCAATAATAACTTTTACACTTACTTCGTTATTTAATTAAATTAATGCTCTTAGTAAATTAAAAGTCAAGATGTTCGTAATACAATTACAAGCTCTTAAAATATACTAGAAATACCCACAAACAACTAATTCAGATTTTCGGCCTACTCAAGTTTAAAATTTAAATTTATTTTAACAAAATTTTCAGATTTTGTGTAATTAACAAACTTCTCAAGTTGTTAAAGTAATTTTCTAATTTATTTTATATTAAAAACCCTTAATAGTTACATAATGCAAAAGGGTTAAAATTATACATCCCCATGCTACGAGTGTTAAATTTTTAGGAAATATCCGGAGCAATAAAATTTAAATATTATCTCATTTCGGAAACTCTAAATTTTGGTAACAGCATGTACAATTCATAAGCTGTTAACCGCTCGATTTATTTTAGAAAGTAGGGTTAAGCTTAGTTTATGCACACCGCGTGACGCAACGCACAATTCGAGATTTTGTTTCGTGCTGAACCAATCGGCATCGTGGAGCGTTGCATCGCGATTGTTTTGACTAGAAATACAAAATCCGGTATATTTGCATAGCATACTTTGTTACTATTATAAAAATTGGTATTTTCAGAAAGCTGATTTAGCGGTCGGATCGATGACCATCAATTACGCAAGAGAAAGCGTGATAGACTTCACGAAACCCTTCATGAACCTCGGAATTAGCATCCTCTTTAAAGTAAGTTCAACAAATTTTCTAGAAAACTTTCCAATTTAACTGATTTGCTAGGTACCAACGAGCAAGGCTTCCACATTTTTCAGCTTTCTAAGTCCACTAGGATTTGATACTTGGCTCTTCGTGGGCGGAGCAATTTTTATGGCTTGTTTCACGTTATTTACACTAGCAAGGTTCACACCGTACGAGTGGACCGCACCGAAAGCACGCGCCCAAAGGAATATAAAATACCTTACTAATACATTTACAGTTTCCGACAGTTTTTGGTTTATTGTTGGGACCCTTTTGAGACAACCATCCGGAATAAATCCACAGGTAGACAACTGAAAACTCCTACCGACAAAACTTGAGACTTCTCTAATTTCTTTGCTGCTTGCTGATTTTTGTTTTTATATTGAAGGTGCCAACCACTCCGCAAACGCGTTTATTTTCATTCATGAATCCTTTGGGTGCGGATATCTGGGTTTATTCTCTCTCGGCCTACGTCTTAGTGTCAATAACGATGTACGTTGTGGCTCGATTTTCACCGCACGAATGGCGTAACCCACATCCTTGCGAAACCGAAAACGAAACCGTATCAAACCAATTCTCTTTTGCGAATTCCTTTTGGTTCACAATTGGCACCCTCATGCAGCAAGGATCGGATTTAAATCCAAAGGTACCATGTTTTAACATAAGCACTCATAAACATCTGCACTCACAACCACATCACTGTTTTGTTAGGTACCTGCATGTTTAATAAGCACCCATTTCGTTTATGCATTTTTGCACACTTACACAAAACCATTGATTATTATATACTAATAGATGCAGTACCCAATATAGGACCTTCATTTCCATGTATCGTCCATCAACGGTTAGATAGTGTTCGTGGCGATAAAAGCACTTAAAGTTTAGCATCGCAAATATTATTTATTAGTATATAAAATTATAATCAATGACAAAACACAAATTCACATCTCTATGGGTGCTTATTTGACTTGACATGGTACCAAAAAGAGAAAAGTTTTAAGTTTTGAAAATTTTTACACCAAATTACATCTAAATACAAAATTGGACGCAGTTATGCAGAAAAGAACCCATAAATCAAGTATGATAATGTTTGTAATTATACGCGTAAGTAATTTTTCCGCATAACCGCACTCAAATTTATCTAAAAACTTTGTTTTGAACTCACCCTGTAGATTAATTACCCGCACACAAACTGTCGAGTTTTTGTTTCTAATAAATTTATCGTTCAACAGGCATTGTCCACAAGAATTGTAGGAGGAATTTGGTGGTTCTTCACATTGATAATTATCTCATCTTATACTGCAAACTTGGCAGCGTTCTTAACCGTGGAACGCATGATTACACCGATCGAAAATGCCGAGGATCTTGCAGGACAAACGGAAATTCCTTACGGTACTTTGGAAAGCGGTTCAACAATGACATTCTTTCGCGTGAGTATTCTATTGATTTGTCATAATAATTTGCTTAATGGATAAATTTTTAGGATTCGATGATCGAGACTTACAAAAAGATGTGGCGATACATGGAAAATCGTAGCCCCTCGGTTTTTGTGGGCACTTACGAGGAAGGCATCCAAAAAGTTTTGGAAGGCAATTATGCGTTTTTGATGGAGTCTACAATGTTGGATTATATTGTTCAACGCGACTGCAACTTAACTCAAATTGGCGGTTTGTTGGATTCGAAAGGTTACGGAATCGCCACCCCAATGGGAAGTCCCTGGAGAGACAAAATTTCGTTAGCAATTTTAGAACTGCAAGAAAAGGGAGAAATTCAAATGTTGTACGATAAGTGGTGGAAAAATACAGGTGACACCTGCTCGAAGAACGACAGAGGGAAGGAATCGAAGGCGAATTCGTTAGGTGTCGATAATATAGGAGGCGTTTTTGTAGTTTTATTATGCGGACTTGCTTTTGCGGTTGTCGTCGCAATATGCGAATTTTGTTACGATTCCAAAAAGAAAGCCATAAGTGAAAAGGTAATTATAAAAACAGTTTTTGAGAACGATGATGATGATGAAAAAGTTTTAGCGTCCAATTGGAACCCCGCATCAATCGTTGTGTGCCGAAATGGCAGACGAATTGTGTTTCGCCGCGCGGTGCAGAGGTTCGCGACAACGACCAGCACTGCGCAGAAAATGTTCCAACTGTATGAGCGGAGCGACGTACTTACCAACGATCCTCGATATTCCTCCGCACCCACCTCACCCTGCCATGCTTGCGCTGCCACCACCAAATATGTTAAACGACTTAAAATCGCCCGAAAAGATGTGCGACGTAAGTAGTTCGAAATTTTAGTTATCATGGAAAATTTTATAAACTTTTTTTAGAAAAAACTGAAGCTCGAGTCGTTAGAACTTCGCCGTCGTATTCACCACGATTCGTTGGATCATACCCATTTTGACAATTTTGTCGAAAACGAATAGTCCCTGCGCGTTCTCGTCCTCCGTATTCCGTGCGTGTTAAGATTTAACTAAGTGTTTGATGTTTAACTAAATAAATGTTAAATAATCATTAAGCACTCATTCTCTAATTTATGTTCCGTCCTCTTACTTTTTTTTCTACGGCAATTTAAAATTACGATATATGTAAGTAGCAGTAAGATATAATAAGTGTAAATATTATAGAGGAAATTTGTATGTAATGTTAAAATAAATAATCGTGATACTTCCGCGCTAAAAATTTTTCTTTAATTGATTTGATATGATGGTCCCGATAGAGGCAGAGTCAACGTTAACTTTCTAAATGTGAATTTTCGGTACAAGGAAACCTACTCAGAATTGATGGAGCTTTTGCTTATGACACATAAGTTGAACCACTGAAAATCGCCAATACGTAAAAATGTTGGGGTATGATTGATTGGGTTTATGGCTTATAAAACACTAAGTGCCAATAATGAAAGCAGTGCATTGACACCTTGTGACACTGCTCTTCTACGAAGTCACAAAATTTTTTTTTGGCATAATAATTTTTTTGGTAAATAAGTTGCTCGATTATTATTGTTATTTTTATAATAAAATTATTAAAATGTACACCTATAAGGGCTAATTTATTAGATTGTAACCAAATGTTATGGTCAAAATTGTTTAAATTGGTGTAAAATAATTTTGGCATCTGAAAATTTAAGTGTTTCCAAATTTGCATAATATGTAAATCGTTCGTTTAGTTACGGTGACAGCGCACCATAATTATATTTGCTTCGGAGGGCAAGTAAAGCCGTCAGTCCCCTTGTGTTAATAATTTGCTTTCATAACAATACAGCTCCACCAAGCTTAGAAAGGACGCGGCAAATATGCCAACTAATTTGATAAAAATTTGAATGAACCAATGAACGTTGAGTTATTTCTCAAGTACATTCTGTTGTAAAAGTTACAAATCAATGCGCGTGTTTACATTTGTCGTGATTTTTTGTGTAATTCGATTTCGTGTTATTTCTATTTTGTGTTCTTTTCAGAACAAATCTTTATAGTTATATTTAATAAATCATTTTACTTAGTAAATTGAACATATTATTTAGTAAGTACTTTTTAGGTTAGAATACACTTATTTCTTCATCTGAGTGTACATTTTAAATTTTAGCAGCGCCTGACACGCCCCTCCAGGGCTCTTCTTAGCTTGGTGGAGCTGTAAAGATGTGTTGAAAAAAAATTGGTTAAACACAGGTCCCAACCAATAAGAAATTTACCAATAAAGAGGAAGAAGATGATTTTTAAATTTGTCTGGGAATCAATAAGAAAATAACTAATAAAACTTATAAATAAGAAAATAGTTTCGTCCTGGGTGCTCTCTGCTGATCCACCTTTTTTAAGTTCATATAAAGAAAAGCTTAACTTTTTTTTTAAATTATAAACAGTTAATCCTCTTCATTTTTAGGCGAGTTGCTCAGAGATTTGAATTCGGAAATAATTGCAGGAAAGCTGGAAATCATTTTATGCAACGAAGAGAGTGAAACTGATCTTTGTTCTCTCATTTCTGAGACACATGACCTTGTTTATTCTCTCGTAGAGTAAAATTCTTCATTTAATCCCATGGTTTCATAAAAATCTCGTTTGAAATAAGAATCGATAGACATGCTGGAGTTGGATAGTTGTCTATTTTACATAGAGTTATGAAATTTCCCCCACTATCAATTTTATAGTTTATAATTTTATTTTTGACGTTCCACTTTCAAATTCACAGATTTGTTCGAAGTTGTTTGTGTCTTGAAGATTGAAAAGTCGGAAAAAGTTGCGTACGTCCTAATGTAAATTTTAGCATAATAATAACTTAGTGATAACCCTGCCCACCAGATGGTGTGAAAAGCCATCTATCGAACTGAGAATATACAAAATAATTTTGACAAGTAGTTCCATACGAGCTGTCCCTCTATATATAATCCTCTTTGACCTAAGCACACCTTTTATTATTTCTATTTTCTACAGGTAGAAAATTGAAAATAATTCTTAAGTACTTCGTTATCGTAGTGCCGTGACTCCTTAGTTCCTTATAGCGAGCCACCACTGCTTCTAAATATTATTTATTATGTCCCAACGTGTTAAAATGTGAATTTCTAACTTTTGCGTAATCTTCCTCTTCTTCTTTGTTGACATTGCCGCTTAAAATCCTTTAACTGATTATAAAACTCGCTTTGAAATTTTAAAGCCAGGGGCCCGAAATCTTCGTCTTGGTAAATCTCGATTTTGCTTACAAAGTACAATAAATTAATTAGGAAAAGCGATGGTTACGAGAATTTTAATTTTGAAAATTTTAAATGCTCATATCTCGGTTTATACGCTAACTAGAGCAGTTCTCCTTGCTCGAGTCGAATGTTCTCGTTCACATCAATTGGATTACATATGAAAAACAATATTTTTTCAACTTTTAACTTTGAATAAAGTACTGGAGTTGTCAGGAAAATTCCGAAGGTCCTGACAACAATAAAGGTAAAAGATTGATCTACGCACCTTCTCATAGTATTGGATGGGCAACGTCTAAGATGGTTAACGTAGATAGAAATCGAGTAAATACCGGAATAAGCATTTAACTTCGTTATTAGAACAAAGAAGAGAGGAACGAAATAAATAAGGGTTTAAAGCAAAGAGTGCTTCAAAAAAAAAATTGTAGTCCATCGACCACTACGTTGGAAAACTACCTAAGTAAGATGTAAGACCAATCAAGTTCACAGAACTCATTTGAAAAAATTGGTGCAACACGGATCCCAAACTTAAGGTAAGAAGAAGAAGAAGAAGGCATAGAGTGCAGAGGGCAACGATAAACCACTGCATTAAAGATCCACGTGGGTATCCGTCCAATAACATCATGGCTGTGTTCAAGACAAAATATTCCGGAGTTGCAATTCTTTCAAGCGGATCTCGGGACGGGGGAATGAACACCAAAGTTATAGGAATCAGTGAGATTCATTGGCCATGGTCGAACTATTGTGATTTGGGGACAAATAATGGAGAGCATCGACATGGAATAGGCATGGTGGTGTGTGAAGTAAACTACCCCCAACAAGATTTAATGTTATTCAAATTTATCAGAGCGATGCAGAAGTGGAAAAGTTTTATTCTCAGATTGCAGAGTACTGAAAAAATTGCCCAAGAAGAATTTTGCAATAATTATGGGAGACTTTAACGCTAAAGTGATTGTGGGGTTACCTACAATCAGACCGCAACCCTCTTGTAGGTGTATTTACTTACAACACAAATTAAAATATATAGACAAGTATGATCTCCGCAAACTGAAAGAACCCCTGATGAGAGACTAAGTGGAAACTTGCCTGAATAATAAATTTGAGACACTGAGAGGCTCTCAGAACGGTGAACAAGATCTTACAGTGTTGGGTGCTGTCGTAGAATCTATCCAGAAGGAATTTCTGAATACGGATACCATGGAGAAAAATTTCTGGATGACTGACGAGATCTTACAGCTGATGAAGGAGAGAAGAAAATTGAAAGGCAACAACATCGAAAAATATCCTCCTATCAATAAGACAAAGAACATTAGGACATGATTTGATATTACGACTGTTCTGAATTGGAAGTTAATTTGCATTTTACCTGCCAAGCCTGTTTGTGAAATCTTGGTCCCGGAGAGAAGCTACCAGTTGAGATCTCGATTATTTCTACACCTTATGTGAATACGAAATCTAACTGAGACGTAATTTTATTTGCTTAGAATACTTTCAGTTTAAAAACATTCTGATTATATGAGAAAATTTTGCTGCAAAGGTAAACCATAATTTTGTTTGAATAATTTTTCAGCGCATTTAGCTCTAAAACTTGTTTTGTTGAATAATTTACTTAACAAGTTATCTACATTCATTTAACAAAAAGTATAGCGTTCGTATTCATAATTTTATTATAAACTTATAATGTATTTGTGTACTTTAGGTTCATTACGTTGCTAAAAATGGAATTACTGAACTATCACTGTTATTATTTTAACTTTAGTCTGCAATACACTTTATAATAATATCACCTTATGGCCTAGGGCCAAAAGCAACGGAAAAAAATTCTACACCTAATTATGTGAACATAATATATTTAAATAATCAAAGTAACTTTATATAATTTATTTGAATACTGAATTCTGTATAGAAGGATCTCTTGTTGTGTAAACATCCTCGACCCGTTACCACATAAAGCATATAGCTGTGATACAAAATTCATTACACATCAACAAAGGTCAATTACCTGTGAGTCTTGACATCTCTTATGTATGTCTACATCCAACGTTAACCCCATCTTTCGTTCAATGAAGCTGCAAAATAAGGTCGGAAAGTACCCATTTCCACACCACCATAGAGGTCGAGTACATGGCGCGTTTTTTTTTTACGTGGTATCCCCAGGAGGCCTACTCCACGTGAAAATATTACTTTCTGCGATGGAAAAGTGCATCAAGCAGTAAAATACGAACAAATTTAAATTATGAGCAAAAATCAATTTTTGTGCATATTTTAAGGCTCACAAATTGCTGGATGTTGCTTTTACCAAAGCAGGGAGTATTATTTAGAACACATCGTGGGCTAAATTAACTTATTGACTATTTATTGTCTAATGCAGATGAATGTTAATGTTAATAATTTATTATTGGGAAGAAAAATTACCAGATATTAGCACCAATAATGGAGGCCATGAATGCGTAAGACTATTTTATTAACTACTATATTAGGTTATTATTATTATTATTATTATTGAAGCATTGATGATATCCTGTACAAATAGAACTGGCCAATTTTAAAGATGAGTCCAGATTAACCATTTAGAAAAATAAGTTGAGCTATAAGATTACGACATTTTAATCCATATTTTACTGAAAGACATTAGACATAAAATTTGTGCGTTTGTCTAATTTACACCCGAAGCCTCACAGTTCGCAAATTATTGTACTAGCACTTGACCAAAATCTGCACTGGTAAACCTCTTGAAACTCCGATAAGCGTTCCAGTAAGTCAATTGGCAACCCAAATTACCTTAGCCACTTCCCGAATCGCACCTCTTACCATCCCACCTCCTGTACAATTTGCGTCTGTTTAGAGAACTCCGGACAAGGAATTAATTTAATCGTTGAATTTAAGGTTCTTACGCTCTTTAAGGCTTATATGGACGGCAGATAAGTACTTATTTTATTAAAATTAGTTCGGAATTTAAAATTTCCACCCTTGAAAAGTTTCGACCACACAGCGTTAACAAAAAAGGAAAACGTTAAAGCTTCCACTAAAGGCGCGGCAATTCAGTTTTACACTATTATTTAGTTTTTATGGAATTAATACTAACATTTAAGAGTTCACATTTGCTTGAACTGTCTTTTCCGAACCTTCCTGAATTTCTAGTTCCTACACCACTTGCTTAAGAGTTTTATGGTATGGTGTTAGACAAAATCTGCGAAATAGTAACATTTGCTGGTAACTGCAGATTACTATGTAGGTCAGATTTTGTCATTTTTTAATGATTAATTGACACACAATTTCTTCTTTTCTGCCTTGTGCTTATCCATTCCTGAATGTAGGAATCTCTGTTTTCCCATTCAGGAATACGGATAAGCATTAAAACGCAATCAGTTCCCCTGCCTGTAGTCCTCCGCCACAGATCCTAGGATATCTTCCCATTTTTAAAGACATCCATCCTACTGATTCCTGCCTCCACTCATTGTGTAGTGGCATCAATAGGACCCCCTTCTCTCGTTTGCTTACTGACTCTGTCTTCCGCTAGGATATAAACCACAGCCGACAACAGAGTTGCTCAGTGTATCGGGACCCACCATCGTGAAGGTGAGAGTGGAGTTGAGATGGAGAGGCTAGAGAGCGTCTCTTGATGACACTCTTGTATTTCGCTTCACATCCCCTCGGATCCCCGGGATTTTGATTACTGCCAAGGAATTATTTTTACTTTATTTATTATTTATTAGATAGAAAATCCTATGTACAGACAACACAGAGGAAACATGGACGAAACTTAAAAACCCCATCAAAGCGACTGCAGTCAAACACCTAGGTTTCTATAGAAGATGCAAGAAGAAGGATTGGATGACGGAGGAAATATTCGATTCGATGGAAGAAAGAAGAAAATACAAGAACACAACAGAGTATTATAATAAAAATAAAATAGTACGGAAAAAGATAAAAGAAGCAAAGGAGGCATGGCTAAAAGAGAAATGCAAAGAAATAGAGCAGCTCGAAGGTATACACGACAACTTTAATCTGCACAAAAAAATCAGAGAAATGACATACACCGGTCGACAACAACAAAGAACCAGAAAGCTAGTAGGTGAAAATAACAAGATAGTACTACAAGAAGAGCACCAAGCAGAAATCTGGAAGAAATATATTACCAAGCTCTTTATAGATAATAATCTAACAGATCTTGATGACACGGATTTGCAGGCGGAAGTACCGAGTATACTAAAGGATGAACTGAGAAAAGCAATCAAACAGGCGAAAAATGGTAAAGCAACGGGTCCAGATGAAATAAGTGCGGAACTTATTAAAATAATAGACCTAGACACTAATAATACGCTATTAAATCTTCTCAACAAGATATATAACACCGGAAAAATACCAAAAGAGGCCGAAAGACTGATACGCGTGGCGCAGAACCAAGAAGAATTTGAAATGATGATCGCCAACCTCCGATAGGAGAAGGCACTATAAAAATAGAAGATTATTTATTATCGGGTGTGGTGCTTACCACCACTGCACTGAAGCGGAAGCTTATTGTGCCTCGTTCGCCCCCAGACTGTGCAATGCCAGCAACTCAGCAGCGCCAGGCGCCTTGTGCTGAGCCGCTTGGTCGGCCTTACGTCACCATAACACCCCCAACAAGCGGTCACGACCCCGGTTTCTCAATGAGTCCCGGTACTGGCACCTCCCCCGGTTCTTCCAGAGTCCCGCGGGCCGCCACCATCGCGTAGGTCCAGCTTGGCGTACGACGAAGGTCCGATAAAGCGTTACACAGTCGATGAGGGTGGAGGTGAATTTTTTTGTAACCCTAACTTGGTCTCGTTAACAAATCAGGGGGACCGCCGCGCCGGATTAACGTGTCCTCCGAAACACGGCCGACCGCAGTTCTTTGTAAGTCGGTCACCCACACAAGTGGTTATCCGAATAAGTGGTGCTTGCATGCGAATATCGAATAACTCGATTCCGAGCAGCATATTTTATCTGATGCGGTCGACTAAAGGGGTGTTTACATTATAAGATTTTCCTTATGTCAGAGCTTAAGATTTTACGTAAGACACGGTTAAGACGGTATTTCGCTGTTTACACTTTATGATTTTCCTTAAGAGCCGACTCTTAAGGAAAAACATAGAGGTTATCATAAGGAATTTTAGCAAACATAAGGAATAGCGACGTACCTATTTTCTTAAGATTTTTCGTAAGATTTTTTGACGTTTTAAGGTTAGTGTTGTGTTTATATTGACTTTTTGTTGGTTATATCCGTTATATCAGATAAGGTTACAATGATTATTGTTTTAAATTAATATTCAGTATATTGGCGAATTTTCTTTAAAGCATTTATTTAACACTGAACTTTAAAATGAATAGTGAACCAAGTGTGAAAGAGGTAATGTAAAAATAATGAAATTAAGTTTGTAATAATATGTAATATTATAATATTGTGTTTATTTAATTACTACAGGTTGTGTGGAATGAAGATATGACGAGGCACGTATGGATTATAGTTAAGATTTATAGTTTTTATAACAAATTTTTATTGATTTACATATTATTATGTAGTACATAGTTACAATAAATTTTAAAAATTTCTTCTCAACTTCCTTTTTTTATTAATTAATTTTTTTTTATCAAGATTTAACAATAATAAAGTTGTTAAAGTAAAGCATTTTAATAATTGTTCTTTAACAAATCGTAATTTTTTTACTAGGGTCTGTTCAAACAATACAACCTGTCAAATAAACTGTTGGCGACTCTTAACACTTGTCATACAATGTAAACACAAAACCAGGTAACCTTATGTTTTTTGTTATTATTAGCAATCTTAAGCAAAATCTTACGCGTTTCACCTAAGCTCTGACATAAAGAAAATCTTATAATGTAAACACCCCTTTATTTTTTACTTTACCAGCCAACTTGATGATTGATTAGGTCAGTCTCGCCGGAAAAGAGTTTCAGTAAACAAGCCTTAACCCAATCCTTTTTGTTCGTATCAGTTGTAATTAAATGAAATTTCAAAATATATCGTAAATAATCAAAATGACGTTGGTTTAACAAACAATAATTAAAAGACTCCCGTCAAAACACTTGTTGATCCGGTAGGGACTTTCAAATTTACTTTTGCATTGCTCCTTTATTATTAAAAAAATCGAAAATTATATGAAAATCTTAAATGAGGGCGAAATTACGCAAAAAATTGAAATGCTTATAAATCCGGTCTCTCTTTTTTAAATTGAACATCATCTATGTAAGTCTAAATTATTTTAAGATGAGAATTTGTATATTTGAACCCAATAGTTTTATTATTCTAAAATAAGCACGAAGTGAGTATTTCCATAAATTACAAAATTATTGCAGGGAGACTAGGAATAACAATTTTACAATTTAAATTTTAATATTTATGCTGGATCAATTTTATGTTTTCGTGAATAAATTAATTGCAAATAGGTAAGACTTCTGATTTCCGCAATAAGGAATTCTATTTTGTTGATTTTCCAGGCTATAACAATTAATTTGCGAGATGTTCCAGTAATTTTCATAAAATAATGGAGTAAAATAAAAAAGAGGGAATTTAATTTAGCAAAATTCCATTAGCAGACCTGTCGACAAGGTTTTTATTGTGAAAATAATTGAGGGCCAGTTGGAATAAATTTTACTACTTGATTTGAAGCTCTAAAACGATATAGTATTAATTATTTTGGATTGCAAAAACTTGCGAAAAAAATAATTTCAAATGATCGTGAATATCTTGGTTTGGGTTTACTTTAGAGAAAAATATTAAGGAATTCAAAATAAAGTAGACTAAATTCTCTACTAAAAACTTCTTCTACTTTTTCTTGTTAATCGATCGGAAAATAAAAAATCAATTTTTGAGAATGGTTTATTATGGTAGTGCCATGGTTCCTTAGCTCTTTATAGCAAGCCACTTCTTCTTCTTAGTGTGCCATATCCGGTTCCCCGGACGTTGGCGACCTCTCTCCTATGTGTGTGTTATGCGTTTGAAGTATTATTACACACATAGGGGACCTACTGCTTAATGCGGGCTCCGAACCGCGGGAAGTGTATACACTTCATCTCCAGAGAGGCTGTACCAGGCAGATTACACCTCGATGGTTTGCCATTGCCTTCCGAGGGGAGACGGTCAGAATAAAGTTTTACTGAGCCCGGAGTCGAACCAAGCATTCCGCATTAGCGGCAACGCACATAACCGCTTTAGCTAACGACCGTCTCGCAAGCAAGCCACTACTGGATTAAAATAACTTTTATTATTTTTATGTAGACTTCTAAAATGACATACTAAATTTGCACGATCTAACGACCCCGGATTTTGCCGCCATATTGGAAAAACGAGCGGAAAGAAAGACGTCATTTATGAATATTAATAAATGTCTTCGTTTCTTATCAATAATGATAGCTTAAATAGCTTCAACATTTGAGTATCCAAATGAGTTCCTTCAAATCCCCCGCCCGCCAGCTTCACTTCCAATTGGAGATTTTAGCGTTGCCCCCCCCCCCCCATGATTTTTGCCTATAACTCGCGTAATTTTACCGAAAATTATCATTGAACAAAAATTAAAGGGTAAAAAATAAATTTAATAAAAAATTTGTATGCTGGTCCAGGCAAAGAAGTCGAAAATTGGTCGAACAAGCGATGAAATCGATGATTTTTTAAACCTGAGTTTAAGAGTTTGACCGCGCGTGCAAGCTAAACGACTGACTTATGATAAATATGATTATTGTAGATCATTTAACTCTCTACAAAAAATGTTTAATAGTTTCTTACCCTACCTTGCTTAGTTTCGAGATATTTGAGAAAAAAGAAATAGCGTCGCGTTCTTATTTATAAGATTAATTAAGTTTTTGGTCCGAGTTAATTTTAGACGAAAATTGAATCCCATATGCAGAAACTCAACCAAACAAATTGATGATCTTTTTAACTTGAAGAGACCAATTGAAGGATTCGATGTCTTACATATGACTGGTCTACAAGAATTAATATAACAACGATGTTTTTGAATTATTTTCCCACTGAGAATAAAATTTTATTAAATTTCATTTTTATCATCTGAATTGAATTCTGAAATGACCACATTTGCAGAGAATTTTCTGCTCTTCAATTTTGGCCTAATGATAATTCCACTCAGGGTCATATTGTAGTGGTTGCGACCAATCAGCGTGCGCTATTTTACATTGTAGTTAAATGGATACGACGCATGCACAGTCGAATAATATCCGAAAATTAAAAATATTCCAAATACCCTACCAGAATATCGAATATTTGTAGTGGGTCGTAAAAGAATTCATACGTAATAAAAAATCTCGCAATATAAATATTCGAAAATCGAATATTTATAGTATGTATTTGTAGACTAACGCACTTCGCAACCGATGCGATGTAGCAAACCGGTTTAACGCATTAGTTCCCACCCGAGTTCACTTAAAGCAATGTACTTCTAACGAATTTTATATTACAAATTTAGTGCGATTATGCTTCCATTTTTTTCGGTACTTACGAAATTTTTTGTTTGATTTTTTTTTGCAATGATTGTGATGCGATATGGTCAATTTGTTTCACCATTTTCGACATTAAAAATGGCGTTTGAAATGTCGATTTTCGTATGTGATGTTGTGCTTTTAAGTTGTGGCGTTTCTTCACGGAATTATCATCGCAACAACATCGCGGGTTCGGACAATACTCAAAGATTCTTTGAGTATTTTCCGAACCCTTGTGTTGTAACATACGAGAACTACATATCACAACATTTCGAATATTTTCGGTTTCATAAGATCCAAATTTATCAATTTATGCAAAAATGTAATAATAAATTTTGCCGGATGATCGAAGATCGAAAGATTCAGCGAGTACAGGTTTTAGCAAGGAGATTGCACGAGCGAAGCGCAGCGGAGCGAGTGTCAATCTCCGCAGCTGAAACCTGTACTCGCTGAATCTTTGAGTATTGTCCTAGCCCTTGTGTTGTAACAAATGATAATTTTTCGTAAAAATTAAATTATAGACGAATAACCGCGTTGGGGGAATTAAAATCGACGATTTGTGGTTAAGCCAACGTCGTGGGGGGGGGGGGCACTCATATACACAATCTTCCAAATTTATAATAAATTTATATTTATATTTAAATTTATAACAAACTCAGATAAACTCAAAAATTTTTAGTATTCGTTAGCCCTCACAGTACTAATAATTGAACTCCAATTAATAAATTATAATTAAATTTTTTTTTAATGAACTTTTGTTAAAAACCAATTTAATGAAATGTGCAATGAACTGTTTAAAAATATAACACTACGACGTCGTTTCGTTCTAATTGGAGCTCGTCAGGTGTTAGTAAATTTTAAAAAACAAAAAACCAAAGGAAATTTTGAACTAACGAATATAAAATATTAAAAATTAATTATGATAACACAAAATAAATAAAAGCATTAAAGTTTTAGCAAACCTAAAGAGCTTCAACTTGTTGAGAATAATTCAATATATTTTAATAAATTTTTTTTACAAACCAAGTAAATGAAATGTGCAACGAATTGTTTAAAACTATAACACTACTATGTCGTTTCGTTCTAATTGGAGCTCATCAGGAGTTAGTAAATAATAAATTACAATACTTCAATTTAACTTTTAAGTAATTGAAAGTTTTCGTAAATTTCTTTAGTTTACTAAAAAAAATTATAACTTACTCAATGGTTGGGTACTCGATAACTTCAGGAAACTGCAACCGACGACGCGACGTCCTCTTCAAATTGTTTTCAAAATCGCAGGTCGAACTTGGTGAAGTAGGAATAATTCTTGAAAAAATTTAAATAAATAAATAATTCGGAAATTATTTGTCTTGTGTTTTCACATTTTCAAGTACACTTCAGTTCAATTAAAAGCTCTCTAGACCTCTTGCAGCAAACTGAGTGTTTGCATTATACCGCCGACTTTAAATGCACAATTGCACTCTGCGCTAGGTTACGCTTGCGCCAAAGTTTTAAATGAATTTTATTGTATCGAAATTTTATAAAAAATGTTTAACAGGACGAATTTTTGAGAAATAGCATTGCAGTTTAGAATAAAATAATAGAATCTATGTTTTCACATAACTTTTCCTTTAATTTTCTGCACGTCAACTAAACATAAATTTTGGAGTCTCACAATAATTGTGAGACAGCCACCTAATAAAATTTAACGAATTCAATTGGTTGAAACCAAGTTTGAAGACCCCACCCATAAATCATTTTTATGGGTTCTTTAATAAATTAAATTATGGATTTGTTGGGATTTGGCTCAATATACAGAAGCGCGAAGTCCCTAATTTGGCGTAACGCATGGGGCTGAAAAACTAAAGAAAAGTTCCTGTTGAGTCTTTCTGACTCACCGTAAACCGCATCTAAATATCCGTTCTAGCATTCGAGATATTAAAATGGAACAACCGAATCGCTCGTAATCGTGGAGACCTGGTCCCGGAAAAAGACTGCATCTTGAGATCTCAGTTTGATTGAACCTATCAATATCGTTTTTTATTTTTCTCCTGGTGGACTCAACCTTTTAGTGAGATTTTGGAGTAGCAGATTTTTTTGTTATTTAACAATAACAGAAACTATGCCAATTTAATAATTTAAATTATTATCATGCATCTAATAATTTTCAAGTTAAAATTGCGAACTTAATTGGAGTTTAGCACGATATCTTATGCTTTTATCAACGCTTCACACGTATTATAATTAATTAGGGAAGCTGCGAAGAACGGAATTACATATAAAGCTAAATTTTAGTATGTAGTGCTTATTAATATAATATTGTTTGTTTTACACATGAATTAATATTTTGTCAATTATATCACTTGACGTCTTTTTTCAATTATTACGACGTCTTAAAGATTGGTTCATGTTAATGTTGGTTCTCTCCTGAAGAACATAATTTTAATCGATTTTCAGGTACAGTGCTTGGTTCTGTAAAAAAATGTATACCAAGAAGCTATCCATAGCGATCATGGCCTGATAATTATCGCGATCAACTGCTAACAAAGGGTTGCCCGGTTCGACGCCGCGATTGAACGTAAAAATTTCATTACCATCTCCGTGCTTCGGAAGGCACGTAAAGTCGTCGGTTCGGTTCACGGTCGTGAAGTTGTTTCAGTGGAGTGGGGGATCGCTTCCGAAGAAGTTCTCCACCACTTTTCTTTCATCATTGTACAGGCTCCACACTCCACTTCAAGAAGAAGGTTATCGAAAAACATATAATGTTTATAAATGAACAAAAACGATTAAATGAATGTAATGGACATTGTAATGAATGTAATGGACTGGGGAAACCACCCCAGTGAAATTGTTCCCAGGAAATTGCTATGGAGAAGAAACTAAATGAAATGGCCCACAGTACCGGGCAGCCCTTAAGTGGGAAGGGGGTGCGAAGAATATCCCGCTTTAACATAGCGAAATCCGCAATTCGAATTGCAACGTGGAATGTCAGAAGTCTCTTTCAGATCGGAAAATATGACAACACCATCAAGGAAGCACAGAGACTGAGGATACAAATACTCGGAATAAGCGAGCTAAGATGGACAGATTCAGGGAAGAGCCAAAACGAACATGGCACCATATATTACTCTGGAAGCGAACCCCACGACCGACAACATCGTAATGGCGTGGGTATATTTGTATCGAAGGAGATCAACAAATATGTCACTGGCTACACCCCAATATCGGACCGCATAATGATGATTCAATTACAGAGCCACCCGTTCAGAATCAACATCGTCCAGGTATATGCACCAACCTCCGATAAACGATATGACCGAGAAGTGGAAGTTTTTTATGACTCCCTTGCTAAAACATTGGAAAGCACAAAACCGGACGAAATCACACTACTTATGGGTGATTATAATGCCAAGATTGGCAAGGGAAGACGATCCGACTTAGTCGGGGAACACGGCCTGGGAGAGAGCAATGATAGAGGAGATATACTTTTCGAGTTCTGCCAAGAAAATGAAATGGTTGTCACAAATACTTGGTTCAAACTACCCAAAAGACGCATTTATACATGGACATCACCCGCTGAAGCCTGCAATGGCAACCCCATCAGAAATCAGATCGACTACATCCTGATAAATAAAAGATTCAGGAATGTGGTTAAAAGAGTAACAACCTACCCCGGGGCAGATATTGACTCCGATCATAATCCATTGGTGGCTGACCTGAAAGTGCGACTGAAGAAAAATAATTAGAACTAAGATTAAAAGGGCAAAGGAGCAGTGGATGAGGGAGAGATGTGAGGAGATGGAGGAATGCGAAAGGAAGCATGACAGTTTTCAGATGCACAAGAAGGCCAAAGAAATAGCTGGTGATTACGGAAAGCGACCGCCACACATACTGCTAAAGGCAAATAACCAGCTAATCATAAGAGCAGAGGAAGTCAAGGAGACATGATGGAGACATGGAAAACATACATAAGTGAGCTTTTCCGTGACGCTAGAGCACCAAAAGAAAACGACGATACGTGCAACAGTGGCCCTGAGATTCTGGAAAAAGAAGTTCTTCACGCAATCCATAACGCGCAAAACAAAAAAGCCACAGGATCGGATGGAATCCCTATCGAAATCGTCAAGCTCATAGAAGAGGAAAATATAAAACCAATAACGAAGCTATTCAACTCGATTTATAATACAGGCATAATACCAGAGGACTGGCTGACATCCACATTCATAACAATATCCAAAAAAGCCCACCCCAGGAGATGCGGCGACTACCGCCTAATCAGTTTGATGAGTCATCTATTGAAGGTCTTTCTGAAAATCATCCACGCCAGAATACGCTGCAAGTGTGAGTATGACCTCGATGATAGCCAGATGGGGTTCAGGAACTCGTTTGGTACACGAGAAGCGCTGTTTAGCATTAACGTTCTTCTACAAAAGTGCAGAGATCAGCGAAAAGATGTCTTCGTTTGCTTTATCGACTACGAAAAGGCATTTGATAATGTGCGGCACGACAGACTGATAGTGATACTCAAACAAATGCAACTGAATGACAAGGATATCAGGATAATCAAGAACTTATATTGGGACCAGACAGCGGAAATTCGCATAGGAGACATGAAAACAGATAGAGTGGGCATCCGACGTGGAGTCCGACAGGGTTGCGTTCTCTCTCCCCTGCTATTTAACCTGTACTCTGATAGGATTTTCAAAGAGGCACTAGAAGGTGTAGAGTATGGCATTAAAGTCAATGGAGTCGTTCTGAATACTATAAGATATGCGGACGACACCCTCATCATATGTGACAACCTAGAGGTACTACAACAACTGGTGAATAGAGTAAACATAGCGGGGCGGGTGGCGGGTCTCACCATTAACATCGGGAAAACCAAATTCATGGTGTTCAGTCGAGAACAACATAGAGACGCACAACTGAACCTCTGTAATGAACCGATCGAACGTGTTCACCGCTTTAAATATCTGGGAAGCATCATTACAGACGATATGAAACCTGATGTCGAAATAAAATGCAGGATTGAGATAGCTCGCTCCAGCTTCAGAAAGATGAGGGCTCTTCTTGCCAACGACAATCTGAACCTCAAACTGAGACAACGCATGGTCAAATGTTATATCTGGTCGGTCCTGATGTATGGGGTGGAGTGTTGGACACTGAAGGTGAGCACAAGGAATCGAGTAGAGGCGCTCGAAATGTGGATACACCGAAGGATGCTCCGTATTCCATGGGTGGACCTAGTGACAAACGAGGAAGTATTGACTAGGGCAAACACTGAAAGATCATTGCTCAACAACATAAAATGTCGAAAAATATCCTACCTGGGTCACGTTTTACGAGGCAAGAAATATCAACTTCTTCAGTTGATCATGAAGGGAAAAATCGAAGGCAGAAGGGGTGTTGGTCGAAAGCAGATGTCCCGGTTAAAGAACATAAGAGAATGGACGGGAATAAAAGCGGCTGGTGACCTATTTAGAATGGCAGAGAACAGAGAAGCATTAGCCATAGTAATCGCCAACGTCCGGGAGACCGGATAGGGCACATCAAGAAGAAGAAAGAGAATGGACATTCGTAAACTTTCGACAGCTTTCTTGTTATCATTGCCACCTTCAAATCATTTTCAGATATCATTGGAAATCTGAGTTGTATCGGTGCCACTTCCCAACCAAATATTCGGCCTATTAAACTTGGAAGACTACCCTCTTCGAAAAAAACACCGATTAAAATCGTTACTTTTCTATTGAAGGACTAAATGGCGACTTTTGTTGTAGCCAGACCGCCCTCACCCTTTTTATTCAAATTCTCCATTGTTTCAATTTCATATTTTTAAACTCTTCAAATTTGATGCATTTCAATTACAGTCCAAATTAATTTACGTAATATATATCTATTCATTTAATTACTTTAATTGTTGACATGAAAATGTGCTACCTAATGTATTTTCACGGACATTACTTCAGCTTTGTTTTACTTTAAATTCGACCACCAACTAATTGAAAATTTTCCTTTATAAAATAACCGTATTGTTTATTCTTTAACATGATTATTTTATTAACTAATTAAAACCTACTTACTACAATAAATAGAAACATAGAATTATACAGATTTTTGCCAATAAAACATAAACAAATTTAATTAAATCCATAATTTTGTTTTAATTATTTTAAAACTTTTGAAAACAAACTAATTAAGTTTTAAAGATTTATTTAGTTTAAATTTCCCGGCATAATATATTAGATAAAAAAAGCAAAAATTGGTTTGAATCAAAGCTCTAAGCCTTCGTTGATGTTTATTGCGTTAGTTTACCTTTCTTAACCATGTAGCCATTTGTACCACCAATGGGATCTTATTAATAGTACATTATTTAGATAACGAGAACCAAAACCCAGCCATTTAATCTCGCGTGCGAAAAGGATTCACGTGGTAGTGGGGGAAGCGCTAAAATTGGAATAAACAGGTACACATTAAGAGTATATAAATTGGAGAGGCTATTAAAGTATCGCATTACAAACGATAGCATTGGATGTATAATTATAAAAAAGAGCACATACGTATAAGAGCTCCGGTGACATTCAACGCCTACGCGCCGATAAGAATATCTGAATTCAAACCGATGCCGCCATTTCTTACAAGAAAACGATAAATAATCCTAACGTAAGAATAAGTAAGTGTTCATATTCTGAGGTCTTGGGCTTAAATGACACCATGGAATTAAATTTTTTACTAATAAACGCAACTTGGGACTGAAGAAAGTCATCACGAACCGCAAAAGTCGTCATAAAACAATAATTTCCGACATAGGATTGCATAAAAATATTTGTGACTACAAAAATTGTTGACACTCCGCGGTGCCAATCAGTGGCGTCGCATAAAATATTTTTGTGCCTAACAGTTTCAACAACTTTGGTAAAACCTACATATTTTTTTAAAACAGTGCCGGTATGTATACGGCAATATTTGATGTATTTTATTAGTCAACCTTAAATTAATTAGCTAACAGTTTTTAACGCATAACCAGAGCGATGCAGCGAACTATGGAACTTCTTTGTGTAGTAATTTATTATTAATTTAAAGCTTCTTCATTATGATACTACGTAGTTTGCATATATGTAAAATTAGTTTATTAAATCGGTAAGAAAATACCTTCTAGGTACTAAGTAACTTAAAAGGAAAGACTAACTTTTCCTAATTTCCAATAATAAAGTTATTGATTGGTATACGAACAACAAAGTATACTCAGTTTCCATTGCATACAAGTAATTTGGACGAATTAAAGTTCACCTTTTGATGTCAAATTGATGTTTGATGTTAAAATGTAGTAGGTATTTAATGATTAGACTGGCTGCAGGTAAATATTTCCCTTAAATTTAAAATACATTGAAATCTATTCTTGCAGTATACCTAAGAGTTTAATACATTAATTCGCTACTGCCAAATCGCCCGATATCTCTGTATTTTTCTGATATTCTGCGTATAAAAATTGCTGAGACAGCTTGAATTTTATTTCAGAAATAGTATGACGTAGGAAAATTTTAAAAAACTCTATTTTGTAGATAATTTTATGTTCTTCAATTTTGATCTGATCAGAATTTTCCGTAAAACTAACATTAAGCGAGTTATAGGCGAAAAACTAATTTAGTGAGGTTAAAATTGGGGAATCCCTTCAGGACACTCAAATAAATACACGTCTGCAAATTTTTAGCCATCCCGGATTTCGAAAGTAGTAGAAAATTAGGAGAGCGGCCATCTTGGATTTTAAGGTCAAGGTAATTCACCCCCTTTTCAAGGTCGGCACCCCTGCTCCACCCCTTTCTCAAGGTCAACGCCCTTGCTCCACCTCTTTCTCAAGGTTAGTGGGTAGGACGTACAAGGATTGGGTCACGGTTATCCAGCTATTGGTTGCGCACGTAACCGAAAGCAAGGTCACCCACTAACCTTGAGAAAGAGGTGGAGCAAGGGCGTTGACCTTGAGAAAGGGGTGGAGCAGGGGTGCCGACCTAGAAAAGGGGTGGAGTTACCTTGACCTTAAAATCCAAGATTTTAAGTTACTTTCGAATAGCTTTACTTTCCCATTTACATAGTAAACGAAAGCATTGTTTTGAGTTAGCATTTTTCCCATGGTCCATACGAATTGTTTAAGATTGTGTGTGGTGTTTTTTTCATCAATGATTACAGTCAAACGCGTGCACCGATTGAGTTGAAATTTTATCTTGAGTTGAAGTTTGAAGTAGCTGTCTAAAGAGCTGATTAGATTTTGGTTGAAAACAGTCCATTTTTAACCAATATTTTATAAGAATAGAAATTGCAAAAAAAAAACATTATCGCTTCTCGGTGGAACATAAAGAATGAAAATCATATCAATCGAAAGAGATTACTTTTCCGCGTCTTATGATACCCGACACTTGATATTTTTCTCCTAAATTATTGCCAAAATGCAAAGATAAAATTAGCGCTTTTGAAAGAATATGGGTTGCCTTGGATAATTTTGAACTGTCGAAGTGATTTGTATTGTTTTGCGTGGATGGTATTATTTTAACAAATTTACTAATATAAACGTATTATGTAATTAATATCAAACACATTTCAAAAAATTAATTATGACGTATTACGACCATAGTAAAAATTTGATTGCAAATAGACGACGCAGAGTGGGGCAAGACAGCTTCAGAACTGCTATTAAATCAAATACTATTTTAATTGATTTTTAAGTTGAATATCTCTTGTCGGTGCTATTATATATACAATAGCACTACAGGCCTAGCAGGCCCAGGGCTTGATTCACCACCTGGCTCCATTTCTTCCTGTCTTTTGCTCTTTCTTCCCAATCTCTCACGTTTATCTCGGATAGGTCTTCCTGTACCTCATTGCTCCATCTTGTTCTCGGTCTTCCTCTTTTCCTTACACCACCGAAATCCGATTTCCACACACTCTTTGGAGTTCTTCCGTCACGCATTCTTATTACATGGCCCAGCCATCCAATCCTCCGCGCCTTGTCGGTGCTATTAGTAGTATTTAAAAAGTTCAGAAACAGATTCTTGAATATATTTTTATTAAGAAAATCGGATCTTTTCAATCAAACACTGACGCGCATGAATGGACTAACGAGATTCAACCACAATTAATTGATTTTTAAGTTGAATATCTCTATTTAAGTGATTTTAGCAATAAAAAAAAATCATAGATATATTCTTGAATATGTTTTTATTAAAAAAATTGGATCTTTTCGGTACGGTCCCCTAAGGGTGGCGACTCCAAATAAATTGAAAATTTCCTATTGCAAAGAGGAAGGTTTATATAGTTTACTGATATAATTTAAACCTGCGAATGTATTATTCAAATTTTGAGTAAATCGAATTTGAAGTTTGCAAATTTACATGTAAAATTAACGAGATTCCCGCGCGTCGCTCATTCTGTTGACGATACGTGCAATATGAATGACCCTAACACTTAGAGTATTTCGCACCGGCAGATGAAGCTCGTCTCTCGTACATGTAACATCGATTATTTTTTGTTTTTACGCGATTTTTTGGGGGTGAAACGTAATAGTTTACTGCCCCATACCGCAACTAAACTTTTTAATGCTATTTCAAGGGTCTCTAAGCTCCCGGTTTCATTTATCCCGGTTTTTTTATGGGAGGCGCCTTCTCGTATGTCTAGCATAGTAACCAGAGTCAAAACCGCCCTGGAGGGGTGCAGAGCGGAGCGGAGCGCAGCGGCGCCCCGAAAGGGTAGGTTTTGACGATGGATAAACCTCCCTATCGAATCTTCTTCTTCTTCTTCTCGTGCATCGAATGCACACCCCAAAAATCAAAGAAAAATGCGCTAAATTTACGTACTTTCAAATTGATTTTTCTCGAAATTTTGATAATACTTTCGCAAGTGAAATTTTTACAGTATACTCTATAAACCTTCCTCTTTGCTATAGGAAATTTTCAATTTATTTGGAGTGGCCACACTTAGGGAACCGTCCCCTTAAAAACATTGATAAATGTAATTTTTCACATTTCTTAACCGAGAAACAGCTTATTTGGTCGCAACTTTTTTTTGGATCACTCTGCACAGGGCCGTAGCGAGCTCTTCTGGCGCCTGAGGCAAATTTGAATATATGCGTCCTCCTCCCAAAAGATTCGTATCATTTTGAAAATTTTAAACTATTATTTATTGCGTTTTGTCGAGGTTTAGCGCCCCCATTATAGTTTTGCCTCAGGCGCCTCACCCTTGCTACGGCGCTCGTTTAGAGCAATGAAAACAAATGGGTGCTTATCAGGAACTCATTTAAGCTGCCGGGACCGGGGGGTCTGAGGGGTATGGAATACCCCCAGGTACACTTAATTTATTGCGAAAGAAAAACTTTCACTTTTACGTCCCTCGGTATTAAGAAGAACGGTACTGGGATAGTTATGAAAAATATCACCAAAAATACTTCCCCTGCCGGATTACAAACAAAAATTGCAAAAGATTCAATGAAGAACAATAAATTTTGATGGTTCTGAATAATGGCAAGTGTGCCTGGGGGGTATTCCATACCCCCCAGACCCCCCGGTCGTGTAATATCGATTTTTATCAATGGGAACTTCTGAAGATCTTATATAAAATACGCATAGTATGTCAGAATCACCGTTTCCATGGTAACGTAACGGATTCCCCCTCCCCCACCACGAATATGGAGTTTATTTTTATCGGTAGGAATTTTTCTTTTCAATTTAAATATATTTGAATAACTGTAGCGACGAAGACGTGATAGTTTTACCGGTTTCCAAGTCAGTTAAAGGGAAATGAAAAAGAACGCGGGGTTGGAATCAACTTTCCTAAAATCCCCAGTCTTATCATTGGACCAAATCTGAAGAGAAGAAAACTCTCTACAAAAAGAGGTTTCAGGATTTACTTCAGATCAGAAGTAAAACCTTTTTCAATTGTTTTCTCTGGATTTTCTTTTTATTTCCCTCTTGTTGCCTGAATTATTTTTATTGCAAAAAAAAACTTTCTTTTTGAAAATCGTTTATTTACGGTGCCAATACATTAATTTTTAACAAACGGAAAAACTTTCTTTTTTTTTGTATGTACCTGATTTGACCCAGCAGGCAGATAAATATGAAAAGTCATTCGTGAAATGGTATGAAACTATTCCGTTTTTTTGAAATGCACAAATATGTATTGCATAAAAAATGTTTTAAGGCTTATATTTCACTTGTTTAGTTATTTCAAAGTAAAATATAGTACCAAAGATAGTACGTTCCTAATTTGACCCATGCGGCAACAAGAGGATAAATACTTAGTATGATGTAGGCACCTTCTCAGGGGGTTGCCTGCATCCCTAGAGAACGCGTCCCCAGGTGGCTGATAGGGGAATGCCTCCCAGATATGGGTGGTAGGAGGGAAATGAAATACCTCCCGCGAACCAAACAGGCACCATCAACCGAACTAATGCCGGTATATGCATCTCTATCAAGAGACAAGGGCACTCTCTTGCCCCGAAGATAAGAAACTATCTTCAAACACGGAAGAGCCATCATAGAGGGCCAACGGCATAGAATGTAGAAAGCAACGGGAAACCACTACATTAAAGATCCACATGGATATCCCCAGGAAAAATCATCATGGTATCGTTCAATTCTAAATTGGTATCCGGAGTTTCAATTCCCCCAATCGGATCTCCGGGGGGGAAGGCATTGAATGACACCAACAGAAATAAACACCGAAATACCGGCACAAGGAATGTACGGAGCCTCTTCCGAGCTGGGAAGATTCAAAATGTTATAGCAGAGATGCGTCGTCTCAAAATTGATATACTGGGATGTAGCGAAGTCAGATGGCCGGGAACGGGAAACACGAGAATCGGAGAATACCACGTGTACCATTCGGGAGACAACGGCCCGCGAAACCGAAATGGAGTAGCAATAGTGATCCACAGAAACATAATGCAAACAGTGGAAAGCTGCCTTCCTGTATCAGACAGACTAATCATACTCAAACTAAACAACAAACCAATTAAAATGAACGTAATTCAAGTATATGCCCCGACTACGGAGAGCACGGAAGAACAAATTGAGGAGTTTTACGCTGATATTGATAAAGCCCTACAAATGACAAAAAAGGAGGAAATGACGATGATTATAGGGGACTTCAACGCGAAGGTGGGTAGGGGTGGAACAGGGGAAGTTGTGGGAGAATATGGAACGGGAAGCAGAAATGAGCGAGGTCAAACATTGATCAATTTTTGCATAGAAAAGCACTTTGTTATTACAAACACCCTATACAAACTACCCGCCAGAAGACTATACACCTGGAGAGCTCCTATGGATGACGGCACAAATATAGTACGCAATCAGATAGACTACATCCTGATTTCTAAACGCTGGCGAAACTCAGTGACATCTGCGAAGACATACCCGGGAGCAGATATAAACTCAGACCACAATCTACTGATGGCTACAGTAAGAACACGCTTAAATAAATTTAAAACAAATTATTGTTTTATTATATACATACAATGTGTTTACAATCACAATTTCGAGGGTTCTGATTAGATTTGAATTATGCGGACGGACATACAGACGGACGGACAGACGGACGGACGGACGGACAGACACGGAGCCAGATCATAAGGCTTCTTGTTATACTTAGTATAGAAGCCTAAAAAGGTAGTACACAATAGATCACTCACACCACAAATAGAGATAAGGAAATTGAAAGATGACGAAATTAAGGAAAAAATAAGACAATACATGAGTGTAAAAATATTGGAAATGGAAAAGCAAAGGGATGTGGACAATGTAAACGACATAGAAGAAACATGGAAAACAATCAAAGATATAATGATCACAACAGCGGAGCAACATCTAAAATCGGGAGTAAACAGAAAGATAAAGAAATGGATGACTGACGAAATCATCCAACTGATGGATACAAGAAGAAAATATAAAAACAAGGACAATCCCAGATACAGAAGAATAAATACATTAATTAATCATAAAATTAAAAAAGCCAAGGAAGACTGGCTGAAAGAACTATGTGAGGAGATAGAGATGTTGCAAAGCAAGCACGATGTTTACTATATACATAAAAGAGTGAAAGAGGCGTCAGGCGTTTGGAAACCGAAGAATGTGACAGCATTAACTGGAAAAGATGGAAAGATACTGATGGACCATGACCAGTGGAAGACGAGATGGAAGCAATATATGAGAGAGATGTTTGAAGATGATGGACGTGGGAACTCTCCCACAAGCATAAATAAAGCTACAGAAGGTATGCCAATCACTAAAGATGAGATACTTAAAGCAATACGAAGGCTAAAGAGCTGTAAAGTAACGGGTTCAGACGAAATACATGGAGAGCTCTTGAAAGTGTTGGAGGATGATCGGACTGATTTCTTGGTAAGGTTCTTCAATAAAGTATACGATACGGGAGAAATTCCTCAAGACTGGTTGATATCAACATTCGATACCGAAAAAACCCCACGCCAAAAAATAGAACTATAAGCTTGATGAGTCATATTCTGAAGATCTTTCTGAACGTGGTGCATGAGAGAATTTTTCGAAAAATCGAAGAACACCTGGGCGAAACTCAATTCGGGTTCAGAAACGTATGGGTACAATAGAAGCCTTATTTTGCATGCAAGTACTAGTCCAGAGAGCAAGAGATGTTGACTGCGACGTATACTCTTGCTTCATTTACTTCGAAAGAGCTTTTGACAAAGTCCAACATAGAAAGCTAATCGAGAGCTTAAACAAAACAACGATAGAGGAGAGAGACAAGCGTATCATTTGCAACCTGTACTGGAGACAGGCGGGATCTGTTCGGGTTGAGGGCAATACATCAGAAGAATTCCAAGTCCAAAGAGGAGTTAGACAAGGTTGCGTACTATCACCTTTGCTGTTTAACTTATACGCAGAAAATATATTCAGAGAAGCTATAGAAGAGTCCGCTGAAGGCATAGTAGTAAACGGAAAAATAATTAATAACCTTAGATATGCCGATGACACAGTTCTCCTAGCGAATAGCCAGGAAGGACTGCAGAGACTGTTGGATGCAGTAATAGAGTCCAGTGAAAGATACGGAATGTGACTCAATATAGTGAAAACAAAAGTCATGGTCATCAGCAAGACACCAAATCTCGTCGCCCAATGTCAAGCATAATACGGAGAGACTCTACAAAATGTCACGTCCTTCACATACCTGGGCAGCTCACTCAATGCAGGTTGGGATCATACACGAGAAATCAGAAACAGAATAGAAAGAGCGAGATCCACATTCATAACAATGAAGAGGATGCTCTGCAAAATGAATCTGAATATCTACCTTAGAACAAGAATGCTGAAGTTTTACGTGTTTTCTGTCCTACTGTATTATGGCGTCGAAGCGTGGACCCTGACAGAAGACTCTGTCAGACGCCTGAAAGCGTTCGAAATATGGTGCTACAGGCGTATGCTTAGAATTGCGTGGACACACAGGGTTACTAACGAGACGGTGTTGCAAAGAATGGGAAATGACAGGGAAATGATAGACACAATAAAAGAGAGGAAAATCCGATATTTTGGCCATGTGACGCGCAACGACAAGTACCGCATACTCCAGCTGATCTTGCAAGGGAAGATTGAAGGTAGAAGAGGACCCGGACGACGTAGAATATCTTGGCTGCGAAACTTGAGACAATGGACCGGAATGACGTCTTCGGCATTGTTTGGAGCGACAGCCAACAAGGTGAGATGGGCCATGGTGATCGCCAACGTCCAAAGCGGATAAGGCACTTGAAGAAGAAGAAGAAGATGTAGGCAAATTTTGTTAATCTGTTTTATAGAGAATTTTGTACTCTTCAATTTTGATTTGATGATAATTTTCTCTAAAAATGAAGGTAAGCGAGTTATAGGCGAAAAACTACTGTAAAAGATTAAAATCCCCACTTGGGGAAAAGGCCGGCAGGAAATTTTAGGCGATGTTACAAAGAAAATCGCGGTAAAATTTTCGAATTCAGTCAAATTTTAATATATGCGCCCCCCGCCCCAATCCCCCCCAATAGATTCTTATCTTTTTGAAAATTTTAAACTATTATTAATTGGGTTTTGTCAAGGTTTAGCGTCCCCATTGCAATGGCGCCTGAGGTAAAGCCTCAGTTGCCTCACCCTTGCTACGGCGCTGACCCTGCATGAACTATTTCCGAAAATAAACAAAATTGTATCTAGTGAAGCATGGGCGAAAATAGGCATAATTTGTAAACGCAACTGTTTTCTTATACTCCATACCCATTAGGAAAAATGGAGCAAAGCTTAATCTGCTTTAGAATGTAACCAAAAAGCACAAAAACTAATTCAACTTTAGATTTTACATTTGTGTATTTTATCGAGTTAAAAAAGTTTTGAGTTAACATTTTTTGTTATTAATATTTAATACTAGCTGACCCGGCAGACGCTGTCCTACCCAAAAATAATATTTTGTTCGGCTTTCTTTAAATTAATTTGTAATTAGGTTTTGATTGGCGACACGTTAACCGTTAGTACGGCTCTGTCACATAGTGAAGTTGGATAACGCATTTTTGTTTTGTTCGCCCTCTGCTTGATTTTGAAAATTGTCAGTGAAAGATGAGGAGGAACAGGAGTTGGATACAGCCTTACCAGGAGAGGAAGGGGGAGCAGGAGTTGGACACAGCCCTACCAGGAGAGGAAGGGGGGAGGAACAGGAGAAGGGCAGGGCTTTGTCATTCGCTCAATATGAAAGATAAGGAAGTAAAAGCATAATACAATCATTGAGTGTAGATTCTTTAAAAATTGCACTAAAAGAATTTTGCGAGAAGTCAATGTCACGTTGTAACGGAAAGCAGCTTGATGAGTATTCAACGCAACATTTCTTGGTCTTTTCCGTTCAATTTCATTTTCCTCACGTTGCTCTACAGTTCGATTATTCTGAATATATCTTTGGCTTGCAGCATTGCGAGTTCTGCGACCTAAAGTGCTCCGTCTTATTTGCGGCATTCTGTTCTTTTTAATTATTTGTATTATTTTGAGCGTTGAAATTACTAAATTCTTTTGGTTTTTTACTCCATGCAATGAATAAATTGACAGGCGTAATATATTAATTTATTCGTGGTTTTCATTTGTTAAATTAAAGCCGCCATCTGTTGATCATTTATTTAACTAAAATGTAGTTTTACCCGAATTTTCCAATTTTCCGGGCAACTTTTCCAATTTTTTGTTACGTAAGAACCATCTTCGGACTATTGCGAACATTTTAAAAAACAAGTTGGAACCTGCTTTAGCAGCGGTTCTTAGGCTTCTATACAACTGCTTTTCTGGTGTGAAAAGTTGTTATTTTTGGTCGCCATAATTTTAATAATAAGGAGGGGCCAAAAAGTTGGCCTCTCCTTGACCAGAAATCTTTACTTCTCAATAAAAATTCAACGGGCCCAGCATTTCCAAAAAAATTTACAGCATTCGTCAGCATTTCGATAGTATTGGCGACTGACAAAAAAATATATCAAATTCAAAAAAGTTGTTATTATCTGATTACTTTTGGTGGCCATATAATGTAACATCACATAATCAGATAATCTGCATTAATTATTTATTATTTTATTTAAACCACAGCAGTGGCTTGATGTGAATAGTGAAGTTAAGTTGTAAATAAAAGAGAAGGAAGAGGATGGATCGACCTCAAAAAATGGACCGGACATTACAGAATAATTCGATAATCTGCACCAATTAAATTTTTCGAGATAACTTCTTATTAGGGTATCAACGTCTTAAGGTATCAACGTCTTAACGGATCAAAGTCTCAACGAATCAACGGATCAACGGATCAAAGACTACTACAGATTGATATTCTCATAGCAAAATCTATTCCAATGCCTTTAATAAGGACAAATCTGGGAATAATGATTTTTCAATGAGTAATTCCAACTTAATTACAAACTTTTAGAAAATTTTTTTTCTATTCATAACAATCACATGGCATACAAGTAACATCCCATTTCTTATTTGTCGTACCATTCCACAATTCGACTTGGGGAAAAATTTTGGCCTTTAAATCGATTTTCAAGGTCACATGTTTTAGAACAAATCAAAGCTATCGACGGTATCTATCGAGATGTTTAATTGTGGCAATTTTGTAAAATTTTTAAATTTCTGTTACCGCCATAACTATGACCTTCAACAGTTTTTCAAGGTGACAATGGACGGATAGTTAACAACTACATAAGACCTCTAGGAAATACTGCATTTCAAGTTCCGCCAGATTGAGAATAACTGTCGGCAGAATACTTAAGCGTGACCGCGCGGTCGCACAAAAAAACTTTATTACCCTCCTGAGGTCACCTAATAAAGCTGTATTCGAATTCGCAATAAAATCACTTGACCTTGGGGACTTAAAAAAAAAGTTGTTATTTGGTTATTTTTGGTCGCCATATAATGTAACATCACATAATCAGATAATCTGCACTAATTAAATTTTTGCGGTTGGTATTTATCAATTACTACATAAGCAGCGATGCCAACCCGTACTATAATTTATTGTACTACGCATACTATAATTTTACCTTCTGTGCTGTACAACAGAAGGTACAAATTACTTATAGAATGCCTACTATAATAAATTATAGTACGGTTGGCATCGCTGTACATAAGTAATAATAATCAAACTTTTCCATTCCATTCGTAACTTTACTTTTCTGTAATTTCCGGTCCATTTTTTGAGGTGGATCCATCCTCTTCCTTCTCTTTTATTTACAACTTAACTTCACTATCCACATCAAGCCACTGCTGTGGTTAAAATAAAATAATAAATAATTAGTGCAGATTATCTGATTATGTGATTTTACATTATATGGCGACCAAAAATAACCAGATAATAACAACTTTCCACACCAGAAAGGTAGCTGTATCGGCAATTTACATTACCGTTGGTAGCGCCACCAGCAACAACAACATGGCCGTGTTTAGACGTATATTTCGAAATTCAAAATCATATTCTAGTGAAAATTTGCAACATTTCAGTATAGTATTAAATTTATTATAATATAGGAATTATTAAATCATAGGAATGCTGAACTCATTGTGGTGGGACAAAAATATTTCAACAAAAAATAAAAAAAGGGTCGGAATGGTTATGGTTGAGTCGGTTCTGTGTTATGGTTGTGAGGTTTGGTGTCCAAATGCAAACATGCAAAGACGACTAAAGGCGGTCGAAATGGACTACCTGCGTAGAAGTGCCAGGGTATCTCGTTTACAACACATAAGAAATGACCATATAAGAACGATAATGAACGCAAATGAAGAAGTAACCCAGAGAATTAAAAAACGTGGTCTGCGGTGGTTTGGACATCTACTAAGGATGGAGGACGACAGATGGCCAAAGAGGTTACTTAAGTGGGTACCCCCAGGAAGAAGAAAGCGTGGAAGACCGAGAAGATCGTGGAACGATGGGATAAAGAAAGCTATGGCAGTGAGGAACTTGGAGGAACAAGATGCAACCGATAGAGAGAGGTGGAGATTGGGGATCGGGTAAACAATTGTAATTGTATAGTGCAGTATTCAATGTATAGTAATGCAAGTTTAATGTACTAAGTAGCCCGAAATATATATATATATTGTAGCGTCTGGTGCCTTGAAGATACACGAGTACGCACACAATCGGTTTATGGACACCTACCTTAAATCGACTCTTACTTCTCAGGGTATTAATGCGTCGGGATCTGATTCAACCAACACTTGTTTATACGAGCTTATGTCGAACGAATTCTTGACTCCAACAAAGATAAAACTACAGTTGGATTCCGTTAACAAGTTTTTAATCAAATCAACAAATACCAACATATAACATAGAACCCAAACAATCAAACAATCTTTATATAAACTACTATTCTACGCACTGATTAATAAATGGTAGCTAACCTGCGATTTGTATCGTGCGCACAATTTTCTTTCTTCAATTATTCTAATTTCCAATCTCCAATCTCCAACCTGCTTCTCATAGATCGGATAATTTGGTATCCGTATCTCCCCTACGTATCTGTATGACACGATCTCGACCACAACCTTCGTTGCCAACACCTTTTGTATCCCGCTATCTTACGGAATCTTAAATTCTCCAAGGAATTAATCTTCTCTGGTAGTACCACCGTATTTCGTTCACGAATATAATTTATCTCAGTATATTTTATGTGAATCTCACTTGAATTCGCGAGTTTATCTCACAGTACTAAATACACGACCGTCACCTTTCGTGATCTCGATGGAACTTTCTATTTACTTTTCTGTAACTTGCGTTACTATCTAAATTTTGTTTTTAAACTGGAGCTTCTTATATTCTCGGTTGTTTGTACATGGCCGACGGTTCTCTGCACGTTTGATTAATTTTGGCATGTTGTATATAACGTTTACATACAACATGCAACACGAACAAACTTAAAATTAAATTCAAACGACAAAAAAAAACAAACACATGCAAACAAATGTGTTTGAACCTCCGGTCTCCAACTGTACTTCTCTCCTTGTTGGTACGACTCTATCCTCAACATGGATAGCACGTATCACAACAATATATAATATATGTTTTGTTAATTAGTTGATTTTGTTATGTCTTGAGCCTGAAGAACGAATTTTTATTTTCATTTAATACGTCACTTACTAATCTAAAATTCTCCCGCATGGTGGCGTTTGCTTAATGTAAATTGCGAATAGAAGCCTAAGAACTGCCGCTAAAGCGAGTTCCACCTTGTCTAATTTTTGTTATCTGAAAACAGCTGTCATACAATAAGTCAGGGGCGTACTGGATCAAGTTATTCACGAGGGCTTAGATTTTTCATATCGATCGTCAGCTATAGCGGTTAAGTGCGTTGCTGCTAATGCTGAATGCCTGGTTACACTCCGGGCTCAGTAAAACTTTATTCTGGCCATGTTTATTACTTTATAACTTTATTCTGACCATATTCATTGTATGTTTACTACAATGTGTTACACAAGAAAACATTTTACATCTGTTTTGAGAGGTGACATATTTTACATTCGATTTGTATTTTTTCGCTTGTTTATGTACATTTTTCTTTATTACAGTCTTGAAAATGACCCCGATAGAGGGTCGCAACTAGTCGATTCAAAACGTAGTCTTTCTTTAACACGTCCACTGATATCCAATATCCTAGTAAATCATATCCTTGGAATAATAGCTTATCTTCACTTTATTCTGGCCGTTAATCCCTGCGGCAGTTAGACCAGTAAGCCACGTATCAAAGAATAATTGGATCAACGGACAATCGTATCATGGTATAATCGTATCAACGGATCATCGTATCAACGGATCATCGTATCAACGGATCAACGTATCATCATTTGCTTATATAGGACATCGCCCTATGAGTATAGTAGATGTAACAGTTTGGCTAATTTTTCGCGCGTTAAGTAAAAGTAAATTATTAACAATGGCATTAATCGAAAACAAATCTGCTTTCAAAACTTTAAAGAATGTGCAATTTGACATTTTTAGTCCGGAAGATATTCGTAGCATGTCTGTCGTCCCAGAAGGTATAAATCATGTAGAAATTATAGAAGGAAGTCTTCCAAAAGTGGGCGGCCTGATGGATCCGAGGATGGGAGCGTTTGACAGCACTTTACCATGTCAAACATGCGAAGGCGACCGGGACACTTGCCCCGGTCACATCGAATTGGCCAAACCGATCTTTCACGTTGGCATGATTAAAGATGTCATGAAAGTTTTACGCTGCGTCTGCTTTAATTGCAGTAAATTGTTGGTGAACCCAAAAAAACAAAACCACTTCAAACACGCTCAGAAGATAACTGCAGACGATTCCAAGAAACGCTTAGAACTAGTGTACGGTTTGTGCAAAGAACAAACAATATGTCACGCGGATGGTGGATGTGGAAATCATCAACCTGTAATTAGAAAATCGGGTCTCGATTTGACGGCCGAATGGAAGGAATCCGACGGAAAGGTTCCACAAGAAAAAAAGTATTTGTTGGCGGAAGAAGTGCTGCATATCTTTAGACAAATTAGCGACGCAGATTGCAGCGCCCTGGGAATGGATCCGAAATACTCACGACCCGAGTGGATGATCGTGACGGTTTTACCGGTTGTTCCTCCTTCCGCGAGACCCGCAGCTTTCATGGGCGATTCGCCGAAGAAACGTCAAGACGATTTGACAAATAAATTGGCCCTAATCATAAATATACCTTGTATAGAAGCCTAAAAGTAGCGCACTGGCTATCCAGTTCTTAGACCTCTATACGCACAGAGTATATCCAACACAATTTGAAACGCTCTGTATGATTTTGAATTATGCGGACAGACAGACACGGAGCTAGATCATAAAGCTTCTTGTTATACTTTGTATAGAAGCCTAAAAGAATAACAAAATTGGTCCAGCCGTTATCAAGTGATGACATGACAAAGTTTTCAGATTCATTTTTATTTATAGAAAAAAAAGAAGATAAAATGAAGTGAAATCTAGTGAATGGGAAAGTAATGTGTTGTCACATCAGTTTTTTCACTTGACATGAGCTGGAATGACCCTCAATTGAACCAATAGGTAAACCCTCCGACTACACCACTGGGTAGTTAAGGTAGTCAAACAAAAAGGAAACTGCAATTGAATTTCAAAAATGTAAACACTGGATTGGTGTAGACAAAGCCTTATTTATTTTTGAAAAATTTCCATGCAGTTTTAATATTTAAAAATAACTCTTTCAAAATTATCTACTTCCACTTTATAATAAAAAACAACCTAAAATATCATTCAACATTCTAAACACTGATAGTTCTAAATATATTAAAATCACGCGCCGTGCTTATAATTGTACCAGGTATTTGAGGATGCCAGTGTAATTCTTTGATATCCTTTTGTCCTTGATGTATAAAAAGTAACTGGGGCGGTACTCCCTAAAAATTAAAGAAATAAAGTAACCGAAAATGACATGGTTTTACCTCTTACTTCAACTTCATTTTCGAAATTTTCTGAATCAATTTCAACCGACAAATCCCACAAAGCAATTTGATCATCTTCCCCTCCTGATGCAAACACAGCGGAGTCAGTGGGGTGCCACTCTACGGTTGTAACCGATTTGGTATGATGTTTGAAGGTAGCCACGGGAGTACCTTCTTTAAATAATCTCAAATCCCAGACATGCAAGAAACCATCATCACCACCACTGACTATAAACGGTTCGTGTTTATTCCAACTTATAACATTTACGTCCCTCTCGTGAGCGTTTTCATTGGCAAGCATGCAAGATTTGTTAGGTTGAGCCCTAATATCCCACACCCTGATACTTTTATCGACAGAACACGATGCTAAAACTGTAGCTTCGTTGGGTGACCACTGTATATCTTCCACAGAGTTTATGTGACCAACTAAAGGTCTTTGATCGACATTCCAGGTGCCGTCTCCTTTTGGTTTCCAAATATGAATGTTCTTCTTACAGTCACCGGTTGCGAGAACCCCCGGTGTGATGGAACTCCAATCCAAACCGTAACCTTCGACTTGATGCCCAGAAAAGGTGAACAAAGGTTGAACATTCAAAGCCGTGTTGTCCTTTTTGTATGCTTCCAGTGCGTGGGCATTATCAAGCGCCCGCAGTTGTTGACTCAAATCCCAAACCTTAACTTTACCTAACTCGCTCCACGAAGCTGCTAGGACCGTATTGTTCACCGTAGTGGCCTGCAAGAAGTAAAGGTAAACATCGAATTAACAATAAACGTTTACTCACCCTTATCCTGTTAGCAGCACCGGAATGTTTAATAAAAGCAGAAGATAACTGTGGCTCGCTTCCCTCCCTCTCTTCATCTTCTTTATCGTCGTCTTCGTCCGAATCATCATCTTCATCTTCCGTCTTACACGTTTTATTTAAATTCGAAAATTTTACCACAAGAAGATTATTTAACTGAGGTTTAGCTGCTTGTGTTCCGGCAACAATATACGACGTCAGAGGATAGCCATCCCGGTTGTCTCCCAAGCTATCCCTAATCACATCGAAACTTAAACAAGGAAACATCATTTCGGCTTGATGGAGCATAACGTAAGCCGATTGATCGCACACCAATTCTTCACCTTCTCCCAGTTCTTTATCAGGCAAATACACTTCCTTGCTGGCTTCGCCTGCTTCCGTTTCGGGGGTTTCGTCTTCCTCCATCATTTCTTCTTCGTTAGAACTATCTTCTTCGAGCACATCCATTTTATTTAGATTTTATTTAACAACACAACGAGAATCACTTGAACATGTGGAAATCTTATCCGAATGACAGCATACCACCGAATTTTTAGGTTAACTGTACAGTGGCGCCATAAATACTATACAAACTAAAATTTGTAAAATTTTTCACCGAATTTCTCGTATTTTTTATTGTTTTTTATTATCAAATAAGTGTTTAATTTATTTAAAAATTTCCACACGAAAATTTCACCCTTAAGCACCACGGCACTGTTCGTTACGTAAAGCGTATGAGTTTTAAACGTCATTCACCCATCGATTTTTTCGTACGTCAAATGTCGAATTTTTGTAGTACTTTTTTCCAATTTGCGAATTTTTGGGCGTATATTGTAATTAATGGCTTTTCAATTTAATAATCAATCGATAGGTTAGTTCCGAGTCGGTGTTCGAGGTTATAAATTTAATTCAAAAATTTTCAGGTTCGAATTCGAACATCGCTGGTGGTGGTGCGATAGCAGGTGCAAGTTTTCTGAACCTAAGTGCCCCCACAGAGACGAACGACTTTTTTATAGGAATGAACGACAGTCCTTTGGAATTCAACGTGGGTAAAAATAAAACGACGACGCGTTCATCGGACGACAAAGACGATTCGAGTCAAAGTCCCACCGACAAGAGGGACCGCCGTGTACGCGTTGAACGACGCGAAAGAGGCCGTGACAGCATGCTGGACAAACAGAAAGATGACTCGGATTCGAACTTATCTTCGCAGGATATGTTGATGCAGAACGGCGGTGCGGCCGCCGCAGCAGCTTTAGGACCAAATATGTGGGGCGGAATGATGAACATGGGGTATCCGATGGTCGGCATGAACATGATCGTCGATCCTAGCAATATGATGTCGATGAATAACTACGGAATGATGCCGTCGATGATCAGCGCGCCCGATCATCAAATCATGGCTTCCGATCCAAATTTGTTACTAAATCCTGTGAAGGAAATAATTCACTGCAAATCGTGCACTTTATTTCCACCCAATCCGAGCGCCCCACCGCCTACCACCAGAGAAAGACCCCCGGGGTGTCGCACAATTTTTGTCGGCGGTTTGCCCGAGAACATTAACGAAGACATAATTCGTGAGGTGTTTGAAAGATGTGGTGAAATCACAACTTTGAGGTTAAGCAAGAAAAACTTTTGTCACATTCGGTTTTTGTTTGAGGTGTCTGTGGATTCGGCGATATTTCTCTCCGGTTATAGAATTCGTATCGGCTCTAACACTGACGCCCCCAACACAGGTCGTTTGCACGTGGATTATGCTCAAGTAAGTAACGATTTTTAATTAGCATGTTTGTGCTCGGTGCCCGGGTGGGAAGCCAAAGGGGTGGAAAAGTCTACATTTATACAGAGGAATAAATTGTGTGAGCTATTCTTCGATGGCTCATTCACCTAGAAGAGGAATACTTTCAAACACTTGCAGATGTTTTTAAATGCTTGTTTGGTAACGTCGATTAATTACATAAGAACGATTTTTACTCCCCCCCCCCCTAACCTTACGTATGGATTATTTTGGTAACTTTCCACCCTCCTTGTTCATATTTAATTGATGTAAAATTAATGTTTTAACTGGTTTCGATTCACTTTTTTTTTAATTGTGTAAGGAACACTTGGGACCCTTCCTTCCACCACATAAGGATTTGTTAGATTTATCCCCCCCTCATTCCATAATTATTAATGGGCACTCCCTAAATAAATAAGAAGGAAAATTCAAGATTAGTCAATACTTCTGATTATATAGGATCAGATACGCCAACCTTATGGGAGTTTTTGGAAACGCAGCAGATTGCTTTAGCACCAATGCTAACTAAAATGTACAATATAAACCAATTAACTGACGAGGGGAACCTTTGAACTGTAACGCTAATTTTAATATATAGTTGATTTACAATGAAAGAAAACCAAAAATTCTTGAGCACAGTGTTTTTTTTAAGGTGCTATGAAAATTGGTTTTTGAGAAATTTGGACTTGAAAGTTTTTACACTATTTAGTCCAGGCAACGAAGCCGAAAAATTGGCTCAAGCTTGCAAAAAATTCGGGCAAGCTGAATTTTGGCAGAGATGTACATTGGAGTGTTCTAATGGACCCCATAAAATCCCACGCCGGCGTCCCCCACAATCGAGGGTTTTAGCCCCCCAACTCGATTTTTTGCCGATAACTCGCTTATTTATGCTTGTATGAAAAATTATGATCAGACCATAATTGAAGAGCATAAAATTCTCTATAAAATAGTTTGTTTTTCATATTTTTCCATGGCAAACTAATGCTTACATTACTGACCGAAAACACGACCCACCCTTAAAATGGCACAATATTGATTCGTTGCAGGGAAGGAAATGTTTTCGTGCACCGGAAATGCCTTTAATAATAAATTAATTGAAATTGTGGCCACGGTTAGAAAATGAAGAGAAAAATGTATTTTTTCAAAATTTGCCCAAGTTATAGTTTATAGTATCTTCCAAGTAACGAAACCGAAATTTTGGTTTGAGCTTACAGAAGGTCCGGGCAAGGTGAAATTTGGCAAAGATGTATATTGAAGTGTTCTAATAAACCCCCAAAATGTCTCATAAAAATCCCAAGCCGGCGTTCCCCCAAATGAGGATTTTAGCCCCCTAGGTGCGTGTATTTACTTTTACGAAAAATTACCATTTTACCAAAAACCTCCGATTGTTTTAGTTTGTTTTCTGAACTTATCAATAAAAACTTTAAAGTCCAAATTTCTCAAAAACCAATTTTCATAGCACCTTAAGGGGTGCTATAAGGGTCTAGAAGACACAAAAATAGCATAATTTTAACAATTTTTTATGGCGTTATAATAAATGCTATACAAAATCTGTTTTAAGAGGTTTATTGTACATATTTTAGAGAATAGTTTATAAATTTTTTTACAAAATGGCAGCGTCAAATCTCAGCAAAGGAAACCTCTCTTTACAAATAGCGATCCGCGGCCGCCAAGAATTCTTCCCCAATTTTTGACCTTAAACAAAGAACAAAAAAATTTCGGTTCTATATAAGATTATCTAGAGAAGTACGTAGCGAAATTAAAAAATATTGATTTTTGTAAGAATAGCGAACGATTTATTTCAAATTTCTATTTTTATTAAAAAAATTACGTGAAAAATTGTTTATAACAAGAAAAGTTTACAATGTAACGTCAAATCCATACGTACTCCTCTAGATAATGTAATTTTATAGCTACAGTTTTTTAACTTTATCAGTAAAATCAATCAACTAATCAATCAAATCGATTAAGATCTGTCAAAGTTATGTTGCTGGCCAATTGAGAAATTGTAATTTTGAGATAGAGCGTTTTAAAGTTTTACATAGCATTATTGAATGAAAATTTTTTGTTTACCTCTAATCTGCAATACCTGCACCATACAATTGACCTTCTATGTTAACATATTGCTTTTCTTCTTCCTTTCTGGCCGATTTTAACGAAAACCGAGCCTCTTTAACAGCGTCAGACAGCGATCGCTCCAAGAACTTAATGCGGCGTGCATCAGCTTCCGCACAGAAATTCAAGCAATTGGGCCCAGGATAATTTTAGGGTTAATTTCATAATGCTTTATCAATAAATGGGCAATTTGGAATGACAGTTTCGTTACGGTTCTCGCAAGAAATAACAGTTTTAAATCTTAAACCACGTCGTCCACTTTCGCCAAATTTCATATTTGATTTACAGGTTTTACAGACAACCACTTTAGAAATAGCCGAGAAAACAGCAACAAAAGTCAATAAACGATAGGCAAAAGTTTCATTTACTTCAACGCGGTAACAATTTTCAGAAAGTTTCAGTTTTTTGGCATATAGCACTTTCGGACCGCGACGATTCCATTTCATATCGGTTTAACGGTTGTTTCTTCGATAAATTCGATCTCCTTGCATATCCTTTCGTTTTTTTTGTTCCCTTTTTATTACAATACACTTCACCTTTTCACCATTTCCACTCATTATTTTAACTAATTTTTTAACACAATTAAAAAAACTCAAACTCAAAGCAAAGCGTCTTGTGATCGGGTTCACTAAAACGGCAATACTGCTACACTAATGCAAAATTGCAGCCGGATGCTAACCATATAAAAATTAAATTTTTTAAATTTTCGTACCTACATAATATATATTTAGAATTTTTAAAAGTAATAAAGATGCACTTTGGTTTATTATCGTTTGCCGACAGTTGTAATGCTCTGGTACCATAAACTTGGGTAATTTATTGCCTACTTCTTATTGCGCTTTAAATGCATATAGTTCCGAAAATATTCGGAATATCGATATGAAATTTTAACACATAAATTTGAAGATATTGAACTATTAATTAATGTAAAAAAAGTAGGCTATGTTCGGGGATATGGCCGTATGGTTTAACGTGAATACGTCGTCGCAGGATACCCATTTTCGTTCCAAGCTTTTGCTGAATAATAACAATTCGAAATTTATCATTTCTACACTTTTCGTACACACACACAATTTTCGTTACACATTTTTTTTTAAACTTTTTAACGTCAAAAAAAATTTTGCTTTTTTTAAAAATCTTCGAGTGTTATTGCCCCTTAAAAAACACTATGTTCAATAATTTTTGGTTTTCTTTCATTGTATATCAACTATTATATATTAAAACTAGCGTTACAGTTCAAAGGTTTCCCTCGTGAGTAGCGATATGATTAGCATCTTCACTCGCTTATTTTGGTAAGCTGTACTATACAATATAATATTAGTCTTCAAAACTATCCAAATTATACCACACTTTGTTAATTCTGATTACTTGGTACTGTGGACTGAGGGGTTACAATTTTGGTGCAGCACCCCCCAGACCCCCCGGTCGCGAAAGCCGAAAATGAAAACATTAGCAATTGAATTCAAGAAAGCAGGAATTGAGGGAAAAGTTATGTAACACTTAGCGTCCTGACAAAAATTTCTTCAGCTACACACTAAAGAACAGGCTTAGTATATTTGTCTAATAAAACAAAAAAAAAGGGTGAACGGAGTAAAAACAACCCCAATATCGACTTTTGAAAAGTACGGGAAAGTCGCATCGAGTATGCGGCCGACCCGGGTCGATGTAACATCAGTCGCCCGTGGTCCCTTGAAAATGCGTAAAATTTTTTCGCTCCGATTTGAATTTTTCTTTGAAATTCGGATAGCTGGGGGTGTGATTAGTGTATATTAGTAATAAATATAATCAAAAAAATGGAAAATAACCCGTGTATTGCCGAAAAATTTAAAAAATTTTGCCTTCGAATTTTGGGGTGTGCATTCGATAAGGAGGGTAATCCATCGTCAAAACCTACCCTTACGGGGCGCCGCTGCGCTCCGCTCCGCGTTGCACCCCTCCAGGGCGGTTTTGACTCTGGTTACTAGGCTAAACATACGAGAAGCGCCACCGATCAAGAAAACCGGGATAAATGAAACCGGGATGTGAGAGACCCTCGAAATAGCATTAAAAAGTATAGTTGCGGTATGGGGCAGTAAACTATTACGTTTCACCCCCAAAAAATCGCCTAAAAACAAAAAATAATCGATGTTGCATGTACGACAGTCGAGCTGCATCTGCCGCTGCGAAATATTCTAAGTGTTAGAGTATATCATAGCGCACGGACTGAGCACAGAATGACTGACGCGCCCTGAATCTCGTTAATCCACCACTGAATTACATGTAAATTAGCTAACTTCAAAATCGATTTATTTAAAAGTTTGGACCCCTACCCCCCTAATTCTTTTGGCAATTTGCTATATTAACTTTGTTCTTTAGTGTGTAGCAGAAGGAAGTATGATTAGAATGCTAAGTGTTAGGTCACTCTACCCGAATACCATAGACATAAGAGATATGGGGAAATGTTATAATAACTAATTAGTTAAAAATATGTTTAAAATCTTCAAAAAATTCCGACCGATAAAACTGCATCCCATAGTTTGGGGTATTCCCCCCACTGTACATAATACAGTCTTCAAAATATACCGTTTTTGGTTGATTCTGATCACCTAACACTGAGGGGCATGTGGCAGTAAATTTCTTTTTAAAATTCAAGAATAGCCGAGGGGGGACACCCTGCATATAAAGTCTAAACTTATCTATCTGTGTGTTTATAACGCTGAAATGATCCGTCCTCCCTTAAATTCTATTAAATCACGTACTTGATGGCTTAAGATGGCCGCTTGGTCGCCCGTGCCAACTATTAAATCATCCTAGCCTAATGAGCTGCTTCTGGTCATTCCTTTCAATCTAGAAGATTTAAAAAATAATCGATGAAAATAGAACCTTTTTAATTTTCGAATAATAAAGTTAAAATTAAAAAAAAAACTAGGGCGGATTAAGAAGTCTGTGCAAAATAAAACTTTTTTATTTTTTGCAATTCCGGGACTTAAACTGCTATTTTAGTCTCTTTTTTTTTAAAGGAATCGAATCCTCATGTGATTTTTCGTTTCGTAACGTATTAGTTTTGATCAGAGCCGTAGCAAGGGTGAAGCGACTGAGGTGCCATTGGAATGGGGGCGCTTACACCTTGACAAAACCCAATAAATAATAGTTTAAAATTTTCAAAAAGATTAGAATTTTTTAGGGGGTGCGCATATATTCAAATTTGACCACGATTTTATTTGCAACATCGCCTAAAATTCCCTGTCGGCCTTTTCCACGAGTGGGGATTTTAATCCTCTACAGTAGTTTTTCGTCTATAACTTGCTTACTTTCATTTTTAGTGAAAATTATCATCAAATCAAAATTGAAGAGTACAATATTCACTATAAAACTCTCTATAAACTTTTACTATTATAAAACTATAAATCCAGAGAAAACAATTGAAAAAGGTTTTAAATAATCTTAATCTGAATAAAACTTTCGTACTATTTAAACTTCACCATCGATGGTGAACGAAACGAAACAAGGTTTCAGGATTTACTTCAGATCTAAAGTAAATCCTGAAACCTTGTTTTGTAGGGAATTTTCTCCTCTTCAATTTTGGTCCAATGATAACGTAGTAGGGGATTTTAGGAAAGTTGATTGCGTCCCCCGCGTTCTTTTTCATTTCCCTTTAACTGACTGGGTAACCGGTAAAAATATCACGATATGACCGCGACAGTTATTCAAATATATCTAAATTGAAAAGAAAACTTCCTGCCGATAAAAATAAACTCCATATTCAGGGGGGGGTATTGCGTTACGTTACCATGGAAACGGTGATTCTGACATACCACACGTTTTTTATATAAGATCTTCGGAAGTTCCCATCAAAATTTATTATTTTTCGTTGAATCTTTTGCAATTTTCGTTTGTAATTTGTAATTTTCGTTGTATCCCCCGGGAGGGGGTGATATATTTCATAACTATCCCAGCACCGTTCTTCTTAATATCGAGGGACGTAAAAGTGAAAGTTTTTCGTTCGCAATAAATTAAGTGTACCTGGGCGGTATTCCATACCCCCCAGACCCCCTGGTCCCGGCAGCCTAAATGAGTTCCTGATAAGCATCCATTTGTTTTCATTACTCTAAGCCGACACCGTAGCAAGGGTGATCGCATTGGGGGCGCTAACCTCGACGAAACCCAATAAATAATAGTTTACAATTTTCAAAATGATAAGAATCTTTTGGGAGGGGGGGCGCATATATTCAAATTTGCCTTAGGCGCCAGAAGAGCTTGCTACGGCGCTGGTTTTGATTACACTGCAGGCCAAAAGTTTGGATACACCAGTGGAAAACTACAAAATTAATTTTAAAAAACAGCTTTTCTAAAGTTATTTTTATTTAAATATCTAATAAACATTACAAAATAGTGAGAGAAACAAAATAATTAAAAATTAATCCAAATATAATACTGAAAAATAACTAAACTCTTTTTTCATCAAAAAATCCTCCTTTGGTTTTGATGACCATTTCTACAAGTCGTGGCATTCTTTCTACTAGTTTACTGATTGTAACTTGTTATAAGGAAGCCAACACATGTTGCCATAACTCTGTAGCCGACCATGGACAACTGATACGGACCTTTCTATCAAGCTCTTCTCATAGAAGCTCAATGGGATTAAGACCTGGCGACTGTGGCGGCCAGACCATGTTATTACTATACCATCAGCTTCTTTTTCTTCTAAATACCTTCGGCAAAGACGAGAAGTGCGCTTTCGATCATTATTATGTTGTAGCACAAAACCACGGCCGATTATTCTGGAACCAGAGGGTATAGCGTGTTTCACAAGTATCTTTTTTATACTCTTCCTTTTTCATGATACCGTCGGTTTTTATAAAATCTCCCGTACCGTGTCCAGAAAAACAACCCCATACCATAATAGAGCCACCTCCGTGTTTGATGGTAGACACTAAACACTGAGGAGCCATCTTTTCAGAAGTGTTTCTTCTTACGAAGATGCGTCGACGAGATCCAAAAACTTCATACTTGGATTCGTCAGTCTACAGTACATTTCTCCACTGTCTCAGTGTCCATTGTCGATGTTGTAAGGCCCACTGAAGACGTTTCTTTTTATTTATTGGACGCAGCAATGGTTTTTTGACAGCAACACAATCTTTAGACCAGCACTTCTCAAATGTATCTTTACCATAGTGAGTGACACTGGGTTTGATCGGCTTCTATTAACTTCAGCACGGATTTTTGATGCTGTTAATTTTTTATTACTTTTGCTAGTAACTACTACATTATGTATGCTGGTCTTCCTGAATAGTAGTTACTTTTGGTCGCCCTGCGCGAAGTAGATCACGATTAGTGCCAGTGTTCTCAAAATGATCAATAGTCGACTGGACACCTTTTAGCGACACTTTTACTTTTTTGGCAATTTTAGGCTTCTATACAAAGTATAACAAGAACCCTTATGATCTGGCTCCGTGTCCGTCCGTCTGTCTGTCCGCATAATTCAAAATCATACAGAGCGTTTCAAATCGTGTTGGAAATACTCTATCAGGCTTACTTATAAAAATGTCTTATATCGGGGTTCAATCGCGATATAGTTATACCGAGCATAACGAAGATATAAGTTAAAATTATTTACGTTACCTATAAACGAGATATAACGTTGTTATAGTTATATCAGTGACGTCACGGCTTTCGTTGTCTATTGTATAGTAACGTCACAGTTTGTGACGTTTAACATTTAAATTTTGTCGGCTTCATTTGTCGAATCCATTTCTAAATTACACTAACTTGCAATAAAAGTCAAATTTATATGTTATAGGTTAGAATTTTTATTAATATAATTTCGGCTAACATCCAGAAAATGAGATGTGTCGCGATCTGGCTTAAACTTGGCGGATAGATGCTTCTAAACATGCTTGTTGCGAAAACGTAAAAATTGTTTTACGGAAATGCATAATTTCGTCATAATTAATTATTTTATAGTGGTGTTACTTCGAGCGCGGTTGTGACAGCTCGCGATTATTTCTTTGCGTTATACCACTGCTATACTATCCCTGAGGTAGGTATAAGGTGGCGTAGTTTTACCAGTTATAGTTATAACAGGGCTATACTACGGTTGGCTTATACACCGTTTATAGGTAGTGACGCTTGGTATACCCGTGTTATAACCGTGATATAAAGTTATACTACGTTTATAAGTAAGGCTGTATGTGTATAGAGGTCTAAGAACTGGGTAGCCAGTGTGCTACTTTTAGGCTTCTATACAAAGTATAACAAGAAGCCTTATTTAGGCTTCTATACAAGGTATAGAAAGAAGCCTTATGGTCTGGCTTCGTGTCCGTCCGCATGTTTCAGAGCCAATCATAACGTTGATCAACTGATACGTTGTTATATTGTAAATACTTCGTCTATAGAGTATTGCGTTAATCTGTTAATCCGTTGTTTCGATTCGCTAATGCAATTTATAAATACGCAAATGTTCGAAAGAAATTTACTAACATAAGTTAAAGATATTTTCAAAGAGGTCTCTCTATATAAACTACTTGTTAGGCTTCTATACAAAGTATAACAAGAACCCTTATGATCTGGCTCCGCGTCTGTCTGTCTGATTATAATTTTTAAAAACATAATTTTTTAAAGTTTAGATGATATTTCATACGACCCTAATCAATTAATAGAAGCTGCAAAGTGACATAGAAGTTTTGTATGCTATTGAGTAAATATTAACATTAACAATCTTTCGAAGTAATTTAATGAAATTTATGAATTTGATTGTTATTTTTGTTTTGTTTCGATATATTGAAATTTTTTCGATAATTATTATTAATTTTATGTTTATTAATCCGTAATATTCATTATTTACAAGAAAATGCTTCTTTTAAACGTGCAATTTTTGTTGAATGTATAAATATGCAAGTGTATCCAAACTTTTGGCCTGCAGTGTATGTGCATAGTATCAGATAGGCAAACCTTATGGAAGTGTTGGAAACACCTAGTGGAGTTCAAAAGGTTACAGTCCAAAACATTACTACTTTCCGTTCCTAAAGCTTAACGTTGCGGAACACCCCAAATAAAACTCGCACCCGAACGTCAACCTGTTCTCTCTGACCAAATATGTGATTTTTTTTAAAGGCTCGGGACGATCAGTATGAGTGGGAATGCCGTCAGCGCCAACTTCAAAGGGAGCAACGTCACAGGGAACGCATGGAGGAAGAACGGCTACGTCCACCTTCTCCGCCGCCCGTTGTACATTTCACCGACCACGAGGCCTCATCAGTTGCCGAAAAACTTAAATTGGACGACACCTTCACCAAAGCTGCCATGGTGCGTGAGTTTTTCTTGCAACAACCAAAAAATCGTAATTGATTTCCTGTAGATTCTGCTGACCTGGTTAGAAAGAGGCGATTGCTCGAAACGCAACTCGAATACATTCTACTCCATGATACAGTCCACCAACTCGCACGTCAGGCGACTGCTGAACGAAAAAGGTCAATACGAAGAGGAATTGCAAAAAGCGCGCGAAATAATGAAGGGCCGCATGCAGGGAATTTTACTACAATGTAAGTATTATTATTTTATTATGTAATTTTGTTGGGTCAGTACTCTATAAGGCGCTTTTTTAACACGTGGCGTGACGTCGAGTCAAAAATTAAATTTTTACGGTTTCATTGTACAGGGGGTGTCAGATGTCACAAATGTTGTAGAGAAAATCTGACGCCCGAATAGGTTTCTTGTTATGTGGGAGGGCGTCAATCTTTCAATGCAAATTAGTAGGTATGAAAATTTAAAACTATGAAAAATCAATATAAGTATCGAGAGTAATCAATTAAACAATTCGATGTCGCTGTGTGTTTTTACCAATGTGGGTAGGTATGGACTTCAAATTTTATGTTAATGCACTCCGACAATTAATGTGGAATACTTAGGGACAGAGAGAGAGAGTGTACCGAATTATCGACCAAATTACTCAAAAACGAGCAGAGAAAGCGTAAAAATTAAGATGATTTTGTTGGTTCCACGTCAAATCCATTTTGCTTTTTTCGAATTATGCTAAAATTTAGACTAAAATCTGTCGGCGAAGACGCGGAGCGAGTTGGTAAGGCAAAAACGAATAAAAGGTCAAGTGGTGGACATTTATAGATGGTAATGATCAAGGTAATTCATGGGCGTCCGTATATTTTCCAAGAGGGGAGGCAAAATTAAAGTCGCTTTTTAATAAACAGGGGATTCACCGAAGTGATGGTCTTAAATATAAACTTTATAATATATTTTTGACTGATAAATAATCTTCTGATTTGGGTGCCAAAATTAATTTTTTTAAAAATTTATAAGTTTTCATGTATCAATTCGGCGAATCGCCCTGTAATATTAACAAATCAAGAAAAAATTAATTCTCGTAATTAAAATTGAGTAAAATGAGCAAACCCCCCCACCCCTCCCGTTGACGTTCTTCAAGACGCCCATGAGGCAGTTCGTTTATAAGTTATCGCCAAAGCTGGTGAAACTTGTGGTAAGTTGTAAAATGGGAGAGCTTTTGGAGTATAGAAGTCACTCGTATTTTTAGGCGGTCTTGTTTACTCGCTCTGGGCAAAATTACATTTTTGGAGCCGCTTTAGTCCAATTTTAGCAAACGTGATGCATGTTTTCGTAAATTTTTACATGGAATTGACGTGGATCGGTTTGGAGAAACCGATTTTTTTTATTTTTTTTGTCGCAAAACGAAGGATTTAGTGTTTTAGTGACCCCTGCGTGAGAATCTAAGTGTACGGACCTGTTCCATACATTTTGCTCAGGTGGTGGTCAATTTCGAATGCGAAACTTGTAGAATAAAAAAAGAGCAAAATTATTTTGTTAAATGTTAAATTCTTAAATGGTTATGTCATTTATAATCGTATAATTTGCGTGTGCCTATCAGTCAGTCAGATCGAGCGTGTATTCCTGGCTGCCTGCCACAAGAAGGTTTGGGACCATTTCACCAAAGCACAAAGAAAAAACATCGAGTTGTGGAAAAAGCAATCTATGGTACGTACATTTTTCGACTTTTTACAAAACGTATCGACCTGATTGTTGGGTTTGTTCAACTATTGGTCATTGTTTTCGTAAAAGTTACCTATACCACTACTAACGTCACCCTTTTTATTTAGTTAATTTTCCACAAATGACGTTCTTACTTTTCTCTCCACAAATAACATCCTTGTGATCTCTCCTCCACGACATCTTAATCTTATCCTTTCTCTATCTTTGTATTTTCCACGTTATTTTTATTTTTCCACAAATTTGTCACCCTCTTACTCCCCATAAATGGTACTCTAACTTACTTTCTTTTTTCATTGCGGGAAAGGTGCCTTATCTTTTATTGAAATTACTTCTCCACAAATGGCAGGTGTTCTTACGGCCATGTTTTTCCATAAAACCCTACATTTGTTAACTTGTTTTATTGCCCTTCACGTGTGAAATTTCTTCTCCACAATTTTTCTATTATCACTTATGAGTGCAATGGAGCTTTTTGCACAAGAAACGCAATTAAAGATTACAGTTGAACAGCGGTACTAGCAGTTCCAGTGAGTAGTTTCTTCTCCACAAATGGTGCCAACTTTAGATTATTTTCCCTTTAAGTTAACCCTCAATTAGCGGTACATTTTGATTGCAATTTTTCCATAGATGGTGGTACTTTCTTACCAGAAGTTACCCTTTAAAATTAACCCTCCGTTAGCGATAGATTTTGATTGCAAAGTAGTTTAATTTTTCCACAAGTGGAAATTCATGGAACCACCCTTTAATTTTAGTTCTTTGTTTGGCCCCATTCACTGTTCTCCATAAATAACGTAATTGTATTTGCCTCTTTCTTTGCCCTTGGAATGATTCGTCCAGCTCATGGCATCCCGCCTCAAAGGATTCCTTCCTTTTCTATCATTTGAATTGTTCTTCCATAATGTTCTCTTAAAAATGTATCGTTGACAAAAAATTATGTCCCTGTTCACTTTATACCTAGTCCCGTCCCCCTCCTCACCGCCTTCTTCTCTATCTTATTACTACTACCAGCATGTTTAGAAAAAAAAAGGTTTCAAAAAACTGAGGCGATTACATTGGAGATAGTCGAAAAGTTTAATCTTCTAATGTTCACTCACCCAAGTTTTAAAAACTGAGTTGTGGACGACGAGCGCAAATTTTTTGCTTTCGGTAAATATGATAATTTTTTTTTCTTAATTTATTTTCAAAGGTCACGTTTAGTATTAATTACATAATTTGGTTTTCCTTAAATAAACGCACGAGGTTGGTTTATGAATTTTCCGATAAGTATTACAACTTTTTGATTCTCGTCATGTAAATATTATCTTTGACTGACAAAAGTACTCTACTTGATGATGATGATGATGACAAAAGTTTGTGTGTGAATCGGCAGGTAAGTGCGATAACAAAATTTGAATTTGGAGGAGAACTTTTTTGTATCCCAACGATAGAATTCGAATTTTGGTAAAGTTGTGTGTGTAGTAGGTTTAGCGATACTTAGGGAAGTTTCGTGTTCAATGCTTCCACGCACACGCAGCGATAGTCTGCTTCTACACTCTTGCCTTCATTGCTCAGTCAGTGACGAAACTATGGAACTTTTTCTGAAAGTAGGTACAGTAGCAAGAACCGGGTTTGACTACTAGCGAATTAATTAAAAACCAATCAATGCTGCTGCAACCAAGCGCATAAAATTCCCCAACCCGGTATGGACAGCCGTGGGGTTTTAATGCCTATACCTTTCCCTAAAAAGGTGGTCGTTCGGAATCGACGTTAAGAGGAGGGGATTCGGTGACTGGGGAGTCTTCATAGTAAGATCTGTATAAGTTGCAAACACAGGTAGCTCATCAAAGAATTACAAAGAAACTTCAACAGTCACTGAATCTCCTGCCTCTTAAACTGTAGGTCTCCTATACTCAACCTTAGCACTGAGAAGAGTATAAAGAGAGAGAGAGAGAGAGATCAATAGCGAATGATATAAGACCAACGGAAAAGGTACAGTAACGGAAATTCAAGATCTTCTAATTCCTAAACAGGCGCACCCTGTCAAGGTACTCAGGTTGTCTCACCCTCCTGGATCTACCGGAACGCAGGTAAGTACGTAAAATGTAATTTGTGGTCAAAATTTTACGTCAATTTTAGCCTTGATAAAGCAGGACGAGAAAGCCTTGCAAGGTGAGATTTTTTTACGAAATTCGAATTCTATTTTTGGCAAAAACGGAATCTTAATTCAAATAACGAACCAAATGGATTTGTTTTTTGCTCACCCAATTTTGTTGTTTTTTGTTTACTCATCTATTACACACTTGTCTTAATAATTATTGTGTCTTCAACAGTTTTCATGTGCAGTCGAGGAATTTTATTTTTTCTTTGTTTGTGATCTAATTAACTCTTTGAGGTTTCGTTATATCCAATAATGCTTTTGCGATTTATAGGAGTTGAAGAACATCCGATTGGATGACGAATCGCAGGGTGAACGCGCGGATGACGAAATGGAAGTTTCTGACGGCGAGGAGAGCTCGAGGAAGAGATCGCGCGTAGAGTCTCAACATTGCGAGGAGCGTAATAATACTCTTAGGGAGGAGAACGATGCCTTGAAGTGTCAACTTGAGGCTTACAAAAATGAGGTTAGGTGTGAGTTATTCCCCGAAGCTGCGCGCGTACTAAACGAGTCTTTTCAGGTTGAAGTCATCAAAATTGATCTCAAGAAGGAATTGGAGGATAAGGACAAACAGTTCAAAATGCTACAAAACACCCTGCACGGCATGCAGCAACAACTGATGGATGCCAAACGTAAACAAAGCGAAGAAGAAGGAAAAGTGAAGGAGTTGCAGGGTAAACTGCAGGCGCTCAACGAAAACAGGTTTTCGGACAAAGATATAGTGACTTTGGACGATAGTGAACCGGAATTGTCGGACAGTGTAAACGATAGTGTGAACGACGTGACGCAACATCCGGTTTCGACGTTGAACGAGCGCGACGCCAAGTTGGTGGGGATAATTTCGGCCTTTTTAAACGTGCACCCTTTCGGCGCGGGTTTAGATTACATTTGGTCGTATGTTAGTAAATTAGAATCGAATTTAAAACCATCTGATATAGAAGTTCTAATGACGCGTTTTCCGACGGTGTTTAAACAGGAACTTATGGGAATTGGCGCTAATATCGAAAGGCGCTGGTTGTTTACCGCTTTTACGTCATCAAACGACTAAATTTTAAAACTTTTGTATTGGCTACGCGACATATCACCTATTAAGTTTAAAAAGAAATTTTTTTAGTTTACGTTGCAATTATTTATTTATGTTTCGTTGGTTAAAAAAAGTTACACTGTGTGTGCATATTGTGATCACCACAAAATTGTTATGTGTTTGAAAAGTTTCCTTTATTTAAAAATAAAATTACAAAATTGATACAAAACACTCATTTCTTTTTCTTCTTATCTTTTGTTTCCTTTTTAGCGGGCGGCGGAGGAGGAGGTGGTGGTGGCTCTGGTTCTGGTTCATATTCTTGCGTTTCCTCTTCTAAAATATAAAGCAATGCGGTTTAAGGGAAAGGTGAGCTAACCTGTGTAAGGCACAGCTATCAAAAGACGTCAATGACGACTTTTGAGATACCGACGGCGCCATCTGTAACGCACCTTCGGGTTCCGGATCCGGTCCGTATAATTCGTAATGGATAACTTGGAAGAAATCTTCCTCGGCCTGCAAAACCAGCGGATCGCCAATAACTTGCACGGACGGTTCCTTCTCCTTAATTTCCGTACCGCTTTCGGTCGTCAGCGCCTGCGCGCTCTTGGTTTTCATTTTCAATCGTAATTCCCTATTGCGCGCCTCCAAAATCTTTTCTCTCTTACTCTCGCGTTCAAACATCTATCAAATGATATCTCAAAATAAGAAAACCGAATAAAATGCTGAAAACTTACAGCAGTTAGAAGCATCTTGTCGTTTTTATTGCAAGTGGATAAGTTTTCACTAAACTGCACCAAATAGGTCGTACCTTTTTGATTACCCACCGCAACCAAACGACCCATTTCGTGAGCGCGTAAGCATTTCAAACGTTCATCGCACACTTTAACGCCCAAACATGCCTGCTTCTGTTGCTGAAGAACGTCCCAAACATCTAACGTACCGTCGGACCGTGTGGTAAAAAAAACGGAATACCTAAAACAGTTCCCATAAACAACCATACCATAGCTTTTCGAACCCACCTGGTCGGACTCCACCCTCCATCCGTAAGCATCGGTCTATGATAACTCGTCCACATGATCGGACTCTCTCGGCATTCTTCCGAAAAGATTTTCGCAGTCCAATCCCCGATGCTCAAGAAATTTTTGGCAAATGCCGCGTTACGCTGCAGAGCCAAAACGGGACCCAAGTGAGCTTGAAATCTCAACGCCATTTTTTCCGATGGCGATTTTCCTTTCCTATTGCAAGAAATAGCGATACCGTTTTCCGTTCCCACCATAAAACGCGTTGGTATGGATGGTTCGTATTCCAAGCACGTCGCTCCCATTGCTCTTTCTATTATTTGCCCCGGCGAGCTCAATATTAAGGTTTCTAACGGTTCGTTCAATTTTCTCGTATCCCACCTACGAGGTTTTATGATAGAAACGACTTCTTGGGAAAACGACGCAAGAGTGGCTTACCATTTCACTTGTCCGTCCGATGACGTGCTGAAAAATTCCGTTCCCGATTTGGAATTGATCCACAGAACGTTGCATACGGGATCGCGGTGACTCACTTCGAGTAGACTTTGGTCGACCGGTTCGGAACCTCGCCGCGTGTCCCATACGGCAACCAAACCGCTGTGTTGACCGCTCACCAACGAATTTGAATCCTTCTGATGGTATTCCAAACACACGGTAGGCGTGGGAGGTTTAAACGTAAGAAGGGGTCGATTTGGATTTTCTAAAAGACGGTAACGACAATGACGTGATAAGCAATTTAATATGTAGCTCTTACCAACTTCCCAAATGTAAGTTTGGCACGCTTCTTTAGGTACGACTGCTTGAAATTTTAGGTCGCAATACGTCACCGCCAATTTTGTTCCGTTATCAGGTGACCAAGAGATGTGGTTAATGGGTCGTTTGATGGAGTATTGGTCTTGATAAACGTTAACCGTCCTAGCCGAACTTCGTTCCACTAGTGGTGTCGGTTCCACGTCGGAGAAGTATTGTTGGTAAATATTGATGGCGTTGTTTTGTAGAATGCAACTTTCCATGCTCTGAAAGTTAAAAAATAACATGAGAATTCAGCTCTAATAGGGCCTTAGGAAGAAATGGAGCAGGTAATAAGACGTCGATGTTTACTTTAGTTAACGCCATCACGCAAGGGTTATACGCATCTTCCTTTTCTACTTTACGGCGGTATCTTTTGGTTTGTTCTTCATCGAGTATGTTGACCTCTTTGGGCCAACCACCTTCTGTGTGATTTGTTCCAGTGTTACTGTATTCAGCTCTGGTTGTGTTTAATGAATGCTCCGCTAGAACCGAAGAACACTGAACTCCCTGTGATACGGGATCCCTAAAATGTACGAAAGGTGTGATTTATGTATGAATGAAATAGTTAATTTTTCAGCTACTTGGTTATGAAGAGATGTGCGTGATCTTTATTTGACATATAATTATCGATCAACTCTGGTCCCTTGTCCGAAAATATGCACTGCCGACCAAATTCCGATCTCTTTTTTTGATACACATATTGTAATTCCATGTTTCTTTAATTATTTTTAAAAGATTTTTGTACTAATAATCTGACATAAATGTCTAAAATTGATTAACTCGGTTGCTTAGGTAACGTAAACACTTTGCTATGGAGATACAGATTAAAGTGTTTTGTATGGTGGTGTGCAAAATTTTTGTGCATTTTTAATGGAGCGGCATCCAAATGCTGTGTTCATTCGCGAGCGCCATATGGCGCAGGAAAAACATAGTTTCAAATGTTTACAAGATTAACGAAACAAAAGAGACCACGACAGTGGCTTGGTGTGGTAGCTGGTTGAGTTACAGCGCAGAAATACTGGGTTAAAATTGTGGACTTCAGGAGCGGATAAGCAGTTCTGTGTGAAAGTAACTCAAATATACGACGCTTTTTTGTTGAAACCTTTTCATTTGGCATCGAAAAATAGTCTCTAAGTTTTCAACATCAGACTTGGGTCTTCACCGGGGCAAATTTATCAAAGAACCCTTTTTCGTTTTGCCCAAAAAATTCAAATTGAAGTTTTTGATATACTTTCGCAGAAGTGGTCTACAGATGTTAGTGGAAATTGACTAAATTATCTATAAATCTTTCTTATGTAACAACTTTCTAGACGTAATAATCCCCCCCCCAACTATTAGCTTTTAAAGTCTTAACCTTTTTTGTCTCGGTTTTTCGAAATTTACTCGTTTTTTGTGTACCCCACCGCAAACTCGTAGGAGTTAAAATTTGACCTAAATTAAATTCTGCTTAGAAATAAAAAGAAAATATTGTTTTAGGCCTAGTAATGGAAGAAAACATCTTTTTTGTACAAAATTAACTATACTATTTTCATCTTGCTATATCTGCAAAACAATTCGGGTTATCAATATAAAGAAAATTCGATTTTGCGTAGAATTTTATTCTCTGTACTTTAAGTTATGTTCACCTTTTCCCCACATGCACCGCACTAGAGATACATACATGGAAAAATGTAAAAAGTAGCAGAAATGGTTCCAAAACGATCAACGACTAGAAGGTTATTGTGTTATCCGGCGACTTACAGACAATTTAGAGTGATTCCAATCATCCCTAGGTCAGATAAGGAGCGGTCACGACGTCGCTTGCCCGCCTATTGCCCAACATGGGTGGCCCAAAACAGGACAAAAGAAGAACCCTCAGACTGGTGACGCAATCAATCATATTATATGCGGCACCGATATGGCACGAAGCACTCCGAGTAAACAGGAACGCACAGAGATTGCTAAGCGTCCAGCGAAGAATGGCGCTACGAGTTTCCTGCGCCTATAGGACGGTCTCGCTCGACGCGGCCCTCGTCTTGGCGTCGATGCCCCCAATCGACCTTCTCGCCTTGGCAAGAGGCAGAACATACGAAGGAGCAGAAGGATGCCGGGAAGGAGATGGCCGAGATTTGGCAGGCCAGATGGGAGATGGCAACTTGCGGCTTGTGGACCCGACGACTAATCCCCAACATCAAAAGATGGATCGAAAGACGGCACGGACAAGTAAGCTTCCACCTCACACAAATGCTGTCAGGGCACGGCTGCTTTGCCCACTACCTACACAGATTCGGAAAGTTGGCAAGCCCCCGTTGCAGGTATTGCGAGGAAATTGACACCGCGGAACACTCCCTTTTCCACTGTTGGAGATGGGAATGCGAGAGGACAATGGTCTCCCTAGCACTGGGGTACACGATGACTCCCGAGGACCTAATCGAAGCAATGCTCGTCGACGAGACACAGTGGCAGTGGATAACTACCCTCGTCACCACCATATTAAGATGTAAGGAGGCAGCCGAGAGAGCCGAGCAACAGGCAGCCGCCGCCGCTACTCTAACGGAGGAGGACACACAAACGGAATACGACACACAAATGGAGGAAATGGAGGACAGGTACAAGAGAGGCATGCGGAAGAGCACACGCCACACGCGAGTTCCATCGCATTGCCCCCTACCCGGCCGACAAACTAGGACGACACTATCAAAGGAGAAGAACGTGGTCCGATCCTAGGGCACATCATCCCGGAAGCAATGCCTGACGGCGGACACCCGGGAGGACAGGTAAGGAAGAAGGTAAGTACAAAAAAAGGTCAGATAAACGCAAAGAAAAATCTGAAACTACATTTTTTTAAGCAAAAATAAAGAAAAAACCAGAGATCTTTGGGGTGTGTATCAGGAGCAGGAGCATCATCTTTTTTATCTAGTTTATTTTTGCTAATAACTATTTTAGGCTTATCATGCATAGGATAAAGGTCAATCCGCAACTTTATGATTTTTGGGATCTTCTTCAACACGTTTGCTATTGTTCCAGAACAAGCCTGATGTTAAAAACTTAGGCACTTTTTTCCAATGTCAAACTGAATGGTTTTAGTAAACAAAATGTTTTTATTTCCAGCTAATAAAATCGGCCCAATGAAAGTCCAAATTCTCCTATGCGCCCATCCGCCCTTCTAACAGAATTTCCTAACGCGGTCCTCCGATGAACATCGACACTTTGGAGAGAGAAGAGGATTGAACCATAAGGACTTTGCAGAGTCTGAACGGAATGAAAGCTTGAATCATTGATAGACTAGGAAGCGATTTCCACTAAATATCTGGCGGGGAGGGGGGAGATTTGCGCCTCCTGGGAACGCCACTTCCTGTTTGTCGTCAATCAACTTTGAAAGTTCTGAAATTAATTAATCGGTTTCAGAAAGTTTATTTCGTTTAAATCATCTGGCCCATTTTCTACCTGCATCCTCAACAGAGCGATACCGCAACAAAAATTTAATTTTTTGACAATAGTGTGAAATTACCAATTTTAGCTGAAAAAATTTTCTTCAGCCCCACAATAATACTGATATAATATTTATTACAAAAAACTCTTTTTTTAATTACTAAATCTGCGACTTTGGACGCCGCTCATACTTAAACCGTCCGTAACTGTAGGGAATTTAATTACCTACAGAATTGTTTATATGTAGAGATAGTTTCAAAGGTCAAGCACCCTAAAATTCAACGCAGAAGGCTCAAATTCATATATGTATGTATTTTGCCCCCTTGGCTCCTCCTCTCGCAGATTAGGGTTCTTGACCTTTGAAACTATATATACAAATGCCTATTATTTCTAGCCTTTGTCGTACCATCTTGAGTGAAAGGGCGTGACATACCTTTTTTGAGTTTTTTGCAAATTGTCCAGGCTTGATTTTCATATACGCGCCGAATGTAGGGCCACCCTTACAATTTTGAGAAGCCATTCCGTGTATTTTCTTATGAAGAGGGCGCATTATTTTTAGTAGCCCACGGGCGCCGAATATCTTAGGACGGCCCTGGCCGAATGCCTAACCTTAACTCGACAAAATGGTCGTTATATATCCGAATACGTCAAATTTTTGTTTTTCCAGCATTTTCTAACAATTTTTACTACATCGCTGTGATGTCGCTTGATTTTCGAGCGAGTTTTATTACTTACGGTTTCCCCTATACATCATCGAAGGCGTGGTGGGCGTGAATATTTCATTAGTCAACTTCTGCCGGTGTTGTTTGTGTGTGAACAAAATTCGTGTCGACTGACCAGAGTCCACGAATTTATTAATTCTAAATTAAATAATTGAAAATCCTTTTCAAAGGAAACGTAAGTTTTGAATAAAAAAAGTTAAGTACATGTGAATGTAAAAGGTGTTTTTTTGGCAGGAAATTCATCATGACGGAAATTTTGAAATTAGGAAACTCCATCAGCCCTATAACTTGTCACGCTTGGAATAAGGATCGTACTCGTAAGTAATAAATGCAATGGAATTTATCATTTTGGGGCTTGACATAAAATAAATAAACAATTGACTACGTGGGGTAATATTTGACAGCAAACGGCAGGGCCGGCTTTAATAATAGTGTAAGAAAATTGGGCACATTTTGATTAAAAAAATCCAAAATTGGTTTTCTGCGATTTTTTGACGGATTTCGTTAGGTAATTGTTCGTACTTTAACATACTAAAAAACGTCCCCTCGGAACTCTGAGCTTCTTACCGAATTCTTCGTCTGAAGTTGACATTTTTTATGAAGGAGTGAAAATTATGTTTTTCGGCAAAATATTTTTAAACAAATTTCTATATCACCTATATTGTTATCGTATGATACAGCACAAGGGTTCGGAAAATACGCAAAGATTGAGCGAGTACATCAGGTTTTAGCAAGGAGATTGCACGAGCGTAGCGCAGCGGAAACATTTTGTTTTCACAGAAAACAAGAAAGAAACATTTTATTTTCGCCATTTTTTTAAAATGGCGGCGTCGCCGAGGTCGCCAACTCAGAGTTTTTATTAGGACCCCAAACCGGGTACTCTACCACTAACTCAGCCACTCGAAACTAAATTTCTTCTGCTACACACTAAAGAACACACTTATTTTAGCAAATTGTAATAATAAAAAATGTGAATATGGTCCAAACTTTTTTAAAAATCGAATTTGAACTTTGCTAATTTTCATGTAATTCAGTGGTAAAATTAACGAGATTCCCGCGCGTCGCTCATTCTGTTGACAATCCGTGCAATGTGAATGACCCTAACACGGTTGCCTTCATCCCGGTTTGCTTGATGGATGGCGCCTTCTCGTATGTTTAGCTCTGCCGCGTAGCGGCGTACGCGATTGAAAAACCGCCCGGAGGGCCGTAGGGTAGGTTTTTTGATGCGCCCAATTCTGGCCGTGCCAGATCCACCCAAAAAAGTAATTTGCACCATCCTAGGTTTTCCCCATAGTTGTTTATTTAATATTTTTTTAATTTTTTCACTTTTTCGGCAATACACGGGTTATTTTCCATTTTTTTGATTATATTTATTACTAATATCCACTAATCACACCCCCATCTATCCGAATTTCAAAGAAAAATTCAAATCGGAGCAAAACAATTTTACGCATTTTCAAGGAACCACGGGCGAACGATGCACATCGGCCGGGGTCTGCCGCATACTCGATGCGACTTTCCCGTACTTTTCAAAAGTCGATATTGGGGTTGTTTTGATCATGTTCACATTTTTATTGTTTTAATAGACAGATATAAGCCTGTTCTTTAGTGTGTAGCACTCGAAAATTTTTTTCGAGTGGCTGAGTTAGTGGTAGAGTCGCCCCCAAACCTTATAACATATCCAAAAATCAGAACCCCCTGACCATTTTTAGGAAACTCTTCTTTTCATGATTTCGAGGATGTTAAAATATTTTAAGTGTTTTTAATTTTTTTAACGAATTATATGATAACAATATAGCTGAAATAGAAATTTGTTTAAAAATATTTTGCCGAAAAACATAATTTTCACTCCTTCATAAAAAATGTCAACTTCAGACGAAGAATTCGGTAAGAAGCTCAGAGTTCCGAGAGGACTTTTTTTAGTACGTTAAAGTACGAACAATTACCTAACGAAATCCGTCGAAAAATCACAGAAAACAGATTTTGGATTTTTTCCGCAATTTTCTTACACTATAAGTATGACTTCTTTCAGGGGTTTATTTGCAAAAGAATTTGCACTTTTTTTATATGGGCAATTTTAAATTAATAATTTTCTGAATTTTCAAAAAAATTTAGTCATGGTAGGAACGATAATTTAAAATATTTCTACAGAAATCGCCATTTCTCCGAACAACAACGAGGTCCACATTTATAAACTGACCGATTTGGAATGGAAATTGGTCGATGTGCTAAATCAGCACGATTTACGCGTAATGGGGATCGATTGGGCGCCCAATACGAATCGCATTGTTACCTGCGCGGTAGATCGCAACGCGTACGTTTGGACCCAATCGGACGACGATAAAAAGTGGAAACCCACACTCGTATTGTTACGCATCAATCGCGCGGCAACTTGCGTGAAATGGTCGCCTAACGAAAATAAGTTTGCCGTCGGTTCGGGAGCGCGTCTGATTTCGGTGTGCTACTTCGAATCGGAAAACGATTGGTGGGTGTCCAAGCACATCAAGAAGCCAATCCGATCGACCGTAACTTCCATCGATTGGCATCCTAACAACGTCCTATTGGTGGCGGGTTTGAGCGATTTCACCGTTCGCGTCTTTTCGGCGTTCATAAAAGATGTCGAAAGCGTTCCAGAGGCGACACCTTGGGGTAATAAGATGCCGCTTGGTCATCTGATGGCCGAATTTCGTAATTCAAACTGCGGGGGCGGATGGGTGCACGCGGTGAGTTTTTCGCCGGACGGTAATAAAATTTGCTGGGTCGCTCACGATTCTTCTATCAACATAGCCGACGCGGCTAAAGGAACGACCGTGATTAAAATCAAGACGGAATTTTTGCCGTTTTTGAACTGCACCTGGATTACTAATCGGTCGATCGTGGTTGCGGGTCACAGCTGCATGCCGTTGTTGTACTCGTTGGATCAAACCGGCCAATTGTTGTTCAGTGCGAAATTGGACGCTTCGCAAAAGAAAGAAACGGGCGGTTTATCGGCGATGCGCAAATTTCAGTCGTTGGATAAGCAAGCGCGCGTCGAAATATCCGATACTAGTTTGGATTCAATTCATCAAAATGCCATTACCTGCTTGTGCCTTTACGCGGGCACCAAAGCGGACGCCGTCAAATTTAGTACTTCGGGATTGGACGGCCAATTGGTAATATGGAATTTGGTTTCTTTGGAAAAAGAATTGCAAGGCTTGAAGATTGTTTAGGGATTTATTGTTTTTTATTTTTACAAATGTGATGTTGTAATTTTTGTCCTCAATAAATTTTGATCAGTGTTTGTTCTTTTATTTTAACCATCCTGTGAGATTTAGGGCTGATTTCACCAACTCTGATTAAATACTTTAGTCATGATTAGTTGGAGTTAATCACGGTTAAATAAAAAAGAGCGTTCCACCATCTTTTCAATCTTGGTTAACTAGACTTCAAACTAATCAACAGATTTTGGGCTATTAGACGAGTTTAATCACGGTTAATGGCCGGTGCATGCGCATTTCTTTCAATTGAGTAAAGATAATGTTGACTCACGCGCTTGTGCTTACAAATTTTATTATAATGTTGACAGTTTGAATACACAGCCTTAAAAGCAAAACGTGAACATCGTATTTATGTGTTAAAAAAATAGTGAAAGTGATTATTCTTGGATATTATTTAAAATAATGTTTTACAATAATATCTTATCTTCATCAGATGATGAAGATATTGTAATTTTGATTGTGATTTTGATGCACTCATTTTACAATAAAAACAGCTTTAAAAATTTGCAAATAATAACATTTGAGGTTATATTTTCTGTTAATTTTTCCTTCTTATAATATCATAAATAGCACTACTACCAATTACCATTAGTACAAATTTAATGTAACTGCATATCAACCAATCAGAGCAGTTTTTGCAAGTTTATACCCGAGCATACACGAATAAAAGCAGTCAACTAATCATAGATACTAAGCGCTTGGTGGAACGCTTTGAAATTAATGTCGGTTAAATTCTGAACTTCATCACGGTTAATCATTAATCGTGATTAGTTGAACAACGATTTAATCAGAGTTGGTGGAACCGGCCCTTAGATCTTCCAAAGCATATTTTGACGAAACGCTCTAAAAAATGCAAGGGCGTGGTAATTTGTAGACGCATGTTCTACTATTTTTCGCGGAATCTTTCGATCACATGGACTTTAAACATTTATTTCTCAAAAACCTTACGACCGATTTTACCCATTTAAGAAATTTGTAAATGTCAGAGTTAAAGGGTGCGAATTCGCTTGGTGGCGTCGGCTCCACTGGGTGGATAGGGAAACTACCCTCTATTAATGGCATTTCTCTATTTCTCAACTTGAGCTAAATTAATTATAACTAACTTTCAACATTGAGAGGAACTGGGAAGAAGAAAAATTTGACGTGAAGAACTAAAAGGTGTATTTTAACAACTTTTCCGAATATTTTGGACTTTTATTTACGAACCTACTCCAGTTTTCTTTTTGGCCTATACAACATTTTAATCGACCTTACCACTAAGCTAAATAATTTGATCAGCACATAAACCGCAATCGCAGTAACAAGTAAAACAAATCCTAAAACATCCAAAAGGTAATACTGATAAGTTGGTATATCCAGTGCAGGACTCCGTAAGTGTTTCGCTCCCTTATGTCGCAAAACGTATTCGGTCCACCATATTGCCTTTTCTATTCCACTCATGGGTTCATCTTGTGCTAAATTTGCCAATTCTACCATTTTGTTACGGTATCTAAAAAAGTATCCATTTTTGCTTGTACTACTTTACTTTCCCAAAAGAAACACTTACATTGGATTGTTAATAACTTCCAGAATCGTGCTTTTGAAATCATCCTTCGTAAGGTTCCAACGATCCACGGACACTGTTATTCCTTTGGACACCATATTCCTTATATTTGCAATTTGGTCACCAAAATATGGCATACCCACGAAAGGTACGTGGTTAAAAATCGCTTCTTCTAAAGACTGAATTCCCCCTTGAGTTATAAACAGTTTTATATTTGGATGTCCTAAAAAATGGCTTTTAATTTTCACCAAAACAACAAAAATTACTCGTACTCAAAATATCTTGCTGAGAAAGCCATTTTGAAATATAAACATTTTTGGGCTTATCCGGCAAAATGTCTAATTCGAACTTCCACAAAATTGTGTACGGCAGTTCGGAAAACGTTGCCAAAATTGTTTTTCGTACTTCATCCGTCATGTTTTGGCTTTTAACGGTGGAACCCAAACTGAAGTAAATGAAACCAGTTTTTGCATTATCCAGAACTTCTTGCAATTCCTAAAAATGAAACTTAAATAGGCGGAAGATTACATTTTAATTAAGTTACCGTTGGTAACGGTTTTGGAGGTTTACGATGAGTTCCTCCACCTATTTGGATTACAGTAGGCGTTAATGGTCTCACCATACCAAATATTGGATCTATGTTTAGAAAAAACAAATCTAAGTTTCCAATTAACTGCTCTATAGGTGGGTAGTTCTCGCCAAAGTACTTTTTAATCGTTAATTCTTCCTGGGGGAAGTAATAAAAGTGGATAAATAATTTGAGTAAAACCGCCACAAATGAACTTGCCACCCGTTCAAAAAAGGTAAGATTTTTATCAACGCCCAAAAATACGTCTGGATAAAGTACGGGATGGGTAGGACTTCCAGTGGCTTCGTACGCTTGGTTAGTACCTCTATACGAAAGCATGGCAATATAAGGACAATTAAATCGATGTGAAAATGCCGCATACGATAGACTTTGGAACTCGGTCATCAATAAGTCAAAATGTTCAGTTTTATTGTTGATGAGGTTTTGAACTTGCGGGTGAGTGAATTGTAGATAAGTTACTTCATCCAATACAGCCATCATGCGCCCAAGCAATTCAAATGATAACAGGCTGTCTGCATCCGCGAAGTGGGGAATAAATTCGCTCCATACTTTATAAGAAGATCCTAAATCGATTTCGGTTAAATTGGTGAGAGTTGGGTCGTTCATTGGATTCGTGGTTAAAACGGTAACTTGGTGACCTCTCAAGGATAATTCCCTCCATATCGGTTGAAAGGCTACTTGATGACTGTACGCAGGTGTAGCCACCACGCCCAAAATTTTTGCTCCATTACATACATTTATAGTTGCAATAATCACTACACATGTTATTAATCTTGCTAGCATTTTTTTTTTAGTTTGCTGCTTTAATAATTATTATCAATCACAAGCATTGCGGTTAGCCAAACACAGATTAGATTACTGAGACGAGTAATAATTGGTTGTGTAGTTATTTAATATAATTATTCATAAAAATTTGGTGGGTTATGCAACAACTTATCAACTTATTATATCAACAACTCAGGAATTTGAAGTGAGTAATTACGTATTATTTTATTATACAGTAAAAAAACAAAGACATTCAAGTGGGAAAAATTTCTAGAACTGACGCATTTTAACCAATCGTTTGTAGGTGTGAAAGCTTTGTCTGGAAAAACGTCCGACCGTTGGAATTACAAAATCTGCAAAATACCTAACGTTAAACTTCCCCGTTTTTTACTTAAAAAAATTGTATACTATAATAATAATAACCGTGCAGTCGATTTCAAAATTTGTTTTTGTTCGGTAAACAATTGAATTATTTTTCCCAATATATTATATACATGACATTTAAATTAGTATATTACTATCGTGGGCGGTAAAATTCTCAAATGATTAGGGGAAAGAACTCAAGACCGCCTCAATGCCCTTCGATACTGCAAAAAAACCGTTCCCTCTTTTCTCAGTTCAATTTCTAGATGTTTTCCCCAATTTAGCCTCTTGTCAAGTGTTATTCCCAGGTACTTGACATCGTCGGCTAGCTTCAGGAGAATTCCCATTAAGCTGAGCATTACCATGCTCGGTAGCTTTTCTTTCTTAGCGCATAGTACTAACTCTGTTTTCGTCACACAAAATACAATGTGAACAGGAACTTCCAATGAAGAAGCTTGTAGTTTGAAACACTAGAAGGTTTAATTATACTACGTTTCCAAATATTTTTAACTTGTATTAACAAACCTATTCTACTTTTTTCTTCGATTTACAAAACTTTTTAGCCAACCGAAACGCTACATTAAAAATTTTAAACAGCAGATAAATCACGATTGCAGTAACGAGAAAAACAAATCCTAAAACATCCAGAAGGTAATACTGATAAATTGGTATATCCAGTGCTGGACTCCGTAAGTGTTTCGCTCCCTTATGTCGCAAAACGTATTCGGTCCACCATATTGCCTTTTCTATTCCACTCATGGGTTGATCTTGTGCTAAGTTTGCCATTTCTATCATTTTATTTCGGTACCTAAAAAGGTTTCCACATTTTATTTATCACCGCTTACAGCAAGAAAAACACTTACTTTGGGTTATTCATAACTTCAAAAATCGCGCCCATGAAATCCTCCTTTGTGAGATTTCTGCGATCCACAGACACTGTTATTCCTTTGGTTACCATTTTCCCTATATTTACAGGTTGGTCGCCAAAATATGGAATACCTACGAAAGGCACGTGGTTATAAATCGCTTCCTCCAAAGACTGAAGCCCTCCTTGTGTTATAAACAGTTTTATATTTGGATGTCCTAAAAATTAGTGCTTAATTTTCCCCAAAACAGTTAAAATGACTCTTACTAAGAATATCTTGCTGAGAAAGCCATTTTGAAATATAAACATTTTTTGGTTTGCCTGGCAAAACATCCAATTCGAACTTCCACAAAATTGTGTAAGGCAATTCGGCAAACGTTTCCAAAATTGTGTTTCGTACTTCATCAGTTATGTTTTGGCTTTTAACGGTGGAACCCAAACTGAAGTAAATGAAACCATTTTTTGCATCATCCAGAACTTTCTGCAATTCCTAAAAATGATACTTAGAGATATAGAAGAATAAATTTTAGGTTATTTACTGTTGGTAGTTGTTTTTGAGGTTTACGGTACATTCCTCCACCTATTTGGATTACAGTTGGTGCTAAGGGTCTCACCTTACCGAAAATTGGATCTGTGTTTAGGAAGAGCAAATCTAGGTTTCCCATTAACTGGTCAATGGATGGGTAGTTTTCACCAAAGTACTTTTTTATCGTAAGTTCTTCGTTGGGGATGTAATGAAGATCCATAAACAATTTCATGAACACCACCATGTATAAACTTGACAGGCGTTCAAAACAGGTCAGTTCCTTATAAAAACCCAACATGAGGTCCGGATAAAGTACGGGATGGGTAGGACTTCCAGTGGCTTCTAACGCATGGTTACTTCCTCCGTATGATTGCATGGCAATACAAGGACAATTAAATCGATGCGAAAATGCCAAATACGATAGAGTTTGGAACTCTGTCATCAATAAGTCAAAATGTTCAGTTTCATTGTTGATGAGGTTTTGAACTTGCGGATGAGTGAATTGTAGATAAGTTATTTCATCCAGCACACCCATCATGCGCCCAAGCAATTCAAAAGAGAATATGCTACTTGCATCTACAAAGTGCGAAATGAATTCGCTCCATACTTTATAAGAAGATCCTAAATCGATTTCGGTTAAATTGGTGAGAGTTGGGTCGTTCATTGGATTCGTGGTTAAAACGGTAACTTGGTGACCTCTCAAGGATAATTCCCTCCATATTGGTTGAAAGGCTACTTGATGACTGTACGCAGGTGTAGCCACCACGCCCAAAATTTTTGCTCCATCACATACATTTATAGTTGCAATAATCACTACACATGTTATTAATCTTGCTAGCATTTTTTTTTTTAGTTCGCTACTTTAATAATTATTATCAATCACAAGCATTGCGGTTAGCCAAACACAGATTAGATTACTGAGACGAGTAATAATTGGTTGTGTAGTTATGTAATATAATTATTCATCTAGTATTTTGATAAGCACCGAAAAAATTTGGTGGGTTATGCAACAACTTATCAACTTATTATATCAACAACTCAGGAATTTGAACTGAGTAATTACGTATTTTTTTATTTAATTTTAATTTTATTTAAATAATTAGAGACGGTGATCAGCTTAAGCGGTTAAGTGCATTGCTGCTAATGCTGAATGCCCGGTTCGACTCCGGGCTCAGTAAAAACTTTATTCTGACCGTCTCCCCTCGGAAGGCAATGGCAAACCATCGAGGTGTAATAATATGCTAAGAACAGCCTCTCTGGAGATGAAGTGTATACACTTCCCGCGGTTCAGAGCCCGCGTTAAACAAGTAGGCACAACGCATACATAGGAGGGAGGTCGCCAACATCCGGTAACGGATAGGCACATGAAGAAGAATTACGTATTATTTTATTATACAGTAAATAAACAAAGACATTCAAGTGGGAAAAATTTCAAGAACAGACGCATTTTAATCAATCGTTTATAGGTGTGAAAGCTTTGTCTGAAAAAACGTCCGACCGTTGGAATTACAAAATCTGCAAAATACCTAACGTTAAACTTCCCCGTGTTTTACTTAAAAAAATTGTATACTAGTATAATAATAATAATAATAATAACCGTGCAGTCGATTTCAAAATTTGTTTTTGTTCGGTAGACAATTAAATTATTTTTCGCAATATATTATATGCATGACATTTAAATTAGTATATTACTATCGTGGGCGGTAAAATTCTCAAATGATTTGCTTCCAATTCTCGACGGTAAATCAACTACAAACCGAGTTTTAGTAAGATATTTTGTTGTCTGAAATAGGTAGTATCAAAATTAATCTAAATAACCTGAGGGTGCTTTAATTGCTGCCCTTGCATGTCTGCATTCAGTTTTATTTGCCCATCTGCTGGAATGCAGCTCCAGGGTAAGTTGTTTTAGAAGGATATCTAAGGTTAATCATCTGCCTTTTCGATTCCCTCGTTGCCTCGGTGTCCTTTAACCCAATGAAGGGAAAGGTAATTTTGGTTTAATATCTGGTTCAGGGCCTGGATGCATTCATGCACCAGACCAGAGGCGATCTTATGGCTCCCGAGTGCCATAAGGACTGCCCTGCTATCGATTAATGTCTGAATGTTTTTGGCGTGGATAAATTTGTCCTGGACTGATCTTAATTTCTCCTGGTTCGGGGAAAAAAATCCTGCCCCTGATTCAATATTATTTTTGGAACCGTCGGAGAACAGACATGTCATAATCACAAGTTTCTGGTGGGTTTAACAGGATTCTATATATTTCTTATTTAATATGCATTTAGGAGTACCTAATTCTGATTTTGAATTTTTAAAAAATTAAAGAATAAAAGATTTCAGATATATAGCTTTAATTATAATATTGCATTTTTTAATTTGTATTTCAAATACATATTTCCATTATACTTCGGAAAGTATAAACGAGAAAAATGAAATTAGAATCTAATCTCCAACGAGAAGAGGAACTCACCGTGAAAGAGTTTTTAGTATGAAGGACTGAAAGTTGTAAATTATACAGCTCTTCCGAATATTTTTAACTTTTATTAAACAATCTACTCCATTTTTTTCTTCGTCTCATAAATCTTTTTTGCAAATCTTACCGCTAGACTAAATATTTTGAGCAGTAGATAAACCACAATCGCAGTAACGATGAAAACAAACCCTAAAACATCGAAGAGGTAATACTGATAAATTGGTATATCCAGTGAAGGGCTCCGTAAGTGTTTCGCCCCTTTATGTCGCAAAACGTATTCGGTCCACCATATTGCCTTTTCTATTCCACTAATTGGTTGATCTTGTGCTAACTTTGTCAGTTCTATCATTTTGTTTCTATACCTAAAAAAGTTTCCATTTTTTGTTTATCACTCCGTCCTACAAGAAACACTTACTTGGGGTTATTCATAACTTCCAAAATAGCATTTTTGAAATCTTCTTTCGTGAGGTTCCTGCGATCGACAGACACCGTTATTCCTTTGTTTACCATATTCCCTATGTTTACTGGTTGGTCAGCAAAATATGGCATACCCACGATAGGTACGTGGTTATAAATCGCTTCCTCCAAAGACTGAAGCCCTCCTTGTGTTATAAACAGTTTTATATTTGGATGTCCTAAAAAATAATTCTTAATTTTCCCCAAAACAACAAAAATTACTCGTACTCAAAATATCTTGCTGAGAAAGCCATTTTGAAACATAAACATTTTTGGGTTTGCCTGGCAAAACATCCAATTCGAACTTCCACAAAATTGTGTAAGGCAATTCGGCAAACGTTTCCAAAATTGTATTTCGTACTTCATCCGTCATGTTTTGGCTTTTAACGGTGGAACCCAAACTGAAGTAAATGAAGCCGTTTTTTGCATCATCCAGAACTTTTTGCAATTCCTAAAAATGATAATTAGAGAAATAAAAGATGAAATTTTAGGATAGTTACTGTTGGTAGTTGTTTTGAAGATTTACGGTACATTCCTCCACCTATTTGGATTACAGTTGGTGTTAAGGGTCTCACCTTACTGAAAATTGGATCTGTGTTTAGGAAAAGCAAATCTAGGTTTCCCATTAACTGGTCACTGGATGGGTAGTTCTCACCAAAGTACTTTTTTATCGTTTGATCTTCCTTGGGAAGGTAATAAAGATTCATAAATAATTTCATGAAAATCACCATAAATAAACTTGACAGGCGTTCATAAAAGGTCAGTTTCTTATAATAACCCAACATGAGCTCTGGATAAAGTACAGGATGGGTAGGACTTCCAGTGGCTTCGTACGCTGGGTTACTACCTCCATACGATTGCATTCCAATATAAGGACAATTAAATCTGTGCGAAAATGCCAAATACGCTGGACTTTGAAACTCGACCATCAATAAGTCAAAATGTTCTGTTTTGTTGATGAGAAGGTTTTCAACCTGCGGGTGAGTAAATTGCAGGTAAGTTATTTCTTCCAGCACAGTCATCATGCGTCCCATCACTTCAAACGCGAATGGGTTGCTTGTATTTACAAAGTACGGAACGAATTCGGCCCACACTTTATAAGAAGATCCTAAATCGATTTCGGTTAAATTGCTCAAAGTTGGGTCGTTCATTGGATTCGTGGTTAAAACGGTAACTTGGTGGCCTCTCAAAGATAGTTCCCTCCATATTGGTTGATAGGCTACCTGATGACTGTAAGCTGGTGTAGGAACCACACCCAAAATTTTTGCCCCATCGCATGGATTTATAATTGAAATAATCGCGACACAAATAATCAATCTTGCTAACATTTCTAGTCTGGCACTTTAATAATTATTATAAATCACAAGCAATGTGGTTAGCAAAATAGATTAGATAACAAAAATTGATTGTATAAGAAAATTAATTACCTACTCATCTAATATTTTAAAAGTTGTCAAGAAAATTGGATGAGTTATGTATCACACATTACAGATTCCAATATGTAACGGAACGAATTTTCCATTTTTGGTTTTAGTTCTTATTGTACTTTACCAGCACCCCCTGCGAGTAGTTTTTGGACCCACACTGTATTAATTAATATTTTTATCGTCCATAAGCGCCGCATGCAATTTTATTCAGTTTTCAAAGCCAAAGTCATTAAAATTGCGTTTGTCAATTTTTTTCTTGTTTTAATTCTTCCAATATTATCAATAAATGGCAATAACCATTTAATAACTATAACCAATAATAAAACAAGTTGGGGATCAACTCTCGAAGGTACTGAATGATACCGTAAAGAACGGACAAACATTGAATCTCAACGACTTAAGCAGTAAATACATCATGGACGCAATAGGAGGTTGCATCTTTGGATTCGAATGTAACACTTTAAACAATCAGCAGCACTTCACAAAACTTAAAATTAGCGATCGCCATGTTGAACTCTGATATACTCAGTTTTTTCAGAATTCACATAAACACCAAAGAGGCGACAGATTTTTGTTTAAATATAACAAAATCGACTATCGAAACAAGGGAAAAGCACAACATAATCAAGAAAGATTTGATGCACTTGTTAATTCAGGTAAGAAACAACGTTAACATAGATGGGGACAACAATTTTGAACAACTTCACGGTTCGGATGGTAAAAAAGCCCTGAACATTCAAGAAATTGCGTCCCAAGCTCTTATCTTTTTTGGTGCAGCTTACGAAACGTCTTCACAATTTTCTCGTTTCCAATATTTTAGTCAACACAGATATTGAAGGCAAATTACGGAACGAAATTTTTAATGTTTTAGCCAAATATGGTGGAAAGGTGACGTTCGACGCCATCATGGAAATGCCGTATTTAGATATGTGCATTAAAGGTAATCCATTTGGTCAAATTTGTATATTCAAACCCTTGATATGTTTTTCCAGAAACTTTGCGCAAATATCCCGGCGTTTCCGTTATCCCTCGAGTATGTACCAAGGACTACAAAATATCCGAAACAAATGTGACTATTAAAAAGGGAACCAGCATTTACATTCCTGTAATGGTAATCCATTACGATAGTCGGTATTATCCAGATCCTGAAAAATTTGACCCCGAAAGATTTTCTTCGCATCATGAAATTAAACAATCCGTTTATCTTCCAATGGGGGGTGGACCCAGAATTTGCATTGGTAAGTTCAACTTTGGATCTTCAGATTTCCACACTGGCCATTCCTGGGTGCATGTAAATGTTATACCTATTGTTTAGGGGAAACAAATGCGAACCACCTCTTAATTTTCTATTAAAATTTAAATTTTTAGGAGGGCGTCTCGGCACAATGAAAATAAAACTTTTTGTCGCTTTACTGTTTAGTAACTACAAATTTTCAATGAGTTCCAAAACTAAATTACCGCTAACCATCAACAAACAGTCACCACTTGTAAAGCTTAACGAAGACGTTCACATGGACATCGAAAAATTGTAATAGAAATAAAATCAATCAACTATAAAATAGTACATTATATATCAAGGTTGTGAAGGCCGTCATTATTGCCCTAGCGCCAAGATTATATTCCGAGGTGCTTTGCACCGAGGAATATAACGCGCGGAGGCAATAATGGTCTTCACAACCGTGGTTTATATACTAGTTTTTCCACTACTAGATTTATTACCATTTTTTAAATTCTTTTTAATAAAAAAATTTTCAAATTTAAAATATTTATTTCAAATGACAGTTTTGTTTTGTTGATTTGACAGTTGTTGACAAATTTTAAATCACGTATGTCAAATCATTTCATTGGTTCATTTTTTTAACTTAAGTGTATAATGAATCTGTCAAATCATTTCATTGGTTCATTTGTATAATGAAAATATTATTTACCGCATGTCTAAAATGCGTCACTTCACATGTGACTTGGATAAGTTATAATGGTAGCCTATATGACTAGTAGTGGAAAAAAAATTTAATATTATATGGTAATATAATGGATTTTGTCCCAGAATTCCCAAATGCAGATAAAAAGGAGAATTATTTCGATGTATTGTAATTTATTTGTTGTTGATATCGTAGAGATATCAACGATATATCAACAATGGGAGGTGAAAATAGAAACCGCAGGGGGGCCGGAATACGCCACAGTATAGCAACATGACCATCATGGTCTTCATGCGTTGTGGGGTATTCCGGTGTCACGTCAATTCAATGCCGCGACAATTCATCGCCGCGACAATTCATCGCCGCGACAATTCATCGCCGCGACAATTCATCGCTGCGACAATTCATCGCTGCGACAATTCATCGCTGCGACAATTTATCGCGTGCATCAAATTAACATAATGTAATCTTTACACATCTTATCTTTCGTGTTAGTGTAGCCGCTAAATACTAATAGGGGTTTGCCTTTCTCACTTTCTCACTACAGCTCCACCAACGTTAGAACCGACCTGAGGGGGCGTGTCAGGTGCTGCTAAAATTAAAAATGTACACTCAGATCAAGAAGTTTCTCGGCTTTTCGGCTTACTCGGCGCGAATATTTAAAATCCATAAATTATTTTGTCAAATTGCAATCACGAAATACGTAAAAAATGTTATCGCAAATATTAAATAAAGCACTTTTGGAATAAATCTAGTAAATATTAAGTTCAAAAGAATTTTTATTCAGACGACAAATGTAAACACACGCAATGATTTGTAACTTTTTCAACAGAATGTACTTGAGAAATAACTCAACGTTCATTGGTTCATTCAAATTTTTATCAAATTAGTTGGCATATTTGCCGCGTCCTTTCTAAGCTTGGTGGAGATGTATTAATATATTGAAGTGCCGTCAAATTAATTTTTAAAAGTATAAGATTTTGTTATGCTTTTGTAATTTTTTAAATTTGTTGATACTGTAACCTCTGCCCCCTTGATTGTACCCAAGAGAGAGAGGGTTATTCTTTTTTATCTCTTCTTGATCCCTTCGGAGACGTTATAACTCTACTCCCAAACTTTCCTCAATAAAAGACAGCAAAGAAGACTAAATAATTATATTAATTGATAGTAATAATTTATTACAAAATGCTGGCCTTGGATTCTGGCGTCGGCTTCTGACACGTACTTATAGAATATTACATAATTTTTACCACTTACCTTGAAGTAGTTCTGAAACCCTTGGTCGAAATTTTGGCCACTCTATTTTATCGAACTCGGAATAAATTAATAAAAGATGCACAAATATAATGGGGTTGTCCCGTGTTGTCAAAAATATAATTTTTACCTATAAAAATCGATGGCCCATAGCAAAATACTATATATAATTACAAATATATAATTTTAAAACGCTATACTAATTAAATAAAGTGCCTTTTTTAAACGTATACGTTTGAAAAGTCGCCATTCTGTGACGTATCATAAGGTCGTCCAATCACAATTCGCAATTAAAATTGCATTTACCACGATGCCACGTTTATATATGTATGCGAAAATGACATCCTTGAGTCTACCCATGTGATGTGTTTAAAAATTGTTAAAAATCCGTAAATTCAAATACTTATTATAAGTTGGCAACCATGCATACATAATACGCCATCTACGTTCACTATGAAAATATGCAATTATCAAATATGTATTTGATGCTTGTTCAAAATTAATTTCTAATTTGCTACCCATTTTGAAGTATAAAAATAATAATATATAGTTTCAATTCATTCTTTACATTTAAATACATTATTATTTAAACTTTTAAGGTTATAGTATACCAACTGACATTTAAAAATAATTAACCTTCAATAGTGGGAGTGTATTGATCATTTTGAGTCACGTGACTTTGACAGGGCGCGGCCATTTTGTCAGTGGGGCATACCTGTCGTAACGTCACCTCGAAATGATATTAATCATTTTGAGTCACGTGACTTTGACAGGACACGGCCATTTTGTCAGTGATGGGTATACCTGTCGTGACGTCACCTCGAAATGATCAATTGGCTTACCTTATGATACGTCATTATTTACCGCGTTTTAATTATTTAAAAATATTTCAATTTTTGAACTTCAATACGATCGTTAAAATTCCTAAAAGAAAAATTTTTTTACGCAAGTGGGGTTTAAAATCACTTAAATTTTCGATTTTAATGAAAAAAAAATTTTAGGGATTAGCCCATTTAGAAAAACGCGTTCGCGCGCGGAGTTAACAGATTCTGTCCTTTCCAAAGAACAATCGATTAACTGACTTGTCCAAAATCCCTTAACTCCTTCTCCGACCATAAAGCCTCGCCCCTTTTGAGCTGTAAATGACCCTTGCAAAGAGTTCATTCCGCAGTCAGCAAAAAGGCAGTTATTGACTTTTGGGGCCGGACGCGCGTGGCTTCAAAACTACTTTGGTACACAACATTTTTCATACCACAAATACTTTTATGCAAGCCTGCGACCCACAAATGATGCATTTCTGCAAGCTAATATTTATATAAAAATGTTGTGTACAGGGTGTTACAATACCAACTAATACTATTATCCTTATGATCTGGAGTTGTAGATGTAGATCTGTCGCGAAGAGGTGGATTTGCCGGTAGGTTAGTGTTAGTTTTTGATACTTCTTTAGAAAACTAATTAAAAACAATTTAATTCTCCTTGAAAATGTAAATCTACCGCAAGGAGGAGGACCTGCCGCGAAGAGGTAGATCTGCCGGTAGGTTAGTGTAAGTTTTTGATATTTCTTTAGAAGTAGGTTAGCATTAGTTTTTGATATTTCTTTAGAAAACTAATATTCAAAAACAAATAAATCTTCGCAAAAGCTTAAATCGGCCGCAAAGAGGTGGATCTTCCGCGAAGAGGTGGATCTGTCGTTTATAGGTTAGTGTAATTAGCGAGGAATTGTCGCTGCGATGAATTGTTGCGGCGATGAATTGTCGCGGCGATGAATTTTCGCGGCGATGAATTGTCGCACGATGAATTGACCGCGATGATATGTCGCGCGATAAATTGTCGCGCGATGAATTGTCGTAGAATCGGGTTTTCCATACCCCCCAGACCCCCGGTCACAGCATTTTACAACTTCATATGTTATAGAGACACCCTACTATAAAGTAGGGTGTATTATTAGATTATTACTATACAGTCACACCTATGTAGTTATTTTCCGTGGAACACCGGTAGTTACGCTACTGGGCACTTATCATTCGCCTTGTTTCAAAATAATGTGATAAAAATTGTTGATTTATAAAATATTTTACATAAAATTTTATGATAAATTATTACGTAATGTAATAATGCATTCATCGACTTACAAATTTACATTTTTATAAATTTACCTTGAGTATATTTTAAATAATCAACAGATCTCAGTTGTTATTATTTTTGGCCTTCGTGTATAACAAGTTCGAAAATGATTATCTTTGGTGTTTTGGTTATTGCTATCATTACTATTCTGATTTATTTAAATTGGACTTTCAATTATTGGAATAGACGCGGAGTGAAAGTCTTAAAAAGTACGAATTTCATTTTTGGAAATGTAACTGGTTTGATTTTACAGCGAGTTCCTTTTTATTCCGCGTATAAAGAAGTTTACGAAGAATGCATCGCGAAAGGAGAAAAATATATGGGCTACTACTTTCTGATAAAACCAGGTTTGGTACTAGCGGATCCTGAACTAATAAACTGCGTCCTTAAAACAAACTTCAATCATTTCACAGATCGTCTATTTTATATAAATACCGAAGTGGATCCGTTGAGTGAACATTTGGCTTCTGCTCAAGGTGCTAAATGGAAGACAATGAGAGACCAACTGTCTCCAGTATTCACACCAAGTAAACTAAAAATTATGTTTCACACCTTGGCGGAAGTCGGGGATCAACTCTTGAAGGTATTGGATGATACCGTGAAAAACGGACAAACTTTAAATCTTAAAGATGTAAGCAGTAAATTTATTATGGATGCGATAGGAGCTTGAATTTTTGGAATCGAATGTAACACTTTAAATAATCAAAATTTGGAATTCAAGCGCAGCACTTCTCAAATACTTGGTGGCAGCGCTTCACAAAACTTAAAAATGGCAATCTCCCTTATGAACCCTGCTATACTTCATTTTTTTGGTATTTCCATTTACCCCAAAAAGTCAACAGATTTCTGTTTAAGTTTAACAAAATCGACCATCGAAACAAGAGAAAAGCACAACATAATTAGGAAAGATCTGATGCACTCTCTGATTCAAGTGAGAAACAACATTAATATAGAAGAAGACCACAATTTTGAACAACTTAAAGGTTCTGATGATAAAAAGGCCCTGAATATTCAAGAAATTGCATCCCAAGTTCTCATCTTCTTTGGAGCTGCTTACGAAACGACTTCACAAACCATCAGTTTTCTCGTTTCCAATATTTTACTCAACAAAGACATCGAAACCAAATTAAAGAAGGAAATTTTGAAAGTTGTAGCCAAACATGGTGGAAAAGTAACGTTCGACGCCATCATGGAAATGCCGTATTTAGACATGTGTATCAAAGGTAATCTATTTGGCAAAATTTGTAAAAACCATAAACGTTAACTTAGGTACGTATGTTTTCCAGAAACTTTGCGAAAATATCCCGGCGCTGCCGTCCTAACTCGATTATGATAACCTTAACATATTTAGGTGGTAACGTATTTTTTTTCAGAAACTTTGCGAAAATATCCCGTTGGCGCCGTCATTGCTCGAGTATGTACCAAGAACTACAAGATACCCGAAACAAATGTGACTATTGAAAAGGGAACCATCGTTTACATTCCAGTAATGGATATCCATAACGACAGTCGGTATTATCCAGATCCTGAAAAATTTGACCCAGAAAGATTTTCTTCGGATCGTGAAATTAAACAATCCGTTTATCTTCCAATGGGAGATGGACCAAGAATTTGCATTGGTTAGTTCAAGTTTTGAACTTTACTTTCTTGACCTTACAAGTACCATCAGAATTCTCCTATGTTGGCTACCTTCTCTCCTATGCCTATGTTATGCATGCAAATGTTTTATCACAGATAAAGGGAACCTACTGTTTAGGGGAAGTAATTTAAACTTATTATACCCCACCCTTGACCGCTTAGATATTACTGGCTCTTAATTTTCTACGATATTAAAAATTAATTGAATTTAATTTTTTAGGAGGTCGTCTCAGCACAATTAAAATTAAGCTTTTCGTCGCTTTGCTATTTAGTAACTACAAATTAACATTGAGTTCCAAAACTAAATTACCGTTAACTATTAACAAACAGTCACTAATTCTAGCTCTTAATGAAGACATTTATTTGGACATCGAAAAATTGTAATGGAAGTACAATAAACTATAGATAAAATTTTAATAGAGACTTTATGGTCATTTTACGGGATTTTTATGTGGTAAAAGGCACTAATGCAAGTTTTCATTCCATTAAAATTAATAAATATATGCGAAAATATTGCTTAAATATGAATAACATAAGGTTAGACGAAAACAAAAAAATATGCTGCAAAAACGAAATTTTTAATATTGTAATATTTATAATTTATACAATATATAATTAATTTTTTATTGCGTAGGTGCTTAATTTATTTAAAACGACGACGTTAAACTTTCTGATTAGGGTGGTCCAAGTTTAGTTTAAAATTACAAAAAAGTGGTAATATTTTTCAAAATTTAAAATTTAATGCTTTGAAGTTTTTGAATCTGCTGACCTATTATTCCAATGATACAAACCTGTAAACATTATTAATCAGTTTGATGTGGTAAACAACGCAAATACAATATTATGTAGAAATATTCGTATAGGTAAATCCATCAAAATTTTCGATTGAAAAGTGGTTTCTTCCTCCTAACACCTCTGTGTACCTGTTCAATGGTGGAATGATTCTGTCGAAATCCAAATTGATGGTTGGATGTTAAATGGCTTGCTTCGAAAAGTGGTTTGAGCTTATAGCCACAAAATTTTGTTTAAACACCTTAAAGAACAGACAAGAGACTGATTGGATGATAAAAGGCAGCTACTGGTGGTAGCTCTTTCATGACTCTTCCTGTTATTAGGTCATACCCCGCTGCTTTCTTTGGGTTTATGCTGTTCATTATGCACGACCTGACTGCTGCTAATTTTATGGGCTTGATGGGAAGGTCCATTTGATAAGGTGCTTCTAAGAACTGGTAGAGTTTCCATTGGAAATGGTGTGAAAACTTTTCCAAGATGTTGCAAACCTTGTATTCATCTCTTCTGGTCCAGTTGCCATCCCGTGTTCGAATTCGTGGTTGTAGGTTTTAGGATTGTTTGATCTTCTTCGTACCTTACCATAGGGAGTAGTCCATCGATTCTGTGGGTGAAAGAGTTTCTATATTTTAATGTTTTTTTATTTTAATAAGAGTTTCTATGCAATATTTTGCTGGTCCTGGATGTAGCTTCTAACTAACTTGTAACTTCCGGGAAAGATGTGGATGAACATCAAAAAATGGATGATGAAGAGATGTGCTACACCCAAATCTTTCTTAAAGAGAAAGCACTGTAATAACTAACTACAGGTTAATTGCCTTAATCATAAAAGCAAGATACAACTCCATTTAATTAAAGAACGTCTGAAGAGTTTCCTCTTGCTCCAAATTTCTGAAGAGCACACCGGATTTGTACCAGGTAGGGGAATTAGAGATATATCGAATCATTGAAAAGGCGTGCGAATACTTCATGGATTAGGGGCCGTTCATGTATTACGTAAGACGTTTTTTCCTACTTTTAGACCCCCCCCACCCCCTAGTAAGAAAAAATAAGAAAATGTATTTCCCCCCCCACACACTAATCTTACGTAAGATAAATTATTACCCAATGAGAAGTCAGATAATATTAAACATTAAAAGTGAAATTAACGAAGATATTATGTTTATTTTATATTAAAAAAAAAATGTTATTCACACAAATTACTTTATAGTGTAAGAAAATTGCAAAAAAAATCCAAAATCGGTCTTCTGCGATTTTTCGACGGATTTCGTTAGGTAATTGTATAATAAAAAACGTCCTCTAGGAACCCTGAGCTTCTTACCGAATTCTTCGTCTGCAGTTGAAATTTTTTTATGAAGGAGTGAAAATTAAGTTTTTCGGTAAAACGTTTTTAAACAAATTTCTATTTCAGCTATATTGTTATATCATATAACTCATTAAAAAAATTAAAAACACTTAAGGCTGCCGTCCTGGCAGTGTTGAATATAATATGGGAAATTTGTCGAGATTGCGGACGCACTAGGTAAAAAAGTATGCACTTTTAGGCAACCATTTTATGATCATTGTAAAGCTAAAACTTGGCCCTTGGATCTGATAAATTTTTAATTCCAATTAGAAATATTGAAATTTTTGCTGTAAAGATGCTCTATTTCACAGGGCAAAAATGTGACCGTGCAATAATTTTTATAATCATTACAGTTATAATTACAAACTTGAAAAGTGTTTCACATCCAGAACAAATGCTTGATCTAATTTGAAAAAAAATTTGGTAGAATTATATACATTTTTCTAGAAGATGCTGCGTCCGAAAATAATAATAATTTTTTCTTGTTTTTAACGATTTTTTTGAAATGGTGAGCAGCAAGTGTTGGATCTCGGTTAAAATAGTTTGTCCATTCTATATCAGAATTATTTCTTACGGTTTATTGTTCATTTGTCTAATGGTATTTTCAATCGCCCACGCTTAGAACGGCAACCTTAAAATATTTTAACAACATCCTCGAAATCATGAAAAGAAGAGCTTCCTAAAAATGGTCAGGGGGTTCTAATTTTTGGGTATTTAAGGTTTGTGGTCCTAATAAAAACTCTGGGTTGGTGACTTCGGCGAGCGCCCGGAAGTGCCGCCATTTAAAAAAAATGGCGAAAACAAATGTTTCCTCGCAATATTTCCTTACCAGTTGACTTTAGGACGAAAATGACTTCCATAAATCTTACAGAAAATAAAATTTACTACAACTTCTATCTAAGTAAGTTATTTTTCTCTAACTAATAAGTCTAATAGTTTGTTGCTGAGCGCCAGCATTGTTAAAAAGGGCACATTTTTGAAAATTTCAATGACGTTCGATTTTGACCTGACTTTTTTATAATAAAAAATTTTTTTACATATTTTTTATAATAATATATCGAGTATATATTAATAGACTTTATCATATAATAGACTCTTTTAGAGAGAGTAACCAAAAATTATTAAAATACGATATGTCTTTTTCAATTCTACTATAAAAACGTTCAGCTTTTTCCGAATCTCTATAGGAAATTTGTCGATTTCAGGTGAATAAATTCGTGCTACTCCCCAAAATGTGATTTTATTCATTTCCAACGTAAATAATTAATAGTATTGTGTTTCACATTAACATTAATACCAACAGCACCTAAATTAAATTAAATAATTTTCAAATTTTGAAATTTAATTAAAAAAATAAAATCGTACGTAAGAAATTGTCTTGACCCCCCTACCCCCGAGTAAGAAAAAATAAGATGTCAGCTACCCCCCTTCCCCTAAACGTCTTACGTAATACATGAACGGCCCCTTACGCGATAGCCTTTGCTTTTGCAGACTGGAATAAACTGTGGAGCATTTTTGTTCTTTAGATTTTTTCTTCGGAACACCGGTAGTTACGCCATTGGTCATATAAAATCATTCAATTCGTTTCAAAATTACGTGATAAAAATGTATTGTTGTTTTATAAAACATCTTGCATAACATTTTATAATCAGTTATTGCAGTGAGTGCACTTATTACGTAACGTAATACTGCAAGCATTAAATTTATTTCAAATACGTAAGATTGATTATAATTTTACCTGGTGGGTTATTATTTTTCGTACTTGGTCTATAACAAGTTCGAAAATGATTGTCTTCGGTGTTTTCGTTATTATTATCATCACCATTCTGATTTATTTGAATTGGACTTTCAATTATTGGAATAGACGCGGAGTGAAGGTCTTAAAGAGTACGAATTTCATTTTGGGAAATGTAACGGGTTTGATTTTACAAAGAGTTCCTGTTTATTCCGCGTATAAAGAAGTTTATGATGAATGCGTCACGAAAGGAGAAAGATATATGGCAGTGGCGTACCTAGACCACTTGGGGCCCGGGGCGGATTTATTTTGTAGCCCCCCCCCCCTCACCCTCAAAAAAAGGTCATTTATCACTTTTTAATGTGTCTTCCATAAGCTATTGCCCTGTGCAGAGAAATAATAGATAGAATAAGGGAACAAACTCGTGCAGTCCGAGGTCATCAATTATCATTACTGTTAAAAATGTTAAACTGATAAAAAGTTTTATCGTAAGACCCCGAATTCGAACAATTTTCTTGAGAAACATGGAATTATTTATTTTTGGGTGGGGCCCCCTTAGTAAAGGGGCCCGGGGCGGACCCCCCCCCCCCGTAGGTACGCCTCTGATATGGGCCACTACTTTCTCATGAAACCAGGTTTGGTGTTAGCGGATCCTGAATTAATAAACTCCGTTCTTAAAACAAACTTCAATCATTTCACCGATCGTCCATTTTATATAAATACAGAAGTGGATCCGTTGAGTGAACATTTGGCTTCTGCTCTAGGTGCTAAATGGAAGACCATGAGAGACCAGCTATCTCCAGCATTCACACCAAGTAAGAAGGTATTGGACGATACCGTAAATAACGGACAAACTTTAAATCTTAAAGACGTAAGCAGTAAATTTATCATGGACGCGATAGGAGCTTGCTCTTTTGGAATCGACTGTAATACTTTAAATAATCAGAACTTGGAATTCAAGCACAGCACTTCTCAAATAATTGGGGGTAGCGCTTTACAAAATATAAAAATGGCAGTTTCCGTTTTGAACCCTGCTATACTTCATTTTTTTGGAATTTCGTTATGCTCCAAAGAGGCAACAGATTTCTGCTTAAATTTAACAAAATCGACCATCGAAACGAGAGAAAAGCACAACATTATCAAAAAGGATTTGATGCACTCGCTGATTCAAGTGAGAAACAACGTCAATATAGAAGAAGACAACAATTTTGAACAACTTCAAGGTTCGGATGGCCAAAAAGCACTGAACATTCAAGAAATTGCGTCTCAAGTTCTCATCTTCTTTGGTGCCGCTTACGAAACGACTTCACAGACCATATGTTTTCTCATTGCCAATATTTTACTCGACAAAGAAATTGAAGTCAAATTACGGAACGAAATTTCGAAGGTTTTAGCTAAATATGATGGAAAAGTGACATTCGATGCCATTATGGAAATGTCGTATTTAGATATGTGCATTAAAGGTAATTTTGTGAAAATCGATAACCTTAACATATTTAGGTAACGTATTTTTTTCAGAAACTTTGCGAAAATATCCCGGTAGCGCCGTCATTGCTCGAGTATGTACCAAGAACTACAAGATACCCGAAACAAATGTGACTATTGAAAAGGGAACCATCGTTTACGTTCCAGTAATGGAAATCCATTACGACAGTCGATATTATCCAGATCCTGAAAAATTTGATCCCGAAAGATTTTCTTCGGAGGGTGAAATTAAACAATCCGTTTATCTTCCAATGGGAGATGGACCGAGAATTTGCATTGGTAAGTTCAAATTTCTTGACCTTATAAGTACCATATGAAATCTCCGACGTTGCCTACCTTCTCTCCTATGTCTGTTTTATCACAGATATAGGGGACCTAATGTTAAGGGAAACTAATGGGAACTTATTATACCCTACCCTTAACCGCTTAGATATTACTGGCTCTTAATTTTCTATTAAAAATTAATTAATTTAATTTAATTTTTTAGGACGTCGTCTGGGTGCAATAAAAATAAAGCTTTTCGTCGCTTTGCTGTTTAGTAACTACAAAGTCTCATTGAATTCCAAAACTAAATTACCGTTAACTATTAACAGACAGTCAATAGTTGTAACTCTTAATGAAGACATTCACTTGGACATCAAAAAATTGTAATGGAAATAAAATCAATAAACTATAGAAAATATTTTAATTTATATGAGTTCATAATCGATTATGAACTCATAACTCGACTATGAGTAGGGTGCGCATGCGCATATAATCGATTAATCGATCACCGTAATTCGAATAATCGATTAATTCGGTCGTTCTAATTGCTGTTGGGGTTGGGATTACGTTTAAGTTTAAAAAGTTGTATTTATTAAAACAAGATATTGTGCTTATACAGAATAAACCTGTTACCAATAAAAAATAAAGTATTCTATAATCGATTATTTTCCACAATCGATTATTTTCAAAATCGATTATTTTCATAATTGATTATATTTCCACAATCGATTATTTTCATAATCGATTATTTCTATAATCGATTAATCGATTATTATAAATTATCATAATCGATTATGAAATAATCGATTATTCGAATTACGGTGATCGATTAATCGATTATATGCGCACCCCTAATGGTCATCACATGCCGAAATTTTAAATGGTAAAAGGTACTAATATAAGGTTTTTATACGGTTAAAATTAATAAATATATGCGGTAATATTGCTGAAATAATGAATGACAAAAGGTTACACGAAACCAAAAAAATACGCTGCAAAAACGAAATTTTTAATATTGTAATATTGCATGCATAATATTTGTAATTTATACAATATATAATTAATTTGTTGTTCTGTAGGTACTTAATTTATTTAAAACGACGTCGCCAAACTTTCTGATTCAGGTGGGCCAAGCTTAGTTTTTGAAATTACAAAAAAGTGGAAATATTTTTCAAACTCCTTGAGACAAACATGTAGACAAAAATAAATAAAATATTATGTAAAAATATACATACGTATAAATTCATCAAAATTTTCGTTTAAAGTGTTTTCTTGGAATTTGAACTCGTTTTAACATGAAAAACTTATATAATTTTGGATTGTTATGTCAGCGGTTTTTGGCTTCACGAAATCACTGAATATATTTGATTATAAGAAAAATCTGAGAATTTTAGGCAAGCTAAAATTTAGTAAGTATGTCCGAATTAAGTAACCCTCCCCCAAAGCGCTCTGTGGGCTTCTCGTGTTTTGTCTACAACTCGCTGAATTTAATTTTTTCAAATAATTCTGCAAAAAATACTGTGGTTTTGAAATCAATTCCAAAAAGGCAAAATACGTTTTATTTTTAAACAATTTATATTCTGGTCCATTCTGTGAAAAATTTTATGAACTTCAATTTTATTGTAATAAAAATTTTATTCCATTTATCTCCAATGCTTCATGAAGAGAATCTGTACCTATTAGATTATTTCTTCTGGTTTTATTGCACCTTAAGCACCAACCTGCTTTTGGTTTCACATTTCGAATGGTCGTCCTCCATTTATTTTGGATCATTCCATCAGGCGATGTGAACCTTCTTAATCGGCGAGGGAGCTCTCTGAACACCGTATTCATTATAGCAATGCTGTTGTCTATTACAAATTCCAGAAGTCGCTCTCCTCCGACGTTCCTATCTCTCATTCCATTTTTCTCTACTGCGGCACGAGCACGGTGGTCATTGTCTGTCTTACCAATTTGAGTTGAAGTGACCCATAACAATTATCATTTCATAGCTCCCAATTTTTACAATTTCATTTAAATCTGAAGATTTAAAAATTCATTTTATAATTTCTAATATTTTACACGATATTTTACTCCACTAATAATGGAGGGACTTACACTTAAATGGGCGTGGCTTAAGTCGAAATGGCATGTGATTAGCCGAAGTGGGCGTGGCTTAGTCGAAATGAGAGGAGCTTGGGAAATAAAGAAAAAAGTTTTTAAAAACTAAAATTGTTTACATGCTAACATACGGAAACTAAAAAAAAATCTTATTTGATCCGATATTTTACTCCACTAACAATGTTTATTTTACATACAATACCAATGGGAGGGTCCTCGATCGAAATGGGCGGGACATAGAGCATGGGTGTGTGCTGACTGAAGTGGAAGGGGCATATGTCAAAATGGGCGAGCCTTGAATTACATACCCCTCATACTCGGACAAACAAACGAAAAATGTTTTGTAACATTGACATACAAAATTGACTGGTAATAGGCCGAAATGGGCTTGGCTTGGACTGAAACGGAAGGGGCGGGCATATGTCAAAATGGGTGGAGCTTGGATTGCAATGGGCGGGGCTTATCGAATGCCCTAAAACTAAAAGCTAAAACTGGCAAAATACACTGAAAAGTTTTATAACATTTTTCCATAAACCGCTTTGATTTGCTTAAAATTCATTCGTAATATTTAAATACAAAACAGCCTTCACTGGGCGGGCCTAGGCCGAAATGAGCGGGACTTAGACCGACATGGGTGGGGGGCTTCAGTCGAAATGGGCGGGGCTTAGACTGAAATGGGAGGGGCTTGGGAAACAGAGGAGATTGGACATGTTTGTACCCAAAAAAATGGGCGGGGCGTATTCCGAAATGGACAGTGCTTAGCCTGGGCGGGGATTAGACTGTAGTGGGCGTTTTAGTAATGTCCTTATTTACCGCCGGATTTTTAATTTTTCGCTGGCTACGAAAGCAGATCCCAGAGCTACACAAAATTACCATTAAAGTTTTGTTTCGTATCTCGTACCGAACAGCAATAAAATGAAAAAGAAATTTTCAAAAAATAATTCCAAGACTAAGAATACAAATCAGAAATTTTGCTACCAAAAAATGAAATTTTACGGCGACACTGGATTTGACAAACGCTTTCGAAGTTTATCTATATAAAAAACTCGGTAAAATTATACTTCCTGTTTATTACTTTTTATAACGATAACCTTTTGGATAAATAAAATAGGGAATATTTTTAACTTTAACAATTTCTAAGTTATTTGTTGAAATACCTTAAATTAAGAAGATTTGCGCTTTACGCTATTTAAATTCCGTAATTTGGAGCTTTAGAGCTATTTTTAGTTTGAAATAGATTTTTTTTTACCAAATTCACACATAACATTCAAGTTCGATCGATTGGTTACAAAACAAAAACAAGGAACGAACCTCCCTTCCATCGCAGTAAATAATTTTGTACAAGACCCGAAAGAACCAAGATACTTTTTACCCTTACTAGGACTTCTTCCCTAAAATTAATTGCCTCCTTGCTTTCTCATTCATTTCCTGGGTCGTAAGTTTCTTTTCCTGATTTCCTTGGGTGGTTATATTGCTGCTTCGTTTTGTTCTTCTTTTATTCCTGGATTTATTTTGTTTTCTGGTTCATTTTCGTTTTCGTTTTCTTTTTCAACTTCCTGTTTTTTTCTTGATTTTTCGGATTTTGCATATTCTTTATTATTTGTTGTTTTTTAATTTTATTAATTTCTTATTATTATTTGCTTTCTTTGCTTGTTTCCGTTGGTTTTTCGTGAATTTTTTTGGGGGGATTCCGATTGGGTTTGTACAATTTCGCTTTCTGTGACGGATTTTTGAAATCCATCACTTACGTTCAACCCTATATATCATTTGTTCTTTAAAGGCGCATTCTATCCGCGCCGAGGTGGGAATTTGTTCAAGACTGCGCAAGGATAGTCTTGGGTGAACCATTGAACGAGTAACATGCTCTGGTGTCAATTTTAAAGCAAGAAGGCGGGTGTGAATTTTTCACACACCAATGTCGATTTGTGTGGCTACTGTTGAATAATCATGGGCTTTTGGGTTACGTAATTAGCGGATATGGAGCGAAGATATGGCTACCGGGACAATTTTTGTTCGCGCAGACTCGATGAAGATCTGACATACCTTCGTTGTTGGAAAATGGTGGATTTTCCCCATATGGGACGTTTCTTGGTCGGATCTACTGCCCATGCTATCTTTGAAGGTTTTGGTTTCCGTTCGGATTGGTGAGTAGCATTTTTTTTGTTATTTAATTGTTCCACAGTGGTATGCTTTGATCGATTAGGAGAAGTTTTGCTCCGTCCACCTGGAGTTCGTTTTGTTTAATTCACCCTTGGCTGATTCTCGTATTTTTTTATGTTTTGTTATATAGGTTTTCTTTTGCCTTGCAGTTTTGATTGGAACGTTTTTGGCCGAAATAATCGTTAAGACGCAGGTTTTACTATTCTGCTCGACGTGATTAAAGGTAATCTAATCTGACGTTCGCATACGTGGATTATAATGCCAATGTTTGAATTTTATATTTGGAAAACTAATTAATTATTATATTATATTATTATGTTTTATTTGATTGAGTTTGAACTGTGCATTTTATTCACTAGGTAACATCGAACGGCGTTGGTCAATTGCATTGGCATAAGAATTCCTACGTGTTCGACATGGGTTCAAATCTTGAATTTGAAATTCAATGTTGAACATTTTTTTTGTGTTTATTTTTGGTTTTATGTTTTTTTAAGAAGGCAGCGATGTGCGACCAACGTACAGGGTGTTGCATTTAATCGGGGTCGCTTCCACTTGGTTTTATTGAACGAAGTTCGATTGTGGTTCCACCGTTTGTGGGATTTTTATTGACCACACGAACGTTCCGTTGATTAATTTTGGGGAGTGGTTCTTGGTGGCAATGTTGTTGCCACTGTACTAGTCTGGTCGGCTAATGCAATTTCCATCCGACATCGCTAATGTCATCGCCTTCCGACAACGAACATCTTATTGTTGATATTATTTTTGTTGTGTTAGCAAAGCTGTTTCCTTGATTTTCTTCGGGGCGTTCATTTGACACGACCCACGGCCTTGCCGCCGCTATTAACGAGCTGGCTTATACCTACCATCAGGGCCCCACGCAAATAAAAGTAGAATTTATTTTCTGCGTGGACATTATCTGTTCCGAGCTACCTTCTCATTAGAGATAGTGAGGACAGATATTGTTTCATTTCGAAGCTAATTCTCAGTTTTGTTCCAGTATTCTTCTTTACATCTATTTCTTTTTTTAAGATACTGTCACATTAATAAAAATATTAGTACGCGAGTCGCCTTAGCAACTATGCTAAATCGACATTATTGATAAAAGACGATTGTCCCGGATATGATTAGCTTTTTGGACAATCATGTTGTTATGTCACTGGATTGCATAAGTGGGTAAGGGTGACTTTTATCCAACATCGAATTTCAATATTTTTTAGCGACTTTCGGATAGTTTAATGTTTTTAAAAGACAGCGCTAACACTCCTATAGCAGGATAAACCAACTTTTGATAGAGAAAATCGACTTTGAAAATCGTAAATTTTACGTGTTTCACTGACGCGCGGGTGGAATCTCACTCATTCTGTGGGCGGTCCGTGCAAGTTGAACTAGTCTTAGACTTAGCCGTTTGCGGACCGGCAGATGCAGCTCGACTGTCGTACATGTAACATCGATTATTTTTTGTTTTTAGGCGATTTTTTGGGGGTGAAACGTAATAGTTTACTGCCCCATACCGCAACTATACTTTTTAATGCTATTTCGAGGGTCTCTCACATCCCGGTTTTTATTTATCCCGGTTTTCTTGATCGGTGGCGCTTCTCATATGTTTAGCCTAGTAACCAGAGTCAAAACCGCCCTAGAGGGGTGCAGAGCGCAGCGGCGCCCCGTAAGGGTAGGTTTTGACGATGGATTACCCTCCTTATCGAATGCACACCCCAAAATTCGAAGGCAAAAAAATTTTTAATTTTTTCACTTTTTCGGCAATACACGGGTTATTTTCCATTTTTTGCGAATATTTATTACTAATATCTACTAATCACACCCCCACCTTCCCGATTTTCAAAGAAAATTTCAAATCGGAGCGAAAAAATTTCACTCGATTTCGAGGGACCGCGGCCGACCGATGTCACAACGAGTCGTGTGCATCAGCGACCCGTACTATTGCAACTCGCAGCATCTTTGTTATTTTCACACTTTTTTCGGATTTTTTTTATGATCACCTCCGCGACGACAAAAGTTATACATTCGCATCAAAACATTTCCAAAAAGGCCGTGATTTACCCATAATTTTGCAAAATTAAATTTGGGAGCGTGTTCGTAGCTCTTCAAACCACGCCCAAAAAGAGGCCGACAACCTATCACGGGCACCGCATATAGTTTTTAGTAAATTTTCGGTATTAATTCTTAAAAATCCTCAAATATCCTGGTGATTTATTGAAACTAATCACTTTTTTGACCTATATATCAAGGGATTTTTATTTTTGGATATTCCTTGTCAGTTGGGCCGTTGTCACCGGCGCCCATAAGTGTACCATTCCAACACATGTTACTGAGGAGTGTCGGTCCATTATCGTTCCATCCTGCCGAAACCTGCTGTTCGTGTCATCACGTCGGTGGTATACGTCCGAGGATCTTAGAGGGGAGCCAATTGTGTCAACACTCGCTACCACATATCCATTCAAGAAGCCGTCTGTCACATTTAAAGTTGTAAACTTGCCTGAGCTCAAGGTAAAGTATCTTTACTTTCTTGTTTGTTTATGGTGGTATATTTTTTTGTTCATTGAAGCCAACAATTGCATTGGCGGGGTTGTCCTTCTGGTTTCCCCAGTTTGTGTAACATCTTTGACGAGACGCTTGTCAAATTCATTAACGTGCATTCTATTTTAAGCACGTCGCAGCCACGCTTGCTTTGTCGATTTGATTATATTAAATATTGTCACTTAATTATTGTTTTATTTCGACGAAAGCGTACCCTCATTTTGTTTTCAGCATTGCACGGAGTGGAACTCACTGCCCTCGCTCACCGCTACAACGAGTTAGCTTATACCTACCATCAGGGTCCCACGCAAATAAAAGTAGAAGGTTTTACTTTCTGCGTGAGTCGTTTTCTTCTCTGGGCCGTTCCCTCATTAGAAACGGGGAGAAAGGAGTGCGTTTCAATAAGGGGGACGATATGTGGTGTTAAAAAGTGAAAATCGAGTGCAAGAGAGCGATACTGCCATGGTTTCTATAAGAAAACTTCATCCCTTATCGATAATAATGTAAGACTTAGTTTTTTAAGTATTAGTTTTAAGATGTATGTACATATGCGTTTGGAGGTATAAATATATGGGCTAAAGGGCGCTATTGAGGCACGCGCGCGCGACTTAATCCTATTAAGTTTTGTGAAGTTTAAGGTTAATAGAGTGATATTCAAAAATAAAATTCTTGGATGAGGTCCTTTTAATATGAAAATTATTACTTTGAAAATCGTTAATTTTACATGTTTCACTGATGCGCGGGTGGAATCTCACTCATTTTGTTGACGGTCCGTGCTGAACGAACTAGTCTTAAACTTAGCCGTTTACGGAACAGCAGATGCAGCTCGTCTCTCCTACATGTAACATCGATTATTTTTTGTTTTTACGCGTTTTTTTGGGGGTGAAACGTAAAAAGATAACTGCCCCATACCGCGACTATACTTTTTAATGCTATTTCGAGGTTCTCTCACATCCCGGTTTCATTTATCCCGGTTTTCTTGATGGGTGGCGCTTCTTGTATGTTTAGCCTAGTAACCAGAGTCAAAACCGCTCTGGAGGGGTGCAGAGCGGAGCGGCGCCCCGGAAGAGTAGGTTTTGACGATGGATAATGTGCCAATAATCGAGCTTATATCTGCACAAATATTGCCACTTGTGCCCGTAGTAAAATCGGGCGGCTAAACTCTGTTCTTTTCGAACCACAGACCGAGAGCTGGGATATTCGTAGGTCCGATACTCGATTTTCCAGTGATTTATTTCTGTAACAACAGCTGAAAAGAAAATAATTTAATGGGCGCCAGGCCGAAATAAAACGCCAGATAGGTGAGAACGGTGATTTAATTTCGACCAATAGTTCAGTGATAGATGGCAAAAACGTACAAAAACTATAACAAAATATTCGACTTAATAGTCGCAAACACAGGATATGAAATATTATAATTCGGAATCGCCAATCGATCTCACTTGGTTTAATTCCAGTTCTTGGACCGCAATTACTGATCCGTCCCTAACTAAGCCAATTTACTGGCAAGCAAAAACAGAAATGCTTGCAAAAAAACTTAAACAAAGCTGCGGTCACAGCCAACAGCAATCTCAACAACCAATCTGTTAATTAAATACGGACTTACCCCTTATCTTTGGCAAGAAAATCCTGGACCTCCACAGAGCTCTGCTTCGCCAGCTGCCAATCCAAAAAAATAATCTTTTCTAAGGTCCTACAATCAAACGTATTCAAATGCACAAATTAGTTACCAAAAAAAGACAGTCAGCTGTTCCAATGCGTAATGATGACAAAAAAAATATAAATTGGCTAAAGTTTACAACGACTCAGCAATTATGTTGTTATCCAGAATAAATGAAATTTAGGTTTTCGTATGGTTCTTGCTCGTCCAGGAATCCTATTGGAGATAAGACTTCGGAGGCGATACTGAATCAAAACGTCGGCTGCTACGACTTTAGCTTTATCCAAATAAAAAAGGCAATTTCGTGTTATTCGTGGTAAAGAAAACTTTCCAAAATTCCACTGACAAACGGATCAGCCGATGATACGATTTGCTTTCCAAATTTGCGTAAATTTCGTCCCAGATCAGAATGATTATCCAAAATTATTATGCCAAGTGATGGGTGTGAATCAATATTATTGGAATTACAACAATTTTCACGACAACTAATTACTTAATTAGTAAAATTTGCTTTTTAATTTTCAACTACTAAAAATCTATCTACCATTTAAGCGAATCGTGTCAAAAAGCCTCTTATCGCTCGCCACATTCTCTCACGATCTTTCGTGTTATCAACTTTTAATACATTTTCAAATTGAAAAATACGATGTACAGGGTATAACGTATTCTATCGGAATAAAATAATTACTGTAAATAATTAAAAAAAAACCCAAGAAGGACCATAACGGGCATTGAGAACGTTACACACTTTTTTCGGATTTTTTTTATGATCACCTCCGCGACGACAAAAGTTATACATTCGGAACAAAACATACCCAAAAGGCCGTTAATTACCCAAAATTTTGCTAAATTACATGTTGGGGGCGTGTCCGTAGTTCTCTAAACCACTCAAAAAATAGGCCGACAACCTACCCGGCCACCGCATAATGTTTTTACTTAAATTTCGGTATTATTTCCTATTGAAACTCAATAATCCTTTTATTACATTGTAGATAATGACTTTTTAGTTCGAAATATCAAGCCATTTCTATAGGGAAATTTCAATTTCGCAATCACCATTGGGGCTCCCGACCCAATAAATGTGTTAATGTTTCAGCCAGTTTAATTCAAATAAATGAAGATCCCGCACGACACGGTCGTGACAATACCCGGGTATCTTCAAATCCTGCGTCTCTTCCTCGGATTCTTCTAGTTTTATATGCTCATTCGTTAAACTAATAAGACTTCTTTTATTTGGTTTTGGCTCGTCCGCCACGGTAGGGTTTGTCGATTCATTGATCATTGCGTCCTGGATAATATTGATTATTTTTCTAATTCTTTCGATTACTGATGAGTCCCTATCACTCATTTCTATTCGACACTTCTAAACCGTAAGACATACTGACTTAAAGTTCCCCAGTCTAATAATAGACCATAGTATTTCAGACCGAGAGATCTGAGGGGGTATGGAATAGTTACACAAATATTGTATAAGCAGACTCGGATATATTGAACACCTCGACTACGCCTCGATCTTGGAAGGTAAAATACATTTACCGCTTTCGTAATAGTTTTTTTATTTTATCACGAAATAACATCATTAGGATTTTATCTTAAAGTTTAACGTTTTATTTATAGTTTGTCATGCCTATGGGCATCAATTAAATCACATCAACTTCCTCTTTAATTAATATTATAACAAATTACAGGATGTTTGAAACTGAATTAATTTTGCCCTTTATTTCAAAATCAGTCACGTTATGAAAAACGTATTCGAATTTTGTTTTATTCTTCTTTGAGTTATATAAATTTTGTTTGATATATTTTCTCGTATTTTTCAAAATCGAAGAAAATAAATAAAGCGGTCGGTTAGATAAAACACAAATAATGTGTTTACCAAATATGTTTTTTTATTAGCAATTATTTTAATGGTATGGTAAATTACGCAATATTTTTATAATAAATTAAGTTCACAATTTAGTATCTTATTTTGTTAATTTATATGTTTTTAATTTTTATCAGTGTTATCGTGAGAATAACGTTACATAACAACTAATTAATTAAAGATATAATTGTTACCAAATTAAGGTACTTTAAAATTCTACTCGAAAATAAAGGTAATAATGTAACGATTCCCCATATATCCAGATTATAATTTTCTCCACTTTAATGTTTAAATAACAATGTTTGATATTATTTTATACTCGTCATGTTTAATTGAGTCCCAAATTTATTACAAATTAATGTATCATCAGTTTTTATTATGCGCGCTACTGCGTTCAACAACTTTGAATTGCATATTAGGTATTAAGAGTTTTTTGGGATTTTACCTTGAGAATATTATTTAAATTATATAACAAGTCAAAATTGTCATTCTTCGTGTTTGTAGGACTAGAACAAGTTCTAAAATGATCGTGTTCAGTGTTTTGGTTATTATTACCATCGCGATTATATTTTATTTAAATTGGATTTTCAATTATTGGAATAGACGCGGTGTGAAAAGCCTAAAGAATACTAGTTTCATTTTTGGAAACATAACAGATGTCCTTCTTCAAAGAGTTCCGGTTTATTCCACTTATAAAGAAATTTATGAAGAAGCTGTCGCGAAAGGAGAACGATATATGGGGTACTATTACCTAGTAAAACCAGGTTTGGTGATAGTGGATCCCGAATTAGTGAACTGTGTCCTTAAAACAGACTTCAGTTATTTCACCGATCGTCCATTTTATTTAAATAAGGAAGTGGATCCGTTGAGTCACCATTTAGTTTCCGCTACAGGAGATCAATGGAAGACTATGAGGGAACAGCTCTCTCCAGCTTTTACGCCAAGTAAATTAAAAATTATGTTCCAAACTTTGTTACAAGTAGGGGATCAACTTACGAAAGTATTGGACGATACCGTGACTAGCAAACAAACTTTGAATCTGAAAGACGTAAGCAGTAAATACATCATGGACGCGATAGGAGCGTGCATTTTTGGAGTCGACTGTAACACTTTAAACAACGAAAATTTGGAATTCAGACATTGCACTTCTCAAATATTGGGAGGCAGCACTTCACAAAACATCAAATTGGCGCTCTCGCTTTTGAACCCTGCCATTCTTCATTTTTTCAGGATTCCCTTAAACAGCAAAGAAGCGACAGATTTTTGTTTAAATTTAACAAAATCGACCATCGAATCTAGAGAAAAGCACAACATAATCAGGAAAGATCTCATGCACTCGATGATTCAAGTGAGAAACAACATTAATATAGAAGGGGACAACAATTTCGATAAACTGAAAGGTTCTGATGGTAAAAAAGCCCTGGATATTCAAGAAATTGCTTCTCAAGCTCTCATCTTTTTTGGAGCCGCTTACGAAACGTCTTCACAAACCATCAGTTTTCTCGTTTCTCATGTTTTGTTAAACAACGATATTGAAGTAAAATTGCGTAACGAAATTTCGACGGTTTTAGCCAAACATGATGGAAAAATAACGTACGACGCCATCATGGAAATGCCTTATTTGGAAATGTGCATCAAAGGTAATCTTTTCGAAAAAGTTATAAAAAATCTTAAAATGTTTTTTTTTCAGAAACTATACGAAAATATCCCGGTGCTGCCGTCGTTGCTCGAGTATGTACCAAGAACTACAAGATACCCGAATCAGATATCACCATCGAAAAGGGAACCATAATTTATATTCCAGTAATGGAAATCCATCATGACAGTCGGTATTATCCAGATCCTGAAAAATTCGATCCCGAAAGATTTTCTTCGGAAGCTGAAATCAAACAATCCGTTTTTCTTCCAATGGGAGATGGACCCAGAATTTGCATTGGTAAGTCGATTAAAATCGATTAAAAATTAATTAAAAATCAAATTTTTAGGAGCACGTCTCAGCACAATAAAAATGAAACTTTTCATCGCTTTGCTATTTAGCAAATATAAATTTTCAATAAGTTCCAAAACTAAATTGCCGCTTACGCTTAGTAAATCAGCAATAATTTTAACTCTTAACGAAATGATTCACTTGGATATAGAAAAATTGTAAAAAAAATTAAATTAATCAAGTTGTTTTAGGTGCCAACAATATACGTACATAGTATCAGATACACAGAATTTTGAATGGGGGGGGGTGGAAACGTCTATCGTAATTCAGAAAATTATCAATATATGGTGGAACAATGGAAATATTAAATTGGAATGTGTAATAAATTGGTTTGCATTTGTATTGTATATACGCTTTCCAATTAAATAGCGCCATCTGTTGATAATCTTTTGAACTTCATCAGGTGTTATAATATGGAATATAATTTTTGTTCTATGGAATTAATATTTTTTACATAAAATAACTGAATCAATTATAATATAATTTCATAAATTATAATAAATTAGTATTTCTTAAAGATTCCTTATGTGTGTAATTATTACACAGTTATATCCTTTTTAGCTTTTTCCGCATTTTCTTAAAAATCAGCAAAGGGGATATATTACAAGATATTCATAAAATCTTATAATACATAATGTATAATGTAAATTTACACGACAAATTTATGTAAATTTACATAATTACATTACTAGGTTAATATTACAAAGTTTTACCATTTAATTATCATTACAAACACTGATCACAGCCGCCAGGCCGCACAACCTTAGCAATCACATATTATATGGCACATATGGCTGTATTATAACGTACACTTTTTCACGTAGGTAGCATTTATTATTACCTATAAAATATATTAAATTATTATTAATTGGAAATAGCTATTTTTTAAATCAAAAGAAAAACGATTAATTTGATAATTGGAAAGCCTTAACTCAGTTCCCACACCTGGTGACCATAAATCACAAAAGCATAATCTCTTTCCTACAATTTAAATTATCTGTCAATGTCATAATGTTTCGGTTATGTTTATATAAAAATGTTTAAAATGGGCTCTTATTTAAACACATTTTCATGAAATTACAATTTACTGATTATTGAATAAACCTGAACAAGGATGTTAACAATGAAGAAATATTTTAAATAAGTGAACTGGCCATTTATTCAACTGATAACCTCAAAATTATTTTTTTCCAATTGAATTTCAATACGTGAGTCAATTACATTTTATGTATTTTACATTTTTATCTATTATTAATGTACAATGTTGGTAACGTACGACTTTTATTGGGCTTTATTTTTGTTTTTCTTTAAATAAAGTTAAACGTCGTCATGTCTTTTCTTAATCATAATTTCGTAACGCACGGGCCAATTTATTTGGTTCCAACTTTATCTCAAAACTACTGATTTCATTTATAATACCAGATTGTGACTCGACTCAAGGTTAGATGATATAAATTTCTATCGTTTACATAACCGTGTTGTTTTACAGTAATTAGACTTCCTAATTTGCATTCTTAACCCATTAAGGTGTAAAATACTGGGACCTTTTCTGCAACGAAATTTTGTATGCTGACTCAAAAAAACACCTGCATAATAATCAATTGGAAAATTTAAAAAAAATTTTTACCCATTTCCACACATACCTGCTGCAGATTTCTTACCATTTGGGTTCATGTGACTCAATCTATTGCCCAAACTGTTGGACGTAGGCTTGTTCGCAGCTTATACTGCGCACCGATAGAAAAATAGTCAATCAAAGACAGAATATAAGCTGTGAATAGATGGCAAATTATTCGCCCATCGGTACATAAAGGGTTAAGTGTATCAAATAGAGCATCAGTTAATACACAACATTGTACTTATCAATTTGGAAATGTACAATAATTTTTACAATTTACTGTTAAAACATTACTATCTACAATTTTTACTAAAGCTCGAAAATGATTGTCTTCGGTATTTTCGTTATCATTATCGTTACAATTCTGCTGTATTTGAAATGGAGTTCCAATTATTGGAATAGACGTGGTGTGAAGGTCTTAAACAGCACGAATTTCATTTTTAGAAACATAACAGATGTGATTTTTCAAAAAGTTCCTCTTTACTCCGCTTACAAAGAAGTATACAAGGAATGTGTAGCGAAAGGAGAAAAATATATGGGATACTATTATCTCATCAAACCACGTTTGGTGGTAGTGGACCCAGAATTAATAAACTGCGTCCTTATAAGAGACTTCAATTATTTCACCGACCGTCCGTTTTATTTAAATACAGAAGTGGATCCGTTGAGTGAACATTTGGCTTCCGCCCAAGGTGCCCGATGGAAGAGAATGAGGGAACAGCTGACTCCAGCTTTCACGCCAAGTAAATTAAAAATTATGTTTCAAACTTTGTTACAAGTAGGGGATCAACTCACAAAAGTGTTAGACGACACCGTTAATAACAGACAAACTTTGGATCTTAAAGAAGTAAGCAGTAGATACATTATTGACTCGATAGGAGCTTTCATTTTTGGAATCGACTGTAACACATTAAACAATCAAAATATGGAATTCAAGCATTACACCTCTCAAATGCTAGGGGGCAGCACTTCACAAAACATAAAACTAGCGCTTAGTCTTTTGAACCCTTCTATACTCCATTTTTTCAGAATTCCTTTGAACCCCAAAGAATCGACAGATTTTTGTTTAAGAATAACAAAATAACAAAAACACAGCTCCATTCCTATCATTCCATAGCCGCCAGCTACGAAGCCTAAGGGCAGCCTTGACCGCCATCTCCTGCACATGAAGATCAAGTGGTGGGAGGCAGAGAAGGGCCTCAAGCGCCGCAGTGGGGGCGGTTCGCATCACTCCAGTTACAGCCAGACAGATTATTCTCTGAATCCGGTGCAAGGAGGACGCCGCTGTTACTTGCTTGGTTCTAGGCCACCAGACAAGTGCACCGTAGGAAAGCATAGGTCGAACAACGGCTGTGTAGAGCCAGAGGGTGATCTTAGGGGAAAGTCCCCATGATCGTCCCATTGCCCTTCGACACTGCCAGAATGCCATTCCCGCCTTCCTTAATTTAATTTGTAGATGTTTCCCCCAATTTAGCTTCCTGTCAAGTGTTATGCCTAGATACTTGACATTGTCAGCCAGTTTCAGAGGAGTTCCCATTAAGCTTGGCATTACCATGCTCATTAGCTTTCTTTTCTTGGTAAATAGTACTAACTCCGTCTTCATCGGATTAACCGAGAGGGAGTGCTCTATACACCAATCTTGTATTATTTCGAGAGCTTTTTGCATGCGCTGGCAAATTATGTTCTCAAATTTCCCGTTAAGCAGGATGGTGAAGTCATCTGCATATCCTATGGTATAAAAACCTTTTTCATTCAGGCGTTGCAGAAGGCTATCCGCCACCATGACCCACAGTAGTGGAGAGAGTACCCCTCCTTGGGGACAGCCCTTAGTTACAATGCCCTTGATGTTTATGTCTCCGACACCCACCTCCACGGCCCTCCACCTTAGTGCAAAACTTATCCATCTTACAATGGTAGCGGGGACTCCGTGTCGGTGCAATGCTTCACTTATACTGTCGAAGGTAGTTTTGTCAAACGCTCCTTCGATATCAATAAACGCTCCTAGGGTGGACTCTTTATGGTTCAGCGATCTCTCGACGCGCTCCACTACCATATGGAGCGCAGTCTCAGTAGATCTCCCCGGAACGTATGCATGTTGATGCGCGTGTAATGGTCTGAGACTCAGACTCATATCACGGATCTTCCTATCACATAGTTTCTCCAGCGCTTTAAGGAAAAACGAGGACAAACTAATTGGTCTAAAAGATTTGGCCAGTGAGTAATCGCTCCTGCCTGGTTTGGGTATGAAGATGACTTTAACTCCACGCCGCCCCCTTGGTGTGTAGCCATGCGCGATGCATGCTCTAAACACTCGCACCAGGTGATCGAGAATGTCTCCCAAACCCCACTGGAGCAGGGCCGGGAACACCCCGTCAGGCCCCGGCGATTTAAAGGGGCTAAAGGATTTAACGGCCCATGCCGTTTTTGTGTCATCCACAACCTCTTTTGCAATTTCCCAATTCATTTCAGTCGGTGCCTGAGTTTCAGTATCCGCCCAGACAAAGTCCGAAACTGTTATGCTGTCAGGAAAGTGTGTCTGTAGCAGTATTTCTGCAGTCTGCGAGAGTGTTTCCGTATAGGAACCGTCCTCTCGGCGTAGACTGCCTGGCTGCTGATATGGATCTTTTGCTATGATCTTATGTAGCCTTACTGCGGCAGTAGTTGTTCCGATGCCGCTGCAGAAGGCTCTCCATGACTCACGTTGCTTTTGGCGTATTAGACTCTTATATTCCGACCGGTGCACCTTAAATGCTGCCCAGTCAGTGCAGCTTTTAGAGTTCTGCGCCTTATTATAGAGCCTCCCTACCGATCTCTTCAGCCGGTCAAGTTCCGCGCACCACCAAGGTGTTGCTCGACCCCGTATTCCGGCCGTTCGAAGCGGGCAAGACAGCTCATAGGCTTTAATGAGGGAGTTTTGCAGCTCATTGGCGTACATTTCAATCTCCTCAGTAGTTGTTAGATATTCCTTTGTGGATGCTGCCTGCAATATACCATTTTCCATGGACCTAGACAGGTGATCTAAAAAGACTGCCCTGTCAACATTCCTCGGATTTCGGTACTGCCTAGCATCCACTGTTTTTGCTTTTAATTTAAAGCAAATCCATCTATGGTCTGACATTGTCAGTTGGTCAGACACTCGCCAATCATGAATATAGTTTGTAATACCTAATGACGCTACTGTGATGTCAATGACAGAGTTGCGATGGGGTGACACATAAAAAGTAGGGACATCCCCTCTATTAAGAATTACTAGATTTGTACCTATAAGGTATTCAAATAGTGACTTACCTCGATTGTTGCAATCTCTGCTCCCCCACGCGATATGATGGGAGTTTGAATCGCAACCAATTATGAGGTGAATCTTCTTTTCCTCGCAATGTTTCACGAGATCCACCACTTTTGGAGTGGGCGGATTCGTCGCTTCTATTGGGAGGTAAACGGATGCCAGAATGACGTCCTCTTGACCATTCCCAAAGTCGCAGCCAATACGCACTGCTGTCAGATCGCAGTCGCTGTACTGCGGCAAAAGGTTGGCCTGGATATTATTAGGAGTGTAAATACACGTCCTAGTTTTATTTGACTGGTTGCCTGTAAATATTTTACCGTTTAGTTTTGTGAAACCACATATAACAGATTTCACTAACCATGGCTCTTGTATCAGAGCTACTGTATCCCTGCAAACGTCAAGGTGGCGGCATAAAGTTGCCACGGCCTCCCGACAGTGTTGCAGGTTTGCTTGTAAGAAGCTCCAGTCTGCTGAGGAAGCCATTGGGCTTACCTTTAGGGGAGCTTACTGCTCTGTTGATTTTCACCATCAACCACCGCTTCCTGGATCACTTCCGTCTCCATAGCTGTTACAGTGGCTGTTGGTGTTGTTTTTGTTGCTGGATCGTCCGTAAACTTTTGCAACTTTACTTTGAGGGTTGCGAACTTATAGTTCAGCAACTCTCCTCTTACTTTTAGGGCAGCACTATCTTGCTGTCCAATGCCAAAGACAAGGAATTTGCCTTCCGGTTCTTCCTTGTCAGCATCGAGGAAGATGCACCACTCCTTTAGTTTTGCCCAGGTGTTTTGGGCAACCAGGCGCCTCATGACAGCCTCAGTGGGCTCCTGTTTACCAGGAATCCAAAGAGTTGCCTTCGTTAGTTTTGGCAGGTTGTCCACCTGGACTACGTCTAGTTTAGCTTTTTCCCACAGAGGTGGGAATTCTGCCACTGTTTTTTGCAACCACTCAAGGGAGCTCTGGTCACTGCAGGTGATCCGAAGGATCTCCCCAGAGTGTCGAAAGCCACCAAAAGTTGGTGCTGGTTTGGCCTCACTTGCTGCTTCTAGGATTAGCACATCCAGGGCAGCAGTCAGGCTGTTTTCAATTATCTCCACCTGGGCCACCGAAAGTTTGCCCAGGGGGTTCGAGCGGTCTATCACCGCTACTCGGAGGTGCTTTTCAGCCGCCTCTTTGTAGGAGACAGTGTCCACCCGACTGGAGATATTGGGCCGATGGTGAGATGATTTCCCCCTCTTCTCCTGGTTAGAGGGGGAGGGCTGAGACCCCTGAGACCTCGGCCTTTTCTTGCCGTCCCTTCCCGAGGTCGGCCACATCCCTGGTTTGGGTTGACCTTCCTTACGGTTGGGGACTACTTTTGTTTTATTCGCACTGTCCCGGGCAGGCTGCATAAGCCTGGCCTGCTCATGAACAGTGCCTTTGTTGCCACTAGGCCCTTGTTTTGAGGTGAGGGCGTTAGCCTCCATCGCTCTACGGGCCTTTTGTCGCCGTTTGGCTTGGGCGCCAGTGATCCTTCTCCTTTTAAAGGGGGATTGATCACCAGCTGCCAGCAGTGTGTCCTTGTCGGACGCTCCTGCTTTTATGGTTGGGGCATCCTGTATGGATGCACCCGATGATTTGAGCGGGGTGTCTTGGATAGACGCCCCCGCTTGTATGTTTGCTGATACATCAGCTATTGTTTTATTATTTTCATTTAAATTATCCATGTGGAGTTAATTTTGTTTTTCATCTCCCGAGGTCCCCACCCTCACCGGAGCCTCACCATTTTGGGACGCTGTAAACACCGCCAGGGCTACCCGAGAGATATAGCCCCCAGGGAGTTGAGGTGTTTGCACACTCCATCCTCCCCCAAGAACTCGTCCTGCTGATCCTCTGACGGAAAAGCACAGCCGATTGATCTAGGTGGACTAGTCTAGACCTCCCGTTTTAGCAGAAATCCGGGCCAAAGTGGAGTGTTGCCAGACCTGTGGGAATAACAGCCACCCTCAGGCTGACTCAGCCACCAGGATCCCCTCATCCTGCATTACGGGTCACCGCGCACGGCACAAACACGCAGGTACCTGTATTTGTCAGATTTCTCCACGACGACCATCATCCCGGTTCTTTGACAGCCACGCCAGGCACAAAGGTTTTTAAGCCCCGGCCAGACCCGAGTGCCAAAACAGACCGAACACAAGGGGGTTTTAAGTCCCTGGTTCGTATCCTAACAGGTACACGCCCGCCGCTTCCTCGAAACACGCAAGCCCCCTCACCACGTCAAGGTTCAGGTACATTCGAGGGGGGCATCAAAGGTAATCCATTTTGCCAAATTTGCAAAAGTTAAACATTGATCGTTTTTCAGAAACTATACGAAAATATCCCGGTGCTGCCGTCATTGCTCGAGTATGTACCAAGAACTACAAGATACCCGAAACAAACGTCATCATCGAAAAGGGAACCATAATTTACATTCCAACAATGGAAATCCATCACGATAGTCGGTATTATCCAGATCCTGAAAAATTCGACCCCGAAAGATTTTCTTCGGAAAATGAAAGTAAACAATCCGTTTTTCTTGCTATGGGAGATGGACCCAGAATTTGTATTGGTCAGTTTGAGTTCGGAATTTAATTTTCGATTAAAAATTAATTAAATTAAAATTTTTTTAGGAAGTCGTCTCAGCGCAATAAACATGAAACTTTTCATCGTCTTGCTGTTCAGCAAGTATAAATTTTCAATAAGTTCCAAAACTACATTACCGCTTACGCTTAGTAAATCAGCAATAATTTTAACTCTTAACGAAAATATTTATTTGGATATCGAAAAATTGTAAAAGAAGTAAAATGAATCACGTGTTTTTTCGTTTTTTAGAAGATCGTACGTAGGGGGGGGGGTAGAAACATCTAACGTAATTCTGAAAATTATCAATAGATGGTCGGACAATGAAAATATTAAATTATTAGAATATTAAATTACGCTTTCCAATTGAATAGCACCATCTGTTGGTAATTTTTTGAATTTCATCAGGTGTTATAAATATTTTATATTACTAATTTTTGTTATATTTTTTAATTAATATTATTTTTATTAAATTTTATAAAATAACTTAATCAATTACAAAATAATTTCTTAAATATTAAATCCATTTTTGCTTTTGACCATCAATACCATTATTATATAGGCTGTTCAATAAGTTCGTGGAACGGAAATAAAAAACCGGATTTTTGGTTATAAAATTAACTTTATTTTTCGGGATAATCTCCCTCAACTTCAATACACTTATTCCAATGATCCTCCAATTTATGGATCCCATCTCTGTGGTGGTTTTCCAGAAAGTCTGCAAAATATCCCTATTTGTTTGATGAAAATCGTTTTCCACGAAAGAATTTTTTGAGATGCAAGAAGAGCCAGAAGTCAGAGGGAGAAAATGATTTTTTTCTTCTGTAAACCGGATATTTTTTCGCGAATTTTTACATCCGATTGGTCCAAAAGGTTACGATAATAATCTGAGTTTATTGTTTTACCAGTTTGGATGTAATCCGATTTCTGGACAGCCTAAGAGCCGGGTTCACACCACTCCTTACCCTCTTGTTTTGATTCAGGATCGTGGTAGTAGAGACCCAAGTCTCATCCATGGTCATGAAACGATGCACAAAATCCTTTTTATCATTTCTAGAACGCTCCAGATGTTTTTTTAAAGAGTAATTTCAAGACGTTTCCCCGCTAAGGGGGTTTCTACGGAAATTAAGAACGACAATGAGCTTTTTTCCACGGAAAATCCAGTCTAAAACTGAAGGTTTTGGTATTTCGGAGGGGAAACATGCTTCTAATCTCCCCCTCCTCTCACGGTTAATGGGCCTGCCTATTTAAGATGTTTTTTAAACTTAAACGTATATTATGTCGATCGTCTGCAAACATTTCGAGTTTTCGGGTCTCCACAGTCCCACTGTGCCCTGTTCGGAAATCTCTGATGTAGTTCAAACTAATAATCAACAGATGTCCGATAGCGCTACTAAATTGGACAACGTAGTAAATGGCTTTATTACTGCAATTCTTGGTTTGTGTTAGTGCTAAAGCCATTTATTACGCCTTCTAATTTTGTAGCGCCATCTGTTGATTATCTTTTGAATTCCATCAGACGTTTTCAAAATTTCTGTAAGAAATCGATTTGGTAGAGCCCAAGGAAAACCACTCTAACATTCCGCCCTATGACTATTTTATCCATGTCCTTCTATATTTTTTTGTGAATTTTTTTCACACTTTACAGCCCACCCCTATTTGCAAACCCATAGCTAGGTTTTTTTTGGAAACGGACTCCATACTCCCAGGCAAGAGATTTCCTTCTGGAAAAAGTTTTTGAAAATTAAAAGTGAAAAATAGGTTTTTGATGGAGATTTCGATCTGTAAAACAGGAAGTTTTGGTATTTAGGAGGAGGAACGTACCTTCAATTGTGCACGTCCCCCCATCCTGTCCATGGGTCCGCCTATTTAAGATATGATTTTTAATCATTTTTCCATAGACTTGAGCGTATTTATGAATCATTAAATTTCAGAATTTTGATCAAGTTTACCGGTCTTCACGGACCTGGAGGTGCCCTGATCGGGAATAATAAAAACATATGAAAATGAATACGTATATTAAAATTAAAATCATCCAGGTGACCTTCGAAGAAATCTGCAGAGAACGGCTCTACTCGAACATTTTCATACATCTGACAAAAAGAGATTAGTAAAATGTCCTGACGAAAAAAAAAATTTAGGTGGTCGGTTTGCGACATTCTCTGCTTGTGGAAGCTGACGATTCCGCACCATGAAGTTTTTCATTATATTGTCGATCGTCTCTTGGTCCAGGTTGTTTCTTGTTATGAAAACTTCGGGGTTACTTCCGCGGTTTTGTTCTCCTCCTGGGTTGGTTCTTTTTTGTCCTGCTCTGTATTTCCGTGTTCCATTCCGTATTTGCCATCGCTGGCAGTCCTACTCGATCCCTACACGACTTGTGCGATTTGAATGGGGATTTAAGATTTGGAAGAGGGAGAGGGATCGTCTTATTCTTTTTCTCCTTGTTCCGCCAGCTCATCGTGTACGTCTTGGATTCCAATTTATTTTGAAACTCAGGAAATTACCACTTTTAACGGGTTGCCTCGTTGTAGAAACCACCTTTTAAGAAATTGAAAAACGCCCTGTGACGTCCTCTTGTATGGTGGTGAGATAGCACCTGCAATGTTTCGTGCGTTTCAGAACTTGATTTTCCTCCTGCTCACCTCTCTACTGATATGAAGGGCCACTTGAGCAGGATTCTTGGGTGATCGGGTCCGAAGAATGCTCCGGTTGCATTCTCGACTAGAGCGGGAGTTGGATCTGATCATTCTTACATCTTACATTCGAATTTGGACGTCCTGCTGTCCATCCGCAATCTCATCCGTTCGTCTTCTCCTTCCGCGATCGTAGTTGAAGAAGTGGTGGTTTCCCTTTTTGGTCGTAAATCCTCTTCATGTCATTCGGTTTCGTCTTCGTTGGAGATGTCGTCTGGCTTCTTGTCTCCCATGATTTTTTATTAAAATTATTTAGATATAAATAATTGAAGTTTGTGAATAAATAAGGAAAATTTGGAATTTGAATTGTTTATTATTTTAGTTGCATTGTGATTATTAATTTTCTTTTGATAGAATACTTTGCCGATGAAATTATTTTCATGTCAAAAGATAACAAGTGTGCTAGGTTTTGCTTTTTTGGCTATCGCGCGCTAAGTCGGATGGTATAAAGACAACGCTCTTCAATAGGATAGAATTACCCCCACCCTCAGCCAAATAATAACAAAAATTCCTGTGAGGTCATTAGGCCTACAAAAATCCTAACGTCAGCTTAAATCCATTTAAGAAAGGAAGGAGATATGGGGCAATGCCCCGGTCCTCCATAAAGTGCAAATCAGAAAACAGAAACAGGATAGAATGGGCTAGATACACCCGATGTGGTCGGATGGTGTAGAGTCAACATCCAATCTTGTCGGCTAGGGGCATTAACCGCCTCAAAGTTGATTAATATAATTAATTACTGTTATTTTTTATCGTAATGTGTTATTATAGTAATAAGATTTTCATAATTTGCATTCTTAACCCATTAAGGCGCAAAATACCGAGACTTTTTTTGCAACAAAAATTTGTATGCTCACTCAAAAGCCACATGTGTAGAATCATCAATAAAAAAATTTTAAATATAATTTTTTTACCAGCTTCCACACATACCTGCAGTTTTATTATCATTTGACCCCATGTCACCCAATCTATTACACAAACTGTTAAAAGTAAGGTTTTTCACAGCTGATACTCCACTCTGGTAGTTTAACAAGCACGTAATACAAGGTGTGAGTAGGGTGGGAAATTATTGACCCACCGGCACATAAAGGGTTAAGTGAATTAAAGAGTGCAAAAGTTAATGCCCAACATTGAACTTATCAACCAGGAAATGACAATATTTTTTACAATTTAAAGTTAGAATATTATTTTTAATTGTTCCCGAAGTTCGAAAATGATTATCTTCTGTGTTTTCGTTATCATTGTCCTTGCAATTCTGCTTTATTTAAATTGGATTTCCAATTATTGGAAGAGACGTGGTGTGAAGGTCTTGAAAAGCACGAATTTCATATTTGGAAACGTCGCGAATGTGATTTTTCAAAAAGTTCCTCTTTACTCCGCTTACAAAGAAGTATACAAGGAATGTGTCGCGAAAGGAGAAAAATATATGGGATACTATTTTCTCATAAAACCAGGTTTGGTGGTAGTGGATCCCGAATTAATAGATTGTGTCCTTAAAACAGATTTCAATTATTTCACCGATCGTCCGTTTTATGTAAATACCGAAGTGGATCCGTTGAGTGAACATTTGGCTTCTGCTAAAGGTGATCGATGGAAGATGATGAGGGAACTGTTGACTCCAGCTTTCACGCCAAGTAAAGTAAAAACTATGTTTCAAACTATGTTACAAGTAGGGGATCAACTCACGAAGGTGTTGGACGATACCGCTAATAACAGACAACATTTGGATCTCAAAGAAATAAGCAGTAGGTACATTATGGGCTCTATAGGAGCTTGCATTTTTGGAATCGACTGCAACACTTTAAACAATCAAAACTTGGAATTCAAGCATTACACCTCTCAAATACTAGGGGGCAGCATTTCACAAAACATAAAACTAGCGATTTCTCTTTTGAACCCTGCCATACTCCATTTTTTCAGAATTCCTTTGAACTCCAAAGAAGCGTCAAATTTTTGTTTAAATTTAACAAAATCGACTATCGAAACGAGAGAAAAACACAACATAATCAGGAAAGATCTGATGCACTCTCTGATTCAAGTGAGAAACAACGTGAGCATCGAAGGAGACCACAATTTTGAACAACTTCAAAGTTGTGATGGCCAAAAAGTCATGAATATTCAAGAAATTGCATCTCAAGTCCTCATCTTCTTCGGTGGCGCTTACGAAACGACTTCACAAAGTATCAGTTTTCTCGTTTCCAATATTTTACTCAACAAAGATATTGAAGCCAAATTACGGAACGAAATTTTGAAAGTTGTAGCCAAACATGGTGGAAAAGTAACATTCGACGCCATCACGGAAATGCCGTATTTAGATATGTGCATCAAAGGTAATTTATTACACCAAACCTGCAAAAACCATATTATAACCTTGAAATGTTTTCCAGAAACTTTTCGAAAATATCCCGGGGCTGCCGTCCTTTCTCGAGTGTGCACCAAGGACTACCAAATACCGAATACGGATTTAATTATCGAAAAGGGAATCTTGATTTACATTCCAACCATGGAAATTCATTACGATAGTCGGTATTTTCCAGATCCTGAAAAATTTGATCCCGAAAGATTTTCTTCGGAAACTGAAAGTAAACAAACCGTTTATCTTCCAATGGGAGATGGGCCCAGAACTTGCATCGGTAAGTTCAAGCGTGGGACTTAATTTTCTATTAAAAATTAATTAATTTAATTTTTTAGGAAATCGTCTCAGCACAATAAAAATGAAGCTTTTCATTGTTCTGCTATTTAGCAAATACAAATTATCAATCAATTCCAAAACTAAATTACCCATTACTATCAATAAACATGCATTAATTGTAACTGTTAACGAAGATATTCATTTGGATATCGAAAAATTATAGTGCAGTTAAAATTAAAAATTCAAATTTAAATATTTATAGTCAATAATTCAGTAGATCATAGTATAAAAATATAAATGTCATGTCATCGGTAGTAATTAGTTTACCATTATACCATGGGCGGTAAGTGGTTTTACCATTAAATAGAAATATTTAGAGACCTCGACTTCGTCTCGGTTACCTTACTAATTTGTTTTTATTCTCAACTTTCGTTGTAATTAATTAATTTAGAGAGGTTAATCGGACCCCCCCCCCCCGGACGTTGGCACCAAATTCGATGCCATGAATTGATTTGAAAAGTTTCCAGCCCAAATATTACCTACCTTAATAAACTACGATAATTCATTTTAAGAATAAGATCAACTGATGTTGAACTATTTTAGAGGGATTAGAGTCAAATCTTGAAATTGGTGTTAAAGAAAGGGTAAGTTGGAGTGGAATAAGGAGCTGAATAAGTGGGTATCAAATAATAAAAATAAAAGAAAGCGATAGAAAAATTAAAAGTAGAAATTAAAAAGGGTAGAGAGAAATAGAATAAATAAAAACATCTGCAGAAGTGTAAAATTAAAATTTAAAAATACAAGGAAATCATTTTGCAACTCTCGACACTTCCGTATCTCGAGTTACAAGTCTTCGCGGTAATAAAAGAATTCTACCCCCCACGTATAGTAATATACTAATATTAAATTTCGTGGTTTTGTGTGGTTGCTAAACATATACAGCCTAAATATCAGATGGAAAAATTGCTGTTACTAATATAGTTTTTGAACAGGTACTCAATAAAACTTGAGATACGTTTGTCTTTTGTCTGCGATGGCTAAAATGGTAATCCAAAAATACGTCACGCAGTTTTGAGCACTCCCCCCCCCCAATATCCTTACATTTCATCACAAAATCGTAGACTTCCCTTCTAAATAATACGCCATGTATTTTTATGCCCCTACATTCTACATTCCACAAGTTTAAAATTATTAAAATTAACGTTGTGATGTCCAGTGGCGGCTCATGAGTTTTTTCAATGGGAGGGCACCAAATTTAAATAAAATATAACTTCTTTCGTGTTGTTTTAAGAATATTAATACTCTTCATTTCCAAATGAAATACTAAAGTCAACAATAAAAAGTATAACAAATCCGGGGGTAAGGGTTTGTGGGGGCAGGGTAAAAAACAACCATAGTTTTTTATTTATGCGCTACTAATAGGATCTAAACATGTAGTTTTGTTAGAATTTCCTTGTTGTGACTTCTTTAAATGGTTTTAATCCATGCTTCTTCTTCTTCTAATTAGGCTTTCACCTGTTCTATCTTCGGTTACCTCTTCATTGTTCAGTGATGTTGTCGCTCCACCTCTTTCTTGGTCTCCCCACACTTCTGCGGCCCACCGGAGACTTGTCTCTAGCTATTCTCACCACCCTGTCCTCTGCCATTTTATTTATATGGTGATTCCACTCTCTCTTCCTGCCAATTATCCATTCGTTGATGTTCTCAACGTTACATGACTGTCTTAGGGATTCGCTTAGTTCTCTATTCCAAAGGGTTTTTCCAGCAATCCTGCGAATGGTTTTCATTTCTGATGTTTCCAGGATACGTTTCGTTTTGGTTGTATCAGGACTCGTTTCCGCTGCGTAGGTCATTATAGGTCTTACTGTTGCCTTGTATATTCTAGCTTTTGCTTCTTTTACTAGGTACTTATTTTTCCAAATAGTATCATTAAGGCATCCTGATATTCTGTTGGCTTTGTCTACCTGTTGTCGAACCTCTGCTTCCGTATCCCCGTAGCTGTACACTGGTATACCTAAATATCTAAAATTTAATACTTGTTGGATCACAATTCCATTCGCCTCAAGCTTACATCTAATTGGTTCTGTGGATATCACCATACATTTGGGTTTTTTTTCTTTTCTTTTCTCACTTTTCCTTAACTTCTATCTGAAACCATGGCGTATCCATGTATCTTCCTTGTATCTTTCCTTGTATCTTCCTTGCTGCACGTACCATCCTTGTTCCCATAGCCTCCTTTGCTGCTTCTTCTATATTGTTGTTGATTTTGCTCCAGCATATTTGTACGTCATCATCATTTTGTACTGGATTCGCTTTGATTTTTTCACTCAATCTCTTCTGGTACAGTTGGGTGATTGATTGTTCCCACATCGATTCGATGTTTATTTTTTCTTCTTTCTGGGTAGGTGTGGGTTTGGTCTTTGGCTGCATCTTTAGTCTGATTTTTCCCAATAGCAGGCTATGGTCGCTACCGATATTGGCGGAATTCAGTGTTCTTATGTCGAGCATTTGCAGTGGGTGTATTCTACGGTTTGTGACGATGTAATCTATTGTAGATTGCTGGTTTCTAGTGTTCTTGAATGTATACTTATGTTGTGGCTTGTGGTTAAAAAATGTGTTGTTAATTCTGAGTTCGTTGTGGCAGCAGAAGTCAATCATCAGTTCTCCATTGTCATTGATAATCTCCTCGTTAAAGCGCTGTTTAACCCCTGGTATTATTTCTTTTCCTACACGAGCATTAAAATCGCCCATCACTATTATGGCGTCGTCTCTAGGAATCTTCTCAATAACTTCTTGTAACTCTTCATAGAACTGCTCTCTCTCGTGCTTGGGTTTGCAATCTTCCTGCCTTTGCTCGCTGTTCTTTTGGATACCACTATATAGTAACAAGTGGTTTTCATATTGTAGTTCACCTTTTCCCTTTTTCTTTGTTTCCTGTAATGAGCAGATTGTATCTATGCTATTGCCTTCCATCTCTTTAATGATTTCCTCCTGTCTATTATTAAGTGATCTCACATTCCATGTTGCGATCCTGAGGAGGCCTCTCCTCTTTCATCTCGTTAGCCGTTTTCTCGCGTGGGTCGTCATCGATACATCCGTCCTATTCCGAGGCTTTATACCGGTACTTTGAGCAATCTATTGTTTTTATTACAGGTAGATCGCTAGCCTTGCCTGTAAACCCTCCTCCTTTATCCGGGCTTGGGACCGGCAACGTCAACCGCTGAGCTACTCAATCCACCCAGCAGCCTCCGCAGGCGGAGTTAATCCATGCAAACGGATAAATTTGCTTTGACCAAACCATGTATGGGGTTATGAGTAAAGGATTAACCCTCAAGACTTTCCAAATTAATGAAATCCTTTATACGCCCAATTGGAATTAGGGCTTGCATTGTACAGCAATCTACTTTTAGTTCATGTAGTTGTTTTCTTTATATTGGTGTTAAAGCCATTTATTCGGCCTTCCAATTTAGTAGCGCCATCTGTTGGTAACTTATTTAACTTTACCAGGTATTTCCGAAACTTTCATAACCGGGCGATGGCATCCCTGTAACGTTATGCGGCCTAAGCAATCACGAATCGCGTTTGAGAACGTGTGAATGAGTTTGCCAGTAAGATTCACGATCTGTAAGAAAGACGGGCGTTGGAGCCGAAAGCAGCTGCTCCGAAAATAAGCTACTCCGAAAATCTATATATATAAAAGAGCTTGTCTGTTTGTTTGTTTGTTCGCTATACGTTCCTACACCCTTTGACCGATCTCAACCAAATTTTGCACAGTTATTCTGTAGGTCCAGGCGCAACTATTCGTGCATAAATGGAGAAGAAATTCCCACGGGGAGCAAAGTTATTCGCGTTTTTCGATTTTTTATTGATTCACCCTATACTACAGTGAATCACCCTATACTACGCTTTCGCTAGATGGTGAACAAAACACGTGTTTGCCAATATTATGGTATAGTATAGGGTATACCCTTGGACCGATCTCAACCAAATTTTGCACAGTTATTTTGTAGGTCCAGGCGCAACTATTCGTGCATAAATGGAGAAAAAATTCGAGCGGGGAAAAATGTTATCCGCTTTTTTCGATAAATCAAATCACAAGTCTTGCAAACAAAAAATTTAATTTGTCAAAAATCGAAATATTCTGACATACTGTCAGTGATTCAAAACACTGTCAACAGACATACTGTTAGTGATTCAAAACACTGTCAACAGATGGCGGGATAGCGGCTTTAATTCGAAAAATGAAAACCACTAACAAATTAATATATAGGTATTAGAATTTAGTAATTTCAACGCTCAAAATAATACAAATAATTACTAAATCCGTTGACGGCGAAATATTTGAGATGGGGCTTCGGGGTCGACGGAGAGAGAGCAAAAACCATCTTTTCCGATTTCCCAAAAACGAAGAATTTTAAGTGAGCCTGTGAGGCCGAAGGCCGAACAACTATGGCCTTCACGGATCTATTATGGTCCTCCCCCTGTGAGGCCGAAGGCCCAACAACTATGGCCTTCTCGGATCTATTCTGGGTCTAGATGGCTAAGGGCGGCGAATGCCGCCCGTGCCAGCTAGTAAGCTATATAATAAAATAAAATAAGCAAAATAATGGGGAAACTCATGCAGCCCTGTTTAAATCTTTAAATGTTTTGTTTAAATCTTTTCCCGCCCAGGTTTTACTAGAAGCGTTACATTGCCAACCTAAGCAACGGAACAAATTTGAAAGAAGTAACTCAAAATTCAATACATTATTTGTTCAGAACCCAAACATAAGAAGTGGATCCAGCGCCGTAGCAAGCTCTTCTGGCGCCTGAGGCAAATTTCAATATATGTGCCTCCCTTTCCCAAAATATTCTTATCATTTTTAAAATTTTAAACTATTATTTATTGGATTTTGTCGAGGTTTAGCGCCCCCATTGCAATCGCCCTTGCTACGGAGTTGGCTTAGAGTAATGAAAACAAATGAATGCTTATCAGGAACTCATTTAGGCTGCCGGGACCGGGGGGTCTGGGGGGTATGGAATACCCCCCAGGTACACATAATTTATTACGAAAGAGAAACTTTCACTTTTACGTCCCTTGGTATTAAGAAGAACGGTACTGGGATAGTTATGAAAAATATTATCTGCTGCCCCCCCTCCCGAATTACAAACGAAAATTGCAAAAGATTAAACAAAAAATAATAAATTTTGATGCTTCTGAATAATGGTAAGTGTACCTGGGGGGTATTCCATACCCCCCAGACCCCCCGGTCGTGCAATATCGATCTTTATCGTTGGGAACTTCTGAAGATCTTATATAAAATACGCATAGTATGTCAGAATCACCGTTTCCATGGTAACGTAACGTAATACCCCCCCTCCCTGAATGTGGTGATAATTTTTATCGGTAGGAATTTTTCTTTTCAATTTAAATATTATATTTGAATAACTGTCGCGATGATAACGTGATAGTTTTACCGGTTACCCAGTCAGTTAAAGGGAAATAAAGAAGAACGCGAGGTTGGAATCAACTTTCCTAAAATCCCCTGTGTTATCATTGGACCAAAATTGAGGAGGAGAAAATTCCCTACAAGACAAGGTTTCAAAACCTTGTTTTGTTTTATTCGCCATCGATGGTAAAGTTTAAATGCACTAAATTTTTATTCAGAATTAGAATTATTCAAAACCTGTTTCAATTGAGGGGTCTAGAAGTAAAAGGGTTCAAGTGCACTTTTAATAGTTCTAAGATACATGGCTTTAAAGTTAACTTGAAATTCAAAATTCCAGGAATAAGTTTAGAAAATACAATTTTACGACTCAATTGTTTTCTCTTGATTTTCTCTTTATTTCATAAATACTTAAGTATGATGTAAGCAAATTTTTTTAATCTGTTTTATAAGAGAATTTTGTATTCTTCAATTTTGATTTGATGATAATTTTCACTAAAAGTGAAAGTAAGCGAGTTATAAACGAAAAACTACTGTAGAGGATTAAAATCCCCATTTACAGAAAAGGCCGACAGGGAATTTTAGGTTATGTTGCAAATAAAATCGTGGTCAAATTTTCGAATTCAGTCAAATTTGCATATATGCCCCCACCCCCAAAAGATTCTTATCATTTTAAAATTTTAAACTACTATTTATTGGGTTTTGTCAAGGTTTAGCGCCCCCATTGCGATGGCGCCTGAGGCAAAGCCTCTGTCGCCTCACCCTTACTACGGCTCTGAGTGGATCGACATGGAGAAGAATTGCGATACCTGCAAAATATGTTTTAGAGAATTGGAGAAACTAGAAGTTGGAATTCTGGAAAACTGTAATCATTACTTTTGTGCAGATTTCATTATTAAATGGACGAAGAATAGCGCAACCTGTCCATTTGATCGAACAATATATAATAGAATAGTTGTAAAGGATTCCTTCCACGTGGAATAAATCGACGATTTTATCCGTCACCTGACGGTTAACTTCTACGATCGCTTGGCCACCTCCGAAAACCCACTAATCAACGGGTTTGGTAACTACCAACTCGACGATTACCTGAGGTATAAGAGGCCCAAGGCGATTCTCGCGCCGAAGCCTCCCGTGCTTTAGCGTTGCCAAAGTAAGCACTTCTCGAATCTCGCAACCATGAGGACCGCGAAATGCGGAAAATGCTAATCCGCAGGCCGTACGGGGGGTTCTTAGCTCGCTAGGAACCTCTTTTCTATGTTCTCTTTCAGGATGTCTGCCTTACCAGCTTCAAGGACATAAATTGTGCTTGAAGCGCGGTATACCAGACTAGACCAGTGACCTTCAATCATTGGGGGTCTTGCACACCTCAAATGGGCGGACCCTGGGAGATTTTTTGTTCAACGACTCGCCCTGCGGGCGGTCGGGATGGGATGAAGGGTGAATGTATGCGGGAGACCTTAATCTCCGACCGCTTTCACGGTGCCAGCACGCAGGCTCAGGCTCCACAGGGGAGGCAACCCCCCCCCTGGGAAGCAGTCAGGCCGGGTAACGAATGACGGAGGCAGGACTTCCGACATCGGAGCGACTGACACTCCTCCGAAACGGAAATTCCGGTCGAAGGGTTCTCGACTTGGCCACTCATACGCGAAACTCTGCCACTTTTTCCTAACTAATTTAATTCGCTTGCATGCCCTGCCATTTTGGGCCCTAAGTATTTAAGTTCTGTCTATGAATAAATTCTGCCATTTCCGTCGAACATCGAAGGGGGAGTAAAACCCAACTTCGACCTTCGGCAGATCTCGGGTACAGGGGGGGATGTCAAATCCCAACCCTGTATTCACAAACCAATAAGGTGCGTGGCGCACCAGTCATTAGAAGGTTGTACGGCTATAGCCCAGGCACACCACAATACAATTCATGATTTCGGATTCCTTCCAAGGGGAAACGGTTCGAGTGGTAAAAGTGAAAGATCTAGTGGGCGAAAACGCTGCCAACCTGAAGAGTGGGATATAATTTGGTGCCCATTATTTGTAAAAGTTTTCTTTGCGATGATGATTTTTGGTATTCTAATGTTATTAATTTTTGCATTACATGTTCGTTTAACCGCAGATACTACACCTTTTCCACCAGTAATTCAGAAATCGTCAACCCCGTTATTCAGATTTGTCAATTGATATTCAGAAATCGTCAACCGTTGTTCAGATTTGTCAATTAATATTCAGAAATCGTCAACGGTTATTCAGATTTGTCAATTGCAATTGCAATTCATGATTTCTGAATATCAGTTTACAAATCTGAATTACAATTCACGATTTCTGAATATCAGTTGACAAATATGAATTACAATTCACGATTTCTGAACAGCAGGTGAGGTTTTCTGAATTACTGCTGGAAAAGGTGTAGTAATAATAACACTTTCATAGGAAGATTTGGATTTTAATCTTCGGCGTGGACACCCCTTTTAGTAATATAAAGCTACTTTATGTTTTATATTAAATTGGTGTTTATTTTATAAGTTTAATTAAATTACTTAGATCAAATCCAGTCCCTCTGACTGCTTTAACTTTTCAATAAATTATTTTCTCAAAATCGTTTCCACTATTGACTTACCCTGTACCACAAACTCATGCTTGTCAAGTTGTCAAAGTAACCTAACCCAACTTTAGTTTTGTAAATATAACCTAGGAATTTGAACTCTCACAAGGTAAATTTACACAAATTTTGCTTGCACGTTAATAAATTTAGAATTTTTAGATGTCGGACGACACGACGCTGGTCATTAGAGCAAAACCACCGCGGAAGGTTTTCACAGCAAAGAAGATCAACAAAATTCCGGACTCGTTACTGCAAGACGAAAAGTTACAACAACTCGTGAGTTTATTACCTTCTAACTATAATTTCGAAATTCCCAAAACAATTTGGCGTATTCAAGAGCTCAAAGCCAAATCCGTTGCTCTACAAATGCCCGAAGGCTTATCGATGTTTGCGACCACGATTTCAGAAATTATACGCAGTTACACCGATGCCAATGTGATAATCATGGGCAATGTGACGTACGGTGCCTGTTGCGTCGACGATCTAACCGCTAAGAGTTTGGAAGTTGACCTATTGGTGCATTACGGTCACAGTTGTCTGGTGCCGATGAACATGGCAAGCGAGCTTAAGGTTCTGTACGTTTTTGTCGACATTAAAATCGATTACTTACATTTCATCGAAACAATCAAGGTTAATTTCACGACGGACACGAAGTTAGGTCTCGTAAGTACCGTTCAATTTGTTGCGACTTTGCATTCCGTTGCGACCGAATTAAGGGGTCTTAACTACACCGTTCGAGTGCCCCAGTTTAGGCCCCTTTCGCCAGGCGAAATATTGGGTTGCACGGCGCCGGTTATTGAAGACACGGACGTTGTTGTTTATTTAGGCGATGGTCGCTTTCACCTCGAAGCTGCCATGATTGCGAATCCGAGACTGAAAGCTTACAAGTACGATCCGTACAGTAAAAAGTTCACCCAAGAATATTACGATCACAATGTCATGTTGGAGACTCGAAGGAAATTTATCGACGAAGCTCGCTCGGCCCAGACTTTCGGAATCATCATGGGGACGCTGGGTCGTCAGGGTAGTAGGAAAGTGGTCGACGATATCTACAAACGACTGAAAGACAAACACAAGAAAGCGGTGGTTATTTTGCTGTCGGAAATTTTTCCTGCTAAATTGGAATTGTTTGACGATGTAGACGCCTTTGTTCAGATTGCTTGTCCTCGTTTGTCGATTGATTGGGGCAAATCTTTCTCTAAGCCGTTGTTAACGCCGTACGAACTCGCCGTTGTTTTGCAAGACGCAGAATGGATTGCCGATAAAGATAATTCGAGTTATCCGATGGATTTTTATGCTACCGAGAGTTTGGGATCCTGGACCCCAAATCATAAACCTAAAAGACAAAATTTGACTAAAAAGGAGTGTTGTGGAAAGTGTTGAACGTTTTAATAAATTTTATTGAATTGTTTGCTGATGCTTTTTAATTTAAACGGAATGGTGTAAATATTGTGGAGAGACAAGGCAGGATTTTTGTTAATGCATGGAGTTTTATAATTTAATAAAGCAATATTTTATTAAAAAGGCAAATTCTTCAAAGAGGCCTACCCAAAAAACAATATTTTTGTAGTAACTTTATTTTATTATTTCTTTCAAATGTTTTTTTGATGGAGAATTTCTAAAATTACACTTAGTCCAGGCAAGGAAGGTTTTTAGTTTGCAAAAAATCCGGGCAAGCTGAATTTTGGCAGAGATTGGAGTTCTAATGAACCCCCCAAAAGTCCCATAAAATCCCACGCTGGCGTCCCCCACAATCGGGGGTTTTAGCTCCCCCAACGCGATTTTTTGCCGATAACTCGCTTATTTATGCTTGTATGAAAAATTATGATCAGACCGTAATTGAAGAGCATAAAATTCTCTATAAAATAGTTTTTATAAAATAAAAAATGGCAAAAAAATAGATTTTTTGCCATTCCGGGGGTAAAGTACTCACTTTTTACCCCGGTTTGCGGGCGTAAAGGGGCACTTTTTTACCCTGCGGGAGTAAAGTTCAAAAATAGGGGGTGAGCGGGAGTAAAGTTAAAAAATAGGGGGGTGAGCGGGAAATAAAGTCACCAGATGACTGGTGACTTTAGTTTAGTAACGGCCTTAACCATGGAATAGTGCGACCACAAGGTCGATGACTTCAACGTTTTAGCCTTCTCGTAAAAAAATGCCAAAAACACGTCTTCACTAAAATAATCTGACAATTCTTTATTCTGGCACCACTGCACAAAAGCGTCGTACTGTTTTTGGTAAACTTTTCTTGATTTTGCCGGCAACAGTTCCACCAACGCCATCTTCGCTGCTTCAGCAATTTCTACGTTCTCGCTCATGGTACGTGTTGCTCTTTCAAAGGCACAAATTTAAATGAAATGAAGCATTGGAATCAATGGCATTGGTAGAATCAGGGGTGCCAACTGCTATTTCTTAGTAATTTTTAGTAGTATAGTTGGTAATATTACTAGTGCTATTTTGCGATTTATCGACCACGTGTAGGTATTATAAAAAAAAAGCGTTAAATTTTTGCTTTAAGTTTCTAAACTGGCGAAGTTCCTACTTTACCTCTCGGAATGGCAAAAAACAGTATATGCACGACGGTAGTCTTTTTGGGCCATGGGTAATTGTGTCCCAAAAAAAAAAGTGTCACTTTGCTACCTTGGTGCATAATGTACTATTTTGCCATTCCGGGGGTAAAGTACTCACTTTTTACCCCGGTTTGCGGGTGTAAAGGGGCACTTTTTTACCCTGCGGTAAAAAAATAGCCAACTGCTATTTCTTAGTAATTTTTAGTAGTATAGTTGGTAATATTACTAGTGCTATTTTGCGATTTATCGACCACGTGTAGGTATTATAAAAAAAAAGCGTTAAATTTTTGCTTTAAGTTTCTAAACTGGCGAAGTTCCTACTTTACCTCTCGGAATGGCAAAAAACAGTATATGCACGACGGTAGTAAAGTGACTTTTGGCCCATGGGTAATTGTTTCACTCGGCTGGCGCCTCGTGTAAACAATCCTTTACCCTCGGGCCAAAAAAGTGTCACTTTGCTACCTTGGTGCATAATGTACTAATTTCTCTTCATTTTCCAACCTTGGCCACAATTTCAATTAATTTATTATTAAAAGCACAACGAATCAATATTGTGCCATTTTAAGGGTGGGTCGTGTTTTCGGTCAATAATTTAAGTATTAGTGTGCCATGGAAAAATATGAAAAAAAACTATTTTATAGAGAATTTTATGGTCTGATCATAATTTTTCATATAAGCGAGTTATCGGCAAAAAATCGCGTTGGGGGAGCTAAACCCCCCGATTGTGGGGGACGCCGGCGTGGGACTTTTTGGGGGTTCATTAGAACACTCCAATGTACATCTCTGCCAAAATTCAGCTTGCCCGGATTTTTTGTAAACTAAAAACCTTCGTTGCCTGGACTAACTGGGAAATACACAAATAGTTCTAGAAATATACTCGTATTTTTTAAGTCTTAAAATAATGAAAAATAATGCTGATCAAATTTTCAGGGAACATGAGTCCCGCCCCTGGGAACAGGCCAAAATCAGAAATAATAACTACAAAAAAATAATAATTTTAAGTAGCCAAATAAGTAGACCCTCATCGGAAGGCACTGGTAAACCACTAAGGTGTAATTTGCCTTTAGTGCAGTCTAATATTTGGAGATGAAGTGCATACGCATACCGCGGTTCAGAACCGCTGTTAAACAGTAGGTCCCCTATGTGTGTGATAATAAATACTTCAAACGTCGCCTACGTCTGGGATCTGGCATGGGGCTTCCAAGAAGAAGAAATAAGTAAATGAAAGTACAGGAAATTTATATTTTTTCTTTTAAATTTTCTGCCCTTCTATTCAAACAAGTCACGAATCGCCACTGCTTTTTTCAAAATTATGTTTATTTCGCTTTCCGTGGTTCGGAGCTCCAGAGTTCGGAGAATTCATTTTTAATATTTTAACGAAGGGCTCTCTTAAAATCGTGTATAGTAAAATTCTAAAAAGTACAAAAATTCCAATCACCTTTACGCTAAAATTGCACAGACTTATCCCTCGTATTTTAAAGTTCACTGAAAAAATTTAATGAGGGGTTTGTAAAATGAGGGTGCGATTATATTACATTCCTGTTCAAAATAAAACGTTGATTTGTATTAATTTCATTTCGGATCGTAAAGAACAAAAATGAGGATTACAAAATAATAAGGAAAGTAATTATTTTGAATATTATCCAAAGTTTTTATTTCAAAAAATGTTTATCTTTTAGTTTCTTGAATTACCAGATGAAATATTTCAGCTACACCTTTTCCACCAGTAATTCAGAAATCGTCAACGGTTATTCAGATTTGTCAATTGCAATTCACGATTTCTGAACAGCAGGTGAGGTTTTCTGAATTACTGCTGGAAAAGGTGTAGATTCTTTTTTTTAATTCATCTGAAAATTATAGCAAACCACGAGCTGCCACTGATGAGTACATTAGTTAACCCCCGAAAGTAGTAGATTTCCGAAACGAAATTTATTTACCCCATAATATGCGGTCCATAATAGGGGACTGTCCATTAATGATGTCGCACAATTTAGGACCAAACTACCCCCCTCCTCCCTTGTCACACTTGGTCACAAAATGTGAGACCCCCCAGAAATGATGTCACAAATTTTTAATGTTTAACCCCCACCTTCACGAATCCCATAATATTCAGCACAAAAAATTACTGCGGAGAATTCAAAACAATTTATGATCAAATATTTTTATTGTTAATAAGGGGCCGTCCATTAATTACGTAAGGATGATTTTTGTAATTTTGGACCCCCCACGTAATTGTGGCAACCCCCCCCCACATCTTGCGTAAGGATTATTTAAAAGGAAATTAATTTTGACCTCCCCATATATTTATAAAATATGAATAATAATATATTAATTGGCGATTTACATTACCGTTGGTGGCGCCACCCGCAACAACAACATGGCTGTGTTTAGACGTATATTTCAAAATTCAAAGTCATGGTCTGGTGAAAATTTGCATGCATTTCAGTATGGGTGTTAAATTTATTGTAATATGTTTGGTTAATTAGTTGATTTTGTTATGTTTTGAGCCTGAAGAACGAATTTTTAGTTTCATTTAGTACGTCATTTACTAATTTGAAATTCTCCCGCATGGTGGCGTTTGCTTAATGTAAATTGCGAATAGATAATAATACAAAAATTTAAATTAAATTTTTATTTACATAGATAAAAGTTAATTAATTAAAGTTATTAAAAAATATTTTAAGAAACTTACGTAAGGAATACGTCGGACCCCTACGTAAGGGTCCGTAAGATGTCCAACACCCCCCCCCCCCCCAAACCCTTACATAATTAATGGATGACCCCGAAGTATGAACGTGACGTCACAAGGAAGTATACCCCCTACCCCCATGTCACACTTTGTCAAAAGTTGATGAACCCCCCCCCCAAATGTGTGACATTTATAACATTTATGGACAGCCCCTAAGCCGCACAAAAACTTTTCCAGGGTAGTAACTAAAAATTAAACCAATGAGAGATTAATGATGAACAAATTAATGGATGAAGTGGTATTTTAGAGACGCACTGATTCGTGATTGCCCAGGTTGTGCGGCCTAAAGACCGCACTGAGGTAACAAATCTTTGGCTCAATTTAGCGTTACAGACAGACATACACACAGATAAATTTAGGTTATTATTATACCTGAAATTTGTCGATAATGAACTGACTGATGAAGTTCAAAAAGTTATAAACAGATGGCGTTACTAAATTGGAAGGCCGACTGAACGGCTTAAACATTAATATAAGGAGTCGAAAGTACGTGCGCAATTTTTTTTTACTTTTAAACACCCCCTCTCCCCTTGTCACGGTGGGTCACAAACCCCCAGGAACGTCCAATGGAACCCCCCTCATTTGTCTAAAATCGAACTTGACCTTTTAAATTAAAAAACCTATTCATTAATTTTTTTTAGACAAGCAAGAGTTTAGATAAATTTTATTTTATACATATAATAAATATAAAAATATTCAAACAGAATTTTCTTAGAAATTCCAAAAATAGGGTTTTTATGCGGTCGTCACATTTTGTAACCCCCCCCCCAAGGCGTAGACTTCCTTTATGGACGATCCCTAAACAAAAACTTTGATAAAGGATTTCATTTTTTGCAAAGTCTCGGTGTGCGTCGAGGGTTAATCCCCCACCAGTGCCGGATCACCGCACAGGCGAGGCGCATAGCCTCGGAATCGTGGGTTCCTCAATTTTCGGTTGAAAAAATCAAACGAGATTTTCCTTTGTTTTATGGGGCCTCAGAATCGTTGGATGTCTCAGGGTGTCAGAAAAAAGGCGAATGAGGTTTTTTTTAGGGGGCCTCCAGATCAGCCCCACAAAGTCATGATCCGCCGCTGTCCCTCACCCATAACACCCCCATGTATGGTTGTGTCAAAAACAAAGCATAGATTAAAACCACAACTAGAAAATTCTTATCAGTAGCAGTGGCGTAGCTAGCAATTGAAGTTAATTTATTTATAAAAATAAAAAACATTTTGAGGTTGTTGCCAACCTCATCAAAAATAGACCCCGCAAATTGGCGGGGAGTCCGTTTTTCCAACATTATTTATCAATTTCTAGACTTGTATACAGGGTGGCCAATATTATTTTTTGGTAATTTTTTAATATGGATTTAAAACCATAGGTATTTCAGGGATTGTGTCCGCTTTTAACCTTTCCTAGGTGTTTTTATTTCGCTTTTTCGTTTATAAGTCCTTGGTTTTTCTTCCTTGTGGTCGGGTAGGTTTTGGTTTCTTATCTTTATGGTTTTCCATTTTTTCCACGCTTGATTATTTGATTATCCCATAGTTTTGATATTTCACGGTTTTTAAACCATCCGTTCTTCATCACTTTTTTTCTCACGGTTATTTCTTATGTTGTCAATAGTGGTTGCTATGGATTGTGCAAGGGCCATAAGACGGGCCTTATACACTTTACACAAGATTGATCCTGTGAAGTGCTTGTTGTCACTGTGCTTCGCTCTGACACAGTTGACGCATACATGCTTAGCAAGTTCCTTTTGCACTACACAGTCACGTGAAGCGTGTTCTGTTGAGGTGCAAAAGGCGCATGTTTCATTCCCTTTGCAGAATTTGGCTGTGTGGCCAAAACGTTGGCATTTAAAACATCGGACAATTCCGATGTGATTCCGCACCCGGTAGCTTTTCCAAGCCACTCTGAATTTACCCTCCTTTATTGTTGCTTCATGGACCAGGGGGTGAACCTCCAGGATCCATTTGTTGTGAGTTCTTCCTCTGGTATGTACGGGATTGGCTCTTTGGAGCCACGAAATCCCGGCCATTTTGACCACCTCGGGAAAACTCCTTTCTATTTCCATTGTAATTTGTTCCTTAGAGACGGATTTGTCCACCATTTGGATAGCAATTGATGGCCAAGTAGCTGAAGGCTCCCGGGCCATCAATTTGTTCTCCGCTAGTAGAGTTCTGCCTACTAGTTTCTTGACCGAAGGGTGGGAGGATTCCACCACAACACTTTTGTTCTTAGTCAGATAGAGCCTATCCGCTTTGATGCCAAGATCTTCCGCTCTGATACTAGTCAGGGCGGTCTTTGTGTTTTCTGCTGACTGGGAAGAGCTACCCTCTCCAGGGTAGACAATTACTTTATATTTCCTATGTGTGCTCCGGGGGTTGCTGATGGCCGCCCTCTTCATTGCTGCCAGGTAGTTCCTGGGTGGGTTGTGCTTCGTGGATTCTTCCTTAGGGGAAGAATCCGTGTCCTTGGGTTCCCGGACCTTGAGGAGGTTTGGGGGGTTGGAATCTGCCAAATTTTCCCTAGGTGGGTTTTGCTTTGTGGGTTCTTCCTGAGGGGAAGAATCTGTTTCTCTGAGTTCCCGGACCTTGAGGAGGTTCGGGGGGTTGGAATCTGTAAAATTTTCCCTAGGTGGGTTTTGCTTTGTGGGTTCTTCCTGAGGGGAAGAATCTGTTTCTCTGAGTTTCCGGACCTTGAGGAGGTTCGGGGGGTTGGAATCTGCCAATTTTTCCCTAGGTGGGTTTTGCTCTGTGGGTTCTTCCTGAGGGGAAGAATCTGTTTCTCTGAGTTCCCGGACCTTGAGGAGGTTCGGGGGTTGGGGGTGGCAGGGGCAGATGCCGCCTCTACTGTATTTACTTTGGACGGGGGAAGGGTGGCTGAAGGCTCACCCGTCCCTCGTTTGTTGTTATTGCCCGTCAGTATGAATAGTACAAGTTTCCAGGTGCTTTCCTTTATATCTTCTAAATTTTCCCTATCATCGAGTTCTTCTTTGCTTAAGATGATGAATTCCATTATTTTATGCGCGGCGTTCGATACGTTGGAAAGTATTTCTTTCATCCATTCTGTTATTTCCAAATCGCTTTCACTTGGTGTTTCTGTTTCTTCTGTTCCATGTATTTCTTTATTTTCTTGTATCGCTTGTTGGACTTTGGACAATGTTTCAGTCAGCTTTGTGGATATTTCCAAATTGATTTCACTTTGTGTCTTTTCAGTTTCATAATTTTTTCCTTTTGTTTCGTTACTGTTTTCACTTAGCGTTTCTGTTTCTTGTATTTCATGTTTTTCTTTTTCTTGCTTCGCCAATCTGGCCCGTTTCCTTTGGTTTTTGTTTCGTTTCCTTTTTGCTTCCTTTCGTATTTTTCCTTGCTTTTCGTTGTCCGAGCTATTGCTTTCTTCATCTTCTAGTGTGGACCATACTTTGGGCCACTCGTGTGGCCATTCTTCTTTGTCTGTCTCAGGATTGTTTGTTTCCATATTTTTGATTTCACTCGATTCTTCCTCTGATTCATTTCCTCCGGTTTGTTTCGATTTTTCGTTTGTATTTCCTTTTGTTTTTTGCTCATTGGTTTGGGACGGTATCGTTAATATTTTTCTACGTTTCTTTCCATTTTCTTTGATTTTTGCTGATGAGACCATATTACTGGTGTTGGAAACCATATTGCTCGACTTCGGCGTAGCTAGCATGGGTGACACCCGGGGCGGATTTCATAGGTGGCACCCCCCCCCTAGGTTGATGACTTTTTTTTTAGGGGTTTCACTCAAGGAAACAACCATGAGGCATGGGAGTCAGATAATTTGGGGGCGGTTGTCAACCTCCCCCCCCCCCAGACGGGTGAGGTGTCAGCCCCTAACTCGTTTTTTTTATTTTTTAGAGGTTGCACCTAAGGAAAAAGGATAATTTGGGGTCGGGTGGCACCCGGGGCGGTCCGCCCCCCCCTAGGTACGCCACTGTCAGTAGCATATAGAAAAATAACCTCTGTTTGTGAGGTTTACCCCCCTCGCCCCGGATTCTGTTTACACTTTTGAAATGAAGAGTATTAATATTCTTAAAGAAAACAAAACAACTTAGATTTTGTTTTTTATTTAAATTTCGTGCCCTCCCATTGCAACAAGAAACAAAAATAAATTTTCTTCCATTTCCTGAATTTCTATAATTTTTACGGAATGAAAAACGAGAAATGCGGTTCTGTATTCTTCCAATTACTAACTTCTTTATTTCTTACCTTAAGAAAACTTTTCGTACTTTTTTAAAATTATGTGAGATTCCCGATAATTAAAGCCCGAAATTACCATAATTTTGCCTTGAGGGGAGATTTTGTGATAATATCAGTTTATCTAAAAGTCTACCCCTTGAATTACATTTTTATCAGGGGATGAAATAATAAAAGTTATAAGAGGGAAGAGAAAGGAGACGAAATATCAACTCGGTGTTTTCATTGTGTAATTTTTCTAATTACAAAAAAATGTCACTTTAAACAAACTAATTTTTAATGCTAAAGAATAATTAAAAGTTGAAAATATTTTGAAGGAAAAAACAAATAAAAAAATGTATCGTCTTTCTTTTATTTTTACGAGTGACCTACGTCGCGCCATTTCAGTCTAGTGCTTACCGAGTACAGCCCTGGCTAATTAAAAGCAAAGTTGTTTGTATTTCAGAATTATAAACAAGTTCAGGTTCCGTTGTTTCCCGTGCCCGTGACCATCCCGGGCTTAATTAAAAAGAAAACTTGCATAAATCGATAAAGAAAATTTTAATTGTTTATTTTTATGGATTCGCGTATTACGTAAGAGCGCCGCGTAACCTTGAAGACTGGCCGCTCTAAAACGAAATTTTTTATTGATCGCTCTCTCGAGACTTTTTTAAATTATTTTAAACAATTAATTGTAGCAACAATGCATCGAGAGAAAGCAAAATAAATAATTGTTACTTGGCGTTGAACTTGAATGAAAATGTAAGCGCGCGTGGGGTGAGAAAGTATTGATCCGCTATGTCGAGGGATGTATTGACTACATTTTCGTTAGTATCGCGTCGACCCTTGTAAACGAAGGGTAGCGATGTCGACGCGACCCTATTGACGACAACATGTCGTCGATGTCAGCTCAAGGTGTTGTTGAAAGGGCTTCAGCTGAGCTCTCGAAAAGAATAAATGGCTTGGGACTTCGAAGCAGCAAGCAGCAACATCAACAGCAGCAGCATTCGAAAACTAGTGTTATGGAACGCGTCACCAACGTTTTTTGTGGAAGCAGCAGTTCGACAGTTTTAGCCCCCGAAAAACCGTCACGTTTGTTGCCTTCGCGCGGTTCCAGGACGGCAAACAACGCGGTGATTGTAGTCGCGCGACGACCCCGTCTGCCACAAATCTACATGAATTGGGAACAGCTGATGAACGACGAGCGATTCGTGTCAAAATTTGTTTTGTACTTCAATCCGAGCGAGCGATGTGTTTTGGCTCAAACTTGCACCAAATGGAGAGACGTCCTTTACAGATCGCCACGTTACTGGACAGGCCTGGTGCCAGTTTTGCAGTGTCGAGAATTAAGAGGTATGCAAGCGAACGATCGAGGACGTTTATATTCGTCCCTAATAAGAAGAGGCTTCCACACTCTCCATCTCGTGGGCACTTCCGATGAAGATGCCGTCGATTTGGTCAACTCCTTTCCACTAGCATCTAAACATGTTCACTCTCTAAGTCTTCGTTGTTCTAGTATCACTGACAGAGGTCTCGAAAGTCTACTGGACCACTTACAGGTGACATCCAAACCCGCCGTAGTCCCAAAAACCCCAAAACAAATTGTACATTTTTTAGGCTTTGTACGAACTGGAACTGGCAGGATGTAATGAAATCACGGAAGCTGGATTATGGGCTTGCTTAAACCAAAGAATTGTGTCGCTCACTTTGAGCGATTGCATAAACGTTGCGGATGAAGCGGTTGGCGCAGTTGCACAACTTCTTCCAGGATTATACGAATTTTCTCTTCAGGCTTATCATGTAACTGATTCAGCTCTTGGTTATTTTTCGGGCAAACAAACCAACACGCTCAATATTCTTCGACTACATTCCTGCTGGGAAATCACTAACACCGGAATTATTAATTTAGGTAATCAAATTTTGTTTATATTTATATTTTTTGTTTCGAAAGTTGCTCTCGTTGAGGCTCGAACTTACACTTGAGATTTTAAAAAGATGTCTTATCCTTCTCTTGCCTCTGATGTGTTTGCGCGATTTCGGTCGGGGCGAAATTAATCTCAGATTCGGCTACCTGGATAAAAACTTGAAGGTTATTTATCGTCGGAAATTAGTCGGGAAATTGGAAAACCGACGCCGGGGGTGAGGATTTAATAATCTATCCGTGGTGTGTTGTTAGCTAAACTCAAACCTGTGTTTATATTATCCATTAAATTTGTCAACAATTTGTGTTAAAAACGTAGTTGCGCGCGGGAAGGGGGCAACGACCCATCCATTGTTCCATCGACTTGCCCGTTATTCGAATCGAAAAATATATTATTTTTCTTGCCATAAATTACCGAAAACTTGGGAACGTACCAAGTTCTCATCGCTGATGCGCTGACCTAGTCGATAACATATTGTACCCAAATATCGCGTAAAATCGAAACTTATGAACCTATGCTATAAACGCCCATGTCGTAAATCCAGTAAAAGACCAACGCAGTGATACATTTTTGAATTTTATGGTTAGGGTTGCTAAAACAAATTAGCTACGACGTATAAAGTAACCGAACTCCGACACAGAGATCTACTGGTTTGGTGTGGTGGCGAAGGAGTTGAAGTGTGGACCCGATAGTCTGAGTTATAGGATCTCAGCTAATCCAAAATTAAGTGTGCCCTGATTCGGATTCCACTGTACGTCCAATTATGTGATGAAAGATTTAAATATAATCATAATTTCGAAGGTTCTGATTAGATTTGAATTATGCGGACAGACAGACAGACACGGAGCCAGATCATAAGGCTTCTTGTTATACTTTGTATAGAAGCCTAAAAGCTGCGATCGCAGCAAGGGGGGACGGTAATTAATTTTTCAAATTTCTAACCAAAATTTTTTTGTTTCAGTAAATGCTTTACCTAACCTAACCGTACTGAGTTTATCGGGATGTAGCAAAATAACCGACGAGGGAGTCGAAATGCTAGCAGAAACTTTGCAAAAATTGCGTTCGCTTGATTTATCATGGTGTCCACGTATTACCGATGCTGCCTTGGAATACATAGCATGCGATCTCAATCAACTAGAAGAGCTTACATTAGATAGGTAAGTAGTATAAATGGGCCGGTTCTGGACCGCTAATAAAAATTTATATGTCTACTTTCAGATGCGTCCACATAACCGATATAGGGATTGGTTATATTTCAACCATGTTATCCCTATCGGCTTTATACCTTCGATGGTGTTCCCAAATAAGGGATTTCGGTCTCGGACACTTATGTGGAATGAGAAATTTACAGGTTTTATCCGTAGCAGGTTTGTAACACCCGTCGTTAACGTTCGATGTGTAAGATTAAAACAAATTTGATTTCAGGTTGTCCATTAATAACTTCGAGTGGCCTTTCCAGTCTAATTCAGTTAAGACACATGCGCGAACTCGAATTAACAAATTGTCCAGGAGCTTCGCACGAATTATTCGACTATTTGAGAGAACATTTGCCTCGTTGCCTCGTTATAGAGTAACATTCATATCACTTCACTGTCCAATTGTTATTGCAAGGTGGTGCGATAGCGTCTGACGGTTACCAAGACTGAAGGGGTGAACAAAATGGCGGCGAAATCGTTCTTCCAGTCTAAGCCGCCATGTTCTTAATTGGTTCAAGGTCACTCTGTAGGCAGCTAGAAATAATATGGTCGGTTAATTCGCTTCGTTAACCTTGAAAATTAACGAAACATGGCGGGCGCTACTTTCGAAGCGCATTGAAAGTCGTCGGATTATATTGTTCCACCCTATACATAATATACAGAGTGCGAAAAAGTATGGAACGTTGATTATATTTTCATAAACAACAACTTAAAATAATTTAATAACCTCAGCGGATAAATACGAGTATATATAGGGTAATACAAAATTTTGAGTTTTTTGTTTGCCAAAATGAAATTGATGTTGTACACTTTCGCCCACCCCTGTATAATTACATAATATTTGTTACTACTACTACTACTACTACTAGTTTGTGCAATAATATTCGATTGTTAACTTTTTTTCTACTTCTTTACGTAATCTTAGAAGCAACATAGTCGGTTTTGTTCGTCGTGAAGGAAATTAGTTTTCTTGTGATGTAAATATGTAAGGTAATTAATTTTCAATGTTTTGGCAATAAATCGTAAAGTATTTTGTACGTATATTTTGCCAACAATAAACCCGCAATATTTGGTCCCATTGGGGATCGAACCTAAGTGCTTAAAATGCGATTCGTTATTGTGGTCTGCCATGCAGGTGAGCGGTTATTAACAGAACTATAGGGGGGAGGTCAGTTATAAAATGTCGACATATTAAAAAATGTAGTAACCAAGTGGTTACACGACTCGGCCTTCGGCCTCGCATCGGATTACACTAAGATTTATCTGATTCTTTAATTGAAATGTTCACTTAATTTCTTAAACCCGTCTTGTGCACCTCAATAATTACTGTCGTAATCTGCGCAAATTTTTCAACTCATCTCTGCGCAGATTATGAGCATAATTACGATCATAATTAATTATAGATGGTGTATGTAAGACGGTTTTTAAAAACTAGAAGAAACAGCATAATACGGTTTTTGGTTCCCTCGGTTTTTCCAGAATAAACTTCTTGTTTCGCTCAGGATCGAACCGAATACATGGGCATTAACCGTCAAGGGGTAACTGTGTAAGTAGTTAAACAACAGAACTTCTAGGACACTTTTACAAAAGTTTTATAAGTCCCTATTTGATTAATTTGATTGAAGATTGAAAATCTGAGAGATTTTAATTAAACCGATTTTGCGGATTAATCAGATTCTGGCTTGTTCTGTCCTGTTTAACTATTCGTCTTCTGTAAGATATCTAAAATGACATTCATATTCGGTCACGGGAACTTAACATTTACTCTTAGGGGTCGTTCACAAAGGACGTCCGCAATTTTTCCGACTTTTCAAGCTCCCCATCAAAGGGCGGGCTATGGCCAAACCCTGCCCCGCTATCCAAGTGCGCGTTGGTAAGGGAACAGCGACCAGCAGCGTTATTTTTAAATTGGTCACCCATCCAAGTGCACACCGCTAGCAACTTTCCTTGATGTTCCGTAATCTAACAACCAAAGATCTTTGCATTGCGCTACGTCCCTGCTAGGAATCCACATTAACCCAAAATTCCTGATTTCCACACATTAAAAGGTTCGGGACGAGAGGGGAGGGTTAATTTGTCAAAATTGAAAAACCGAAGTTAAATTGGCTTACAACCATCACAAAATTAAGATTTTTATTTTAAAAAAATACAAAATTAGATGGAATCATAATCTACACAAGTGGGAGTATTTTTGTACGCCAAAGTGAGCTTGTAGAGACGATCCGTACTCGTAACTGTTTCTTTTACCTCGTCGAGTTTCCGCATTTCTTTACACCATCGATAAATCCTTGGATATTTGTCTTCATTAGGCAGGTCTTCATTGTAGCAAAGTTGCAGGACCTGCGCCCTTTCTCCCCACGGCCAAATCATGTAATCCACTATGTTTGGAGACTCACCTCCAAAATACGAACCTGAAATGAAGGTTTCAAGGTCATTCATGTTGGGAAAACAAGAAGTACGAACCTCTCGCCAGTAATTCTTTCTCTAGCGTTTCTAATAGCGGTTCGATGTTCTCCAAATGCTGACTCAACGACAGGTTTTCTGGATTCCTAATGGCTTTGTAAAAAAGAATGAACAGATTGTCGCAAAACTTGATTAGTTCTTTGTCTTTTTTGCATTTCTCTTCGTTATTGGGATACAGTGGTGTTTTTGGATAGTTTTCCTCCAAATATTCGCATACGTCGATGCTTTCGGTAATCAGTTTTGATCCCGTATCCAATATTGGAACCAATTCTAGAATGAAATTTTTGAAACACCCTATACAGAACTATCGACAAATTACCTTTAGAATTCATAGCATAGAGCCATTCCGGCTTTCTCTTCAGATCCACATTGACAATATCATGCGGAATTTGTTTTCTCAGCAAAACCATACGGACCCGCTCGGCATATGGACAAAATTGCATGGAATACAACCTCAATTTCCCCTCAACTTTCGGGGGCGGCGTACTGCCTGTATGAACAAACAAAAAATTGACCCAATTTTACCCCAAACATATCTAATTTTACCGTACCAGTCGATAAATGTTTTAGGCTCATGTCACGAGAAACTTGAAACTGGGACGATTAAATATGCAAGAGGCCTTGAAGATAAAACTTTCCATTTTACGAAAAGTGACGATCAACATCATTACGATTCTCGTTTTTGAACTTTGCCGCTAAGAATATTTTTTGTGGGAAATTTAAAAACAAAAGCAGAATATTTGTTTACATTTCGATTTATAAACATAATCACGCTTTTATTTGGACTTTTACGTTAACCTTGAAAATATCACGCCGTAGACACCTTGCGGTTGGGTTGCGAATGACGTCATTAATTCGAGAGGGAGAATAATTCGACAACGACCGCCATTGTAGTTCTTGCCAGTGATGAGTAAACAGCGTTAAATAATTTTCTGTGTTTTTCGACGTCCGCGATGGGTCACTAGTTTTCGCACCTTTCGCACACGCGAGTGTGCTACTACAATTTTTATAATCATGCCGTAAGTACATTTTCATTTCCTGTTATGAATTTTTTTGGAAAAAATGTGGAATTCGCCTTGACAGATGGGAACTTCCCAGAAAGATCTAATAAATGTCGTAATTTCGACTGTTGCGATAATTTTCAAATTTATCCTAAATGAGATAAACGGGACGATTTGAGCTGACGTTATTATTGTTTGTTATTGATTGGCCGAAAAACAAGAGAAAGGCGGAAATCGATGATTTGTCCGTGTCGATGCCCCCGGCTCCAGCTTGTAATTTTGGAACGCGTTGAAAAGTTGGTTTTCAGGTTAACAAGTTGTTGACCTAACAGCTTTACCTGGCTTTATGTTACAAAATCTAATAACTCTGTAAGGAAGTTTCTGCACACGTGTGATGCAATGTGTATCAGCAGTTCCCAAAATGTGGTCCATATGCACAAACTTTAGTAATAATTGTGCTTTGACGTCGCTTTTGTATACTTCGAAATAATGATCTATGAGTAACAACATCCGTCTGATGAGTTAAATTTAGCGGCTTGTTTAATAGGGTCGTCATATTTATAACAACGGACTGGCCACGCCCACAATTTGAATAGATCTGCAAACCGCCTTTTCCATTTAAATACTTCAAGATTATTTAAATCATTTGAATAATACTTTCTAGGAGTGTTGAAATAATCCTATCATAAATATTTAAATAAATTAGTTTCATTATTTAAAATAAAATTTCTAATTTTTTTAACATTTCTTTGGTTAATTTAATCTATAACTTGAAAACCGCATAATCTAGAAAATAAATCGATATAGGTAATCAAGTTTGTAGATAATTTCACGCTCTTTAAAAAAAGACGGAACGAATAGCATTAAAAAATCAATAGTTTCGGTGTTATAGCCATTTTAATGTAGAAATAAGAAACTTTGCTTTTCAGAGCGCCATCATCTGACTGTTTTACGGCCTTAAGAAAGTCGCTGGGACACCCTATACATTTTTGAGTGTTTCAATGAAATTTGAAATAACAATTAAGGAACAACCGTACTTAAATTCGCGTCAAAAATTTTATGCATGCATCCGTTCGCCGTGTCGGCGCTTGTAAATTGGGCCAGGCGGTCAGGTTCTTTTTAAGCCTACCCGTAAATTGGGCCAAAAGATTATAAGGGTCCCATGCAAATTGGGCCAGAAAAGCAAAAGGTAAAAACACTTAGAAATTTTCGCTCCGGCAGATGCACGACACCACTCGTAAGCGTAACATGCACGAAAGGTTACTGTTTTGTCATTATTTTTTGTTTTATTCGATGTTTTGGGGGTGAAACGTAAAAGGAAACTGCCGCATACCGCAACTAAACTTCTTAATGCTATTTCAAGATTCTCTAAGATCTCGGTTTTTTTATCCCGGTTTTCTTGATGGAAGGCGCTTCTAGTATGTTCAGCCCAGTAAACCATTGTCAAAACCACTCGGAGGGCCTAATGGAGCGGAGCGGAAGGCCCGGAGAGTAGGTTTTGACAATGGAACAACCTTCGAATCGAATGCACACCTCAAAAATCGGAAAAGAAACACCTTTACTTCCCCTTAATATTATTTTCTTAATTGCGTTTTGCGATACTTAATATATACAAGGTGGGGCAAAAGTAATCACCCGATGTTCTTTTGCTGTAATTTTTTTTTATAATGAAAAACTTTGGTTCTGCTTGTGAAATTTGTTTATTTAATCCATTAGAATTTATTCCATCAAGTCGAGAAAATGATAACGGCCAAGTGGCTGCCGCCAGAGTTGATGACCATACGGGCCCGTTTTATGGCATTTTCCATCACTCTTGCCAGAACTTCGGGCGACAGGTTCTCGCATTCCTGGCGAATATTCTCCTTAAGGGCTTCAAGAGTCTGAGGCTTGTTGACGTAAACCCGCGACTTCAAAAAAACCCATAAAAAAAGTCTGGAACGGTTAAATCGGGTGATCTGGCCGGCCAGTGCAAATCACCAAAACGAGAGATTAAGCGACCCGGAAATGCTTCCTTCAGAATATCGGTTGTGGCTCAAGCAGTGTGCGCCGTTGCACCGTCCTGTTGGAACCACATGTTCTCCAGTCCCAATGCATCCAAATGAGGAAGAAAAAATTCGGTAATCATGGCTCTGTAGCGCGCGCCGTCCACAGTCGTCGTTTGGCCCGCGGCGTTCTCAAAGAAAAATGGCCCGATGACTCCTCCAGCGTAAACAGCACACCATGCAGTAACTTTTAGCGGATGTAATGGCTCTTCATGGGTGATACACGGATTTTCGGTGCCCCAGAAACGATTATTTTGTTTATTCACGTAACCGCTGAGATGAAAATGAGCCTCATCGCTCATGATAATTTTCGATGAAAAATCGTCCTCCTCTTCGTTGAGATTCAGGATGGCTTGAGCGTAGTGCTGTGTGTTAAAATGAATAAGAAAGGCTCCCGATGCTAAAATGAATCATATATTCGAAATAAGCACAAAATTCTAAGTCGAAAGACACTTTAAAAATTTACTCTACGAGAAATTTTTATTTTTCAAAATTTCAATTTTCTAAATTTATTTGAGTCTCTCAGGATGAATGAAACATGACAAAGATTGCTAAATCTAAATAAACTGATGATTGTCACATCAGAAATGAAACAAAAAACTTAATTAGCTCAAAATTTGTAAAAATGTATTAATTATGATAACCTAGAAAAATTTAAGAATTTGTAAACCAATTTACTCTACAAATAACATTCTCTGTAAAAATGTAAGCATATCAAAAATTATGTAATTGTTTCATGCATTTAATGTGTATATTTTCAACGGATAAATCAACAATTTAGTTAATAAGGGTCATATTTGTGTAACGCCCCTGTAAACAACCAAGAAAGACGAAAATGAATCAATCAACAATCCATAAAATTGATAAAAATGGAATGTACCAATCAAACTGCTCGGGAAGATGTTCCAAACGAAATCGAGGTTGATACAGAAGAAAAATCTACAATAAAAATAATTTATTAGAGTAAAATAAATTCGAAAATACATGGATTTGACTCACAAAATTCAAACAAGAATACCAATTGTATCGATTTTCGATCAAAAATCAGTTCACCTCTAGTAACTCCGCTGTGTGCACGCATTTTTCGATGCTCTCCGAGAAATATTATTTACCAGAATTTGGAGGTTAATCAAATTCATTTGACTTCGGAGAGGTTAGAAAGTTCGTTTATTCAACGTCGATTCTAAAAATAGATGTCAAGGACATAAACAAATGCAATGGAGATGTTGTAATTTACAAAAATTTATTCATATAAAAATTTTCTGGATAACAAGAAAATCATTGCAAATTAATGGAACAACTTACCTCAATATTTTTGGAGATTTTCAATAGGAAGGATGCAAATTCGAGCACAAAATTCAGCACTAGTCAAAGTAAAGTACCGTTTCAAATGACATCCAACAAAGTCATGACAGGTGGAGTGAAGTTCAATCGTTGCAAGTAAAGATTAAAGCAGGGCGCACACAGCGAATAAATGATATCCTTTTTAAACAAATAAAAACTGCGATATATTCAGGAGCCAGGTACAGTGAATTTATGATTTCTATAATTTGTTAAAATTTTGCCTTCAGCGTGTTAATAATAGGATTTGGGGAAAAGACTTCTAACAGAGTGTATTCTTTGATACCCTAAGTGATAAGTTAAAAATAATCAAAAGTTTTATAATTTTCGTCAAAAATATTTTAAGCTTTAAAAATAAGCAACAAATTTAAATTTAAAAACATTTAAGCCCGCTAATGTAAAGCGAAAGTCTTGATTGGCTTAAAAATCAAGCAACTTGGGACGAAGAGAGGAAACCTCTTTGTTTCGAACAATTATTTGTATTAATTTTTCTTTTTAAACTATAATAAAATTTGTATGGGAGTTGATGGAAGTTTTTTATTTCTTTTTTATTCAAAAAAAAGGAAAGCAAAGTTATAAATATCCTGAGAGAGCCAATGAGCACAATAAGATCGCCTCTAATAATTAATTTCGAACCACAAGGGACCCACTCCCTGAACGACTCAACCCGCGAGCTTAGTAAGAAGGGGCAATAATGTGTGTACCTTCCTGTGCCTAACATTTTATTAGGAGGAGGACATAGCAGTAGGTTAGGCGCGTTTGGCGGTCAACAGCTAACAGCTGATGTACTGTCTGCACTTTGTAAGGGATCATTTTCAAATCTTTCACCAAAATTCTGCGTAGGGACCGCCGGCTAATGCCCAATTGCGTGGTACGTCGTCTGGTCGATGTTCCGGGCTCCTCTTCGACATCTTGGGCAACAACAGCGATATTCTCATCAGAACGGCTGCTCCGGGGCCGGCCAGTCTTGGGAGCATCTCGTGTTGTCCCAGTCTCAACAAGGCGAGTGGCCAAACGCCGCAGTGTTTGTCCAGTTGGTGTCGGACAGCCAGGAAATCTGCGACGAAATTCACGCTGCGCCAACACAACCGACGAATTGTTGCGCAAAAAAATGGAAACAATTATTCCGCGTTCTTGCGGAGTAAACCGATTCATGACTTGTCGATTTGTATTCTGCGTTTGTTTACTTCACAAATGTCAAAACCGAATTGACATTTGGCGCCATCTGCAAAAGTTATAGCGTTTTCCAATAGGGTGATTACTTTTGCCCCACCTTGTACAATTGAATATTATTTAATGGGTTTACCTTTAAGCTACCCACGCCGACCGCTGGCCCAATTTACAGGTTTTCTTAAGCTACCCACCAAGAAAATTTTAAAACACATTGACCGCTGGCCCAATTTACTATCGTCCTTCGCCGTGTCAGTGTCTGCAATTTGGTAGACAAGTGTATTTGAGTGTTGTTACTCGAGTCTTGCGATCTGATCTAGGATTAAATCTCGTAATTCCTTTAGAGACGGTCGTCAGCTAAAGCGGTTAAGTGCGTTGCTGATAATGCTGAATGCCTGGTTGGACTCCGGGCTCAGTAAAACTTTATTCTGACCGTCTCCCCTCGGAAGGCAATGGCAAACCACCGAGGTGTAATCTGCCTGGAACAGCCTCTCTGGAGACGAAGTGTATACACTTCCCGCGGTTCGGAGCCCGCGTTAAGCAGTAGGTCTTTACTTCAAACGCACAACACATACATAGGAGAGAGGTCGCTAACGTCCGGGGGACCAGATATGGCACATTAAAGAAGAAGAAGTTCCTTAAAATACTAACTATTGCCATGTTACAAACTTATTAAATTGCAGTAATCTGATTGGTATAAACTAAAATTGACAAAATCTACGAATAATCTTCGGCTTTCCCCGAACGAGGTTTTCACCTATAACTCACTTAATTTTTATTTTACCGAAAATCTTCATCAGACCTAAATTGAAGAACAAAATTCTCTGTAAAATACCTTTTTCAAAATTAATTTCGGACGATGAAAATGAAAAGTACGAAATTTTTATTCATAAAATCTTTTCCAAATTTTGAACCGACGTTTTTAGCCTATTTTAAAGAATTTTCCAAAAATCTGTTTTGTAGAAAATTTTGTGCTGTTTAATTTTGGTCTGATGACAATTTTCACTAAAAATTAAATCAAGCTAGTTATAGACGAAAAACCGCGTTCGGGGGTAAAATCCCAGTCCCGCCTCGGTTTCATAGAACTTGGGCAGTTCGTTAAAATTAACGGATGATTTCTATGGACTTATTAGTACTGGCGGCCGTTTTCTATTGGTTAGTTAAATTTAACGTATTGTTAAATGTTTTATGAAACAGCCGTTTTTTTAGCTATAGTATTAATTCCCTAACTGGGGCGAAAAACGCGATAAGTCACATTTTGGGAACCTGGGGAGAAAAAGGTGTTAATTCAAAAAACGTAATTTTGAGCAAAAGCTCTTATTTTCATTTTATAGATTATATCCCGTGTGCGCAAAAATATGACTTGTCACCTTTTTCGCCCCAGGTAGAGAATTGTTATTTTAGAAAATTTTCAAAAATCTATTTTTGTAGATAATTTTGTGCCGTTTAATTTTGGTCTATGATAATTTTCACTAAAAATTAAATTAAGCGAGTTATGGATGAAAAGCCGCGTTGGGTAAAATCCCAGTTCCACCTCCGTTTCATAGATCTTTTGACAATTCGTTAAAATTAACGGATGATTTCTATTGATCCATTAGTACTGACGGCCGTTTACTATTGGTTAGTTAAATTTAACGGATTGTTGAAAGTTTTATGATACCGGAAACCAATTGGGGAAAATGCCGCCGGGGAAGTTTTCGGGTTTTTTAGCCGTTCTGGTATTAATAATTGTTATTTTAGAAAATTTTCAAAAAATCTGTTGACTAGATAATTTTGTGCTGTTTAATTTTGATCTGATGACAAATTTCATTAAAAATTAAATTAAGCGAGTTATAGGCGAAAAACTGCTTTCGGGGGTAAAATTTCAGTCCCGGTTTCATAAAAATTAACGGTGATTTCTATTTGTCTATTGCCAAATTCCAGCTCGAACCAATCTATATTTTACAGAATTTTACGCTGTTCAATTTCGGTTTGATAACAATTTTCCGTAAACTTCAAAATAAACTACTTACAGGCGAGAAACCATGCCAAAGAGTTAAATTCCCTAATTAGAGGAAAAGCCGACAGGGAATTTTTGGGAAATTTTCTTAGATACGCATTTATGTCCAATAGCTTTCAGATTTTCCGGATTTTTAGCAAGTTCTAACCAAATTTTCTAATGCAAATTGATAAACTGTGGATTGTGGTTGGGCGACCCAAAGGCCGTAATATTCTAAAGTTTTAGATAGGCATCACTTTAAAATACAGCAATTTCCTCAAATTATAGTAAATATAGATTCGTCCGGGTCAGGTTGGTATCCGGAGTAAAGTTTCCTGTTAAATTGACGCTTTATTATAATTTCATGTTAGTTGACAGACAGTTAACCAATCAGATGCGTTTAAAACGTGACAAATAGAGTTAGCTCAACAGACAAATTACGGTGGCATCAAACTTGGGCCGCAGAAAAATTGTACAGTTACAGCCCTTAACGAAAATATATTACCTGAAAATTTGATCTAAAACAAAAATAGCGCCGCAGACGATTTTCTTGGAAAACATCAACCACTAAGCGGTCGTGTAGCCGCCTTGACCATTCAGTGCAGTGGTGGCGAACCTATGGCCCGCGAACGAAGGCTTTTTAAATGACCCACATTGAATTTTAGTGAAAACTGGTCATGGTGGCACCTGGTGCAGCAATTCGTGATATCACCTCATTGATATCAGTTTTTTTGACGTTGACCCTTATTTTTTGCTCTTCACTTGCGAAAGTAACAGTTTTAAAACAAAGTGGAAACGTTAACCTTTATAGAGAATTTTAAAAGTGTGAACCAAACAATTTTTCGGTGTTTCCAAATTATTGGTGACCCCCCCCCCCTTTTCTGAGTGATGCCATTGACTTACTGACCCACGAGCTAGTATTAAAAATAATAATGAACAAAATTTGACCCACTTCTCAAAAGGGTTTGCCGTCACTGGTCTAGTGGATGTATGACGTGATTGTGCGGCCTAAAGGCCGCACTGTAACTTATCAGATTGGTATCACTTCAAATTCGTATCTGGAGTAAAGTTCCCTGTGAAAATTTAGGGTTGATTATAATTTTATGTCGGTTAACCAATTGGATGCGTAATATAGCGTGACGGATAGACCGATATTGAACAATCAGATGCGTGTGTAGACTTAGGCTTTTATTATGATTGGAAATATTTAGATGATTTTGCAGGCAATTTTGTAAATTGTAAGGAATCTTAGATTAGTTGGGCTGATGTACAAAGCAAAGGATCTAGAAAGACAATGAGTAAAAATGAGCCACCGTGTCGGGATATCTCGGATCAAAAGAATCCAGATTAAAACAAGGGACACCCTAAAACCACAGGGCTCAATGGGCGTAAATTTTTGGGGGCTGCAATTTTCATACAATTTTGAGAAGCCATCCTGTGTATTTCCATATGAAAAGGGGTGCATTATTTTTAGTAGCCCACAGACGCCAAATATCTTAGGACGGCCCTGACTAAAACAATATTGTTGGTTTAAATAGCATGAACAATTTATCGCTTTCCACATAGGGGACCTACTGTTTCGTAGACTTTGAAGAACGGAAATTGCAAGAATAAAATTCAAACTGTTTTTCATAATCAAAACATCTCACGTTGCGGATTTCGGTATCGTTGCTCTTTACGTGCGTGCCCCCCCCCCTCGCTATTTAGATTGTAGTCCATATATTGCATGAAATAAGTCGACCAATAGAGCCAGCGACCTCAAAATTAAGGACTAAATCAAGAATTAACGTAGCGAAACGACCAAAGCATAATTTGTAATTGATGCCTATTTTGACTGATTTCAAGGTCATTGGTGTGACTAACGAGATAACAAGAGCATTCTTACATTAAAATTTAAATTACACTCTGAAAACAACAACAATAACAAATTATGCTGTATTGGTTTTCTTGCATTAATCAGAAACTTTAATTGTTAGTTCTTAATTCTATGGCTGTGAATGCCAGCTTTTGCCTTAAATTCGGGCCTAAAATTTTTATTTTATATTTTCACGTTTAAAATTTTTTGACGGAAATATATTGTAAGCCTAGTCCGTCCCTGTCACTCAAGTAAAAATAAATGGCAAAGTTTGTTTGAAATTAACTTGTCAAAGTCTGGTATGTTATCTACAAAGGTACTTGGATTTTGTTACTCATGCTTAAAATGTCTCACGTTTCGTCGATTAAGTTTAATACACATTAATCAAACGGAGACCATTCGTGTTACGCGAGGGGGGCAGTTTACAAACAACAAATCGTCCAAATTTTTTTCTAATGTATTGTTTTTTATTTTAGCGCCATAATGGCCCCCTCTTACTTTGCCGCAAGCTTCTCGGCACAAAAAATCCACAACTTAAACAAACTTGCTTCAAGTTTAAATCATAAAAACTTCGCATATCAACAACAGCAACATGAGTTCTGTGATGATATGGCAATGGAAGGAAGAACCGGTGTCTCCTCTTTCTTCTGAGGAGTCGCTGGTGTCTGAAGATGTGGTTCTTTATGGAGCCAGCCCCGAGTACTGTCAAGATGAATTGGACGATGAAACTTTTTTCGAATCTAAAGCCGAAATTGCTTCGAAGCTTTTGGAAAGCTTAGAGCAATTGGAAGATTTGGATACTTACATCAAGACCGATTTTGAGGATTACGCCAAGAGTGGTAAGTTTTAGAAACGCATTTGTTTGAAACTCCTGTTATGTACTACCTGATGCGGCACGCCCACAAGTTTTCTTGGCAGCCCCAAGGAGACGACATGGGGAGAAACTACCTCCCCCCATAAATTTTGTCTTATCCGGTACTATTTATATAATAAGACGTTATCTTTTCCTGAACGAAACCGTTTCCTTTATTACAGCTCCAAAGCTTTTCTCTTAAAATCCTGAGATTATGCTTTGTAAGCATGTGAACCCGATTTGGGACAAATTAACGGAACCGTACTAAGTTTTTTCTACTCAATTACTTGTTATGGAATGCAGTTTCCTGCTACATTTAAGAGTGCATTTCTAAAAAAAATTACAATCTGTGCCCGGAGTGGAACAGATTTTTCCTTTACATCTTTAATTGAGCTTTATTCATGAAATTTTAAAAATGTTTCTTTTTGTGTACCTGATATGGGACAACCTTAAAAATCGTAATCTCCCCGCTATGAGGGACATTGGTTGTCTGTAGCAACAAGTTTCTTGGTAGAATAATAAACGTATTCTTGTTGTGCCTGTTATGGCACAGAGTGGTATGTAATGTGACTTCCTAAAGGTGACCTAAAATGGTACGAAATTAAAAGTGCGCCGAATTTACAGAGATTTGAATTTTTGATCCCATCTAAAAGTAAATTTCAGTTTTTGAATGTCCCTGAAATGGAACAAGGTTCGAATCTAGATCGAGGAAATATTTTTCAAGATATCACGTCAAATACGATTTTACCTGTTTGACCCTTTCATTGCTCAACCATCAATGTTTTCAATAAAACTGGTCGTAAAAATACTTCTGCTTACCCTTAAAGGGGACAAGGGTACTTTTTTGATGTATATCTTGATCTATTGGTCCATGAAAAGTCGGCTAGACAGCACTCCTGTATTTTCTGATTTGGATTATAATATTAAGTTAAGATTACCTTGGCGTCTGGGTGACCTCCACAGCACTACATAATCGAAAGGTTACCCTAATTTATTGCACTTTTTATGCAACTTGAAATATAATTTATTGAGGAAGGATCGAATCTCTAACGCCCAATCCCACCACTTGAATTTGCAATTTCAAGAACAACTTGGGAGTTTCGCTACCAGTCGCTTAGCACAAAGAAGAATTTCTTTGTTAATATCTCTAATCAAGCGTTAATTAAAGCGCTTACCTAACAGAAAAAATAAAGAGAAAGTGAAAGGAAGCGGATGGATTAGGAAATTTGACCAGGAGAGAAGCAGTAACGGTCAAACTTTTCTGTTATACCTTGAATTTGCAGCTCATCAGCTTGATTACAGCGTTTCTTAACCTCTTAATTAACGCATCTTCTCTCTTCAATTAATTGTGATTAGCCTAATTTTTTTACGATCTGCAGCTGCTTGCATTTCTGACGCAGTTAGCCTCGTTTGAACGAACTCACGAGACATCTTTATTTTTTTATTCCGATTATTGATTTGATCTGTAGCGCCAATTCCATTCGAAGATCAATTGATTTGTTTCGAAAATTAGGTCAAAATTTTCGGCACCAGATGTGCCAAACGGAACGAACACTGAAAATTTTGATATTTGGAGTCATGGGCGTAGTTAGGCCGTCGCGTTTGGGGGTGCCGGACACCCCGAAATTTCTCGTCGCTATTTTTGAACTTACCTATGCGAGCTGCTCTGCGCGTGCTCTTAAGGTGGTGCGCTTGAGCACGCTTCTCGGTCGTGCAAGTTTGAAAATCACTGTGCTGTGTTATTCCTCATATCGTGTGGTTTGGAAACTACCAAATAAATGTCCTAGATACTGAACTAAAAACGCATGCAATGCACATAATATGAGGACAAAGCGTTATTTTTGATCTTCGTAAAAAACGCGATAAACCTCGCGTTGTTTTTTTTTAAAGAAGCGGGGATAGTGTTATCTTCTGGCTATCAAATCACGTGTTTGTTTCTTAGGGGGGAACTTGTTTTTCCACTTGCGTTCCAAATTGCTTATTCTTAACATTCACTTGTTGATCGTGTGTGTTTGCGCGCGTTCCATCTATGCTCAGTAATATTTGACGTGGTCAATTGTGCTCGACCTTACATTAATTAAGTTACGATTGTAATAAAAAAGTTAGTCTTGCGTTTACATTCTCGATGTGCGGCCGTACAAATGAGCGTTTTCACCGTTGTGTGTAGTAGCATGAAGTTCACCTATCGCTACACGTGGAATCGAGAAATTATCGTCAATTCACAAAAATTAGTAAAAAGACGTTGATTATAATATTGAGATAATTAGAATCGTCACGATTTCCTTTTTATTCCAATAATTTATCAAAGTAGAAGACCTTTTGGACTGACTTTAATTTTGTTCGACCTCTTCTAAGCAAAAATGGCCGGATGTTACGGTAGGTTTTTTAACTATTGTGTGTGCGTGCATCCGCTGTGCGTAAAACTTGCGACCATATGGACAGGTTTTACGTAAACACGATTTTAAAAAGTTCTTTCCTTCGCTCCGCGAACCTCGTCCGAGTGAAACTCGACTGCGACAGACATTTTTTGTCCACTGGAATTTGTTTTTCAAGGCGATTGGCGCCACTGGAATAGATTCGAAATTTTATTGCGTAAATCTTCAGGTTCTATTCATCGATTCCCGATTTCTTCGAAACGAACAACTGATTTATAAGGGGCTTTCCATCGGCTACCTTTCCGGGAAAGGTTCTCCCTGACATTTCCACTTACGTAAAAAGTCGGTCGATCTTGATTAGATCCATGACCGTTTCTAGGGGGCTACCGTAAATTTCCATACTCGACTTACGGGGGTGGTTCGGCTCAAGAAAACTGGTATCAGTTAAGCTATCGGATCAGCCTTCACCCTTAACACGTTGACGTCTGTAGTAAAAATAAATATATGCACTTGATAAGTTATATCGGCATGCAACTGTCAAAACGAAGTAAATACTAAATTCGACCTCGAAATTATCAATCTTGATTTTTAACGAGTGTAATTTTAGAATTATTGCAAATTAATTAATTTTTTGTATACAACAAAATGGATCCGCTTTATAAATAATCGCATATTATCGCAGTGATATCAGTTTAAAGAGGTCCACACACGACCAAGCGTGCTCGGCGATTGTGCACTTTGACCGCGCTTTCATTTTTACAAGAGTGGCCAATGTCACTCCAATTTTTTGAAGTTTTAAAGACGTATTGCTATGAAGGATGTCGCGAGCCAGGATGTTTCACGATCCTGATTTCCTTTTTCGATCCTAATAAGTAATTGTCATAAAACGCATTGATTCCCCCCCCCTTTTCTTAATTTTATTCTTTAATAACTGTCAGCTCCGCTCTAGGAAAAATCTATAGAATTTTTTTTAGCTATAATTAGAAAGAATGGCCCTAAATTCTAATTTTTTTTTTTCGGAACTTTCTTCTGGAAGAACATATAGAAGAACCAGACAAACCAAAGTTTTTGTGTAAGGAAATGAAATAGGGATCTTGAAATTTCCAAAAAAAAAAGTTTTTCTTTTACGATAATTCGTGTCTAAACAAGTACTTTTTGCCAAAAAGGGGGGGAGGCACAATTTACTTACTCTGGGTGTTCGCCTTCCATCCAAATATAGAGACATAACATCGTAAATCAGTTTTTGGAAAGATTCGTACTTCCAATCGTAACAGATGAGAATAAGAATTGTATCAAACGAAAGAGTACTTTTTTCTGCGTCTGTGGATACCAAATACATTTACATTTAAAACTGTTATTTCTTTAACACGATCGTTTATTGTTTTACAAATTGTTTTTATTTGTCAAAGTGATTTGTAGGTGATTGTTTTTCCACATCGGCAGGTCATATTTTTTAAAAGGTCTAAATTTATTTTGGGTTCTTCAGTAATAATGTTTGGTATCTTCGGATGTGGAATAGAAATACCTTTTGATTGATACCATTTTCATTCTTGCCTGTTATAATGGAAAGCCTTAAACTAAAAATAACATGATTAATCTTGTAATTTTCCTATGTTCAGGTGTAAATTGTGCCGCTCCCAGTCTTGTATTAATTTATATCGACTCTTTTTTATTAAAGAAATTTATTCAGTTTTTTAAAAATTGGTTAAGTTTTAGGGCCGGTTGTATAACCGAAGTTCATCTTCGAGTAAAAGTTAACCCAGGGATATCTACTATTTAATTGGTTGATGCATTAAAACTTCCTGGGTTAACTTTGACTCCAGGATGATCTTTATAACTACCCCTTACTGAAACATTTGATGGCGATCCTGCATTAGATGTTAACTGTCAATAATTTTTTAGCAAGTTATGCCGAAAAACAAAGTTCCTCGACGTAGATTCGAACCCTAGCGCCTAAAAATGCGAATACGCGCGTTAAATAACTTAATTTTATTTGCGCGGAACTTCGATATTTTGTACCCAATTTTTCGCCCTACAGCAGATTCCCGATTATCTAAGTAAGCTAATGTATGTGTGGGGGGGGGGCACCTCGAATAATCGAAAACTCGGAGAATTTTCATAAAAATTCTGTAAAAATATGCAAATAACTTTTATTCCAGTAAGTAAAAAATCCGGACAAGCTGGAATTTGACCAACAGGTGTATTTGGGAGTCAGAATAAACCCCTCAAAAGTCCCCTGCCGGCTTCTCGTTCAATTCGGAATTTTAGTTCTTCCACCGTGTTTTTTCGCCTATAACTCGCTTAATTTCTTTTTTATGGAAAATTATCATCGTACCAAAATTGAAGAGTAGAAAATTCTCTACAAAATCAAATGATAAAATTTTATTCAAAAACTTTTCTTTCCCAAACTAATTTTAATTTTAAGCAAATTTTAAAAACGTCGATTTCGGAGAGAATTTTATACTCTTCAATTTTGACCTGATGAAAATTTTCCGTAAAAATGAAATTAAGGGTGTTATAGACAAAAAAGCATGTTGGTGGAACTAAAATGAAACCATTTGGGGGTGGGGTATTTGAATATTAAATTATCCGTTAACGCTCCGTTAAATTATAACCATCTCTGAACTGGAGACCAAAAAATAGAAGCGGAAACTTGCATTCATTTTCTCGTGATATCAAAAAATTTGTTTCTCTTGAAGGGACATCAATTGAATTCGTCCCCTCTCAATCAGACTTGGTCACAAGTCTTCCGAAAGTTTAAATTTTCTAGTAGAATCGCATTCCATTCGGGGTATTGCACTTGGCCCAACCGGTTTGAACATGAACCATTCCATTGCTTGCGTAAATTATTCTTCACCGAAAAACTTCTGAGTTTCCGTACTTCCAGGATATCCCGGTCATAAACTGAAACCCAGGAATACTTTCGACATTTCCACTATTTAACGATCCAGGACCTAAACGAAAAACATCTTTACACTCGATAGATGATGATTGGGATGAGTTTGGACCACCTTCCAAACTAGGTTAGATCGATCTTTGGGCTATTGGACAGGCAACGGAAATCCACCCCAGGGTGACCGATCGGCCGACTTTCAGGGAACCCAATACATTCCAAGTCAAATTAAGTTTTATTTCTTGCGGTTCTTGATAATGAAAAGTCTTGCTGAAAACTGCGACTCTGAAACCATTTTTGGTGGAAATTTTCCGTTTCTTGGCGCGAATCGATTTTCTGACGCTCCTTTTCTTCCTCCACACGGAAGAATAACAAACGAAGGACTTCTGAAAATGACTCAAATTACTTTCACTCAAACGCAGGTGTTTCAGCTTGTGCGTGACTATTGGAGCCCCTTATGGGGCTCAAATTATGTTATAATATGGGATCACAGACCTCGTTAATTGAAAAAATCTTCTTGTAATAAATTAATAATAATTGAACGATTTAATAATAATTAATTTGTTTGTACAAGATGAACTCTGACTAGATTACGTTATCTCTATAATTATAAAGAGATGCCCCGATTTTGTAAAAATTAATTAACGATGTTTATTTTTAGCGATAAAAGAGTGCGAGCGAGGTTGTATGTTGCGAATTGATAATTTTGTTAGTTGTCTCGTCAACTATAATTATTTATCGACCGGAGGGCAACCGAATTGAGATCGAAAGTTAATGTCATTGTTGCAGCGTGCTACGCATTAAGAGTGGGCGATTTTTTTCTTTCAATATTCCTAATCGAATTTCGAGGCGCCCGAGATATCAATCGGAATTTATCACTTTGATGCTCTTTTTGTAACTGGGACGCTCGCGTTGCGTCACGAAACGTCCGCGATAACCGTAAATGTTTGGACTTTGGAATTCAATTGTAGTACCCCATTGGGTTCGACATTTCCTCGTCGTAAACACTTTTAGTTTCTTAAAAGGAACTGATTAATTAGTCGATTGTTTTTAATTATTCAGCACATGTCGAGTTTGCATTTCAGGGCGGGGGGGAATGTTGTTCTAGAAATAGGGACGCCCGCGGGTATTGTTCACGCTACTGGATAATAACTCTCGCTGCTACAATTATTATTACAAAAAATATTTGTTTTTCTTTGTTTCCAATTAATTGGAATTACGAAAATTTGCATACCTGCACGCGCTTCGCCATAAAAGGAATCTGCAGCATAAACAAATGACGCGCATTTATTTGAAAACGTCTTTTGTTTTATTGGGAAATTTCGGATCGCTTTCTAATGCAGTCCACTTTTTGGTTAGAAATTTCGTTTTGATAAAATTCGCATTGCCGAAAATAATAATAAATATTAGAATATTTTCCCTATTTAAGTCGACAAGGACAAACCGCGCCAAGAAAACTTTCACTAACCCAATGCCAAACCAAACCGGCTCTGCGTTTGAATTTGATTTGCATTAAATCGATACAATTCCGCTCCATAGATTTTGAAAAACGCATAATTTAATGCCGACCTCCTTTCAATTAATTATTTTATCGGTTTCCATTTATTAATAGCGATTTTTTTTTGGTAAATGAAATTTAATTTAACTTTCAGAACCATTTTCAAATTGGCTAGAATTTGATGATGACGCATCGGACCACCGCGTGGGAGCCATCAGTCCCGTTAAAATTGAGAACCATCCCGCGATACCAGACACTCAAAGTCTCTTACAGGAATTTGAAACCGTTTTGGACGCAGTCGAAATGACCCACGGAACCTTAACCCCTCCTCAAAGTCCCACCTACAAACCTTTCCTCACCACTTTAGAACCTCTCGTCACTCAACCCATCGTGTATCCCGTCCAGGAACGATCACTCCTCAACGAGGTGATCGATTCGTCCATCGATCTTCCCGCGACGATACAACAGTCCGACTTTGCTCGCGAATTAGCGGTCGTAGACGAACTAATTCGCAGTCGAGCGGAAGACCTCATCTATCCATCTTCACCTGGCAGTAACAGCAACAGTAGCAGCAGTAGCAACTTCGGCGATTGTTCCTCGGACGATCCCGAATGGATACCCGACACTGTCGACCCATCCCAGTCCGATTTCCAACTCCCCAGTAAATCCGCCACCCGTAAGCGTTCGAAACCTTACTCCCGTGGTAATGACGACAAAAAGTCCCGCAAGAAGGAGCAAAACAAGAATGCGGCCACCCGTTACCGTATGAAAAAGAAGGCGGAAGTTGAAGACATCCTTGGAGAAGAACGCGTGGTCTGCGACGAAAATTTAAAGTTGGAAAATCAAATTACCGATATGCAACGCGAAATTAAATATTTGAAGGGTCTGATGCGCGATTTGTTCAAGGCAAAGGGGCTTATCAATTAGAGAACCCTCGTCTCTTACTTAGGTTTTAGGTTACAAAAGTTTCAGGATTCAATTTATCTTAAATGGTACTTTAGGTAGGCTAGAAGATTGTTTAAGTCTTTCTTCACCTTTTTTATTATATTTAAGTCTTTAATATTTTTGTAACACGAATGCCCACCACCCAGGAAGCTTCTTTGACCAAATGACGCTTCACAGCTGAAGACTTCAAAGGAACTTGCTAGGTGCGGCATTTTAAGTAGAGGTAGCTTTATGTTTAACATTGTATTCACTTTGAATTTATAAATATATAATGAATGGTTTGCATTTTAATTTGTTGATATTGATGTCCAATTCAATGAAAATTTTGTAATCAAAACAGCTTGTAGGATATTTCAACAAATTGAAAGGAGATTGTGGAAAATGTGAGAAGGAAAGTTAGGTAAGTCAAAGGTGAGGCGACTGAGGCGTTTGCCTCAGGCGCCATTGCAATGGGGGGTTAAACCTTAACAAAAGCCAACAAATAGTTTAAAATTTTCAAAAAAATAAGTATCTTTGGAGGGAGGGGGGGCGCATATATTCAAATTTGACTGAATTCGAAAATTAAACCACGATTTTATTTGCAACATCGCCTAAAATTCCCTGTCGCCTTTTCCCCAAGTGGGGATTTTAATCCTCTACAGTAATTTTTCGTCTATAACTCACTTACTTTCATTTTTAGCGAAAATTATCATCAAATCAAAATTGAAGAGTACAAAATTCTCTATAAAAAATATTAACAAAATTTGCCTACAGTATACTAAGTATTTCTAAAATAAAAAGAAAATCCAGTGAAAAAATTGAAAAATTCACCATCGATGGTGAACAAACAATAGAGAATTTTCTCCTCTTCAATTTTGGTCCAATGATAAGAGAGGGGATTTTAGGAAAGTTGATTCCAACCCTCCGCGTTCTTCTTCATTTCCCTTCAACTGACTGGGTAACCGGTAAAAATATCACGTTATCATCGCGATACTTATTCAAATATATTTAAATTGAAAAGAAAACTACCTACCAATAAAAATAATTTCCATATTCGGGGAGGGGGGTATTGCGTTACGTTACCATGGAAACGATGATTCTGACATACTATGCGTATTTTATATAAGATCTTCAGAAGTTCCCAACGATATTACACGACTGGGGGTATGGAATACCCCCCAGGTACACTTGCCATTATTCAGAACCATCAAAATTTTTTGCAATTTTCGTTTGTAATCCGGGTTGGGGGGGGGCAGCAGGTGATATTTTTCATAACTATCCCAGTACCGTTCTTAATACTGAGGGACGTAAAAGTGAAAATTTTTCTTTCGCAATAAATTAAGTGAACCTGGGGGGTATTCCATACCCCCCCGGTCCCGGCAGCTTAAATGAGTTCCTGATAAGCATCCATTTGTTTTTATTACTCTAAGCCGGCACCGTATTAAGGGTGATCGCAATGGGGGCGCTAAACCTCGACAAACCCCAATAAATAATAGTTTAAAATTTTCAAAATGATAAGAATCTTTTAGGAGGGGGAGCGCATATATTCAAGACCCCCCCAGGTACACTTGCCATTATTCAGAACCATCAAAATTTATTATTTTTTGTTGAATCTTTTGCAGTTCAGGAGGGGGAGGCAGCAGGTAATATTTTTCATCACTATCCCGGCACTGTTCTGCTTAATACCGAGGGACGTAAAGGTGAAAGTTTTTCTTTCGCAATAAATTAAGTGTACTAAGGCCCAGTTGTTCAGTTTCGGGTTATTTACCATATAAATGATTGTTTCAAGAATTGTTTCCATGGAAAATAATTCTGGTTAAAAGATAACCTAATACTGACCAACTGGGCCTTAGTGAGGCCAACTGGGCCTTTTCAAAATGATACGAATCTTTTTGGGGAGGGGGTATATATTCAAACTTGCCTCAGGCGCCAGAAGAGCTTGCAAGGGTGTATGATACTATGCAATTTATGCTGCGTAAACGCTTTGAATTCGTCGCCGCGCAGAAATTTTGCAGTACAATAAACTGCATCGTGTCGTACACCCCTTAAAACGGAAGACCTAAAGGTAAGATTTTTTTTTAAACGGATCACCTCCATACATACCAAACACAACCCCTTATTTTTCATTATAATAATATTTTTAAATGGGATAAAAAAATGTACATTTTAATATTTCTTAGAACAATAATTTCGGAAAACTTTAAATTTAGGAGAAGGGGGGCAATTGACCCGATGGTTCGTCACCTAAAGAATGTTCATAGGAGTAGTGGACGGTAGCGCAAGTTGAAAATGTGGAAAATATACTTTTGTGGGCTGGGAATTAGTTAAAGCAAATTCACGAAACTCCGTGCACATTCCGTATACTACTTCCATTTTAGAGAGATTAAAAGTTAAATGGGACTCCCAAATTTTTGTTTACCTTCGTAATTGGGCTTAGGTCGAAGAAGGTAAATTTTGAAAACCTAATGGTTACCTATACAGTTCATTGTTGAATGGATATTTTATTTGGTTCGGTTACGCCTATCAATGCTACTAAATCATAGTTTTGGAATGGTGTCAATTGATTCAATTTCCCAATTTGGGAAAAATTCAACAATAAGGAAATTTAAAAAAAATTATTACTAATTTGTTATTGAATAAGGAGGGGGGGGTTTAGTAGTAGGAGAGTAATAACACGATTGCTTGTAACATTTCGCTTCCTGAATTTTATATTTAAAAATTTTTTTATGATGTTTGGGGGGGGGTTAATATTTCTACTGAAAGCAAAGCAGTAAGGAGGGGTGAATGGGGTTCATTCTTTGTTGTCCAATCAGGATTGATCGTGTTGAATCAAAATAATGCTGATTGAACATCTTCACTGCCCTTATAAGCAAGAGTGCGGCATCTACATTTTGAGATATACGGTTTATATTTTAAAAACTAAGTTTTAACGCTTATACGAGTAGTATTTCAAAAATCTCAAAATGTAGAGTGGCCCTCTTGCTTATAAGGGCACAGCACTAAAAATTTCATTTTCAATTATCATTAATTTTTTGATTAAGGTGTCGTCCATCAACAACGTCTGCAATTTTATCCGACTTTTAAACCCCCCTTTTCGCAGCTGGTTACAATCTTCGGACCCCCTCCCTCCAAGAACGTCCTATGGTCACAAATCAAAGACCCCCCTCATTTGTCTAAAATTGAACTTGACCCATTTGGAATTTAAGGAGTAAATAAATTTCTTTACAAGATATAAGTAACCTAAAAAATATTCAATCGCAAAAATGGGATTTTTATGCGGACGCCACATTAGTCCAACCCTCCCATTGGTCACATTTTGTAAACCTCTCCCCTGCAGGCGTGAACGTTCTTTATGGACGACCCCTAAGCTTGCCTGATGATGGAATAAAATTGTTTAACACCTTCCCCACCCTTTTTAAAAGCCCTACCATTTAATTTTTCTGGATTTTATTAAAAGTAATTTTTTGTTTTGGCTCGAGAATAAATTCTGCATTTGTACTAATAATGCAGAGGTGCGGCTTCGAACGGTGAATAAGATTTGCTGTATTTAAATGTTGACAAATCACAGTTGCCGTTCGAAACCGCACCTCTGCAGACTTAAACCGGGCGGATTATAATATTAAAATTTAATTATTTTAATGTTAGTCTTTTTTGAAACTATTTTATTTCGAAAAATGCGCACTGAAAATACACCATTTTCATAATTTTCGATTTAGCAACTTATTAATATTAAAACCTACACTGTAAAAATTGTATGTAAAATTACACAAAATTCTTAGTAATATTTACAGAAAATAATGTATAACGTATGTAAATTAATAATATTACACAAACTGTCAAGTAAAATTAAACACTTACATTTACACAAATTTGTGTGAATAAATTGCCATTAACATATTATGTAATTTTACACAATAGTTTTTTACAGTATAGCTTATTAGTTCAGTCTTAATGAATTTTTGCATGGAAATAACTCTGAAATCCGAGTTTTTGCATGGATCGTTTAGTTTGGCGCCGGAAAGCAGCCCATAAGTTTCTATACTTTTGGCAGTGTCGGCTGATATGTGGAGGGCGACGAGGTGCCGCCCACCCAAAATAGAATAGAAACTCGGAATAATATTGTTTAATCACCGCTCGTACCATTGTAGTTACGCCACTGAATATTTACGACAATTGTGCACAACAGAATTGGTGTTTTAAGAGTGAACTGATTCGTCACTGCTTAGATTGTGCGGCCTGAAGGCCGCCCTAAAGAACCGTGTACCTCTAATTCAAATACATAATAATAACGTCGAATTTCCGTGTAATTACATAGCAAATCTTTGAAAAATCCTATTTTTTAAATTTTATTTGCCCCCTCTCCCCGCAAGGTATTCACTTAACTAAACAAATGCTGGCTGGAGAGGACGACAGAATTTCAAAAAAGAAATGAGACAATAAAATTTTTTGGAATAGTTTAATAAAACGGAAGAATATAATAGGCTAGGGTTACGTAACCATCCCCACTCAAATCAAAATTTTGTGTGTTCTACACTAAAGAACATGGTTAATATTGTAAATTGTAAAAATATTTTGCGAGAATTGGGCCCGAACTTTTGAATAAATCGATTTTGAAGATAGCAAATTTAACATGTAAAAGCCAACCGACACGCGGGAATCTCATATGAGATTCCGCGCGTCGTCATTCTGTTGACGGTACGTGTGGAATGGTATACCCCAACACTTAGAAAATTTCGTCAGATGCATATCATGCCTCTCGGGGCAAAATGCGACTGGCTTCTACGCCTTTTCAGGGTTTTAACCTATATTACATCTTCAACGAGAGTTTTTATTCGATTTTTGAGCGTTGGAGGAGACAAAGCTGGGCTCGGCCCAGCACGTGCTCCGCTTCGCGAACCATGCTTGCTTGCTTGCTTCGTCAGATGCTGCTCGCACATCCTACAGGTAACATGACTCGAATACCGATTTTCTCAAATCCCGGTTTTCTTGAAAGATGGCGCCTTCAGGTATGTTTAGCTTCTGCCGCGTAGCGGCTCCGGCGATGAAAAACCGGGAGGAGTGCAGGCTTGGGTTTTCCGATGCGCATAGCCGGACGATTCTTACGTACTTTAAAAATTCGAAATTGGGGTTGTTTATAAGGAATTATCGCAAAATAATTTTTCTATAGACTATATTAACCATGTTCTTTAGTGTGTAGCACACGAAAATTTTTTTTGGTCGGGAATGGTTACATAACTCGACCCATATTAATAATTATTATGTATTATTATAATTTCTTTTCCTTTAAATTTTGTGCCCTTCCATTAAAACAAGTCACGAGCCGTCACTTACTTTTGGTGCAAATAATTGGGTGCAAAGTTGAGCTGAGCTTAAGCTCCTATTGTAAAACCGGCCCTAAGTTAGAAGTCGTAACGAATAGCTTTAAGCCCGCATTTCATTATAGCTTCTAGCAGCCGAGCTTCTAGAAGCCCAACATTTGTAATGCAGAAGCTCGGCTGCTAGAAGCTATAATGAAATGCGGGCTTTAGGGGTCGTAAATAAAAGACGGCCACGCCTAGGGGCGGGAAGGGTTAGACAAATGTGACGTCCGCATAAAAATCCTATTTTTTTATTTAATACTTTGTAAAAACTGTATTTACTCTTTAAATTCCAAATGTCGTATCAAGTTCGATTAAATGAGGGGGCGGCGTCTTTGATTTGGGATCATAGTACGTTCCGGGGGGGGGGGTCTAAATATTGCGGCCACGCCAACTGGGACAAGGGGGCGCGTTGAAAAGTCGGAAAAGAATTGTAGAATTTTATCCGGCCTAAATGTAAATTCATTTATTATGCTTTTACATAATATCGAGAAAGATTACTTTCTCAAAAATTGGTGGAAAACCCCCGTGGCCCCGCTTGCATACCAGATCACATGACCTGTACATTGTAGCAATTTGTAACCAAAGCAACCAAAAAAGGTGTGCTGTCAAATTATTTTGTTTTGATTTTTTAAATAATATTTTAACCTTACATCGTGTTATTTAAATGGGGTAAGATCTAGTTTAGGGGAAAAGCGTGCTAGCTGCTTCATATTTTGTGCCAAGATGTGTTATTGTATCATGATCATTAAATGCTTATAAAACTTTTGGGGCAAATGTATAATTTGCTTGTAATTAATTATTTAAGAGGGACATGTTGCATCGACTATGGGAAGGGCTGTCTCAGGACAGCTGGCCCTGAGACACTTGGCCCTGCGACAACTCGCCTCGGACAACTGACCCTAGCGACAACTGGCCCTGGCGACAACTGGCCCTGGCGACATCTGGCCCTGGCGACAACTGGCCCTGGCGACAACTGGCCCTTTCGACAACTGACCCTAGCGACAATTGGCCTTATGACTACTGGACTACTAGCCAGAAGCCAAATATTGCATTTCTATGAGAACTTTTACATAAACCAAATTTTATGAGTAACCGGTAAATCCACCTCTTTGCGGCAGATTTAACTTTACGTGGAGATTTAACTTTACGTGAAGATTTATTTGTTTTTAATTGGTTTTCTAAAGAAATATCAAGAACTAACACTAACCTAACGGCAGATCCACCTCTTCGTGGAAGATCCACCTCTTTGCGGAAGATTTAACTTTACCTGAAGATTAATTTGTTTTTAATTGGTTTTCTAAAGAAATATCAAAAACTAACACTAACCTAACGGCAGATCCACCTCTTTGTGGAAGATCCACCTCTTTGCGGAAGATTTAACTTTACCTGAAGATTTAACTTTACGTGAAGATTTATTTGTTTTTAATTGGTTTTCTAAAGAAATATCAAGAACTAACACTAACCTAACGGCAGATCCACCTCTTCGTGGAAGATCCACCTCTTTGCGGAAGATTTAACTTTACCTGAAGATTAATTTGTTTTTAATTGGTTTTCTAAAGAAATATCAAAAACTAACACTAACCTAACGGCAGATCCACCTCTTCGTGGAAGATCCACCTCTTTGCGGAAGATTTAACTTTACCTGAAGATTAATTTGTTTTTAATTGGTTTTCTAAAGAAATATCAAAAACTAACACTAACTTAACGGCAGATCCACCTCTTTGTGGAAGATCCACCTCTTTGCGGAAGATTTAACTTTACCTGAAGATTTAACTTTACGTGAAGATTTATTTGTTTTTAATTGGTTTTCTAAAGAAATATCAAAAACTAACACTAACCTAACGGCAGATCCACCTCTTCGTGGAAGATCCACCTCTTTGCGGAAGATTTAACTTTACCTGAAGATTAATTTGTTTTTAATTGGTTTTCTAAAGAAATATCAAAAACTAACACTAACCTAACGGCAGATCCACCTCTTCGTGGAAGATCCACCTCTTTGCGGAAGATTTAACTTTACCTGAAGATTAATATGTTTTTAATTGGTTTTCTAAAGAAATATCAAAAACTAACACTAACCTAACGGCAGATCCACCTCTTTGTGGAAGATCCACCTCTTTGCGGAAGATTTAACTTTACCTGAAGATTTAACTTTACGTGAAGATTTATTTGTTTTTAATTGGTTTTCTAAAGAAATATCAAGAACTAACACTAACCTAACGGCAGATCCACCTCTTCGTGGAAGATCCACCTCTTTGCGGAAGATTTAACTTTACCTGAAGATTAATTTGTTTTTAATTGGTTTTCTAAAGAAATATCAAAAACTAACACTAACCTAACGGCAGATCCACCTCTTCGTGGAAGATCCACCTCTTTGCGGAAGATTTAACTTTACCTGAAGATTAATTTGTTTTTAATTGGTTTTCTAAAGAAATATCAAAAACTAACACTAACCTAACGGCAGATCCACCTCTTCGTGGAAGATCCACCTCTTTGCGGAAGATTTAACTTTACCTAAAGATTTAACTTTACGTGAAGATTTATTTGTTTTTAATTGGTTTTCTAAAGATATATCAAGAACTAACACTAACCTGACGGCAGATCCACCTCTTCGCGGAAGATCCACCTCTTTGCGGAAGATTTAACATTACCTGAAGATTTAACTTTACGTGAAGATTTATTTGTTTTTAATTAGTTTTCTAAAGAAATATCAAAAACTAACACTAACCTAACGGCAGATCCACTTCTTCGCGGAAGATTCACCTCTTTGCGGAAGATTTAACTTTACGTGAAGATTTAACTTTACGTGATGATTTAATTGTTTTTAATTGGTTTTCTAAAGAAATATCAAAAACTAACACTAACCTAACGGCAGATCCACCTCTTCGTGGAAGATCCACCTCTTTGCGGAAGATTTAACTTTACCTGAAGATTAATTTGTTTTTAATTGGTTTTCTAAAGAAATATCAAAAACTAACACTAACCTAACGGCAGATCCACCTCTTTGTGGAAGATCCACCTCTTTGCGGAAGATCCACCTCTTTGCGGAAGATTTAACTTTACCTGAAGATTTAACTTTACGTGAAGATTTATTTGTTTTTAATTGGTTTTCTAAAGAAATATCAAGAACTAACACTAACCTAACGGCAGATCCACCTCTTCGTGGAAGATCCACCTCTTTGCGGAAGATTTAACTTTACCTGAAGATTAATTTGTTTTTAATTGGTTTTCTAAAGAAATATCAAAAACTAACACTAACCTAACGGCAGATCCACCTCTTTGTGGAAGATCCACCTCTTTGCGGAAGATTTAACTTTACCTGAAGATTTAACTTTACGTGAAGATTTATTTGTTTTTAATTGGTTTTCTAAAGAAATATCAAGAACTAACACTAACCTAACGGCAGATCCACCTCTTCGTGGAAGATCCACCTCTTTGCGGAAGATTTAACTTTAAGTGAAGATTTATTTGTTTTTAATTGGTTTTCTAAAGAAATATCAAGAACTAACACTAACCTAACGGCAGATCCACCTCTTCGTGGAAGATCCACCTCTTTGCGGAAGATTTAACTTTACCTGAAGATTAATTTGTTTTTAATTGGTTTTCTAAAGAAATATCAAAAACTAACACTAACCTAACGGCAGATCCACCTCTTTGTGGAAGATCCACCTCTTTGCGGAAGATTTAACTTTACCTGAAGATTAATTTGTTTTTAATTGGTTTTCTAAAGAAATATCAAAAACTAACACTAACCTAACGGCAGATCCACTTCTTCGCGGAAGATTCACCTCTTTGCGGAAGATTTAACTTTACGTGAAGATTTAACTTTACGTGATGATTTAATTGTTTTTAATTGGTTTTCTAAAGAAATATCAAAAACTAACACTAACCTAACGGCAGATCCACCTCTTCGTGGAAGATCCACCTCTTTGCGGAAGATTTAACTTTACCTGAAGATTAATTTGTTTTTAATTGGTTTTCTAAAGAAATATCAAAAACTAACACTAACCTAACGGCGGATCCACCTCTTTGTGGAAGATCCACCTCTTTGCGGAAGATCCACCTCTTTGCGGAAGATTTAACTTTACCTGAAGATTTAACTTTACGTGAAGATTTATTTGTTTTTAATTGGTTTTCTAAAGAAATATCAAGAACTAACACTAACCTAACGGCAGATCCACCTCTTCGTGGAAGATCCACCTCTTTGCGGAAGATTTAACTTTACCTGAAGATTAATTTGTTTTTAATTGGTTTTCTAAAGAAATATCAAAAACTAACACTAACCTAACGGCAGATCCACCTCTTTGTGGAAGATCCACCTCTTTGCGGAAGATTTAACTTTACCTGAAGATTTAACTTTACGTGAAGATTTATTTGTTTTTAATTGGTTTTCTAAAGAAATATCAAGAACTAACACTAACCTAACGGCAGATCCACCTCTTCGTGGAAGATCCACCTCTTTGCGGAAGATTTAACTTTACCTGAAGATTAATTTGTTTTTAATTGGTTTTCTAAAGAAATATCAAGAACTAACACTAACCTAACGGCAGATCCACCTCTTCGTGGAAGATCCACCTCTTTGCGGAAGATTTAACTTTACCTGAAGATTAATTTGTTTTTAATTGGTTTTCTAAAGAAATATCAAAAACTAACACTAACCTAACGGCAGATCCACCTCTTTGTGGAAGATCCACCTCTTTGCGGAAGATTTAACTTTACCTGATGATTAATTTGTTTTTAATTGGTTTTCTAAAGAAATATCAAAAACTAACACTAACCTAACGGCAGATCCACCTCTTTGTGGAAGATCCACCTCTTTGCGGAAGATTTAACTTTACCTGAAGATTTAACTTTACGTGAAGATTTATTTGTTTTTAATTGGTTTTCTAAAGAAATATCAAGAACTAACACTAACCTAACGGCAGATCCACCTCTTCGTGGAAGATCCACCTCTTTGCGGAAGATTTAACTTTACCTGAAGATTAATTTGTTTTTAATTGGTTTTCTAAAGAAATATCAAAAACTAACACTAACCTAACGGCAGATCCACCTCTTTGTGGAAGATCCACCTCTTTGCGGAAGATTTAACTTTACCTGAAGATTTAACTTTACGTGAAGATTTATTTGTTTTTAATTGGTTTTCTAAAGAAATATCAAGAACTAACACTAACCTAACGGCAGATCCACCTCTTCGTGGAAGATCCACCTCTTTGCGGAAGATTTAACTTTACCTGAAGATTAATTTGTTTTTAATTGGTTTTCTAAAGAAATATCAAAAACTAACACTAACCTAACGGCAGATCCACCTCTTTGTGGAAGATCCACCTCTTTGCGGAAGATTTAACTTTACCTGAAGATTTAACTTTACGTGAAGATTTATTTGTTTTTAATTGGTTTTCTAAAGAAATATCAAGAACTAACACTAACCTAACGGCAGATCCACCTCTTCGTGGAAGATCCACCTCTTTGCGGAAGATTTAACTTTACCTGAAGATTAATTTGTTTTTAATTGGTTTTCTAAAGAAATATCAAGAACTAACACTAACCTAACGGCAGATCCACCTCTTCGTGGAAGATCCACCTCTTTGCGGAAGATTTAACTTTACCTGAAGATTAATTTGTTTTTAATTGGTTTTCTAAAGAAATATCAAAAACTAACACTAACCTAACGGCAGATCCACCTCTTTGTGGAAGATCCACCTCTTTGCGGAAGATTTAACTTTACCTGAAGATTTAACTTTACGTGAAGATTTATTTGTTTTTAATTGGTTTTCTAAAGAAATATCAAGAACTAACACTAACCTAACGGCAGATCCACATCTTCTTGAAGATCCACCTCTTTGCGGAAGATTTAACTTTACCTGAAGATTAATTTGTTTTTAATTGGTTTTCTAAAGAAATATCAAAAACTAACACTAACCTAACGGCAGATCCACATCTTCGTGGAAGATCCACCTCTTTGCGGAAGATTTAACTTTACCTGAAGATTTAACTTTACGTGAAGATTTATTTGTTTTTAATTGGTTTTCTAAAGAAATATCAAAAACTAACACTAACCTAACGGCAGATCCACATCTTCGTGGAAGATCCACCTCTTTGCGGAAGATTTAACTTTACCTGAAGATTAATATGTTTTTAATTGGTTTTCTAAAGAAATATCAAAAACTAACACTAACCTAACGGCAGATCCACCTCTTCGTGGAAGATCCACCTCTTTGCGGAAGATTTAACTTTACCTGAAGATTAAACTTTACGTGAAGATTTATTTGTTTTTAATTGGTTTTCTAAAGAAATATCAAGAACTAACACTAACCTAACGGCAGATCCACCTCTTCGTGGAAGATCCACCTCTTTGCGGAAGATTTAACTTTACCTGAAGATTAATTTGTTTTTAATTGGTTTTCTAAAGAAATATCAAAAACTAACACTAACCTAACGGCAGATCCACATCTTCGTGGAAGATCCACCTCTTTGCGGAAGATTTAACTTTACCTGAAGATTAATTTGTTTTTAATTGGTTTTCTAAAGAAATATCAAAAACTAACACTAACCTAACGGCAGATCCACCTCTTTGTGGAAGATCCACCTCTTTGCGGAAGATTTAACTTTACCTGAAGATTTAACTTTACGTGAAGATTTATTTGTTTTTAATTGGTTTTCTAAAGAAATATCAAGAACTAACACTAACCTAACGGCAGATCCACCTCTTCGTGGAAGATCCACCTCTTTGCGGAAGATTTAACTTTACCTGAAGATTAATTTGTTTTTAATTGGTTTTCTAAAGAAATATCAAAAACTAACACTAACCTAACGGCAGATCCACCTCTTTGTGGAAGATCCACCTCTTTGCGGAAGATTTAACTTTACCTGAAGATTTAACTTTACGTGAAGATTTATTTGTTTTTAATTGGTTTTCTAAAGAAATATCAAGAACTAACACTAACCTAACGGCAGATCCACCTCTTCGTGGAAGATCCACCTCTTTGCGGAAGATTTAACTTTACCTGAAGATTAATTTGTTTTTAATTGGTTTTCTAAAGAAATATCAAAAACTAACACTAACCTAACGGCAGATCCACCTCTTTGTGGAAGATCCACCTCTTTGCGGAAGATTTAACTTTACCTGAAGATTTAACTTTACGTGAAGATTTATTTGTTTTTAATTGGTTTTCTAAAGAAATATCAAGAACTAACACTAACCTAACGGCAGATCCACCTCTTCGTGGAAGATCCACCTCTTTGCGGAAGATTTAACTTTACCTGAAGATTAATTTGTTTTTAATTGGTTTTCTAAAGAAATATCAAAAACTAACACTAACCTAACGGCAGATCCACCTCTTTGTGGAAGATCCACCTCTTTGCGGAAGATTTAACTTTACCTGAAGATTTAACTTTACGTGAAGATTTATTTGTTTTTAATTGGTTTTCTAAAGAAATATCAAGAACTAACACTAACCTAACGGCAGATCCACCTCTTCGTGGAAGATCCACCTCTTTGCGGAAGATTTAACTTTACCTGAAGATTAATTTGTTTTTAATTGGTTTTCTAAAGAAATATCAAAAACTAACACTAACCTAACGGCAGATCCACCTCTTTGTGGAAGATCCACCTCTTTGCGGAAGATTTAACTTTACCTGAAGATTTAACTTTACGTGAAGATTTATTTGTTTTTAATTGGTTTTCTAAAGAAATATCAAGAACTAACACTAACCTAACGGCAGATCCACCTCTTCGTGGAAGATCCACCTCTTTGCGGAAGATTTAACTTTACCTGAAGATTAATTTGTTTTTAATTGGTTTTCTAAAGAAATATCAAAAACTAACACTAACCTAACGGCAGATCCACCTCTTTGTGGAAGATCCACCTCTTTGCGGAAGATTTAACTTTACCTGAAGATTTAACTTTACGTGAAGATTTATTTGTTTTTAATTGGTTTTCTAAAGAAATATCAAGAACTAACACTAACCTAACGGCAGATCCACCTCTTCGTGGAAGATCCACCTCTTTGCGGAAGATTTAACTTTACCTGAAGATTAATTTGTTTTTAATTGGTTTTCTAAAGAAATATCAAAAACTAACACTAACCTAACGGCAGATCCACCTCTTTGTGGAAGATCCACCTCTTTGCGGAAGATTTAACTTTACCTGAAGATTTAACTTTACGTGAAGATTTATTTGTTTTTAATTGGTTTTCTAAAGAAATATCAAGAACTAACACTAACCTAACGGCAGATCCACCTCTTCGTGGAAGATCCACCTCTTTGCGGAAGATTTAACTTTACCTGAAGATTAATTTGTTTTTAATTGGTTTTCTAAAGAAATATCAAAAACTAACACTAACCTAACGGCAGATCCACCTCTTTGTGGAAGATCCACCTCTTTGCGGAAGATTTAACTTTACCTGAAGATTTAACTTTACGTGAAGATTTATTTGTTTTTAATTGGTTTTCTAAAGAAATATCAAGAACTAACACTAACCTAACGGCAGATCCACCTCTTCGTGGAAGATCCACCTCTTTGCGGAAGATTTAACTTTACCTGAAGATTAATTTGTTTTTAATTGGTTTTCTAAAGAAATATCAAAAACTAACACTAACCTAACGGCAGATCCACCTCTTTGCGGAAGATTTAACTTTACCTGAAGATTAATTTGTTTTTAATTGGTTTTCTAAAGAAATATCAAAAACTAACACTAACCTAACGGCAGATCCACCTCTTTGCGGAAGATTTAACTTTACCTGAAGATTAATTTGTTTTTAATTGGTTTTCTAAAGAAATATCAAAAACTAACACTAACCTAACGGCAGATCCACCTCTTCGTGGAAGATCCACCTCTTTGCGGAAGATTTAACTTTACCTGAAGATTAATTTGTTTTTAATTGGTTTTCTAAAGAAATATCAAAAACTAACACTAACCTAACGGCAGATCCACTTCTTCGCGGAAGATTCACCTCTTTGCGGAAGATTTAACTTTACATGAAGATTTAACTTTACGTGATGATTTAATTGTTTTTAATTGGTTTTCTAAAGAAATATCAAAAACTAACACTAACCTAACGGCAGATCCACCTCTTCGTGGAAGATCCACCTCTTTGCGGAAGATTTAACTTTACCTGAAGATTAATTTGTTTTTAATTGGTTTTCTAAAGAAATATCAAAAACTAACACTAACCTAACGGCAGATCCACCTCTTTGTGGAAGATCCACCTCTTTGCGGAAGATCCACCTCTTTGCGGAAGATTTAACTTTACGTGAAGATTTATTTGTTTTTAATTGGTTTTCTAAAGAAATATCAAGAACTAACACTAACATAACGGCAGATCCACCTCTTCGTGGAAGATCCACCTCTTTGCGGAAGATTTAACTTTACCTGAAGATTAATTTGTTTTTAATTGGTTTTCTAAAGAAATATCAAAAACTAACACTAACCTAACGGCAGATCCACCTCTTTGTGGAAGATCCACCTCTTTGCGGAAGATTTAACTTTACCTGAAGATTTAACTTTACGTGAAGATTTATTTGTTTTTAATTGGTTTTCTAAAGAAATATCAAGAACTAACACTAACCTAACGGCAGATCCACCTCTTCGTGGAAGATCCACCTCTTTGCGGAAGATTTAACTTTACCTGAAGATTAATTTGTTTTTAATTGGTTTTCTAAAGAAATATCAAAAACTAACACTAACCTAACGGCAGATCCACCTCTTTGTGGAAGATCCACCTCTTTGCGGAAGATTTAACTTTACCTGAAGATTTAACTTTACGTGAAGATTTATTTGTTTTTAATTGGTTTTCTAAAGAAATATCAAGAACTAACACTAACCTAACGGCAGATCCACCTCTTCGTGGAAGATCCACCTCTTTGCTGAAGATTTAACTTTACCTGAAGATTAATTTGTTTTTAATTGGTTTTCTAAAGAAATATCAAAAACTAACACTAACCTAACGGCAGATCCACCTCTTTGTGGAAGATCCACCTCTTTGCGGAAGATTTAACTTTACCTGAAGATTTAACTTTACGTGAAGATTTATTTGTTTTTAATTGGTTTTCTAAAGAAATATCAAGAACTAACACTAACCTAACGGCAGATCCACCTCTTCGTGGAAGATCCACCTCTTTGCGGAAGATTTAACTTTACCTGAAGATTAATTTGTTTTTAATTGGTTTTCTAAAGAAATATCAAAAACTAACACTAACCTAACGGCAGATCCACCTCTTCGTGGAAGATCCACCTCTTTGCGGAAGATTTAACTTTACCTGAAGATTAATTTGTTTTTAATTGGTTTTCTAAAGAAATATCAAAAACTAACACTAACCTAACGGCAGATCCACCTCTTTGTGGAAGATCCACCTCTTTGCGGAAGATTTAACTTTACCTGAAGATTTAACTTTACGTGAAGATTTATTTGTTTTTAATTGGTTTTCTAAAGAAATATCAAGAACTAACACTAACCTAACGGCAGATCCACCTCTTCGTGGAAGATCCACCTCTTTGCGGAAGATTTAACTTTACCTGAAGATTAATTTGTTTTTAATTGGTTTTCTAAAGAAATATCAAAAACTAACACTAACCTAACGGCAGATCCACCTCTTTGTGGAAGATCCACCTCTTTGCGGAAGATTTAACTTTACCTGAAGATTTAACTTTACGTGAAGATTTATTTGTTTTTAATTGGTTTTCTAAAGAAATATCAAGAACTAACACTAACCTAACGGCAGATCCACCTCTTCGTGGAAGATCCACCTCTTTGCGGAAGATTTAACTTTACCTGAAGATTAATTTGTTTTTAATTGGTTTTCTAAAGAAATATCAAAAACTAACACTAACCTAACGGCAGATCCACCTCTTTGTGGAAGATCCACCTCTTTGCGGAAGATTTAACTTTACCTGAAGATTTAACTTTACGTGAAGATTTATTTGTTTTTAATTGGTTTTCTAAAGAAATATCAAGAACTAACACTAACCTAACGGCAGATCCACCTCTTCGTGGAAGATCCACCTCTTTGCGGAAGATTTAACTTTACCTGAAGATTAATTTGTTTTTAATTGGTTTTCTAAAGAAATATCAAAAACTAACACTAACCTAACGGCAGATCCACCTCTTTGTGGAAGATCCACCTCTTTGCGGAAGATTTAACTTTACCTGAAGATTTAACTTTACGTGAAGATTTATTTGTTTTTAATTGGTTTTCTAAAGAAATATCAAGAACTAACACTAACCTAACGGCAGATCCACCTCTTCGTGGAAGATCCACCTCTTTGCGGAAGATTTAACTTTACCTGAAGATTAATTTGTTTTTAATTGGTTTTCTAAAGAAATATCAAAAACTAACACTAACCTAACGGCAGATCCACCTCTTTGCGGAAGATTTAACTTTACCTGAAGATTAATTTGTTTTTAATTGGTTTTCTAAAGAAATATCAAAAACTAACACTAACCTAACGGCAGATCCACCTCTTTGTGGAAGATCCACCTCTTTGCGGAAGATTTAACTTTACCTGAAGATTTAACTTTACGTGAAGATTTATTTGTTTTTAATTGGTTTTCTAAAGAAATATCAAGAACTAACACTAACCTAACGGCAGATCCACCTCTTTGTGGAAGATCCACCTCTTTGCGGAAGATTTAACTTTACCTGAAGATTAATTTGTTTTTAATTGGTTTTCTAAAGAAATATCAAGAACTAACACTAACCTAACGGCAGATCCACCTCTTTGTGGAAGATCCACCTCTTTGCGGAAGATTTAACTTTACCTGAAGATTAATTTGTTTTTAATTGGTTTTCTAAAGAAATATCAAAAACTAACACTAACCTAACGGCAGATCCACCTCTTTGTGGAAGATCCACCTCTTTGCGGAAGATTTAACTTTACCTGAAGATTAATTTGTTTTTAATTGGTTTTCTAAAGAAATATCAAGAACTAACACTAACCTAACGGCAGATCCACCTCTTCGTGGAAGATCCACCTCTTTGCGGAAGATTTAACTTTACCTGAAGATTAATTTGTTTTTAATTGGTTTTCTAAAGAAATATCAAAAACTAACACTAACCTAACGGCAGATCCACCTCTTTGTGGAAGATCCACCTCTTTGCGGAAGATTTAACTTTACCTGAAGATTAATTTGTTTTTAATTGGTTTTCTAAAGAAATATCAAAAACTAACACTAACCTAACGGCAGATCCACCTCTTTGTGGAAGATCCACCTCTTTGCGGAAGATTTAACTTTACCTGAAGATTAATTTGTTTTTAATTGGTTTTCTAAAGAAATATCAAAAACTAACACTAACCTAACGGCAGATCCACCTCTTCGTGGAAGATCCACCTCTTTGCGGAAGATTTAACTTTACCTGAAGATTAATTTGTTTTTAATTGGTTTTCTAAAGAAATATCAAAAACTAACACTAACCTAACGGCAGATCCACCTCTTTGTGGAAGATCCACCTCTTTGCGGAAGATTTAACTTTACCTGAAGATTTAACTTTACGTGAAGATTTATTTGTTTTTAATTGGTTTTCTAAAGAAATATCAAGAACTAACACTAACCTAACGGCAGATCCACCTCTTCGTGGAAGATCCACCTCTTTGCGGAAGATTTAACTTTACCTGAAGATTTAACTTTACGTGAAGATTTATTTGTTTTTAATTGGTTTTCTAAAGAAATATCAAGAACTAACACTAACCTAACGACAGATCCACCTCTTCGTGGAAGATCCACCTCTTTGCGGAAGATTTAACTTTACCTGAAGATTAATTTGTTTTTAATTGGTTTTCTAAAGAAATATCAAAAACTAACACTAACCTAACGGCAGATCCACCTCTTTGTGGAAGATCCACCTCTTTGCGGAAGATTTAACTTTACCTGAAGATTAATTTGTTTTTAATTGGTTTTCTAAAGAAATATCAAAAACTAACACTAACCTAACGGCAGATCCACCTCTTTGTGGAAGATCCACCTCTTTGCGGAAGATTTAACTTTACCTGAAGATTAATTTGTTTTTAATTGGTTTTCTAAAGAAATATCAAAAACTAACACTAACCTAACGGCAGATCCACCTCTTTGTGGAAGATCCACCTCTTTGCGGAAGATTTAACTTTACCTGAAGATTAATTTGTTTTTAATTGGTTTTCTAAAGAAATATCAAAAACTAACACTAACCTAACGGCAGATCCACCTCTTTGTGGAAGATCCACCTCTTTGCGGAAGATTTAACTTTACCTGAAGATTAATTTGTTTTTAATTGGTTTTCTAAAGAAATATCAAAAACTAACACTAACCTAACGGCAGATCCACCTCTTTGTGGAAGATCCACCTCTTTGCGGAAGATTTAACTTTACCTGAAGATTAATTTGTTTTTAATTGGTTTTCTAAAGAAATATCAAAAACTAACACTAACCTAACGGCAGATCCACCTCTTCTTGGAAGATCCACCTCTTTGCGGAAGATTTAACTTTACCTGAAGATTAATTTGTTTTTAATTGGTTTTCTAAAGAAATATCAAAAACTAACACTAACCTAACGGCAGATCCACCTCTTTGTGGAAGATCCACCTCTTTGCGGAAGATTTAACTTTACCTGAAGATTAATTTGTTTTTAATTGGTTTTCTAAAGAAATATCAAAAACTAACACTAACCTAACGGCAGATCCACCTCTTCGTGGAAGATCCACCTCTTTGCGGAAGATTTAACTTTACCTGAAGATTAATTTGTTTTTAATTGGTTTTCTAAAGAAATATCAAAAACTAACACTAACCTAACGGCAGATCCACCTCTTTGTGGAAGATCCACCTCTTTGCGGAAGATTTAACTTTACCTGAAGATTAATTTGTTTTTAATTGGTTTTCTAAAGAAATATCAAAAACTAACACTAACCTAACGGCAGATCCACCTCTTTGTGGAAGATCCACCTCTTTGCGGAAGATTTAACTTTACCTGAAGATTAATTTGTTTTTAATTGGTTTTCTAAAGAAATATCAAAAACTAACACTAACCTAACGGCAGATCCACCTCTTTGTGGAAGATCCACCTCTTTGCGGAAGATTTAACTTTACCTGAAGATTAATTTGTTTTTAATTGGTTTTCTAAAGAAATATCAAAAACTAACACAAGAAAAATTGCAAGGTTAACTTTTGAATATAGTGACGTAAAACATGAAAACACATTAAAAAATTTGTTATACTTACATAATATTAATATTATTTCGCCAGGACAAACAATAATCTCTACCGTATAAAATTCAATGAAAACAATACTGAACAATATGAAACAATAACATTCTCTTTATGACGTCACATATTTAATTGATATTACAGCCACCAGGGTGCGTACAATTAATATTTTATCCCTATAATTTATGATTATTAAAAAATCGTATAGGAAAAGTTTGGGTTCCGCTGATATCATCAGCACACGCGCAGTTTGACGTTTTTAAAGTGCAAATTAACCTAACTTTTATTGTTTTGTTTTAAAATCGCCTAACTTGATTAATTGTAATGGAAACAACAATCGAGAAGGAAAACACTGAAGGATCGGACACCATCGCCCCCTTGAACCGCAACACCGTCCACCAGATATGTTCGGGCCAAGTAAGTGGCGTTTTTAATTTTTCTGTTGACCGTTTTTCAAAATTTTATTGCAGGTAATTTCAAGTTTGGCGATTGCGGTTAAAGAATTAATAGAAAATGCGATTGACGCTTCTGCAACCAAAATCGACATTCACCTCAACGAGTACGGTAGTGAAAGTGTCAAAGTCACCGATAACGGAGTGGGAGTTAAGAAGGAAAATTTTGAAGGGCTCAGTAAGCAGGTGTACGTTTGATTTTACTTTGATCTAATTAATTTTTTTATCATTTGTAGCCCTGAAGCATTACACATCTAAGTTGAGTGATTTTCATGACTTGGAAACGGTAAGCACGTTGGGTTTTCGAGGAGAAGCCCTCAGTTCGCTCTGTGCTGTAGCTAAACTTTCGGTTATAACGCGACACGAAAGTAGCGACCATGCTACCCATATTCAGTACGACACAAATGGTAAAATTGTGAAAGAAACCCCAGCGGCTCGTGAAATCGGAACCACTGTGACGTTTGAAAATTTATTTTTGACCCTCCCGGTTCGAAGGAAGGAATTCATTAAAAATCTAAAGCGGGAGTATTCGAAAATGTGTCAGTTGCTCTATGCTTACTGCTTGGTCTCGACAGGGGTGAAGTAAGTTTTTAGTTGTTGCTTATTAATTTTGCTAGATTTCAAACAATGAGGTACATTTTCGTGGTAATAACTAAGAAATGCAATTTTTCTTTCAACTGTTTAGTAATCCTTAATTTTTGAGATCGGACTGGAACATAGCTAAATTCTGTTAAGGGGTCGTCCATAAATTATGTCACGCTCCTAGGGGAGGGTTCCGACCCTTGTGACGATGGGGGGCGGGGGGTTTCAACAATTCTGAAGTCACAAAATATATAGATTAAATATTTTATTATAAGCAATTTAAATAAAACTATTTTTTGAGTGGCTACGCCACTGCAGCCAGTGGTGTAGCTAGGGGGCGGACCCCCTTCATAGATGTTTCCTCTGGGGTGCTACCCCTGAAAAATTGGGAGGGGGTACAAAAATATGTGACGTAATACTTGAAGGGGGTCTAGGTTTGTGTGACGATGGGGAGGGGTTAAAAATTGCTTAAAATTGCGTGACGTAATTTATGTACGACCCCTATGCAAAATTTTCCTCTAAATTCAGTATTTCGAATAATTTTCCAAGAACACAGAAAATTTTAATCAATTGTTAAACCTAATTTTCACAATTTTAAAATTTAAACATTTTTCTGAATTCAACTATGGATTAGCTACAACGTTTGTGTGCAAAATTTTCCTCTAAATTCGGGATTTCGAATAATTTTCCAGGACCACAGAAAATTTTAATCAATTGTTAAACCTAATTTTCACAATTTTAAAATTTAAACATTTTTCTGAATTCAACTATGGATTAGCTACAACGTTTGTGTGCAAAATTTTCCTCTAAATTCGGGATTTCGAATAATTTTCCAGGACCACAGAAAATTTTAATCAATTGTTAAACCTAATTTTCACAATTTTAAAATTTAAACATTTTTCTGAATTCAACTATGGATTAGCTACAACGTTTGTGTGCAAAATTTTCCTCTAAATTCGGGATTTCGAATAATTTTCCAGGACCACAGAAAATTTTAATCAATTGTTAAACCTAATTTTCACAATTTTAAAATTTAAACATTTTTCTGAATTCAACTATGGATTAGCTACAACGTTTGTGTGCAAAATTTTCCTCTAAATTCGGGATTTCGAATAATTTTCCAGGACCACAGAAAATTTTAATCAATTGTTAAACCTAATTTTCACAATTTTAAAATTTAAACATTTTTCTGAATTCAACTATGGATTAGCTACAACGTTTGTGTGCAAAATTTTCCTCTAAATTCGGGATTTCGAATAATTTTCCAGGACCACAGAAAATTTTAATCAATTGTTAAACCTAATTTTCACAATTTTAAAATTTAAACATTTTTCTGAATTCAACTATGGATTAGCTACAACGTTTGTGTGCAAAATTTTCCTCTAAATTCGGGATTTCGAATAATTTTCCAGGACCACAGAAAATTTTAATCAATTGTTAAACCTAATTTTCACAATTTTAAAATTTAAACATTTTTCTGAATTCAACTATGGATTAGCTACAACGTTTGTGTGCAAAATTTTCCTCTAAATTCGGGATTTCGAATAATTTTCCAGGACCACAGAAAATTTTAATCAATTGTTAAACCTAATTTTCACAATTTTAAAATTTAAACATTTTTCTGAATTCAACTATGGATTAGCTACAACGTTTGTGTGCAAAATTTTCCTCTAAATTCGGGATTTCGAATAATTTTCCAGGACCACAGAAAATTTTAATCAATTGTTAAACCTAATTTTCACAATTTTAAAATTTAAACATTTTTCTGAATTCAACTATGGATTAGCTACAACGTTTGTGTGCAAAATTTTCCTCTAAATTCGGGATTTCGAATAATTTTCCAGGACCACAGAAAATTTTAATCAATTGTTAAACCTAATTTTCACAATTTTAAAATTTAAACATTTTTCTGAATTCAACTATGGATTAGCTACAACGTTTGTGTGCAAAATTTTCCTCTAAATTCGGGATTTCGAATAATTTTCCAGGACCACAGAAAATTTTAATCAATTGTTAAACCTAATTTTCACAATTTTAAAATTTAAACATTTTTCTGAATTCAACTATGGATTAGCTACAACGTTTGTGTGCAAAATTTTCCTCTAAATTCGGGATTTCGAATAATTTTCCAGGACCACAGAAAATTTTAATCAATTGTTAAACCTAATTTTCACAATTTTAAAATTTAAACATTTTTCTGAATTCAACTATGGATTAGCTACAACGTTTGTGTGCAAAATTTTCCTCCAAATTCGGGATTTCGAATAATTTTCCAGGACCACAGAAAATTTTAATCAATTGTTAAACCTAATTTTCACAATTTTAAAATTTAAACATTTTTCTGAATTCAACTATGGATTAGCTACAACGTTTGTGTGCAAAATTTTCCTCTAAATTCGGGATTTCGAATAATTTTCCAGGACCACAGAAAATTTTAATCAATTGTTAAACCTAATTTTCACAATTTTAAAATTTAAACATTTTTCTGAATTCAACTATGGATTAGCTACAACGTTTGTGTGCAAAATTTTCCTCTAAATTCGGGATTTCGAATAATTTTCCAGGACCACAGAAAATTTTAATCAATTGTTAAACCTAATTTTCACAATTTTAAAATTTAAACATTTTTCTGAATTCAACTATGGATTAGCTACAACGTTTGTGTGCAAAATTTTCCTCTAAATTCGGGATTTCGAATAATTTTCCAGGACCACAGAAAATTTTAATCAATTGTTAAACCTAATTTTCACAATTTTAAAATTTAAACATTTTTCTGAATTCAACTATGGATTAGCTACAACGTTTGTGTGCAAAATTTTCCTCTAAATTCGGGATTTCGAATAATTTTCCAGGACCACAGAAAATTTTAATCAATTGTTAAACCTAATTTTCACAATTTTAAAATTTAAACATTTTTCTGAATTCAACTATGGATTAGCTACAACGTTTGTGTGCAAAATTTTCCTCTAAATTCGGGATTTCGAATAATTTTCCAGGACCACAGAAAATTTTAATCAATTGTTAAACCTAATTTTCACAATTTTAAAATTTAAACATTTTTCTGAATTCAACTATGGATTAGCTACAACGTTTGTGTGCAAAATTTTCCTCTAAATTCGGGATTTCGAATAATTTTCCAGGACCACAGAAAATTTTAATCAATTGTTAAACCTAATTTTCACAATTTTAAAATTTAAACATTTTTCTGAATTCAACTATGGATTAGCTACAACGTTTGTGTGCAAAATTTTCCTCTAAATTCGGGATTTCGAATAATTTTCCAGGACCACAGAAAATTTTAATCAATTGTTAAACCTAATTTTCACAATTTTAAAATTTAAACATTTTTCTGAATTCAACTATGGATTAGCTACAACGTTTGTGTGCAAAATTTTCCTCTAAATTCGGGATTTCGAATAATTTTCCAGGACCACAGAAAATTTTAATCAATTGTTAAACCTAATTTTCACAATTTTAAAATTTAAACATTTTTCTGAATTCAACTATGGATTAGCTACAACGTTTGTGTGCAAAATTTTCCTCTAAATTCGGGATTTCGAATAATTTTCCAGGACCACAGAAAATTTTAATCAATTGTTAAACCTAATTTTCACAATTTTAAAATTTAAACATTTTTCTGAATTCAACTATGGATTAGCTACAACGTTTGTGTGCAAAATTTTCCTCCAAATTCGGGATTTCGAATAATTTTCCAGGACCACAGAAAATTTTAATCAATTGTTAAACCTAATTTTCACAATTTTAAAATTTAAACATTTTTCTGAATTCAACTATGGATTAGCTACAACGTTTGTGTGCAAAATTTTCCTCTAAATTCGGGATTTCGAATAATTTTCCAGGACCACAGAAAATTTTAATCAATTGTTAAACCTAATTTTCACAATTTTAAAATTTAAACATTTTTCTGAATTCAACTATGGATTAGCTACAACGTTTGTGTGCAAAATTTTCCTCTAAATTCGGGATTTCGAATAATTTTCCAGGACCACAGAAAATTTTAATCAATTGTTAAACCTAATTTTCACAATTTTAAAATTTAAACATTTTTCTGAATTCAACTATGGATTAGCTACAACGTTTGTGTGCAAAATTTTCCTCTAAATTCGGGATTTCGAATAATTTTCCAGGACCACAGAAAATTTTAATCAATTGTTAAACCTAATTTTCACAATTTTAAAATTTAAACATTTTTCTGAATTCAACTATGGATTAGCTACAACGTTTGTGTGCAAAATTTTCCTCTAAATTCGGGATTTCGAATAATTTTCCAGGACCACAGAAAATTTTAATCAATTGTTAAACCTAATTTTCACAATTTTAAAATTTAAACATTTTTCTGAATTCAACTATGGATTAGCTACAACGTTTGTGTGCAAAATTTTCCTCTAAATTCGGGATTTCGAATAATTTTCCAGGACCACAGAAAATTTTAATCAATTGTTAAACCTAATTTTCACAATTTTAAAATTTAAACATTTTTCTGAATTCAACTATGGATTAGCTACAACGTTTGTGTGCAAAATTTTCCTCTAAATTCGGGATTTCGAATAATTTTCCAGGACCACAGAAAATTTTAATCAATTGTTAAACCTAATTTTCACAATTTTAAAATTTAAACATTTTTCTGAATTCAACTATGGATTAGCTACAACGTTTGTGTGCAAAATTTTCCTCTAAATTCGGGATTTCGAATAATTTTCCAGGACCACAGAAAATTTTAATCAATTGTTAAACCTAATTTTCACAATTTTAAAATTTAAACATTTTTCTGAATTCAACTATGGATTAGCTACAACGTTTGTGTGCAAAATTTTCCTCCAAATTCGGGATTTCGAATAATTTTCCAGGACCACAGAAAATTTTAATCAATTGTTAAACCTAATTTTCACAATTTTAAAATTTAAACATTTTTCTGAATTCAACTATGGATTAGCTACAACGTTTGTGTGCAAAATTTTCCTCTAAATTCGGGATTTCGAATAATTTTCCAGGACCACAGAAAATTTTAATCAATTGTTAAACCTAATTTTCACAATTTTAAAATTTAAACATTTTTCTGAATTCAACTATGGATTAGCTACAACGTTTGTGTGCAAAATTTTCCTCTAAATTCGGGATTTCGAATAATTTTCCAGGACCACAGAAAATTTTAATCAATTGTTAAACCTAATTTTCACAATTTTAAAATTTAAACATTTTTCTGAATTCAACTATGGATTAGCTACAACGTTTGTGTGCAAAATTTTCCTCTAAATTCGGGATTTCGAATAATTTTCCAGGACCACAGAAAATTTTAATCAATTGTTAAACCTAATTTTCACAATTTTAAAATTTAAACATTTTTCTGAATTCAACTATGGATTAGCTACAACGTTTGTGTGCAAAATTTTCCTCTAAATTCGGGATTTCGAATAATTTTCCAGGACCACAGAAAATTTTAATCAATTGTTAAACCTAATTTTCACAATTTTAAAATTTAAACATTTTTCTGAATTCAACTATGGATTAGCTACAACGTTTGTGTGCAAAATTTTCCTCTAAATTCGGGATTTCGAATAATTTTCCAGGACCACAGAAAATTTTAATCAATTGTTAAACCTAATTTTCACAATTTTAAAATTTAAACATTTTTCTGAATTCAACTATGGATTAGCTACAACGTTTGTGTGCAAAATTTTCCTCTAAATTCGGGATTTCGAATAATTTTCCAGGACCACAGAAAATTTTAATCAATTGTTAAACCTAATTTTCACAATTTTAAAATTTAAACATTTTTCTGAATTCAACTATGGATTAGCTACAACGTTTGTGTGCAAAATTTTCCTCTAAATTCGGGATTTCGAATAATTTTCCAGGACCACAGAAAATTTTAATCAATTGTTAAACCTAATTTTCACAATTTTAAAATTTAAACATTTTTCTGAATTCAACTATGGATTAGCTACAACGTTTGTGTGCAAAATTTTCCTCTAAATTCGGGATTTCGAATAATTTTCCAGGACCACAGAAAATTATAATCAATTGTTAAACCTAATTTTCACAATTTTAAAATTTAAACATTTTTCTGAATTCAACTATGGATTAGCTACAACGTTTGTGTGCAAAATTTTCCTCTAAATTCGGGATTTCGAATAATTTTCCAGGACCACAGAAAATTTTAATCAATTGTTAAACCTAATTTTCACAATTTTAAAATTTAAACATTTTTCTGAATTCAACTATGGATTAGCTACAACGTTTGTGTGCAAAATTTTCCTCTAAATTCGGGATTTCGAATAATTTTCCAGGACCACAGAAAATTTTAATCAATTGTTAAACCTAATTTTCACAATTTTAAAATTTAAACATTTTTCTGAATTCAACTATGGATTAGCTACAACGTTTGTGTGCAAAATTTTCCTCTAAATTCGGGATTTCGAATAATTTTCCAGGACCACAGAAAATTTTAATCAATTGTTAAACCTAATTTTCACAATTTTAAAATTTAAACATTTTTCTGAATTCAACTATGGATTAGCTACAACGTTTGTGTGCAAAATTTACCTCTAAATTCGGGATTTCGAATAATTTTCCAGGACCACAGAAAATTTTAATCAATTGTTAAACCTAATTTTCACAATTTTAAAATTTAAACATTTTTCTGAATTCAACTATGGATTAGCTACAACGTTTGTGTGCAAAATTTTCCTCCAAATTCGGGATTTCGAATAATTTTCCAGGACCACAGAAAATTTTAATCAATTGTTAAACCTAATTTTCACAATTTTAAAATTTAAACATTTTTCTGAATTCAACTATGGATTAGCTACAACGTTTGTGTGCAAAATTTTCCTCTAAATTCGGGATTTCGAATAGTTTTCCAGGACCACAGAAAATTTTAATCAATTGTTAAACCTAATTTTGACAAATTTTAAAATGTAAACATTTTTCTGAATTCAACTATGGATTAGCTACAACGTTTGTGTGCAAAATTTTCCTCTAAATTCAGTATTTCGAATAATTTTCCAGGAACACGGAAAATTTTAATCAATTGTTCAACCTAATTTTCACAAATTTTAAAATTTAAACATTTTTCTGAATTCAACTATGGATTAGCTACAACGTTTGTGTGCAAAATTTTCCTCTAAATTCGGGATTTCGAATAATTTTCCAGGGCCACAGAAAATTTTAATCAATTGTTAAACCTAATTTTCACAATTTTAAAATTTAAACATTTTTCTGAATTCAACTATGGATTAGCTACAACGTTTGTGTGCAAAATTTTCCTCCAAATTCGGGATTTCGAATAATTTTCCAGGACCACAGAAAATTTTAATCAATTGTTAAACCTAATTTTCACAATTTTAAAATTTAAACATTTTTCTGAATTCAACTATGGATTAGCTACAACGTTTGTGTGCAAAATTTTCCTCTAAATTCGGGATTTCGAATAATTTTCCAGGACCACAGAAAATTTTAATCAATTGTTAAACCTAATTTTCACAATTTTAAAATTTAAACATTTTTCTGAATTCAACTATGGATTAGCTACAACGTTTGTGTGCAAAATTTTCCTCTAAATTCGGGATTTCGAATAATTTTCCAGGACCACAGAAAATTTTAATCAATTGTTCAACCTAATTTTCACAATTTTAAAATTTAAACATTTTTCTGAATTCAACTATGGATTAGCTACAACGTTTGTGTGCAAAATTTTCCTCTAAATTCGGGATTTCGAATAATTTTCCAGGACCACAGAAAATTTTAATCAATTGTTAAACCTAATTTTGACAAATTTTAAAATGTAAACATTTTTCTGAATTCAACTATGGATTATAGCTACAACGTTTGTGTGCAAAATTTTCCTCTAAATTCAGGATATCGAATAATTTTCCAGGACCACAGAAAATTTTAATCAATTGTTAAACCTAATTTTCACAATTTTAAAATTTAAACATTTTTCTGAATTCAACTATGGATTTGCTACAACGTTTGTGTGCAAAATTTTCCTCTAAATTCAGGATTTCGAATTATTTTCCAGGACCACAGAAAATTTTAATCAATTGTTAAACCTAATTTTCACAATTTTAAAATTTAAACATTTTTCTGAATTCAACTATGGATTAGCTACAACGTTTGTGTGCAAAATTTTCCTCTAAATTCAGTATTTCGAATAATTTTCCAGGAACACGGAAAATTTTAATCAATTGTTCAACCTAATTTTCACAAATTTTAAAATTTAAACATTTTTCTGAATTCAACTATGGATTAGCTACAACGTTTGTGTGCAAAATTTTCCTCTAAATTCAGTATTTCGAATAATTTTCCAGGAACACGGAAAATTTTAATCAATTGTTCAACCTAATTTTCACAATTTTAAAATTTAAACATTTTTCTGAATTCAACTATGGATTAGCTACAACGTTTGTGTGCAAAATTTTCCTCTAAATTCAGTATTTCGAATAATTTTCCAGGAACACGGAAAATTTTAATCAATTGTTCAACCTAATTTTCACAAATTTTAAAATTTAAACATTTTTCTGAATTCAACTATGGATTAGCTACAACGTTTGTGTGCAAAATTTTCCTCTAAATTCGGGATTTCGAATAATTTTCCAGGGCCACAGAAAATTTTAATCAATTGTTAAACCTAATTTTCACAATTTTAAAATTTAAACATTTTTCTGAATTCAACTATGGATTAGCTACAACGTTTGTGTGCAAAATTTTCCTCCAAATTCGGGATTTCGAATAATTTTCCAGGACCACAGAAAATTTTAATCAATTGTTAAACCTAATTTTCACAATTTTAAAATTTAAACATTTTTCTGAATTCAACTATGGATTAGCTACAACGTTTGTGTGCAAAATTTTCCTCTAAATTCGGGATTTCGAATAATTTTCCAGGACCACAGAAAATTTTAATCAATTGTTAAACCTAATTTTCACAATTTTAAAATTTAAACATTTTTCTGAATTCAACTATGGATTAGCTACAACGTTTGTGTGCAAAATTTTCCTCTAAATTCGGGATTTCGAATAGTTTTCCAGGACCACAGAAAATTTTAATCAATTGTTAAACCTAATTTTGACAAATTTTAAAATGTAAACATTTTTCTGAATTCAACTATGGATTAGCTACAACGTTTGTGTGCAAAATTTTCCTCTAAATTCAGTATTTCGAATAATTTTCCAGGAACACGGAAAATTTTAATCAATTGTTCAACCTAATTTTCACAAATTTTAAAATTTAAACATTTTTCTGAATTCAACTATGGATTAGCTACAACGTTTGTGTGCAAAATTTTCCTCTAAATTCGGGATTTCGAATAATTTTCCAGGGCCACAGAAAATTTTAATCAATTGTTAAACCTAATTTTCACAATTTTAAAATTTAAACATTTTTCTGAATTCAACTATGGATTAGCTACAACGTTTGTGTGCAAAATTTTCCTCCAAATTCGGGATTTCGAATAATTTTCCAGGACCACAGAAAATTTTAATCAATTGTTAAACCTAATTTTCACAATTTTAAAATTTAAACATTTTTCTGAATTCAACTATGGATTAGCTACAACGTTTGTGTGCAAAATTTTCCTCTAAATTCGGGATTTCGAATAATTTTCCAGGACCACAGAAAATTTTAATCAATTGTTAAACCTAATTTTCACAATTTTAAAATTTAAACATTTTTCTGAATTCAACTATGGATTAGCTACAACGTTTGTGTGCAAAATTTTCCTCTAAATTCGGGATTTCGAATAGTTTTCCAGGACCACAGAAAATTTTAATCAATTGTTAAACCTAATTTTGACAAATTTTAAAATGTAAACATTTTTCTGAATTCAACTATGGATTAGCTACAACGTTTGTGTGCAAAATTTTCCTCTAAATTCAGTATTTCGAATAATTTTCCAGGAACACGGAAAATTTTAATCAATTGTTCAACCTAATTTTCACAAATTTTAAAATTTAAACATTTTTCTGAATTCAACTATGGATTAGCTACAACGTTTGTGTGCAAAATTTTCCTCTAAATTCGGGATTTCGAATAATTTTCCAGGACCACAGAAAATTTTAATCAATTGTTAAACCTAATTTTCACAATTTTAAAATTTAAACATTTTTCTGAATTCAACTATGGATTAGCTACAACGTTTGTGTGCAAAATTTTCCTCTAAATTCGGGATTTCGAATAATTTTCCAGGACCACAGAAAATTTTAATCAATTGTTCAACCTAATTTTCACAATTTTAAAATTTAAACATTTTTCTGAATTCAACTATGGATTAGCTACAACGTTTGTGTGCAAAATTTTCCTCTAAATTCGGGATTTCGAATAATTTTCCAGGACCACAGAAAATTTTAATCAATTGTTAAACCTAATTTTGACAAATTTTAAAATGTAAACATTTTTCTGAATTCAACTATGGATTATAGCTACAACGTTTGTGTGCAAAATTTTCCTCTAAATTCAGGATTTCGAATAATTTTCCAGGACCACAGAAAATTTTAATCAATTGTTAAACCTAATTTTCACAATTTTAAAATTTAAACATTTTTCTGAATTCAACTATGGATTTGCTACAACGTTTGTGTGCAAAATTTTCCTCTAAATTCAGGATTTCGAATTATTTTCCAGGACCACAGAAAATTTTAATCAATTGTTAAACCTAATTTTCACAATTTTAAAATTTAAACATTTTTCTGAATTCAACTATGGATTAGCTACAACGTTTGTGTGCAAAATTTTCCTCTAAATTCGGGATTTCGAATAATTTTCCAGGACCACAGAAAATTTTAATCAATTGTTAAACCTAATTTTGACAAATTTTAAAATGTAAACATTTTTCTGAATTCAACTATGGATTAGCTACAACGTTTGTGTGCAAAATTTTCCTCTAAATTCAGTATTTCGAATAGTTTTCCAGGAACACAGAAAATTTTAATCAATTGTTCAACCTAATTTACACAAATCATAAAATTTAAACATTTTTCTGAATTCAACCAAGAATTTGCTACAACTTTTGTATGGGGTCGTCCATAAATTACTTCACGCAACTAGGGGGGAGGGGGCTTCGGACCCTTGGACGATGGGGGGCGGGGGGGTTTCAAAGATTGTGACATCACAAAATATATAGAGTAAATATTTTATTATAAGTAATTAGTATTTAAAAAAAACGATGTTTTGAGTGGCTACGCCGCTGAAGCCAGTGGTGTAGCTAGAGGGGGGCGCCCTTCATAGATGTTTCCTCTGGGGTGCTACCCCTAAAAAAGAGAAATTGAAAAATCGTCGGGGGGCTTCAAGAATATGTGACGTAATACTTGGAGGGGGGGCTAGGTATGTGTGACGATGGGTGGGGGAGGGGGTTAAAAATTGCTTAAAATTGCGTGACGTAATTTATGGATGACCCCTAAAGGGGTCCCAAAAATTTTGATGCAGATTTTTTTTCTGTTTATTGATGGAAAAGTGGTCTCCAGGTGGGGGAAACAAGCTTTAAGTATTTGTAAATTCTTAAATAGAACAACTTCTAGCTCTAATAGGACCCTAGCTGTGAGTAGCGCCGTAGCAAGCTCTTCTGGCGCCAGAGGCAAAAGCCTCAGTCGCCTCCCCCTTGCTACGGCTCTGGCTGTGAGCTTTCAAAGTTGATCATTTTTAACCTTCTCCGCCACTTTTCAGATTGGCAAACTTTATGAGAATTTTGGAAAAACATGTTTTATTTGAACAGTTAATGTACAGATGACGCTACTTACAAGAGGTCTGTGATAGCGGCCCAAGCCTTCTAATTCTATGGCGCCAACTGTTGATAACCTTTTGAACTCCACCAGGTGTTTCCTTAACTCCTTGCCTTCCTAGGTCTTACTTTGCCCAGGACTAAACCGCGTAAAAGTGCAATTTCCAATTTTTCTTCTAACTTCTTTTTGCAGATTTACGTGCTTTAATCGCAACAAAATGGGCTCGTTGAACGTTGTAGTAGCAACGGAGGGCTGTACCGCGATTCGCAACAACGTAATCAGTATTTTTGGCGCGAAACAATCGACGCCTTTGATCGACATCGCGGCGATCGAACCCGACCCGGAAATCTTGGAAGAATTCAAACTGAAAACGTCTTCCGGGGATGCACTGACGTGGGAGTTCATAATTTCGAACGCGTCTCACGGTAACGGACGTAGCGCCGCCGATCGACAATTTTATTACATAAACGCGCGACCCTTTGAATCTCAAAAAATTGTTAAACTCGTAAACAATATCTACAGGCAGTTTAATCCAACGCAGTTTCCGTTTGTTTTTTTAAATATAAAAATTGCGCGAACGTCGGTGGATGTGAACGTAACGCCGGACAAAAGACAAATTTTTATTGAGAACGAAAAATTTATACTCGCTACTTTGAAGGCTTCCATGTTGAAGGTGTTTAAAAATTGCGCCCATTCTTTTGTTACGCAAAATAATGACGTGGGGAAGCACGGAATTAAGCGGACGAATAGCGAAGATCGTGGGAGTTTTAAGAAGCGCATCGTGGAAACCATGCCTGCTGTGACCGAAATGGAATGTGGAGATGACGATGCGGCCGACGTTAACATCAGCAAACTTATTTCTCTCGCCAACGAATTGAACGAAAAACCTGAAAGCTCCGATCGGGAGGAAGAAACACACAAAAATATAAACGACAAGGGAAAAAATATGAAAGAAAGAAAGGAAAATCGTCTAAATTTAACGTCTTGGGTTAAAAAAGTTGAAGAAGTCAAAATTAGCAACGATAAGGAGACAAAAGAATTGATAGAGTTTGATGACCCTACTGAAGACGATGATCCGAGACGCCTAACGTTAACTCGTTGTGTTAACAGGGTCGAAGAAGTCAAAATTAGCGATGAAATTAGCGAGGAGGAAGAACTCCCTCAATATTCCAAAGATCATCGGCCAAGACCATGCACTAAAACAGTTGAAGAAATCGAAATTAGCAACGTGAAGGAGAAAAAAGAATTGATCGAGTTTGATGACCCTACTGAAGAAAACAAAGATCACCCAAAATGTCTTAAGTTAACTGTTCATGTTAAGAAAATTGAAGAAGTCAAAACTAGTGACGACGACGACGAATTGATCACGTTTGATGAGCGTCCTAAAGTAAACAAAGAAAGAAAGTGCATACAAACGAAGACTTCGACTAAACTAATAAGAGAAGCTCTGGAGTTGTGCAAAATTTCTCGAGCGGAGGAAGAGCGCGTGCGTTTCAGATGCCAAATAAATCCGGCGAACAATAAAACCGCTGAACAGGAATTGGAACGGCAAATCAGCAAAGACATGTTCGAGAAGATGGAAATTATCGGCCAATTTAACCTCGGTTTTATTATCACGAAGCTAGAAAACGATTTATTTATTGTTGATCAGCACGCCAGCGATGAGAAGTTCAACTTCGAACAATTACAGGCAAATACGGTCCTAGAACGGCAAGTGCTTGCCATGTAAGTACCTCAGAACCATGATTTTGATTGGTTAAATGGTTTTTCTTGGACTCATAAATTTTTATTTTCAGTCCCAAACCTCTAGAGTTGACTTCCGCCAACGAAGAGTTGCTGATCGAAAATATCGAAGTTTTTCGGAAAAATGGTTTTAATTTTAAGATTGATCCGTCTGGTGGGTATAAAACCACCTCCATGTTCCTTTAAGTAATTTTTTGTGTTTAGCAACCTCAACCAAGAAGGTCGCCTTGTCTGCTATTCCAATGAGCAAGAACTGCATTTTTGGAAAAGATGACATAGACGAAATGCTGTACATGCTAAGGGCAAGTTCTGTCGTTTACTTTCACTGCAGTTGTGTTATTTTTCGTTACAGGAAGACGTGAGCCACGCGGCGTGCCGCCCCACACGAATTCGTGGAATGTTCGCGTCCAGAGCGTGTCGTAAAAGCGTCATGGTGGGATGTCCCCTAAAACATAGCGACATGAAGCGTTTGGTTCAACACATGGGCGAAATTGATCAACCATGGGTAGTAAATTTGTTGCCAAAATTTTATGTTATGTTGTAACGTTTTCTTGCAGAACTGCCCACACGGTAGACCTACGATGCGGCACTTGGTAAACTTAAAGTTACTTAAAAATCTCTGAACGTTTTTAATTTAGGTTCGGGGAATTACACACAGATATCCCGAATATGCGCTCCGATCTGAAATATATTTTTAATTGTCTTTGTTAGGTTTTTATTTTAAATTGTGAATATAAAGTTTATTTTTATTTAGTGGTCGTTTTTTGTTCAAACCTAACCTTGTGATTTAATGGTTTTTCGCCAGTTAGCGGTTGTTGCTATGAAATAGTAAATGGAATTTGATGCAGTTCCATAGCAGAAGGCTCTGCTATTAAACGCGACAGTGAAGACGGGAGGGTTTTTAGGTAAATTAAGGAGTTTAATCTCCAATTAGTCTTTCCGGGTTGCAAAAACTACGAATCGCTTTTGTTTGAGTTTCTATACGTGGGATTCATTTTGCTTCAAAAATTGCCGCGGACTAAAAAGTTATTAACGCTCTTATAAACAAAAGAACGCCATGCTGGCTTGTTTTACTCAATTATCTCGAAAACTAAGCAAGATAAGGTAACAACTATACGTACCTTTATTCGCAATTTACATTAAGCAAACGCCAACATGCGGGCGAATTTAAAATTAGTAAGTGACGTATTAAATGAAAATAAATATTCGTTCTTCGGGCTCAAGACATAACAAAACATATTATTACAATAAATTTCGAGATATTTGAGAAAAACAAAGTCAATTATTAATTTTTTGTCAACAGGGTTGACCGGGGGGGGGGGTGAACTCCCAACCAGCCTCGCTTATGCATGGTCAGTTGTGCACCTCAGGAGCTTGGAGATTATTTTTATATGATTATTATCATTTATTTATATACGCAAACTTGTAACTTTTTATTAGGTGGATGTTGCTTATTTGTACTGTATTTTTTACAGTGTACAATTACAGAAGATGGCCTTAGGTAGTTCCGGTACTTCGCACATAGGTTCGAATCCTAGTGATTGCCAAAGTATTTTTGACAATAGACTGTAGGTCCTTGTTTACGTTCATTTGATAACTAATAATGACTACTAATTTGTAATTAGTCTTAAAAATAGTTTATCTGTATTCTGTAGATTTATTAATATATTTTCCATAACGCTTTGTTACAATGTTCGGGAGCCGATTGCGATCGCGAGAAAACAGCAGCCTAATGCCGTTCGACTATGACGATGGACAAGCAACCATTCAAGAGCGACAACAATGACACTTTCTGCTCGAGCCTCGAGGTAGGTACATTAACTATTTTTTCTACGAATTCCAAGCAGTGGCGTTTCGTGACTTAATCTTTCAAAGGGAAGGCACAACATTTACAAAAAGGAGAAAGTCTAATAATTTATTCTTGTGTAATTTTAAAAATGTTAGTACACTTCATTGTCAAATTAAATACTCACGTCAATAATAAGAAGTGCAAATACAGTGGCTATCAAAAGTAGGTTAATATCAAGTAATGTTTGATATTAATTTCTAGTCATAAGTCTTATAAGAAAAATAAAACCAAAAATTATAATGTTCCAAAAGTAGGTTAATTTTAGAAATAAAAGTAATTAATATCCACAATGACCCCCATTTCTTACAGATAGGGTTGCCAATCGTGAGGGTAGTGTTTGGATATATGAACTACACTCAGACGGACTTATTCCATACCAAATTTCTTCGATTATACTGCGAAGTTCATTTAAATTTCTTGGCGACCTCTTTGAAATTCGGAGTTTGAATAAAGACCAGAGATTTTCGATGGGTGAGAGGTCTGGACTTTGGGGTGGCCACTCCATAACATTAATATTATTCTCCTGTAAATAATTGGTGACAATTTTAGCACGATGAATCGGTGCATTATCTTGTTGTAATAAAAAACTGTCACCAATTAACCTTTCAGCTTCAGGTATAATTATGTCTTTTTTGGCCCAGTTGTTCAGTATTAGGTTATCTTTTAACCTAAATTATTTTCTATGGAAACAATTCTTGAAACAATCATTTCTATTGAAAATAACCCAGGTTCATTAACTTTTCCCTCTAGAATTACAATTTTTCCTACGCCTGCTGTACACATGCACCCCCAGACCATAATTCCTCTTTCAAGCGATTTTAATGAAGATTTAATACACTTAAAAGAGTAAACTTCGCTTTGGTTTCTCCAAACATACGTTCTTCCATGACTATATTTAAGTAGAATCATTGATTCATCTGTCCATAATACGTTATTCCAGTAATTTATAGGTTTTAAGACATGATCCGAGTAAAACTTCACCCTTTTTTTAATATTAACTTTACTTAAGTAAGGTACTTTGCGTGCAATCCGACCGTGTTTCTGTGCTTCATAAAGACGACGCCTTATGGTTTGGGTTGGTGGAACATTTTCCCATGTATTTTTGAGGTTTGCTTTAATTTTTGGAACTGAAATTTTTGGATTAACAGAAGATAATGTCACTATTTTCGTATCTTCTCTTATGGTGGTGATTCTTGGCCGTCATGTTCTTCTAATAGGCATTACTCTACCTTCATATTTGAATGCTTTTATACCTCCATCAAGCAAGAGAATACTGCAAGTCGGCTATTGAATGCGACAGAAAGAACCATATTATCGATGTTGAATGCAAGATATTAAATAATTCTCCCAAGCAATTTTGGTCCTTCATTAAAAGCAAGTCTGAATTCAGTGATAGTGACATTCCTTCAAAAATGCACGACGCTTCAGTCAGTTGTGAAGACTCTTCTGGCATAGCTAACCTCTTTGCAAACTCGTTTCAGAATGTTTACTGCGTTCACCCTGATAACGTTACCAATACTGAATGGGACTCTTACCTAGCGAATTGTGTGGATTTGACGAATATCGTGATCAGTGAAGAGGAAGTAGCTGATAAGTTACGTTTACTTAAGACATCTTTAAACCCTTGCTCGGATGGTATCCCTGAAATATTCGTGAAAAATTGTAGTGAAAGTCTAATTAAGCCTTTAACACTGCTCTATAATAAATCATTGCAGACTTCCTGCTTCCCTAGCGCCTGGAAAGTTTCGTCAATTACGCCTGTTTACAAGGGCAAGGATCCTTCCCACGTCGGTAACTATAGACCAATAAGTATATTATCAGTGATCCCCAAACTTTTTGAATGGATTATCACTGATAAGCTTTATTGGGTGGTTAAAGGAGTTATTATTGAAGAACAACACGGATTCTTCAAACACCGATCAACTGCAACAAATTTATGCACTTTCTCAGAATATGTCATAAACAACCTGGAATCTGGCTCTAGCGTTGACTGCTTATACACAGACTTCTCTAAGGCATTTGATCGCGTCCATATTAAACGGTTAATATTCAAGTTGGGTAAGCTTGGCTTTGGTATTAACATACTTAATTGGCTCTCGTCGTACTTGTCCGATCGACATCAAAAGGTGAAAATTGGTAAAACTTTCTCTCGAGATATACCAGTGTCATCCGGTATCCCACAAGGTTCTCATCTCGGACCCTTATTATTTATACTTTATGTCAACGACATCAAATGGGCCTTCAAGCACTGCAAATTCCTTTTATTTGCAGACGATCTAAAGATTTTCAAAATCGCTGACTCTAATCAGGATTACAACCTGATCTCCAGAATGATTTACTTTCATTCGAGTCGTGGTGTAATGCTAACTTTATCCAATTAAATATTGCTAAATGCAAGTCTATTCGCTTTACGCGAAAGATAATCCGTATGCATCACACGTACACCTTGTTAGGCAACGAGCTTGAAACCGTTTGTAGCTTCAAAGATCTAGGCGTAACTATGGATTCCAACTTTGGTTTTACATCTCACGTAAATGTAATCGTAAATAAGGCGAATAAAATGCTAGGTCTTATATTAAGACATGCTCATGAGTTCACCAGCCTAAGAGTCTTAAACCTGTTGTTTGTCGCTTACGTCAGGTCGCACCTCGAATATTGTTCAACGGTCTGGCATCCGTACCATTTGACGCACATTACCCGTATTGAAAGACTTCAAAGAAGATTTGTGAAATTCCTCTGCTTTAAATTTCACATCTCCTTGGACTCCAACTACGACTTGTTGCTAGGCTACTTGGGATTGTCTCGTTTGGTTAAAAGGAGAGAGTACCTAGATTTGTGCTTTCTTTTCAAATTATTGAACAATTTAATTGATTGCCCTGATCTGCTGCTCAGGATTAATCTTTGGGCTCACCCGTGCGTAACCCGTAATCCGGACCAATTCCTGGTTGATTTCCATAGGACAAGTTATGGAATGCACTCGCCTATGACAAGATCGCAAAAACTTGCCAACACAATAGGGGTCGACAATTTCGCTTATTCTTTAGCGAAATTTAAACTTCAGCTGAGGCCAGCTTTGAATTTGTGATTGTTATTATTTATTTATTTTGTTTAATTTATTTTTTATTGAATTTGTGATTGTAAATTTATTATTTATTTATTTTATTTTTTATTGTGTGTATTTTATAGTTAAAAGGAAATTGTTCCGTAAATAAAGAATTATTATTATTATAAGTTAGCCCCCCCTTTAATCGAAATTTTAACATTTTCTTATGCCAAACGTTTGGTAATCGTTAGGTAAGGATTGGTAGTCCGATTAATAGTTTTGGTAGTTCTTTGTGTTTTCAAAATTAACTAATCAAATTTTTTTGTCAAGTTAGCCCCCCTTCAATCGATTTTTCAACTTTTTTTTTAGTTCATTTGATCGATTATAATGTGTAGAGGTTTGGTAGTCATATAAAGAGTCATTTTGGTAGTGCCTAATTTGGTCATAAATAATTAATTAAAATCAAATGTAAATTTAAAAATCCACATTTAGGGGATCCCACATTTAAAATACACGTACAGATGGTGTAAAGCACCTGATAATGTAATGCGAGCTTATGATTGGTTGAGTTAACGAGAAACCATGTAATTTACTACACTTTTAAATGCTTTTTTAAGGGCCCTCTAGCATTATTTATCCGCAAATTTTGTTTTTGAAAACTACTATACAAACGTTCAGCTTTCCGAATCTCTATAGGGAATTTATTAATTCTGGGGACCGGATTCGTGCTACTCCCGTGAATGCTTATTACATCAAATTGAAGTGCAGCGCAAGCTTTTTGTGTAATGGAATTATTGTTCTTTTTTCGGTTCATTACCAATCGTTTGACATTAAAAAAAGTGGCCAAATTGGCAATAAATAAGTATTGTTCTAGTCACGTGGAATTTAGCGCATGCGCATAAGTAAACTTCCAACTTAATTTATTATTTACGACCAAATTCGGGACTACCAAAACTTTTTATAGGACTACCAAACCTCGACACATTATAGTCGATCAAATGAGCTAAAAAAAGTTGAAAAATCGATTGAAGGGGGACTAACTTGACAAAAAATTTGATTAGTTAATTACGAAAAAACAAAGAACTACCAAAACTTTTAACCGGACTACCAAACCTTACCTAACAATTACCAAACGTTTGGCATAAGAAAAAGTTAAAAATTCAATTGAGGGGGGGGGGGGCTAACTTGATGGTACTTTTATCACTTTAAAAATTGAAGTGGTCGATTTACCAAAAAGTTATGCAATTTTTTAATAGTGTTGTCGGATCCATACATTTTTAATACTAGTTTACGCTCTTCTGCGGTTAAATAATGAAATTTTGCCATTTTGGATCTTTCTTTAAGAAAAATTCTGAATTAAACGTGTTAAAATGCAGTAAACCGGATATAAAATTAAAAACACTCTTCCACCAAACTTTTTTTCAATCTTCAAAATAAAAATTATATCTAAAGAATACACTGATTCACTTTATAATTAAATTTTCAAATTCACTTGTGCACGGAGGAAAATACTAATAGTCCGGACGTTATGGAACACAACCTTGCACTTTGTGATAGAAGCATGAAATTTGGTACAAGTGTAGATGCAAACCTCCCTTACAAAACAAGATGTGACGCCACACCGACCCCCGCCCCCTTCAACCCCTAGACGCAAAAACACCTCCCAAATTTTAGTTTATCCTATTTTGTTCGTAAACCGTTCATCATACGATAAAAATACACCAGAACAAATAAATTTATAATTAAATTTTAAATAAAAAAGGGTCTTAGGATATTTTTGATACGACTTACGGTTTCCATAGAATCGTCACGTAAATTTAGGTCAAATATGGCGCGCACTGCAGAACTCGCGGATTTTCTCCAAATTACCCATGTTGCGCCACTCGTACACAAAAATTAATGAAATAGAAAATTAAGAACGGACAATTATCTATCTGTAGTGTTAATTGCTTGTTCGTCAAAATGTATTTTTCAAAAGTTTTTAAGCACTATTGTATAAAAATAAGCCGGACCGTAAAGAACAAAACTACTAGAGAACCTTGAACTTTATAATAGAAGCATAAAATTTGGCACAAGTGTAGATGCAAACCTCCTTTACAAAACAAGATGTGACGCCACGCCGGTCGCCGCCCCCTTCAACCCCCAGACGCAAAAACACCCCCAAATTAGTTTATCCTATTTATTTCTTAAACGGTTCATAATACGATAAAAATACATCAGAGCAAATAAATTCATAATTAAATTTTAAACAAAAAAGGTCCTTTGGATTTTTTCATACGAGTTACAGTTTTCATAGAATCATCATGTAAATGAAAGTCAAATATGGCGCGCACTGCAGAACTCGCCAATTTTTCCCAAGTGCAAGGTTCTATAGTAAATTTGTTCCTTACCGTCCGGACTATAAGGTAATACTTTGTCTATGAACGCTTGGGAGGGGGGGGATGAACGAAACCGAAAAGGGTAATTCAATGATCTCTTACTTAATTGCAAGGAGTTCCCACGTTGGTATTATTTAAAAAGGTATAATTTCAAAGGAATGTCAGCCGCCAGTGACCTTGTAAATCATAGCTTTAGAAAGAAAACGAAAGCAGTATATTGTAAACAATTGAAGTTACGTGAAAATGTTCAGATATAAAACGAAAGAACAGAATATATCCTACAAAAATGGTTCAAGCGAAAATCCGACGTTGTTTGGACTGCAAACGGTGACGCGGATTTAAAACACTTCATTAAAAAGTGACAAATGTAATTTGTAATAATTGTCTCCCCCCAATTATAGCAAACCATGCAATCCCACCCCTCAAGGTAGTAGATTTGCGACATTAAAACGATTTAAAATCTTTTTTGGGACTGAGTTTTCATCGTGAGCCTTCCAAAGTCTGTCTCAGTCTAGGATGGCTTTTGTCTGAATATTTCTGCTGCTTGGGGTTCCACAAACATTGCGTTTAAAAAACCAACAGAACTTTTGTAAGTTTCTGCTTCCTCCTATCAGGAGCATATACATTTTAGGAGTACCCATTTTGAATTTGCTGGTAGGCAGCACACACTGCGTATGTACATATAAACATCAACTTCTGTAGTCCTGACAATCTGAACACAAAATAAATTTGTTTTCAACTTAAATAGTAAACTTAAGACACAAATTAAAAAGGATAATTTTTCTAATCAAATTAGGTCACTTTATTTCTTCCTATTATAAAATTGTAACAAAATTAAGGTTGCATTCGAAGAGCCCCATCCAATCTAATTACTTCACCATTTAGCATTGGGTTTTCGATAACATTTTGTACAAGCATTGCAAATTCGTTAGGATCTCCAAGCCGTTGAGGAAAAGGCGACGATTTTGAAAGAAATGCGATTACTTTCTCTGGTAGGGACCCAAGCAACGGAGTCTTGAATAAACCTAAAAACGACGAGAAGTGTAAATAATATTGTTTAATTATTAAAAAAAATTGTTATTACCGGGTGCAATGGTGCAGACTCGAATTCCCTGTGTAGCAAGATCCCTCGCTAAAGGAAGGGTCATACTAATAATGGCTCCCTTACTGGCAGCATAAGCTGCTTGTCCCATTTGACCTTCATAACCAGCTATACTTGCGGTGTTTACTATAACTCCACGTTGACCATCCTCGTTGGGCTTATTCTCTCCTATAACACCCACGGCAAGTCGAATCACATTGAAAGTTCCAACTGTGTTTACATTTAAAACTTTGATAAAGTCTTCCAATTTATGCGGAGATTTTTTGTTAAAATTATACACCTTGAACGCCACTCCGATTCCAGCACAATTAACCACATTGTTTAACCCTCCAAATTTATCCTTAGCTAATTTAAGTGCGCTTTCCACATCACTTTCGCTGGTCACCTGAAAAAAATCAGTTAGTTCGGTCCACAGTTATCCGAGATCGAGTTCTTACATCAACCGGTGCAAAAATGCATTTATCTTCTCCAATCGACTTTGACACCTCTTCACCTTTCGAAATCGGCAAGTCGCATAAAACCACTCGACCTCCTTGTTGAACCAAACGTTCCACAGCCGCCTTTCCTAATCCTGAGCCACCTCCCGTTACCAAAGTCACTGCGCCCTTTCGTCACAAAAACAACAAAATTATAACCTCAAAATTTCACCGGTGAACATCAACAAATAATACTTACTTTTAACATAATGGTGTTAACTTCTGTTCCGGTTTGATAATAAAAGGTTGTAAAAACTTTAATGAGCACTAAAAATGATAATTATCTCGTTACCAGGCGGATTCCGTGAACTTGGACCTTCACTTGAACATTGGACTGTAAACGCAAAAAAAATATTTGCATTGCGCGGGAGGAGTTAATAATTGTTGACTATTTTGAAAAATACGAATATTTTGGTACCAGTGGCGGATCTATGTACATTGAAACCCAATATAACAGGGCCCCATAATTAGAAATTATAGACATTCTTGATTTTAGTATTGTTGATGACAGTTGGCAGTTGTTGGTGTCTTTATTCAGTGGCGGCTGGTACGGGGAGCGCGACGGGGCGGCACCCTCCCAAAACAGAATAGCAACTCGGAATAATATTGTTTTATGTTTAAATTTAAATGAAATTCTACAACACAATTGTAATACCAACTCCGATGATGATGGATGAATCGTCAGATGGCGTTACTTAATTTGAAGCCATAAAAAATTGCTTTATTATTGTAATTCTGCGAGTGTATTGGTGCTATGGATTTTAGGAGCTCCGTGTTTGGTGCGCAATCCATTTATACCGCCTTCCAATTTAGTAACGCCATCTGTTGATAACTTTTCGAACTCCACCGGGTGTTTCCACGTGCGGCTACTTGCAGCCAAAGCTCACGCGTGAGCAACTGCTACGGTACTTTACCAATTGGTAACCAAAGCGCGTAAGCTTCTAACCCGAATATAACCTTAGTTTTCGTACTCGTGAATAACACGGAAAACATCGCGAGTTTGCGTGATTTAGCCTTTGCATGATTTTGCGTGAGCAGCAAGAGATGTCGTGAGTATACGTGAACATTGAACTTCTCTGAAATATGATTCCAATTTCATATGTACCGGAATGCTTAATAGGAATGTCCCGACTTGCCGTCCAATTTTCTGCTATTAGCATGGTATTATGTCCCTCAATAACGTTATTATATATAGTGCTAAACTTGCGTTAACTTGATAAACAAATTACAGACGTAATTTGGTGTTGTGGCAAGGGAGTTGAACTGAATGTCTGAGTTCGAATCTCAGGTACTCCCGTATTAATTGTGTTGTGGTTCGGATTTCACGTAACACTGTAGGTCCTAACTTCCATTAAGTTAGCCCCGTTTAATCAAATTTTTCAACTTTTTAAAAATTTTTAACTTGGTAATCATTAGGTAAGGTTTGGTAGTCCAATTAAAAGTTTTGGTAGTCTATTGATTTTTCCTAATTAACCAATCAAAATTTAATGTCAAGTTAGCCCCCATTCAATCAATTTTTTAACTTTTCTTTTAGTTCATTGTACGATTATGATGTGGTTTGGTAGTCCATTGTTTAGTCATAATTAATTAATGAAGTTTCTCTTATGCGCATGCGCTATACTCCACGTGGATGAACAATAACTGTTCAACAATTTGATTACTTGGTCAAAAATGCCAAATTTCATTTTCTACTAAACTGAAGTCTATTTTCTATTTCCAGACCAGGTGTGATTCCGAATATGAACAGATTTGAAATAGAGCGGTTTCATTGGTTTAAAATTACCCCAAGTAAATAATTTGTGTTTTGTACCCATCGGCCCGATGCGTTTAGACCTTCGTCGAATCTATTACAAGTAAACATGGCAAGTGACATCGTGCCAAGCTTCATATTATATTCCGCTAGGTGGCGTATCGCTTAGTTGCAAATCCCTATAGCAAGAAACCTTATGATCTGGCTCCACTACTCATTTAACTTAGTTCGCAAAAATTTCCGCTAGGTGCCGTGTTGCTTGTCACTAGTTCCCTAAATGTACGTTTACTTCGCTAATGCGAATTTCCATAACCATTACTATTCCCAAATAATTCGTTACTTCTTTCATCTCCCTAAGTTGATTTCTATAATTCAAATTTTTTCCTACCCCACTGTACCTAATTTAACACAATTAAATTCGCCTCATTGGTATCTCATCAAATTCGTTTCTAATGTTATCTTTTCCGAGTAAAATGAGCTTTTAACAAGCACAATCAAAAATTTCGGAGCAGAATTGCAGCATTTTGTAGCTCTAATATTAATATTTATTTTTCAAAATACTGAAACTCCAAACAGAAATTTCTGATTGTGTTGGTAAAGTTGCTCATTTTACTCGCAGAAGACGACCGTAAATGAATTAAGCACATGAGACACACTCACGACGAATTTGTTGTGAAGAGTTATAAAAAATGAATGTGATCTTTAACTTTTCCCGTTTAAAATCAATTTTAAATTTCAAAAGCTTTGCAGTACGGAATAAAATTATCTGATCAAACTATTTAAAAAAAGATTAAGATGGTTTTAAAATTAATTGACAATGCGCTCAGGAGTAGAAGAGAAAACTTCCAACAACTTTAAACCAATAATTGCTTCAGGACCGAATCTGAAACAATTATTGTGACAGGAGTTGAGTTACAGGGTGGAAATGTTGGATTCGAATTGAGGAAAGACTCCACAGAATTTCTTAGCGTTAATCTTTCGTGTTTATCACCGACCAATCAGCATTGAAATATTCCCGAATTATCGAACCGTCTTGTCATCCCGATTATTTGAAAAGGATGTTGCCTATCAAAATAGCATCTCACACCGGCCAAATCTGCTTGGAGTCATCCCAATTGGAGCACATCTGTACATTTTATGTAAGCATTCTTTTAGTAGATATTTTTTAAGTATTATTGTTGTACCTAGTGGTCAGTTTTGACCACTATATTTCAAGAACCCTCAGTTTTACCATGAAGTCGATATCGCAACCTTTTTGTATTTCCTTTTTGTGTATTGATATTTATTTAGATGTGGGGTAACCACGCTGATGAAGTCATTATTTTAAAGTTGTTTTTCCACTACTAGTCATATAGGCTATCATTTTTACTTAGGTTAGTCGATCAAGAAGTGACACGTTTTCGACTAGCGGTGAGTAATTTTTCCATTATTAACCAAGGTTAATACTGAACAAAATGACATTTTTTGATAACTTGGCGACTATTTTAAAAAAAAAGTTGTTATTAAATGATTTAGAATAACGGAGAATAGCTAATTAATTGTATTTAAACTATTTAAAACGCTTTTTTAATACATTAATTTAATTTTAAAAATTCATTATAATCGAATTAAATGTGACAGCAAGTGACAGCGCCATCCATTGTTAATTTGACGAACCGCGATTATAACCTAAATTTGCCAACAACTGTCAAATCAACAAAACAAAACTGTCATTTGAAATAAATATTTTAAATTTGAAAATTTTTTTGTTAAAAAGAATTTTAAAAAATGGTAATAAATCTAGTAGTGGAAAAAATCGTATATAAACCACGGTTGTGAAGACCATTATTGCCTCCGCGCCTTATATTCCTCGGTGCAAAGCACCTCGGAATATAATCTTGGCGCTAGGGCAATAATGACGGCCTTCACAACCTTGATATATAATATACTATTTTTGAAATAACGTCACATTTTTGAATTGTGTTTTATGTCACATTTAAGGTTTAATAAATTAGACCAGTCATATTTTGAATTGTATTTTATGTCATATTCAAGGTTTATAGTTATTAATTATATAAGGTGATTAGAGGCTTGTTAATTCCCGAATGTAATTCAACGTTTTATCCACGACCATGGTCAAAACCACAGTATAAATTCTGGTTTTGAGAAACGTCAGATTTGACAAATTTATTTTGATCAAGAATACTGATTTTGAGCTATAAACTAGAAAGTCTTGGAATCGTTTCTATGACACTAGTGTATTATGAATTCTAATACACTAGTGTATTAAAAGGCCTCTAATCCACGGAAAACGGACGTATTAAACCTTCATAATATAGTGGTCGCGGATAAACAAATTAAACCAATTACTGTTCCATTTTGGTGAACAGCTGTTTAACTTCAAAGTCAATATTTTATCGTTAACTTTTTTATATTATTCAAGTCAGTGTAGATATTTTGTCTTGCAACATTTTGTAGTTGTAAATTTGATTAGACAATTGATGCAAAATGTCAAATGTCCTTGTATATTTGGTTTTATTATATCTGTTTATTATTTATTTATGTGTTTCATTGTTGTTATGTGTTTGTTTTATTTAGCTATTTGTATCAAGGTAAGATTTATTGAATGTAAGGTATTGTAATCCAAAGAGATGTCACCAGTGATGAGATGCAACGCGTTCAATCATCGAAATACGTCATTCAAAGCAATTAAACGTATACATAAAATTTTGACCATTTTTTCTGAAAAAAAACGAAAGGTTAACCCCTTTGGTGTTTTTTTGGGCCCAAAATCGAAAGTTGCCAAATGATTCCTGATTCGACTGTTTCTGACGTATTTCGATGAGAAAAATACACTGGCGCAGTCGGTTCGTACGTAAGTAAGATATTTTACATTTTATCGAGGGGTTTCTTGGATTTCATCAAATTTCAACTTTGATGGTTTGGATCGACTTTTTAGTGCCTTATTGAAGCTTGCCCCAGTTCTCATCGTGTTTTTCGAAAACTACGCATCGAAAAACGTCATTTAAAGCAATTAAACGTATACATAAAATTTTGACCATTTTTTCTGAAAAAAAACGAAAGGTTAACCCCTTTGGTGTTTTTTTGGGCCCAAAATCGAAAGTTGCCAAATGATTCCTGATTCGACTGTTTCTGACGTATTTCGATGAGAAAATTACACTGGCGCAGTCGGTTCGTACGTAAGTAAGATATTTTACATTTTATCGAGGGGTTTCTTGGATTTTATCAAATTTCAACTTTGATGGTTTGGATCGACTTTTTAGTGCCTTATTGAAGCTTGCCCCAGTTCTCATCGTGTTTTTCGAAAACTACGCATCGAAAAACGTCATTTAAAGCAATTAAACGTATACATAAAATTTTGACCATTTTTTCTGAAAAAAAACGAAAGGTTAACCCCTTTGGTGTTTTTTTGGGCCCAAAATCGAAAGTTGCCAAATGATTCCTGATTCGACTGTTTCTGACGTATTTCGATGAGAAAATTACACTGGCGCAGTCGGTTCGTACGTAAGTAAGATATTTTACATTTTATCGAGGGGTTTCTTGGATTTCATCAAATTTCAACTTTGATGGTTTGGATCGACTTTTTAGTGCCTTATTGAAGCTTGCCCCAGTTCTCATCGTGTTTTTCGAAAACTACGCATCGAAAAACGTCATTTAAAGCAATTAAACGTATACATAAAATTTTGACCATTTTTTCTGAAAAAAAACGAAAGGTTAACCCCTTTGGTGTTTTTTTGGGCCCAAAATCGAAAGTTGCCAAATGATTCCTGATTCGACTGTTTCTGACGTATTTCGATGAGAAAATTACACTGGCGCAGTCGGTTCGTACGTAAGTAAGATATTTTACATTTTATCGAGGGGTTTCTTGGATTTCATCAAATTTCAACTTTGATGGTTTGGATCGACTTTTTAGTGCCTTATTGAAGCTTGCCCCAGTTCTCATCGTGTTTTTCGAAAACTACGCATCGAAAAACGTCATTTAAAGCAATTAAACGTATACATAAAATTTTGACCATTTTTTCTGAAAAAAAACGAAAGGTTAACCCCTTTGGTGTTTTTTTGGGCCCAAAATCGAAAGTTGCCAAATGATTCCTGATTCGACTGTTTCTGACGTATTTCGATGAGAAAATTACACTGGCGCAGTCGGTTCGTACGTAAGTAAGATATTTTACATTTTATCGAGGGGTTTCTTGGATTTCATCAAATTTCAACTTTGATCGTTTGGATCGACTTTTTAGTGCCTTATTGAAGCTTGCCCCAGTTCTCATCGTGTTTTTCGAAAACTACGCATCGAAAAACGTCATTTAAAGCAATTAAACGTATACATAAAATTTTGACCATTTTTTCTGAAAAAAAACGAAAGGTTAACCCCTTTGGTGTTTTTTTGGGCCCAAAATCGAAAGTTGCCAAATGATTCCTGATTCGACTGTTTCTGACGTATTTCGATGAGAAAATTACACTGGCGCAGTCGGTTCGTACGTAAGTAAGATATTTTACATTTTATCGAGGGGTTTCTTGGATTTCATCAAATTTCAACTTTGATGGTTTGGATCGACTTTTTAGTGCCTTATTGAAGCTTGCCCCAGTTCTCATCGTGTTTTTCGAAAACTACGCATCGAAAAACGTCATTTAAAGCCATTAAACGTATACATAAAATTTTGACCATTTTTTCTGAAAAAAAACGAAAGGTTAACCCCTTTGGTGTTTTTTTGGGCCCAAAATCGAAAGTTGCCAAATGATTCCTGATTCGACTGTTTCTGACGTATTTCGATGAGAAAATTACACTGGCGCAGTCGGTTCGTACGTAAGTAAGATATTTTACATTTTATCGAGGGGTTTCTTGGATTTCATCAAATTTCAACTTTGATGGTTTGGATCGACTTTTTAGTGCCTTATTGAAGCTTGCCCCAGTTCTCATCGTGTTTTTCGAAAACTACGCATCGAAAAACGTCATTTAAAGCCATTAAACGTATACATAAAATTTTGACCATTTTTTCTGAAAAAAAACGAAAGGTTAACCCCTTTGGTGTTTTTTTGGGCCCAAAATCGAAAGTTGCCAAATGATTCCTGATTCGACTGTTTCTGACGTATTTCGATGAGAAAATTACACTGGCGCAGTCGGTTCGTACGTAAGTAAGATATTTTACATTTTATCGAGGGGTTTCTTGGATTTCATCAAATTTCAACTTTGATGGTTTGGATCGACTTTTTAGTGCCTTATTGAAGCTTGCCCCAGTTCTCATCGTGTTTTTCGAAAACTACGCATCGAAAAACGTCATTTAAAGCAATTAAACGTATACATAAAATTTTGACCATTTTTTCTGAAAAAAAACGAAAGGTTAACCCCTTTGGTGTTTTTTTGGGCCCAAAATCGAAAGTTGCCAAATGATTCCTGATTCGACTGTTTCTGACGTATTTCGATGAGAAAATTACACTGGCGCAGTCGGTTCGTACGTAAGTAAGATATTTTACATTTTATCGAGGGGTTTCTTGGATTTCATCAAATTTCAACTTTGATGGTTTGGATCGACTTTTTAGTGCCTTATTGAAGCTTGCCCCAGTTCTCATCGTGTTTTTCGAAAACTACGCATCGAAAAACGTCATTTAAAGCAATTAAACGTATACATAAAATTTTGACCATTTTTTCTGAAAAAAAACGAAAGGTTAACCCCTTTGGTGTTTTTTTGGGCCCAAAATCGAAAGTTGCCAAATGATTCCTGATTCGACTGTTTCTGACGTATTTCGATGAGAAAATTACACTGGCGCAGTCGGTTCGTACGTAAGTAAGATATTTTACATTTTATCGAGGGGTTTCTTGGATTTCATCAAATTTCAACTTTGATGGTTTGGATCGACTTTTTAGTGCCTTATTGAAGCTTGCCCCAGTTCTCATCGTGTTTTTCGAAAACTACGCATCGAAAAACGTCATTTAAAGCAATTAAACGTATACATAAAATTTTGACCATTTTTTCTGAAAAAAAACGAAAGGTTAACCCCTTTGGTGTTTTTTTGGGCCCAAAATCGAAAGTTGCCAAATGATTCCTGATTCGACTGTTTCTGACGTATTTCGATGAGAAAATTACACTGGCGCAGTCGGTTCGTACGTAAGTAAGATATTTTACATTTTATCGAGGGGTTTCTTGGATTTCATCAAATTTCAACTTTGATGGTTTGGATCGACTTTTTAGTGCCTTATTGAAGCTTGCCCCAGTTCTCATCGTGTTTTTCGAAAACTACGCATCGAAAAACGTCATTTAAAGCAATTAAACGTATACATAAAATTTTGACCATTTTTTCTGAAAAAAAACGAAAGGTTAACCCCTTTGGTGTTTTTTTGGGCCCAAAATCGAAAGTTGCCAAATGATTCCTGATTCGACTGTTTCTGACGTATTTCGATGAGAAAAATACACTGGCGCAGTCGGTTCGTACGTAAGTAAGATATTTTACATTTTATCGAGGGGTTTCTTGGATTTCATCAAATTTCAACTTTGATGGTTTGGATCGACTTTTTAGTGCCTTATTGAAGCTTGCCCCAGTTCTCATCGTGTTTTTCGAAAACTACGCATCGAAAAACGTCATTTAAAGCAATTAAACGTATACATAAAATTTTGACCATTTTTTCTGAAAAAAAACGAAAGGTTAACCCCTTTGGTGTTTTTTTGGGCCCAAAATCGAAAGTTGCCAAATGATTCCTGATTCGACTGTTTCTGACGTATTTCGATGAGAAAATTACACTGGCGCAGTCGGTTCGTACGTAAGTAAGATATTTTACATTTTATCGAGGGGTTTCTTGGATTTCATCAAATTTCAACTTTGATGGTTTGGATCGACTTTTTAGTGCCTTATTGAAGCTTGCCCCAGTTCTCATCGTGTTTTTCGAAAACTACGCATCGAAAAACGTCATTTAAAGCAATTAAACGTATACATAAAATTTTGACCATTTTTTCTGAAAAAAAACGAAAGGTTAACCCCTTTGGTGTTTTTTTGGGCCCAAAATCGAAAGTTGCCAAATGATTCCTGATTCGACTGTTTCTGACGTATTTCGATGAGAAAATTACACTGGCGCAGTCGGTTCGTACGTAAGTAAGATATTTTACATTTTATCGAGGGGTTTCTTGGATTTCATCAAATTTCAACTTTGATGGTTTGGTTCGACTTTTTAGTGCCTTATTGAAGCTTGCCCCAGTTCTCATCGTGTTTTTCGAAAACTACGCATCGAAAAACGTCATTTAAAGCAATTAAACGTATACATAAAATTTTGACCATTTTTTCTGAAAAAAAAACGAAAGGTTAACCCCTTTGGTGTTTTTTGGGCCCAAAATCGAAAGTTGCCAAATGATTCCTGATTCGACTGTTTCTGACGTATTTCGATGAGAAAATTACACTGGCGCAGTCGGTTCGTACGTAAGTAAGATATTTTACATTTTATCGAGGGGTTTCTTGGATTTCATCAAATTTCAACTTTGATGGTTTGGATCGACTTTTTAGTGCCTTATTGAAGCTTGCCCCAGTTCTCATCGTGTTTTTCGAAAACTACGCATCGAAAAACGTCATTTAAAGCAATTAAACGTATACATAAAATTTTGACCATTTTTTCTGAAAAAAAACGAAAGGTTAACCCCTTTGGTGTTTTTTTGGGCCCAAAATCGAAAGTTGCCAAATGATTCCTGATTCGACTGTTTCTGACGTATTTCGATGAGAAAATTACACTGGCGCAGTCGGTTCGTACGTAAGTAAGATATTTTACATTTTATCGAGCGGTTTCTTGGATTTCATCAAATTTCAACTTTGATGGTTTGGATCGACTTTTTAGTGCCTTATTGAAGCTTGCCCCAGTTCTCATCGTGTTTTTCGAAAACTACGCATCGAAAAACGTCATTTAAAGCAATTAAACGTATACATAAAATTTTGACCATTTTTTCTGAAAAAAAACGAAAGGTTAACCCCTTTGGTGTTTTTTTGGGCCCAAAATCGAAAGTTGCCAAATGATTCCTGATTCGACTGTTTCTGACGTATTTCGATGAGAAAATTACACTGGCGCAGTCGGTTCGTACGTAAGTAAGATATTTTACATTTTATCGAGGGGTTTCTTGGATTTCATCAAATTTCAACTTTGATGGTTTGGATCGACTTTTTAGTGCCTTATTGAAGCTTGCCCCAGTTCTCATCGTGTTTTTCGAAAACTACGCATCGAAAAACGTCATTTAAAGCAATTAAACGTATACATAAAATTTTGACCATTTTTTCTGAAAAAAAACGAAAGGTTAACCCCTTTGGTGTTTTTTTGGGCCCAAAATCGAAAGTTGCCAAATGATTCCTGATTCGACTGTTTCTGACGTATTTCGATGAGAAAAATACACTGGCGCAGTCGGTTCGTACGTAAGTAAGATATTTTACATTTTATCGAGGGGTTTCTTGGATTTCATCAAATTTCAACTTTGATGGTTTGGATCGACTTTTTAGTGCCTTATTGAAGCTTGCCCCAGTTCTCATCGTGTTTTTCGAAAACTACGCATCGAAAAACGTCATTTAAAGCAATTAAACGTATACATAAAATTTTGACCATTTTTTCTGAAAAAAAACGAAAGGTTAACCCCTTTGGTGTTTTTTTGGGCCCAAAATCGAAAGTTGCCAAATGATTCCTGATTCGACTGTTTCTGACGTATTTCGATGAGAAAAATACACTGGCGCAGTCGGTTCGTACGTAAGTAAGATATTTTACATTTTATCGAGGGGTTTCTTGGATTTCATCAAATTTCAACTTTGATGGTTTGGATCGACTTTTTAGTGCCTTATTGAAGCTTGCCCCAGTTCTCATCGTGTTTTTCGAAAACTACGCATCGAAAAACGTCATTTAAAGCAATTAAACGTATACATAAAATTTTGACCATTTTTTCTGAAAAAAAACGAAAGGTTAACCCCTTTGGTGTTTTTTTGGGCCCAAAATCGAAAGTTGCCAAATGATTCCTGATTCGACTGTTTCTGACGTATTTCGATGAGAAAATTACACTGGCGCAGTCGGTTCGTACGTAAGTAAGATATTTTACATTTTATCGAGGGGTTTCTTGGATTTCATCAAATTTCAACTTTGATGGTTTGGTTCGACTTTTTAGTGCCTTATTGAAGCTTGCCCCAGTTCTCATCGTGTTTTTCGAAAACTACGCATCGAAAAACGTCATTTAAAGCAATTAAACGTATACATAAAATTTTGACCATTTTTTCTGAAAAAAAACGAAAGGTTAACCCCTTTGGTGTTTTTTGGGCCCAAAATCGAAAGTTGCCAAATGATTCCTGATTCGACTGTTTCTGACGTATTTCGATGAGAAAATTACACTGGCGCAGTCGGTTCGTACGTAAGTAAGATATTTTACATTTTATCGAGGGGTTTCTTGGATTTCATCAAATTTCAACTTTGATGGTTTGGATCGACTTTTTAGTGCCTTATTGAAGCTTGCCCCAGTTCTCATCGTGTTTTTCGAAAACTACGCATCGAAAAACGTCATTTAAAGCAATTAAACGTATACATAAAATTTTGACCATTTTTTCTGAAAAAAAACGAAAGGTTAACCCCTTTGGTGTTTTTTTGGGCCCAAAATCGAAAGTTGCCAAATGATTCCTGATTCGACTGTTTCTGACGTATTTCGATGAGAAAATTACACTGGCGCAGTCGGTTCGTACGTAAGTAAGATATTTTACATTTTATCGAGGGGTTTCTTGGATTTCATCAAATTTCAACTTTGATGGTTTGGATCGACTTTTTAGTGCCTTATTGAAGCTTGCCCCAGTTCTCATCGTGTTTTTCGAAAACTACGCATCGAAAAACGTCATTTAAAGCAATTAAACGTATACATAAAATTTTGACCATTTTTTCTGAAAAAAAACGAAAGGTTAACCCCTTTGGTGTTTTTTTGGGCCCAAAATCGAAAGTTGCCAAATGATTCCTGATTCGACTGTTTCTGACGTATTTCGATGAGAAAATTACACTGGCGCAGTCGGTTCGTACGTAAGTAAGATATTTTACATTTTATCGAGGGGTTTCTTGGATTTCACCAAATTTCAACTTTGATGGTTTGGATCGACTTTTTAGTGCCTTATTGAAGCTTGCCCCAGTTCTCATCGTGTTTTTCGAAAACTACGCATCGAAAAACGTCATTTAAAGCAATTAAACGTATACATAAAATTTTGACCATTTTTTCTGAAAAAAAACGAAAGGTTAACCCCTTTGGTGTTTTTTTGGGCCCAAAATCGAAAGTTGCCAAATGATTCCTGATTCGACTGTTTCTGACGTATTTCGATGAGAAAATTACACTGGCGCCAGTCGGTTCGTACGTAAGTAAGATATTTTACATTTTATCGAGGGGTTTCTTGGATTTCATCAAATTTCAACTTTGATGGTTTGGGATCGACTTTTTAGTGCTTTATTGAAGCTTGCCCCAGTTCTCATCGTGTTTTTCGAAAACTACGCATCGAAAAACGTCATTTAAAGCAATTAAACGTATACATAAAATTTTGACCATTTTTTCTGAAAAAAAAACGAAAGGTTAACCCCTTTGGTGTTTTTTTGGGGCCCAAAATCGAAAGTTGCCAAATGATTCCTGATTCGACTGTTTCTGACGTATTTCGATGAGAAAATTACACTGGCGCAGTCGGTTCGTACGTAAGTAAGATATTTTACATTTTATCGAGGGGTTTCTTGGATTTCATCAAATTTCAACTTTGATGGTTTGGATCGACTTTTTAGTGCCTTATTGAAGCTTGCCCCAGTTCTCATCGTGTTTTTCGAAAACTACGCATCGAAAAAACGTCATTTAAAGCAATTAAACGTATACATAAAATTTTGACCATTTTTTCTGAAAAAAAACGAAAGGTTAACCCCTTTGGTGTTTTTTTGGGCCCAAAATCGAAAGTTGCCAAATGATTCCTGATTCGACTGTTTCTGACGTATTTCGATGAGAAAATTACACTGGCGCAGTCGGTTCGTACGTAAGTAAGATATTTTACATTTTATCGAGGGTTTCTTGGATTTCATCAAATTTCAACTTTGATGGTTTGGATCGACTTTTTAGTGCCTTATTGAAGCTTGCCCCAGTTCTCATCGTGTTTTTCGAAAACTACGCATCGAAAAACGTCATTTAAAGCAATTAAAACGTATACATAAAATTTTGACCATTTTTTTCTGAAAAAAAAACGAAAGGTTAACCCCTTTGGTGTTTTTTTGGGCCCAAAATCGAAAGTTGCCAAATGATTCCTGATTCGACTGTTTCTGACGTATTTCGATGAGAAAATTACACTGGCGCAGTCGGTTCGTACGTAAGTAAGATATTTTACATTTTATCGAGGGGTTTCTTGGATTTCATCAAATTTCAACTTTGTGGTTTGGATCGACTTTTTAGTGCCTTATTGAAGCTTGCCCCAGTTCTCATCGTGTTTTTCGAAAACTACGCATCGAAAAACGTCATTTAAAGCAATTAAACGTATACATAAAATTTTGACCATTTTTTTCTGAAAAAAAAACGAAAGGTTAACCCCTTTGGTGTTTTTTTGGGCCCAAAATCGAAAGTTGCCAAATGATTCCTGATTCGACTGTTTCTGACGTATTTCGATGAGAAAATTACACTGGCGCAGTCGGTTCGTACGTAAGTAAGATATTTTACATTTTATCGAGGGGTTTCTTGGATTTCATCAAATTTCAACTTTGATGGTTTGGATCGACTTTTTAGTGCCTTATTGAAGCTTGCCCCAGTTCTCATCGTGTTTTTCGAAAACTACGCATCGAAAAACGTCATTTAAAGCAATTAAACGTATACATAAAATTTTGACCATTTTTTCTGAAAAAAAAACGAAAGGTTAACCCCTTTGGTGTTTTTTTGGGCCCAAAATCGAAAGTTGCCAAATGATTCCTGATTCGACTGTTTCTGACGTATTTCGATGAGAAAATTACACTGGCGCAGTCGGTTCGTACGTAAGTAAGATATTTTACATTTTATCGAGGGGTTTCTTGGATTTCATCAAATTTCAACTTTGATGGTTTGGATCGACTTTTTAGTGCCTTATTGAAGCTTGCCCCAGTTCTCATCGTGTTTTTCGAAAACTACGCATCGAAAAACGTCATTTAAAGCAATTAAACGTATACATAAAATTTTGACCATTTTTTCTGAAAAAAAACGAAAGGTTAACCCCTTTGGTGTTTTTTTTGGGCCCAAAATCGAAAGTTGCCAAATGATTCCTGATTCGACTGTTTCTGACGTATTTCGATGAGAAAATTACACTGGCGCAGTCGGTTCGTACGTAAGTAAGATATTTTACATTTTATCGAGCGGTTTCTTGGATTTAATCAAATTTCAACTTTGATGGTTTGGATCGACTTTTTAGTGCCTTATTGAAGCTTGCCCCAGTTCTCATCGTGTTTTTCGAAAACTACGCATCGAAAAACGTCATTTAAAGCAATTAAACGTATACATAAAATTTTGACCATTTTTTCTGAAAAAAAACGAAAGGTTAACCCCTTTGGTGTTTTTTTGGGCCCAAAATCGAAAGTTGCCAAATGATTCCTGATTCGACTGTTTCTGACGTATTTCGATGAGAAAATTACACTGGCGCAGTCGGTTCGTACGTAAGTAAGATATTTTACATTTTATCGAGCGGTTTCTTGGATTTAATCAAATTTCAACTTTGATGGTTTGGATCGACTTTTTAGTGCCTTATTGAAGCTTGCCCCAGTTCTCATCGTGTTTTTCGAAAACTACGCATCGAAAAACGTCATTTAAAGCAATTAAACGTATACATAAAATTTTGACCATTTTTTCTGAAAAAAAACGAAAGGTTTAACCCCTTTGGTGTTTTTTTGGGCCCAAAATCGAAAGTTGCCAAATGATTCCTGATTCGACTGTTTCTGACGATGGGAAAATTACACTGGCGCAGTCGGTTCGTACGTAAGTAAGATATTTTACATTTTATCGAGGGGTTTCTTGGATTTCATCAAATTTCAACTTTGATGGTTTGGATCGACTTTTTAGTGCCTTATTGAAGCTTGCCCCAGTTCTCATCGTGTTTTTCGAAAACTACGCATCGAAAAACGTCATTTAAAGCAATTAAACGTATACATAAAATTTTGACCATTTTTTCTGAAAAAAAAACGAAAGGTTAACCCCTTTGGTGTTTTTTTGGGCCCAAAATCGAAAGTTGCCAAATGATTCCTGATTCGACTGTTTCTGACGTATTTCGATGAGAAAAATACACTGGCGCAGTCGGTTCGTACGTAAGTAAGATATTTTACATTTTATCGAGGGGTTTCTTGGATTTCATCAAATTTCAACTTTGATGGTTTGGATCGACTTTTTAGTGCCTTATTGAAGCTTGCCCCAGTTCTCATCGTGTTTTTCGAAAACTACGCATCGAAAAACGTCATTTAAAGCAATTAAACGTATACATAAAATTTTGACCATTTTTTCTGAAAAAAAACGAAAGGTTAACCCCTTTGGTGTTTTTTTGGGCCCAAAATCGAAAGTTGCCAAATGATTCCTGATTCGACTGTTTCTGACGTATTTCGATGAGAAAATTACACTGGCGCAGTCGGTTCGTACGTAAGTAAGATATTTTACATTTTATCGAGGGGTTTCTTGGATTTCATCAAATTTCAACTTTGATGGTTTGGATCGACTTTTTAGTGCCTTATTGAAGCTTGCCCCAGTTCTCATCGTGTTTTTCGAAAACTACGCATCGAAAAACGTCATTTAAAGCAATTAAACGTATACATAAAATTTTGACCATTTTTTCTGAAAAAAAACGAAAGGTTAACCCCTTTGGTGTTTTTTTGGGCCCAAAATCGAAAGTTGCCAAATGATTCCTGATTCGACTGTTTCTGACGTATTTCGATGAGAAAATTACACTGGCGCAGTCGGTTCGTACGTAAGTAAGATATTTTACATTTTATCGAGGGGTTTTCTTGGATTTCATCAAATTTCAACTTTGATGGTTTGGATCGACTTTTTAGTGCCTTATTGAAGCTTGCCCCAGTTCTCATCGTGTTTTTCGAAAACTACGCATCGAAAAACGTCATTTAAAGCAATTAAACGTATACATAAAATTTTGACCATTTTTTCTGAAAAAAAACGAAAGGTTAACCCCTTTGGTGTTTTTTTGGGCCCAAAATCGAAAGTTGCCAAATGATTCCTGATTCGACTGTTTCTGACGTATTTCGATGAGAAAATTACACTGGCGCAGTCGGTTCGTACGTAAGTAAGATATTTTACATTTTATCGAGGGGTTTTCTTGGATTTCATCAAATTTCAACTTTGATGGTTTGGATCGACTTTTTAGTGCCTTATTGAAGCTTGCCCCAGTTCTCATCGTGTTTTTCGAAAACTACGCATCGAAATACGTCATTTAAAGCAATTAAACGTATACATAAAATTTTGACCATTTTTTCTGAAAAAAAAACGAAAGGTTAACCCCTTTGGTGTTTTTTTTGGGCCCAAAATCGAAAGTTGCCAAATGATTCCTGATTCGACTGTTTCTGACGTATTTCGATGAGAAAATTACACTGGCGCAGTCGGTTCGTACGTAAGTAAGATATTTTACATTTTATCGAGGGGTTTCTTGGATTTCATCAAATTTCAACTTTGATGGTTTGGATCGACTTTTTAGTGCCTTATTGAAGCTTGCCCCAGTTCTCATCGTGTTTTTCGAAAACTACGCATCGAAAAACGTCATTTAAAGCAATTAAACGTATACATAAAATTTTGACCATTTTTTCTGAAAAAAAACGAAAGGTTAACCCCTTTGGTGTTTTTTTGGGCCCAAAATCGAAAGTTGCCAAATGATTCCTGATTCGACTGTTTCTGACGTATTTCGATGAGAAAATTACACTGGCGCAGTCGGTTCGTACGTAAGTAAGATATTTTACATTTTATCGAGGGGTTTCTTGGATTTCATCAAATTTCAACTTTGATGGTTTGGATCGACTTTTTAGTGCCTTATTGAAGCTTGCCCCAGTTCTCATCGTGTTTTTCGAAAACTACGCATCGAAAAACGTCATTTAAAGCAATTAAACGTATACATAAAATTTTGACCATTTTTTCTGAAAAAAAACGAAAGGTTAACCCCTTTGGTGTTTTTTTGGGCCCAAAATCGAAAAGTTGCCAAATGATTCCTGATTCGACTGTTTCTGACGTATTTCGATGAGAAAATTACACTGGCGCAGTCGGTTCGTACGTAAGTAAGATATTTTACATTTTATCGAGGGGTTTCTTGGATTTCATCAAATTTCAACTTTGATGGTTTGGATCGACTTTTTAGTGCCTTATTGAAGCTTGCCCCAGTTCTCATCGTGTTTTTCGAAAACTACGCATCGAAAAACGTCATTTAAAGCAATTAAACGTATACATAAAATTTTGACCATTTTTTCTGAAAAAAAACGAAAGGTTAACCCCTTTGGTGTTTTTTTTGGGCCCAAAATCGAAAGTTGCCAAATGATTCCTGATTCGACTGTTTCTGACGTATTTCGATGAGAAAATTACACTGGCGCAGTCGGTTCGTACGTAAGTAAGATATTTTACATTTTATCGAGCGGTTTCTTGGATTTCATCAAATTTCAACTTTGATGGTTTGGATCGACTTTTTAGTGCCTTATTGAAGCTTGCCCCAGTTCTCATCGTGTTTTTCGAAAACTACGCATCGAAAAACGTCATTTAAAGCAATTAAACGTATACATAAAATTTTGACCATTTTTTCTGAAAAAAAACGAAAGGTTTAACCCCTTTGGTGTTTTTTTGGGCCCAAAATCGAAAGTTGCCAAATGATTCCTGATTCGACTGTTTCTGACGTATTTCGATGGGAAAATTACACTGGCGCAGTCGGTTCGTACGTAAGTAAGATATTTTACATTTTATCGAGGGGTTTCTTGGATTTCATCAAATTTCAACTTTGATGGTTTGGATCGACTTTTTAGTGCCTTATTGAAGCTTGCCCCAGTTCTCATCGTGTTTTTCGAAAACTACGCATCGAAAAACGTCATTTAAAGCAATTAAACGTATACATAAAATTTTGACCATTTTTTCTGAAAAAAAAACGAAAGGTTAACCCCTTTGGTGTTTTTTTTGGGCCCAAAATCGAAAGTTGCCAAATGATTCCTGATTCGACTGTTTCTGACGTATTTCGATGAGAAAATTACACTGGCGCAGTCGGTTCGTACGTAAGTAAGATATTTTACATTTTATCGAGGGGTTTCTTGGATTTCATCAAATTTCAACTTTGATGGTTTGGATCGACTTTTTAGTGCCTTATTGAAGCTTGCCCCAGTTCTAATCGTGTTTTTCGAAAACTACGCATCGAAAAACGTCATTTAAAGCAATTAAACGTATACATAAAATTTTGACCATTTTTTCTGAAAAAAAACGAAAGGTTAACCCCTTTTTGGTGTTTTTTTGGGCCCAAAATCGAAAGTTGCCAAATGATTCCTGATTCGACTGTTTCTGACGTATTTCGATGAGAAAATTACACTGGCGCAGTCGGTTCGTACGTAAGTAAGATATTTTACATTTTATCGAGGGGTTTCTTGGATTTCATCAAATTTCAACTTTGATGGTTTGGATCGACTTTTTAGTGCCTTATTGAAGCTTGCCCCAGTTCTCATCGTGTTTTTCGAAAACTACGCATCGAAAAACGTCATTTAAAGCAATTAAACGTATACATAAAATTTTGACCATTTTTTCTGAAAAAAAAAACGAAAGGTTAACCCCTTTGGTGTTTTTTTGGGCCCAAAATCGAAAGTTGCCAAATGATTCCTGATTCGACTGTTTCTGACGTATTTCGATGAGAAAATTACACTGGCGCAGTCGGTTCGTACGTAAGTAAGATATTTTACATTTTATCGAGCGGTTTCTTGGATTTAATCAAATTTCAACTTTGATGGTTTGGATCGACTTTTTAGTGCCTTATTGAAGCTTGCCCCAGTTCTCATCGTGTTTTTCGAAAACTACGCATCGAAAAACGTCATTTAAAGCAATTAAACGTATACATAAAATTTTGACCATTTTTTCTGAAAAAAAACGAAAGGTTAACCCCTTTGGTGTTTTTTTGGGCCCAATCTCGAAAGTTGCCAAATGATTCCTGATTCGACTGTTTCTGACGTATTTCGATGAGAAAATTACACTGGCGCAGTCGGTTCGTACGTAAGTAAGATATTTTACATTTTATCGAGCGGTTTCTTGGATTTAATCAAATTTCAACTTTGATGGTTTGGATCGACTTTTTAGTGCCTTATTGAAGCTTGCCCCAGTTCTCATCGTGTTTTTCGAAAACTACGCATCGAAAAACGTCATTTAAAGCAATTAAACGTATACATAAAATTTTGACCATTTTTTCTGAAAAAAAACGAAAGGTTAACCCCTTTGGTGTTTTTTTTGGGCCCAATCTCGAAAGTTGCCAAATGATTCCTGATTCGACTGTTTCTGACGTATTTCGATGAGAAAATTACACTGGCGCAGTCGGTTCGTACGTAAGTAAGATATTTTACATTTTATCGAGGGGTTTCTTGGATTTCATCAAATTTCAACTTTGATGGTTTGGATCGACTTTTTAGTGCCTTATTGAAGCTTGCCCCAGTTCTCATCGTGTTTTTTCGAAAACTACGCTTCGAAATTCGTCATTTAAAGCAATTAAACGTATACATAAAATTTTGACCATTTTTTCTGAAAAAAAAACGAAAGGTTAACCCCTTTGGTGTTTTTTTTGGGCCCAATCTCGAAAGTTGCCAAATGATTCCTGATTCGACTGTTTCTGACGTATTTCGATGAGAAAATTACACTGGCGCAGTCGGTTCGTACGTAAGTAAGATATTTTACATTTTATCGAGGGGTTTCTTGGATTTCATCAAATTTCAACTTTGATGGTTTGGATCGACTTTTTAGTGCCTTATTGAAGCTTGCCCCAGTTCTCATCGTGTTTTTCGAAAACTACGCTTCGAAATTCGTCATTTAAAGCAATTAAACGTATACATAAAATTTTGACCATTTTTTCTGAAAAAAAAACGAAAGGTTAACCCCTTCGGTGTTTTTTTGGGCCCAATCTCGAAAGTTGCCAAATGATTCCTGATTCGACTGTTTCTGACGTATTTCGATGAGAAAATTACACTGGCGCAGTCGGTTCGTACGTAAGTAAGATATTTTACATTTTTATCGAGGGGTTTCTTGGATTTCATCAAATTTCAACTTTGATGGTTTGGATCGACTTTTTAGTGCCTTATTGAAGCTTGCCCCAGTTCTCATCGTGTTTTTTCGAAAACTACGCTTCGAAATTCGTCATTTAAAGCAATTAAACGTATACATAAAATTTTGACCATTTTTTCTGAAAAAAAACGAAAGGTTAACCCCTTTGGTGTTTTTTTGGGCCCAATCTCGAAAGTTGCCAAATGATTCCTGATTCGACTGTTTCTGACGTATTTCGATGAGAAAATTACACTGGCGCAGTCGGTTCGTACGTAAGTAAGATATTTTACATTTTATCGAGGGGTTTCTTGGATTTCATCAAATTTCAACTTTGATGGTTTGGATCGACTTTTTAGTGCCTTATTGAAGCTTGCCCCAGTTCTCATCGTGTTTTTCGAAAACTACGCATCGAAAAACGTCATTTAAAGCAATTAAACGTATACATAAAATTTTGACCATTTTTTCTGAAAAAAAACGAAAGGTTAACCCCTTTGGTGTTTTTTTTGGGCCCAAAATCGAAAGTTGCCAAATGATTCCTGATTCGACTGTTTCTGACGTATTTCGATGAGAAAATTACACTGGCGCAGTCGGTTCGTACGTAAGTAAGATATTTTACATTTTATCGAGGGGTTTCTTGGATTTCATCAAATTTCAACTTTGATGGTTTGGATCGACTTTTTAGTGCCTTATTGAAGCTTGCCCCAGTTCTCATCGTGTTTTTCGAAAACTACGCATCGAAAAACGTCATTTAAAGCAATTAAACGTATACATAAAATTTTGACCATTTTTTCTGAAAAAAAACGAAAGGTTAACCCCTTTGGTGTTTTTTTGGGCCCAAAATCGAAAGTTGCCAAATGATTCCTGATTCGACTGTTTCTGACGTATTTCGATGAGAAAATTACACTGGCGCAGTCGGTTCGTACGTAAGTAAGATATTTTACATTTTATCGAGGGGTTTCTTGGATTTCATCAAATTTCAACTTTGATGGTTTGGATCGACTTTTTAGTGCCTTATTGAAGCTTGCCCCAGTTCTCATCGTGTTTTTCGAAAACTACGCATCGAAAAACGTCATTTAAAGCAATTAAACGATATACATAAAATTTTGACCATTTTTTCTGAAAAAAAACGAAAGGTTAACCCCTTTGGTGTTTTTTTGGGCCCAAAATCGAAAGTTGCCAAATGATTCCTGATTCGACTGTTTCTGACGTATTTCGATGAGAAAATTACACTGGCGCAGTCGGTTCGTACGTAAGTAAGATATTTTACATTTTATCGAGGGGTTTCTTGGATTTCATCAAATTTCAACTTTGATGGTTTGGATCGACTTTTTAGTGCCTTATTGAAGCTTGCCCCAGTTCTCATCGTGTTTTTCGAAAACTACGCATCGAAAAACGTCATTTAAAGCAATTAAACGTATACATAAAATTTTGACCATTTTTTCTGAAAAAAAACGAAAGGTTAACCCCTTTGGTGTTTTTTTGGGCCCAAAATCGAAAGTTGCCAAATGATTCCTGATTCGACTGTTTCTGACGTATTTCGATGAGAAAATTACACTGGCGCAGTCGGTTCGTACGTAAGTAAGATATTTTACATTTTATCGAGGGGTTTCTTGGATTTCATCAAATTTCAACTTTGATGGTTTGGATCGACTTTTTAGTGCCTTATTGAAGCTTGCCCCAGTTCTCATCGTGTTTTTCGAAAACTACGCATCGAAAAACGTCATTTAAAGCAATTAAACGTATACATAAAATTTTGACCATTTTTTCTGAAAAAAAACGAAAGGTTAACCCCTTTGGTGTTTTTTTGGGCCCAAAATCGAAAGTTGCCAAATGATTCCTGATTCGACTGTTTCTGACGTATTTCGATGAGAAAATTACACTGGCGCAGTCGGTTCGTACGTAAGTAAGATATTTTACATTTTATCGAGGGGTTTCTTGGATTTCATCAAATTTCAACTTTGATGGTTTGGATCGACTTTTTAGTGCCTTATTGAAGCTTGCCCCAGTTCTCATCGTGTTTTTCGAAAACTACGCATCGAAAAACGTCATTTAAAGCAATTAAACGTATACATAAAATTTTGACCATTTTTTCTGAAAAAAAACGAAAGGTTAACCCCTTTGGTGTTTTTTTGGGCCCAAAATCGAAAGTTGCCAAATGATTCCTGATTCGACTGTTTCTGACGTATTTCGATGAGAAAATTACACTGGCGCAGTCGGTTCGTACGTAAGTAAGATATTTTACATTTTATCGAGGGGTTTCTTGGATTTCATCAAATTTCAACTTTGATGGTTTGGATCGACTTTTTAGTGCCTTATTGAAGCTTGCCCCAGTTCTCATCGTGTTTTTCGAAAACTACGCATCGAAAAACGTCATTTAAAGCAATTAAACGTATACATAAAATTTTGACCATTTTTTCTGAAAAAAAACGAAAGGTTTAACCCCTTTGGTGTTTTTTTGGGCCCAAAATCGAAAGTTGCCAAATGATTCCTGATTCGACTGTTTCTGACGTATTTCGATGAGAAAATTACACTGGCGCAGTCGGTTCGTACGTAAGTAAGATATTTTACATTTTATCGAGCGGTTTCTTGGATTTAATCAAATTTCAACTTTGATGGTTTGGATCGACTTTTTAGTGCCTTATTGAAGCTTGCCCCAGTTCTCATCGTGTTTTTCGAAAACTACGCATCGAAAAACGTCATTTAAAGCAATTAAACGTATACATAAAATTTTGACCATTTTTTCTGAAAAAAAAACGAAAGGTTAACCCCTTTGGTGTTTTTTTTGGGCCCAATCTCGAAAGTTGCCAAATGATTCCTGATTCGACTGTTTCTGACGTATTTCGATGAGAAAATTACACTGGCGCAGTCGGTTCGTACGTAAGTAAGATATTTTACATTTTATCGAGCGGTTTCTTGGATTTAATCAAATTTCAACTTTGATGGTTTGGATCGACTTTTTAGTGCCTTATTGAAGCTTGCCCCAGTTCTCATCGTGTTTTTCGAAAACTACGCATCGAAAAACGTCATTTAAAGCAATTAAACGTATACATAAAATTTTGACCATTTTTTCTGAAAAAAAACGAAAGGTTAACCCCTTTGGTGTTTTTTTGGGCCCAATCTCGAAAGTTGCCAAATGATTCCTGATTCGACTGTTTCTGACGTATTTCGATGAGAAAATTACACTGGCGCAGTCGGTTCGTACGTAAGTAAGATATTTTACATTTTATCGAGGGGTTTCTTGGATTTCATCAAATTTCAACTTTGATGGTTTGGATCGACTTTTTAGTGCCTTATTGAAGCTTGCCCCAGTTCTCATCGTGTTTTTCGAAAACTACGCTTCGAAATTCGTCATTTAAAGCAATTAAACGTATACATAAAATTTTGACCATTTTTTCTGAAAAAAAAACGAAAGGTTAACCCCTTTGGTGTTTTTTTTGGGCCCAATCTCGAAAGTTGCCAAATGATTCCTGATTCGACTGTTTCTGACGTATTTCGATGAGAAAATTACACTGGCGCAGTCGGTTCGTACGTAAGTAAGATATTTTACATTTTATCGAGGGGTTTCTTGGATTTCATCAAATTTCAACTTTGATGGTTTGGATCGACTTTTTAGTGCCTTATTGAAGCTTGCCCCAGTTCTCATCGTGTTTTTCGAAAACTACGCTTCGAAATTCGTCATTTAAAGCAATTAAACGTATACATAAAATTTTGACCATTTTTTCTGAAAAAAAAAACGAAAGGTTAACCCCTTCGGTGTTTTTTTTGGGCCCAATCTCGAAAGTTGCCAAATGATTCCTGATTCGACTGTTTCTGACGTATTTCGATGAGAAAATTACACTGGCGCAGTCGGTTCGTACGTAAGTAAGATATTTTACATTTTATCGAGGGGTTTCTTGGATTTCATCAAATTTCAACTTTGATGGTTTGGATCGACTTTTTAGTGCCTTATTGAAGCTTGCCCCAGTTCTCATCGTGTTTTTCGAAAACTACGCTTCGAAATTCGTCATTTAAAGCAATTAAACGTATACATAAAATTTTGACCATTTTTTCTGAAAAAAAACGAAAGGTTAACCCCTTTGGTGTTTTTTTGGGCCCAATCTCGAAAGTTGCCAAATGATTCCTGATTCGACTGTTTCTGACGTATTTCGATGAGAAAATTACACTGGCGCAGTCGGTTCGTACGTAAGTAAGATATTTTACATTTTATCGAG